>CM024514.1:3871786-4487205 GCA_014182375.1 Eucalyptus virginea
GGCTCTCATGGAAATTTGGGTTGAATTTTGAGGTTGAAAGTAGAAATTATTATTATTGTTGTTATTATTATTACACTAAAACCTCTTAAATCAAAAGCCTTACTATTTAGCATTATATTCCCCATTATCAATTTTTTTGCGCATTACCACGGAGTATATTATTGACTTCTAATAAACTTTGGTCTAAACCCAACTAAACGAACAATTCAAGATGTTGACCAAAGAAACTACCTCAATCTGAGTGTTACGGTCATGGAGCATAAGTAATGGAATGAGTTGGCGAAATCCTTCATTTGCAAAAATATGGTAAAACTTAATCTTTTCAAGGTCTCTGAAAAATTGACCAATTTTTACATTCAAAAGGAAGAACTAAGGTGTGTTTGTTTCTAGAAAAAAATAATTTAAAAAATATTTTTCTAAAAATGATCATCCTGGATCGCATACAAAAATGAACAAAAAAATATTTTCATTATGCACGAAAATTTCTAGATATAAATTGTCATTATTAATAAAGATATTTTTCATTAGCTAATTATTTTAAGCAGCACAAATAATTATTTTTTAAAAAAATTCAAATTATTCATTTTTTATTAAACAAACAGAGCTTAAAACTTTTGCCATTTGGAAAAAATACATGTATGTGCGCTACTTAATAGATTGACCGTGAAAAGCGGTTGAAAGGCCAGTTAACCGGTTGAACCGCCACCCAACACCGGTTCTCTTTTGATTGTGTGGTCTGGGCTTGTAAGAAAGGGCTTGCACTCCCGCAAAAGTTTCGTGCAATAAAGTTCACTCAGGCTCCTCGATAGTAAGCATCCCAACAAATCGTGAGATATTTCGTAACATTACGTTCGTAAAATATAATAGAACCCCATTGGTGTAACATTCACTTCTTCCTTAAAAAAAACCTAAACAGAGAGAATTAGAAAGTACCAGAGCTGGAAAGAAATCATAATCTAATTCAACAATCTAAGGGTCTGTTTTGGCCAATGGGCAAACAGTACCCAATTTTTTTCCTTTGATCTTGGAAATAAAAAAAAAAAAAAAGGAATAGAAATCTATCACGTAGATTTTTTATTCCCAGGAATTGATTTAATATCAATTTTTTTTTTTTATCACCCTACTCTATTCCTACTCTACACTCACTCGGACTTTGCCCTACCTCTTTGCGGGCGTGGGAGTCGAAACCCACTCCCGAAATTTCCGCGTCTCCACCCCATCCCCGAGAAGGTGGGGAGTTGAACCTCACCTCCCCCTTCCAAGTTGGAAGGGTGGCCACCTGGAAATAACCCCAGTGGTTGATTTAATATCAAATCAAGAAGTGAAAAAAAGTTACTTCTTTGCTCCCCAAAAGAACTCCAAAATCAAGTCAACTCTTTTTCATTTTTTTTAATCTTTTCTTTTCTTCTTTTCTTTTTCCCTTCTCTCTTCTTCTTCCTCCCAACCGGTCATCGGCCACCACTGTGTGTTGGCAAGGTTCAAAGAAAACCTCACCCATCCACGGCAAGGCACATCGGCCCAAGCCTCGCCGTGACTCGACCTCGCTAGGGGCCAGCGACGCTTCGGTGAGATCGCTAGCCCTCATTTGGCTAGTCATAGCTAACGACCAGAGATAGGAGAAGAAGAGAAAAGAAAAAAGGGAAAAGGAAAAATGATAAAAAGTATTAAAATTATTAAAAAATTAAAAGAGAATAGTTTGGGGAGCTAGAAATTTGATCCTATCAAACACATTTTTATTCCGAGATTAGGAATTTTAGATAGTTATCAAACGTTTTCAAATACTCAAAAACTTATTTAGGGAACATAATAAAAAAGAATCATTTCTTAGTATAAATTATACCCGAAAATAAAATGATTATCAAACATACCCAAGAGATTGAAACCTTTTGAACTCGTTATTCTAACAATAACACAAAGGTTGAAGAGGGAAAAGAAAATGTGGACAAGACAACAAAGATCGTGTGCTCTTCAAAGATCTGCATTTATGCTGGGCATCTTTCTCGTCATCGAGGCGGTGAGGGGTGATCCAACTACGAAGGTAACCGGAATCTTCTTTGGAGGTAAGTCTGACTTATGGGATTAGATCGAAAATGGGTCCTCGATGATCTGGTGGAGACGACAGTGGACCAAGCTTAAATTTACTACGATGCATCTACAGGTGAAGGTCCGACCTGCTATGGCCATGCGGCATGTAATAGAGGTCTCTCCATGCAGATTGCACTGCCACTGATAAAATAACCAACGATTGCTTTGTTAGGATTGGGGTGCAGTTCTAACTTCCAGATTGTAGAATAAGGTTTGAACAATGCAAATTTACTGGATAAATAAGCTTGCCACCTACGGTGTGTATCCTTTTACACACAATGTGAGTGATTGCTTGAGCAGGAATTGTTCAATAAAACGAGTCATTTAATCTGAAATCTAAATCCTCTGAACCCAGGGCGTATCATCAATATGCCAGATGAATCATTCAACATTTAATTCGTTTAAATTCTTCCACTAACTTGGTTAAGAAATTCATCCACCCGTATACAGACACAATCCTATCTCATCCACCGAGAGCTACCCCAGAAGGACAGCTCAATCTTTCATGAGTTGCAAACAACGAGAAACCAAACCTCTTTTTTCTGCTTAACGAGAAACATAATATGTGAGGCAATGCTTACATCAGATCAATATCCAATGTCATTCAGATGTTGAAAGAGCTGAATGCAACACATCTTCAAGATATTTCTCTGCTGCAGCATACTGCCTTTTCTTGTCCTCGATTGCTAAAGCAGCTAAAGCCTTGTCCTGCAAGAAGTTTACACATAAGAATAAGCATAATTCAGGAATAAGATAGACATCAATAAAGGTGAAGTGGTTAACATTTGCAGCGTTGAGCTCAAGTTAATATTAGGCAAAAGGAAAGGGACAATTACTGGAGGTAAGTCTTGGTAGCTTCTCAGAGTATCAAGAATGGGCTTTGTTTTCTTCTCTAATTCCTTTCGGTGTTCAGCCATCTCCACCAGTACATTGTGGCTGATCTCTGGGGTGTATCCTACCCGATTAAGTGCCGTCTGTATAGAATTCACCAAATGATCAAAGAGGGAAAAATCTCATAACACAAATTTCTAGGGATTCATGTAGCACCCAGATAGGAGCCTGTTCAACTCAAGATGCATACACTTGATAATATCAAAATCTAGTAGCAAAGAAACTTTGTAATCACCTAAAAGTGCTACCTGAATACAATGAGAAGGACAATGCAAAAGAGAACTTCTGTGGCTTTGTTATTAGATTGAAAACTTAATTTCACTGTGGATCTCATAACTCAAATAAGCAAGTGAGGTACCTTGTAGTTGGCATACTGCTGCGTGTATTGTCGCTCTTTTGAAGCCATCACCGCCAAATTAGTTCTCCAATTTTCCACCTGCGCCTCACAGGGAGCTACATCATCTTCAAGCTGTGTGAGCGTTCTGTCCAGACATTTTGCCAGAACATTGTTAAGAATGCATGAGCATGCAATTTTAATCGAAACATACAGAAGGAACATGTCAAGGAAAAACAACACAGACCCTTCAGCCAAAATTTACTCAGCATCACAAAGAGAACACATTGTTGCATCACCCTTTACTCATTAAGTCACAAACTTCCCACAGCATACATATCACAAGTCCTGCAGAGAACAGGTAACTTCTACATTGGCTTTTACCTTTTCAAATAGGTTAGTCTTGCTATTGCCTTCCTGGTGTAATCAAGGAGAACCTTCGAATCCTTCTCCACTTTAGCCCTCTTCTCCTCTACACTAGACTTTCTCAAAGAAATGTCCCCCATCGCCACGAGAAAGCTGCAATTTCCCTATACGAATCACACAAACCAGCAGGACAACATTCAAGGACAACGAAACCGATACAAGAAGCCCACTCACCTACTCAATTCAGTATCCCTGATATTCAACAAATTGGCAACATTGGCCAGTGCCTGAGCAGAGGCCACAATGTTTGAAGCCAAACTCTCTTGTGCCAACCCTGCACTTTCCAGTATCTCTCTAATCCTGGCAGCTGCACCCACAAAACTTCCAAAAATGACCAAACCAACTCAAAAAATTTCTACTACCATGCCTCAATTTAAACCCATGCGAAGCATTATCCCCTGCAGAACAATCACTGCCACCATACAGTCACTCAAAATTGGAGGAAAAAAAAAAACGCCATTTTTCAAACCGATTCAGATGAATCCAAATCCAAGAACAACTAGAGAAAACCACCAATTGAGGTCCTTCCCATCTTCACATCACTTCCCAACCTCTCGAAGTACGCGAGCGTCGCTACCGTCCTAAAAAGTTCAACCGAACTGACCTTGCGAGCGGTACTCGGCGGCCTTCTGGCGGAAATCGGAGGCGACGATGCTGGCGGCCTGCGTCTTGGCCTGGGAGACGGCGGCGAGGTTGTGCAGATGCGCGACGCTCCGGGAGTTGTACTCGAAATCGGGGACCTCCTTGCCGGCGGCCTCGAACTGGGAGGCCAGCCACGCCCTCACCTCCGAGATCCTGGCGGCGTCCGATCCGCCGCCGCCCTTCGGCTCGCCGGCCGCCGTCGCCGGCGCGTCCACCGCTCCGGATTTCGCGTCGGCCATCGCTTGCTCTCGAATTTCCACGGGCTATACTCAAAACCCTGGGGAAAAAAGCGGAGGAGGAGGAGGAGGAGGAAGAGGAGGAAGACGGGAACGACTGCGAGAGCGCTGGCGATTTGAAGCTTGGAAACCGAATTTGTGAGTGTTTGTTGCAGGCGGGCCAAATTGAACAGTGACCGATTCTATTTTTTTGTTAAATTTTTTTATTAAACTGTTGAGTTTGATAACACATCTCAATTAATAGATACATCAATATAGGTGTTGTTTGATAACCATCCGAACAGTGACCGATTCTATTTTTTTTTTCTTGGAAGCAGTTTGGGAATAGAATCGCGTTTTGTAAAATTTTTATTCTCGGAAACAGATTTGGAGTAGAATCGAGAATAAAAAAAAAAAAAAAAAGTTGATTCTTTGTTTCGAACAAATTTGATAATCAAGTCTTCTTTCATTTTCTCTTCTTCTTCTTCTTTTCTTTTCTTCATCTACCGCTATCTCGTGATTGTCGTCCATCGCCATGGTCCACTATCCACCGTTCGCCATCCGCCGACCGCCGCCACCGCCGTCATTGGCAATCGGTCCGGCGAGTTCGCTGGAGGCTCGCCAAGCCAAGGCAAGGTCCAACGAGCTCGTCGGAGGCAAGCCCGGCCATTGGCGAGGCTAGGTGAGCCTCGTCGATGGCCGGTGGGCCTCACCCAACCCCGCCGAGGCTCGCCGAGCCGGGCGAGGCTGGGCGAGGGCTAGGTGAGCCTCACCCAACTGCCAATGAGTCTCGATCGATGAGGGCCGACAACGCTTTAGTGAGGTCGCCGCCCTCGTCTGGCCCAGTACCCGCTTCAAAATCAATGAACCAAACTTGAAGAAGAAAAAGAATAGGAGAAAAAAAAAAAAAAAAAAAAAAAAAAAGTATAAAAGTATAAAAATTATTCAAAAATTAAAAGAAATTAATTTAGAATAGAATTAATAAGACAAAGTACCAAACGCAATTCTATTCAAAAATCGAAATTTTGGACGATTCCAAATAGCTTAAAATGCTTAAAATCTATTTTCAGGAACAGAATAAAAAAAAAATCATTTTTAATCGATTCTACTCCCAAGAACAGAATCGTTACCAAACGCGCCCTTAGTTTTACTATTTATTTGTTACAAGTAGAACATCGTTATATTAATCCAATATACTCATGAAATTTTTTACAGTCAAAATATTAATTTTAGGTGGTGGTTAAAAAATTAATTTTAAGTAAATTTATTATAAATATAGCAGTTTGAAATTTCGTGATATAAACCCTATAATTAGAGAAACACAACATAAAAAACCGACCACCCCCATCTTTGGGGCCTAGCATTGACCGCTCCATCGACACCCTCGCCTCCGCCTCTCATATCAAATGGATGGGGCTTGGAAGGGGGCATTTCCAAAAGCTCATCAGGGCTCCATTTTTGGCTTCATTCAAGATTTCGAAAAGAGTAGGATTTGGACCGATTGATGTGTAATAAAGCCTAGCTAAGGAAAAAAAGTTTTGACGATGCTTTTTGTGCTTTTACTCGTTTTGATCGAGCCCGGCCGACTTCTTTTGGAAAAGAGTGGGGCTCAGCAGGAGTGTTCTATGCGTCGATTATGCCACCGTGTTATGTTAATGTGGTGTCGGTGGAACAGTCATTACTCCCCATCTCGCCAGCACGATAACCACCAGGTTTTGCAATTTTTGAATTTGAAAAAGATTATGATTAGCTTGACAATGCTCAGTATGGCACATGAAATCGGTGATGCATAAGCATATTTTCTTGCCTTCTGTCTCCTCACACCCAACAGAAAGCATATATGAAATCCTACCCAAGGAATAAAGATGAAAGGAGGAAACCAAGAGGATTGGAGTCTAAGCAAGACATTTCCCATCTCTCCAGAGGACAAAACATGCCATGCCATCCCTCAAAACTTCCTCTTCATGCTTGTCTAGATGCAATAGGAGTAAACAATACCAAAGTGAGCATCAAAACCGAAAAATAAATTGTTGTAAAGTGCCAAAGTGCATCTTCCCAATCTGATACTGTTGAGAGCCTGGGACGCTCACGTCGTTACTGCCATAAGCAGTGCCCCGGCCATGCAAAAGCAAAGATCCTTACTCAGATAGGTGGTCATGAACTGGAAGAAACCTCAATATTCTCTCAATTCTTCACTCTATCGTACTACAAATACAAGCGAAAAATGGCATTTTTAACAGCAAGATTAGTCCCTAGTCTCTTTATATTCTTCATCAATATCTCAATTGTCATAATGGTGACTATGATGCAGCATCCTCAACCCAATGCTGTGTATCTGCAGCGGAAGACGAAACTTGGCACGAGCTTGCCTCGCATTCACCGCAGACGGTCGCAGAAGATTCGTGTGCCAATTCGCAGCATCATCATCAGTCCATCTCTCAGTTTCCTCCAATAAACCAGGTCACATTTCATTGCAGAGATTTCGATGAAAGCCCTGTTTTGGCTCTTGTTTTTCTGGGGTTTTCTGTTTCTATACTCAGCAAAAAGAACTATAGGAATGTGTTCTGATGGCCTCTTTTCACTGAAAATGAAAATGTGGAGTGACTTTCTTGCAGAAACTCTAATTCAATGTATATATGTGTGGTTAGAGTGTTGCAGCGATTATATTTGGGGACGGCTCAGAATCGAGACTTTATCCGTTGACGAAGAGGAGATCAGAAGGGGCGATACCGATAGCGGCTAACTACAGGCTCATTGATGCGGTAGTGAGCAACTGCATCAACAGCAGCATAAGCAAAATATACGCTCTCACCCAATTCAATTCCACAACCCTGAACTCGCACCTCTCGAGGGCTTATTCTGGCGCTGGCCTTGGGACAGAAGGCTTCGTTGAAGTGATCGCTGCCTACCAAAGCCTCGAAGACCAGCGATGGTTTCAGGTCTGGCAGTGTAACCTTTGTAGTCATATTAACATCCTGTTGTAGTCCATGACATCGTATTTATCCATCAAGCAATGCTAACGATAAAGTATGGGAATGGGAACGGGATACCGCCCCAGCTAGTGATTGCTGCTATATTATTCATTTCGACTATTTGTCAGCATTGTTTCTGATGAAACACGGAAATCAGAGAGAACTCCTCAGTTTGCTTTAGTTCAAAATGACAAAAAGAATCTTAAACTACAATTCGATTGAATGTACTATACTTGGATCGCTTATAGAAGCTAATTTCCTATGATCTCAAAGCTCAAATTCTAATTTTTACACCTCCCTAACTGTTAGTCTTCACTCGTTTTAGCTGTTATGGCTTTTCATATCTTTAGCTGAATTTTCTGTGATTTCAAAATTCAGGGGAATGCTGATGCTGTGAGGAGATGTCTGTGGGTGCTTGAAGAGTATCCAGTCACTGAATTTCTGATCCTTCCAGGCCACCATCTTTACCGGATGGACTACCGGGAACTTGTGGAGTTGCATTGGAGAAGCGAGGCCGATATAACCGTCGCGGTCCTGAATGCTGCTTGGGACCAAGATCCAGGTTTCGGCTCTTTGAAGATAAATGATGAGAATAGAGTGGTAGATCTCAGAGACAAGTCAACTGGAAATCCCAACTGTCAAAACACATTTGATTGCCATTGGTTCTCAAGCATGGGAATATATCTCATCAACAGAGATGCCATGATAAAGCTTCTAAAAGAGAGTTTCCCTAGCGCAAACGACTTCTCCAGTGAAGTGATACAAGGCGCGATATCCACTGGAATGAAGGTCGCGCCAGGTTTCATGACTTGTTTTGTTTGAGAATCTCACTTTTTGTTGGTCTCTCTTTTTGCTGCATTTAGGGGAGTTTATGTTTGTCTGATAAATTGTCAGGTTCAGGCATATCCATTCGATGGATACTGGGAGGATATGAGAAGCATCGGAGCATTTTACCAGGCAAATATGGAGAGTGCAAAGAAATACAACAGGGGATTCAAGTAAAGATTCATGTTGCCCGTAGAATTTTTTGTATTTATGCTTCAGCTTTTACCCAAGTTTTTGTCTCCAGCAGTTGAACAAATTCATTCTTCTATATTACAGTTTCTTCGAGAGGGACTCTCTCTTGTACACTCTGCCTCGGTCCCTGCCTCCGAGCATCGTGACAGATTCAGTAATCACAGAAAGTATCATCGGAGACGGTTGCATACTCAATGTAAGAAGTCTGACTTCTTTTCTTCCTCACAATAATATTGACCAAAAACTTTCTCCCAGCTAGGATTTATCCTTGCCCTGACATATATTGACAAAATTCAAAGTCCTTTAGTAAAAAAAAGTTGCATCATATATCTGTAATGCGGCAGCTGATTACAATATCTTCTCCAATTATATCAGGAATTTAAAGTTAGCCCCTTCTTGCAGCTCACTGCTTTTGAAATCTAACTTCTGTTATATGTACAAGTTAGAGATGCAAAATAACAGGAGCCGTAGTTGGTATGAGGACAAGGATCGAAGACGGGGCGGTTATTGAGGACTCGGTTATCATTGGGTCTGACATCTATCAAGTAAGAGGCATCTGGTCCTTGTGCTGTCGAATTTCTAGCAGTATATAGCGAATGTGCAAAGTATCAAACATCCATGCCTCTGAGAATATGTTTGAACTATTCGGTTTGGTTCCATCTTCTGCATTGAAACGACCAACCATTCTTAAGCGAACATCTACTTAGTTCACTGATGACTGATACAAATGCTTGCTTTTTTACCTTTGTTTCGATATCGAACTGTGATTTCACCTGTAAATGTCATATAGATGATGACGACGACGATGATGATGTAACTTCCTAAACATGACAGACAGATGTTCCAGGGAATTCTGGGGATGGGAAGTGCATGAGTGTACCGATCGGCATCGGGAAAATACACGCATAAGGAAAGCTATTGTTGATAAGAACGCGAGGATTGGCAAAAATGTAACGGTAAGCAAGGCAGTGAGAAATCCTATTATCTACTTCATCCAAAAGAAGCAAAATGAAGAAGTTCTATTGCTAAGGAGTGGGTTCCACATTCTCTCAGAACATCTTTTGCTAGCTAGTCAATTTTTCAGATACTTGGATCGATTTAATACAAGAAAAATTGGCGATGGTCCCTCTTTTTAGCTTGAGCTAGTGATGATGCTATCTAATCCGAGTCCTTGCATACCTTTCATGTACTCCTGTCAAAACAGTCAATAGAGACTCGCGAACCATCGTCCAAGAATTGAACTTTTGAGCTTGTGTTTGCAGATTGTTAATCCAGATAACGTCGGAGAAGGTGACAGAGAAGACCAGGGATATGTGATTCGCGATGGAATAGTGGTTGTTCTTCGCTGCGCGGTTATTCCTGATGGCAGTATTTTGTGACCCATGGATGATGAACTACCATTTCTGCAAGTTGCTCAATGATCGCTGATATCTCAGAAAGTGCAAAATTAACCTCTTCTATCGAGGCACATTGCTCTCTCTCTAGGAGAAAACCACGTGGTTTTCTACTTGTCTGGGAATAAAATTCTCAATGCAAATAATGATCCATAAGCATCTTGGCTTGCTTTCATGCCAATACATCTCTATCTTGATAAATATAGGGTCCTCAAAAGGCTGCTGTGGGGACAGCACAACCGAACCCGAATACTTTTTTACGGGGAAATCAACTAAAAGGGAGCTCAAATCCAATTAGATTCACATATTTAGCTAGACCTGATCTCACTCGAAAGTTGAGCCATTGAATTATCGATAATCACTCCATATCACAATAATTCTTCAAAACGAGAGCTCCGTTGTGCTGTGAGGCTTCCATGCTTGGTGGGTGAGGCTTCCATGCTTGATACTTTCACACATGCACTATAATAAATCTCTCTCAAAGCGGGTGAGGCTTCCATGCTTGGCGGACTCCTACTTCCAAAATCAAGTATCCATTTGCAGCAAAGCATCTTGATCAAATTCTTACGCCTTTAATGACCCGTACTGGACTAAGAGCTGGACGATGTAGGGATGGACACGGGGCATGGCGGGGATCATGTTCCCCCGTTCCGGTCCCGGTCTCCGTCCCGAGGACTAGAAGCCTACCGCGGCGACCCATGCTCAACCATGACCCATCCTCAACTTTTTTGTACATAATTAAATATTCTGATTCTCTCAATTTGTGCAACAAAATCCTTACGCCGCTGTAATTACATGTAAAAAAGCAGATCGAGCCTAGTACCGGGGCTAAGAACCATTGCAACCTGCCATGATTATCAATTTGAATAGATCGGGTCTAGGCAGGCTAGACGTGTCCACAGCACGAGTCGAGAACGGAATTGCCTCCCTGCCAATTTCATCCACTGTGCTCACCAAATCTAGACAAGCTGCTCATCTCAGGATTATGTCTACTATCCCCATCAAATAAGTGGTGTGGGCATTGATTATGTGGTAAAATCGACACGTGACACTGAGTTGGCGCTGCAAAACGATTTTATCTAAGAAAATAAACAAAGGAGAGAGATGCTGATCTAAGTAAATGACGAACGTTTATTGAGGCTTCGGTCTTTGGAAGCATTCGTACACTTTTGAAATGCATGTTACAAAGTGAATATCGGGGATGCATTCAATTCATGACATCTCGATTTTGCAGCGCAAAAAGCGCTCTAGCACGTATAAAATTCAATGAGCAAAAGATGGCTCTGAACGAGGAATTTTGCTACTTCTCCTCTTTTTCTTTCTCTCTCCTATTTTGCCTTTTTAGATTATTCCACAAACAAATTAGATGAGGAGGAGCTGGTCCACATGAAATGAAATGGCCCCATTATTCTCTTGCTTTGTCTCATATAATTCTTATTTATTTATGGGCCCACTTGTCTCATATAAATTATTCATAACACGCAAAAGCAAAGTTCATTGAATACTACAAATTTTCTTTTATATATTCATTAAAATTGTCCTCATAAAAGAAATAGGGTAGTTTGTAAATTCCAAATTGGTCCCACAATGTAAAGCATTCTTCAGGAGAAAAAAAAGTTAGTCGCACCAGATTCTTGTTCTTGAGTCTAGTGGAAGTAATTTCAATTAAGTAGATTGCCTTGTGGATTCGAATTCACTCAATGAGTTGGGTCAAGATTGCAAAACAAAAACAAAAAGAGCATGAAGAAATCAAATCATTGACGACATTGATATATAATCCAAGCAAGAATGATGCAACAAGGCCTACTCGTTACGATCCAAGCCGCATCGGACGTCCACTTTAGCGATCGGAATCCCCTTGCAGCAGTGTTCGTTTCTTAAACTTGACTTTATTCCAAAATATTTCTTGAACTGGATTATTCTGATCTAATAAACCTCTGAGTTTGATCACATTGACCCAATATTCCTTAGTTCATTGCCGATGAAAATAATGGCCAGCTAACGAACATGCACTTATCACGTACACATTTCGTACCTCTCCTAGGGCATTTTGATTCAAGAACCACCATAACCCTAAGATATTGAAATTAAAAAACCTTCAATTGACTTTAGACCATATTTCTCGAATGTAGAAAGCCCATAGCCAGGTTTGCTTCAATCCACAACGCAACATTCTCATAACAGCTCTCCTCCCACGTTTGCAGTGATCATCCATCTCAAATTTTTCGATCCATGCTTGAGAAACCTTAGCCATTTTCTTTACGATTCACGAATGCGGCGCAAGTTCAATTTCTTGGACTATTTTTTATGTACACGTGAGTCGCCTGGGAGAAATGTGTTTTACTTTTTGAACTAAATTGCCTCTGGAAAAGGCGCAAAACACGCATGTGTCCATTGGCCTGACATTATTTCCGATGCCGACGAGCTCAGAAGGTTTACTTGGTCAAAGGGATCAAGTTCATGGGCTATTCTGGACCTAGATCAAGTCCTGGTGGAATTTTGAGAAACAAACGCTATTTAATGAGTTCATTGAATCAAAGGGATCAAGTTCATAAGATATTTTAAGACAAAATCAAGTTCTTTACTCTTCCTCTGTTTTTTTTTCTTCTATTTTTTTTACTTCTCTTAGTTTGAGACTTATTGGCGAAACTTAAGAGGTGGAGATCACAAAAGGAAAATTAAATTAAAAAAAAAAAATCTAAACCTTGAAAATGTTGAAACGATCAATTCGACCGGGAATCCTGTAAGTTTATGCAAAGCAAACTTTGATTCTTGAAGGGAAAAAAAGGTGGGGGATAGACCCTTGCATTTTCTCTTCTACTCTGGCGCATCCATAATATTTCCAGGTTGGGGTGGTGGTGTAGAATGGCCGCTGCTGTTTGTTCGGTGCTGGCCTTGATTCCTGCCGGTTGTCTCGTTCTTTCCATTTGGGCGATGACATTTTGTTTGGTTTTGGCTGCGGTTGCCATTGTTTGGCCGGCTGGTCGCCTTCTTTTGTTATTTGTCCTTTTTTGGTTGTGGCTGTAGTTGTGCGGCTTAATCGCATTTTGTGCCTTGTTGGCTTCCCTTCTTTGTTCTCTTGGCACCCTTCCACTCATTATGCCTCTGTTCATTATGAGTATTTGCTTTGGTGTCGTTTTTGATATAATTATTGGTTTCAGCTTAATATAATTACCTTTCACCAAAAAAAAAAAAAAGGGGGTGAAGTCAGAGGTGCATAGCATTTTCAAAGAGGAACAGAACAATCGTAAGATGGAGCAAGGCGAGGCTCATTCGAAGCTCGTGCTTTTGACTCTCGGATCCAAGCCACAGCTAAGGCCGCCAAGGGCTGTCGTCTCATGGCCGCCGATCTCAGGGATTACATATTAAACACAAATTACAGATATTAGATTGCATGTAGTACTAAATCTTGAGTTCATTACTCTGCAGCAATCGAAATATAGCTTCAACAACAAAATACAACAAAAGTTTACATCATTTTATACATAAGCAAATAAGAAATATTAATTGATTGAATCGATATTGCTATACCAAGTCGTAAATTATGCTAGTGATGGCTTGCGATTTACAAGATTATCAATTTACCAATGTGATTTAGTCGGATACCATCTCTTAAAAGTCTATGCCATATTCAGGTTTGTAGTAACAACCGAAATGAACCATCAAAAGCCAAACAAAGGTTAGAAGTTCTCCCCCTTTGCTGAGCACTTGTACGTGTGTCTCTCCCTGAATATGAACTGCTGCATATGACAACATCTCAACCCACACTCCGCTTATCACCTCCCACTTCCTTTCCCCGAGCTTTCCCATCTCTGTGGCTATATCACCCCAATCGAAGGACTTCAGAGGACCATCCATCAATGCCTTACATAGCCACTCCACATCCTTGATCGTGTCATCCTTGACTGCTTCTAGAACCACCAACTCTATTGCTACAGCCATTCGGGAAAGACCCCCATGGCGGACATTACGTTAGACTGATTAAGTAAAAGATACAACATGTAGTCAGAGAGGATCTTACTAAATTCCCTTTCATCATTTGTGGCTGTAAATGAACTCTCCCTGTTGTACAACACTTCAGTAACAGTATGCAACGCTAAAACACTACCATAGAAAAGTTCATCGGTGACTGTCTTTAAAAGATTTTCGCAGTCGATCCCCCCATTGCTACTCTTGAGAAACAAAGCACCTCTGGCGTCAAATATCTCCTTTACCTTGCTTTCATCATTTGCATTCTTGGATTTACGTTTTATCTCCTCAAAAATAAAGGCCCATAGCTTGTTAATAAGGGGATTCCTGGACACGTACCTCGTATTCTCAATCATTAATGTCCTTGTCCCCAAACCATGGCCTTTGACGATTGAGTTGCCAGCTTGATGGAAAAAATAGATGATTTTCTCAGTCATACGGGATGAAAATTTGCTGATATTAGAAAAGACAATGAAACCCCAATGACGATCACACTCATACATCTTTCTTGGCCTCTTCTTCAAGAATATGGAGAAAATGTTGCAAGCAGAGATAGATTCTGACCATCTTCGAAATATAAATGGTGTATCTAAGACTTCATAAGTAACATTAGCATTACGCTTTTGTTTATATGTGATGAATCGGGGCTTCCTCAAGTTATACATGGCAAATACTGACTTGTGGATAAATGAATCTCGCTCTTTTCCAGCAACAATCCAATCGGAGAAAATGAGCATGAATAGAGCTATCGCATCAAGAGCAATCCCTCCGAAAAGAAGGGTATAAGTAATTTCCACAGTTAGTTTAGGGAGCTGATGCTTCTTCAAACGATTGAATAGAACCAAAGCAATCACAATACTAGTGAAGGCTATGAAGCGGAAAATGTAGCTCCACTTGAAGTGTATTACCAATGCTTTTGTGTAGAGCATCTCGTACATGAAATGGAGTTCGACGGATATCACCCTCAATGCATCCACCGCAGAAATTTTGTAGAAATATTCACGGCTCACATTCCGTTGGTCCTCTGTGAACATGAGAACTCCGATGACGGCCTTTGGGATTTGAAGGAAGGAGTGAGCATGCTTCACCATAATAGTTTCAGGAAGCTTTGCTTCTTCTTTATCAGGATATCCATACTCTAGATCATCGAGTTCTTTAACCAACCCCTTATATGCTATATCCCGTTGGATAGCCCACTCGAAATCTTTACCATCATAAAGTACCGTGAGCATTGATTCCCTAAGCCTATGGAGGCTTGAGAGATTAAGTGCCAATGTCCTCTCTACATTTTTAATAATTGCAGCAAGAAACACCAGCATCGTTGGGATCGCTAGTGACTTGTCGCTAAGAAATATCTGTACAAAGACATAGATGGCAGTGGCAACTTGAAAGACGAGAAGGAGCATGTGGCGTAGCCAAAGCGAACTATCTTCAATAGCGAAGGCAATGATGGTGTCCGGACCGCCAAGATGTAATAAGAGAAATGAGACCCAAAATGCTTGAAGTGCTCTGTCTACTTCAACTATATGAGCGGACAAATTGCCTTGACTGTGAGCAATGAGCCCGATCCCAAATGCAACTACCCAATCCGCCATCAAATATGCCAACCACAAGAGAAAAACAATGCAATCATTCTTTATTTTCTTTCTAAAAGGTGCAAATAAAATGAGAAAGACCTGAAGAGAGAGGCTTAACATAATGAAGCCCCGGATGTTCCATTCCTTCAACAAGTCTAAAATGGAGTTAAATTCCATATTTTGGCTTAATGTGAATTTTGTAGCTGCTCTCTAATGTAATTCTGGGGACAATAAGATGCATGGGAGGAATAGCCAGGAACGTTTATATGTATGTTAAGATGGTTCCTTACTTGTTTGTTATAAAGTAGTATCTATTCGAAAACCCAGAGTATCATGAATCAACCATTCCATGGATGAATACAACTAAAGTATCTCATGCACTCAATGTAAGAAGAAAAGTATCTAATGCATGATGATACCTATTGCTTTGCGTTAGGTTGATGTTCTATCATCCCATCGGTCCTATTTTAACTCTACTCGAACATCCATCTGTAGCTATTTGAGTTTCAAACTATAAAAATGAAGTATCCATGATTCGTTTAGTGAAATATTTGGTGATATCACATATAACATGACGCTTAATATTAAGATGAATAAAATACTAACATGTTATATGTGTGTTGGGACTAGCAACACAACCTTAATGTACATTTTCGAACAGCCTTAGTTTTCCCAGCTTTTCCATTGTTAGTCAAAATTACTGTTGACGTTTTCCTATGTTAAACTCCACCGTTTTAAATTTCCTCTGAGTCATTTCAATGTATTCCTTTCGTCAAACAATCGGCATCTTAAATCGATCGATGATAAATAAAATTTTTATATCTACAGGCATGGAATATTTCAATTATTGATGGGCGGATGGTCCGAATACGTCACGCGGTGCCTAATCCAACCCGGTAGTACCTACACCTACAAATTTACCACCATCGGACGGGACGAGACTCTCCGGTGGCACGCCCATGTCCAATGGCTCCGTGCAACGGTCCACAGAGCTCTCATCGTCCAGCCCCGTGCGGTGCAGAGAACGCCGCGGAGGATGTCACGCACGGTACGTTCGCACGGGGCAGGATGTCAGCAGCGGGGTCGCCGTTTAAAATGGGGAGAGAAGGCTGGCTCGGGGCTTCTTCGGCTAGAAATCAGTAGAGAGATCCAACCGGGAGAGAGTGAGAGAGAGAGAGAGAGAGAGAGGAATAAAGAGAGAAGCTTTATGCTTTCAAAGGCGATTCTTATGCTCAAAGGGGAAGAGCACCCGAGACTAAAGAGAAAAGAGAATGTCTGCTCTGCTCTCCGAGCTTTTCAACCTCCCCATCAGACAGCTTCGACCCATCAAGTCTCCACTTTCGCTCGTGCTTCGCAACGGAGACAAATTCGTCTGGACCCGCGAAACTACACGGGGCGATGCTGCCCCTGCCAGCGTTCTGGGTACTCCCGCTGATGAGCTTGCACCGTTGCGAGTCGCTCGACATTGACCTACAAGACAAGGCCGCGCTTTTGCTGTTCGGGTCTCGCCCGCAAAACCCTAGCCAGAGCTTGTCCGCTTGGTCGGGGTCCAACTGCACGAACTGGGCGCGAGGAACCATATTCTCGGCCGGCTCGTTGAAGCAATTCCAATCGAGTCGATTGCCTTGTGGACTGGAATTCACTCCACGGGTTTAAGATGGCCA
This sequence comes from Eucalyptus virginea, assembly GCA_014182375.1. Lineage (NCBI taxonomy): Eukaryota > Viridiplantae > Streptophyta > Magnoliopsida > Myrtales > Myrtaceae > Eucalyptus > Eucalyptus virginea. The sequence goes on from CM024514.1 coordinate 3,888,973, forward strand.
AAATTAAAAATAAAAACATCAAGAAATCAAATAATCCAAGACATCAATAAAACATCCCAGTTAGAACAAGACGCAATTTGTCGTGATCCAAGCAGTGCTGCACGTCCTCTTTAGGGATTTGGGATTTCCCTTAAGCGGCGTCAGTTTTCAAAATTTCCTCCAATTTAAATTTATCTCTTGTGTACCGTTTGAATTTGATCATTTTGACCCAATAACCGAAAATAATGGCCAACCGACAAACCTGTGCTCATTTCCCATCTTACGGTCCAAGAACTGTCATAATCCTACAAAAAATTGAAAATAAATAATTCTCAATTGACTTTACCTATTATTTCTCACATTCAGAAAGTGCCTAATTAGGTTTAATTCAATCCATGACACGACATTCTCATTACAGCCCTCCTCTTATATTGGCAGTGATCATCCATCTCCAATATTCCAATATATGCTTGAGAAACCCTAGTCCTTCTCATTATGATCTGCTTATGCAGGTCAAATTCAGCACTTTTTCGAACATTTTTTATGTGCTACAAGAGAAATGTATTTTTTTTTTCTCTTCCGAACTAAAAAGCCTTTGAAAAGGGCACGAAACATGCAAATGCTCATTAGCCGATCACTATTCCTATACAACAATGAGCTCAAGGAGTCAGTGAGTCAAAGTGATTGAATTCAATGACATTTTCGAATGAAGTTAAATTTTGATGTAACTTTGAGAAACCAACGTCACTTTGTGAGCTTATTAGATCAAAGTGATCAATCAGATCTAGAGGATATTTCAAAACAAAATCAAATCTGGAGAGAAACTTAAAGAAACGGTGCCGTTTCGGGATGATTGTGTGAATTTTCCCTCCTCCTTTTTTTCAGTATGTACCCTTTGTTCTTCCCCACCGAAGATGGGGGGATGCTTGTCATTTCAATATATTGTCGTTTCATCGGTCCACCTCCACCTCCCCCTGTTTCCATCTTGCCACCGCACTTCTCTTGATTTGACCGTACATTCTAACGTTCTCTGTCGGATCTTCTTCTGCAAAAATTTCAAGTTGCAAATCTAAGAATAAAGAAACACACAAAAATCGTTCCAATTGCCAAGAAATTCACGAGAATGGCAAAAACCCAAAAATGTTAAAATTCAATCTGTCGTGTATCCCCCTCCCCACCCATGTTTGTTTCAAATTGACGATTTTAAGCGATTTCACCAACTTGCATGGACGAAAGACTTTATGGGGTGAGCAATCTCGGCCCTAAAGTGAAAATTCATGTTTATCTTTTTTCTTTTTCAACATTTGGCACTTAAAATAAAATAGTGTAATGATCAGGATACAAAAGATACAAAAGGCCTATGTATCTAAAAAAGCATTCGAGGTTGCATAAACGGGGCTATGCTGTAACACGTAACTTTAAGAAGATGTATAATAGGATCATTCCAATTTTTAAGCAAAAAAGATAAACATGCTTACTTGTTAAATAATCAGTTAGATTTTTTTTTCTTTTATTATCGACATTATTAACACATCTAATGCAACCCTTTAACATTTTCTTAATGCATGCTGATAACGTGGTGCAAGTGATTTCTGTTTTTCTTTGCCATGAGCAAATTTTTATTAGGGTTCTTTCCAAGCTAATCAAGTTGGTATCGACCTTACATATCCTCTAAATTTAGGAGAGTTGCCTACCGCTTCTAAATACTCTACCAATTAACAATCAAATGAACGTGGTCCAAATTGAGCCACATTCCCCTTTTTAGACGCCACAAAAAATCAAGAAAAAAAAAAAATCACAAACATATCCAACCAATCATGATCCCATATATATGTTTGAATGACCCGAGGAGTGATGGTGAGCACCTGCAAATTTATTGCACCTCAAAGGTCCGTCAGTCTTAGGCAACCTTTGATTTGGTTCGTCCGAGACCGATGACTTCAATACAAGCCGAGAATGGAATTGCTCAACCACCAATTTCCACCATCGTGCTAACCAAATATAGGTGGGGCACATCATGCCACTCATGCGATCACCTCTCCCATCACCATCAGATAAGTGACAAGGCATTGACAATTTGGCGAAATCAACACATGATACCGAGTTGGGGCTGCAAAACGATTTAAAAGATAAACAAATGAGAGAGAAGGGAAAGGGGGGTCGGTTCGCTAAGGATGCTGCCCTAAGTAAATGATAAATGTTTACTGAGGCTTCAGTCTTTGAAATCATTCATGCACTATTGAATCGCATGTCGCAAAGTGAATATCATGGGTGCATTCATTTCATGAACTAAAATTTCGCAGCGTGAAAGGTGGTCATAGCACGTATGCATTATCAAATAAGTCATAAGTGTTAAAACTTCAAACCCTAGGCTTATTGCAGTAAAAATTTATAGAGCAAAAGCTAGTTTTGGACAATGAACTAGCTCTCTTTTTCCTTTTTTTTATTCAATTTTTTTTTTTATATATTCTTCCATAAGCAAATTAGATGAGAAGGAGCTCGTCCAGGTGAAATGAAATGGCCCTTATTTTTCACTTGGAGGAGAAGAAGATGCCATAGAGCCTGCCGTTAGGACAAAGATGGCTATTGTCTCGTATAATTTTCAATTCATTCAAGGGTCCACTTTGTGGTTATGTGCCTTTGTCTACAGGCTACAGCTATTCTTTTCTTTTCTTTTTTTGGTCGAAAGTATGATTACTATTCATTTACTTAGGCAAGTTTGGAGTAATTACATCAAAAGCGTCGACGCATAGTAAATCAAACAGGGCTGTCGAGGGATTAGTTACCCAATTACTAGGAAGGTAATTCTCTTTTTGGGCTTTTGCAGGCCAATCTGCGGGCCTACTAGCTTCTCTACTGCAATGGGCCAAAGAAAGGCCTAGGAAGTCTTTTAGTTTTGCCTTGATCCAATCCACAATCGGCGCCACTTCCATCTGAACTCTGTCACAAACAGAACCCTTGCACGAGCAGCATACAGTCAGAGTGTACTTGTAGGCTTCGGTTAGATCTGGTGGAGACGAAGTCTGGGGTTTCCAAGAGAGCGAGTGCCTCCGTACAGGCTACAGCTGTTCAGGGTGCTTAAGATGTGCATAGAACAGTTGGATTTTGAAACTATAATTTCCCATGACTTGCAAGAAGACAAGTACAATGAATACCGTCCTTGTTGCATTCGGTAAGACTATCGTTATAAAAATAAGTAGGCAGTTTGTAAATTCCAAGTTGGTCCCGAGTACAGCATTCTTTATAAGGAATGTATATTAGTCGCACCAGATTCTTGTGCTTGAGTCTAGTAGAAGCAATTCCTGTCAAGTCTGATTGCCTTGTGGATTCGCATTCACTCAAAGGGTTGGGTGAAGATTGCCAAAAATAGAAGTAAAGGCATTAAGAAATCAAATCATACAAGACATGGATAAAACATCCAAGCAAGAATGTAAGGCAACAGGGCCTACTCGTTATAATCCGATCGGTGCTGCACGTCCTCTTTAGGGATTTGGAATCCCTCGGGAGTGACATCGGTTTTCAAAATCCCCTTTAAATTTGGCTTTATTCTGTAATAATCTCTGAACTTGATCATTTTGGCATGACCATCCCCTTGAACTTATAATTTTATCATTGTGCTCGTCACATGCTCGTTTCGCACCTTTGCCAGAGGTGTTTTGGTCCAATAACTATCGTAACCTAAAATCGAAATTAAAAAATCCTCAATTGACTTTAGCTTGTATTTCTCATGCGTAAAGCGCCCAGCTGGGTTCGGTTCGATCCACAACACCACATTCTCATTATAGCTCTCCTCCTGCATTATTCCTTTTTAATGGATGCAAATAGAATGAGAATGATATGAAGCGAGAGGCTCAGTACAATGAAGCCTTGGATGTTCCATTTGTTCCACGGATCTGGAATGAAGCTGAATGCCATATTTTTTGCTTAGTTTGAATTTTATTGCTACTCTCTAGTATGATTTAGGGGACAACAAAATGCGTAAGAGGAATGGTGGGAAATGCCTAAGATGATTCCTTACTTGTTTATTAGAAGGCATTATTTATTCCAAAACCCAATAGGGCAAAAGAATTGTGAATCAATGGTTGTGCGAATAAACACAAGTAAGATATCTCATGCATTCAATGATAGAAGAAAAGCATCTGATGCACAACAGTGCTTATTGCTTTGTAATAGGTTAATGTTTCATCATCCAATCAATCCTATCTTAATATTATTTGTACATGTTTAAGATACATGTTTAAGATACATGTTTAAGATACTTGTTTGTGTTTCATCATCCAATCAAACAAGTAACCCCTGCATTCAGTGGCAAAAGAAAAGTATCTTAAACATGGATGATGCTTATTGCTTTGTGTTAAGTTAATTTTTTATCATCCAATTGGTCCTATCTCAATGGTGCTTGCACATCCATCTGTAACTACCAGAGTTTCGAACTACAAAACTTTAGTATCCATGATTAGTTTAGTGAAATGTTTGGTAATATCACATCTTGCTTGACACTTGAGATTATTGATTAATAAGGTCCTATCTAACATGTTATATGAGTTTGCATGTTACAAAGTTAACAGTATTCAGTTCATAAGCTGAAGTTTTTGCACCGTGAAAAAGCGCTCATAGCACTTAAATATTATTAATGAGTTGTAACTTCAAACTTTAAACCCTAGACAGCATCCATTAAAAAATTTATGGGGTAAAAGATAGTGTGCTACGAGGAATTTTGCTAGTTCTCTTTTTTTCTTTTTTATTCAATTATACCTTTTTATGTCCTTCCAGGAGCAAATTAGATGGGGAGGAGCTGGTCCACATGAAATGAAATGGGCCCCCATTTTCACTTCCTTTGTCTCCTATGATTTTCAATTCATTCAACTTTGGGGTCATGTACCGTTGTGGACCGGCCACAGCTATTTAAATTTGGGAATACCCAACTTTTGGACCTTGTTTATTGGGGTAATTACACAAATAATCCCTACCTTAATTATTTATATGCTCATTGTGGTATTTGAACTTTGGGTATATATTCAATCCAACTCCTAAATTATTATATCCCTTGATTCAATTTAATCACTCGATTATTTATCTGAGACTAAATGGAATATCCATCAAAAGTTCAATAACTACGTTAAATAAATTAAAAAGTTTATGGATCATATTGTATGTTGGGTTAAACTTTCGATACCACATTAAATAAATTAAAAGTTCAGGAATCACATTGCAAATTTGGGCAAAGTTCATAGACTATTCGTGTCATTTTCTCTTATTTGTTTGATTATCTTTTGAGAAACATGTTTAGGGTGCTTTTGTGTATGGAATAGTCGATTTTCAAAAGATAATCACCCATGTCACCCAAGAAAATAATTGCATTCAACACCGTAAAATTTCCTTTTAGGAATCGTTGAGATTATCATAGGCAGTTCATAAATTCCGAGTCGGTCCTCGAGATGTAAAGCAATCTTTAGGAGAAATAAATATTAGTAGCACCAGATTCTTGTTCTTGAGTCTAGTAGAAGCAAATTCCAATCAAGTCGACTGGCTTGTGGATTCGAATTCACTCAACGAGGTGGGCCAACATTGCAAAAATAAAAATAAAAACATTAAGAAATCAAATCATTCGAGACATCGATGAAACATCCGAGCAAGAACGATGACGCAACTGGGCCTATCCGTCATGATCCAAGCGGTGCTGCACGACCTCTTTAGGGATTTCAAATTTCCCTAAAGTGGCGTCGTTTGCAAAACTTCGTCCAAATTTGACTTTATTCTAAACTACCCTCCGAGTTTCATCATTTTGACCCAATAACCCCTAAGTTTATTGCAGGTGAAAATAATGGCCGGCCGACCAACCAACATTTGCTCATCACGTGCTCATTTCTCACTTTTTGGTCCAAGCACCAATCGTAATCCCAAAAATGATTGGAAATAAATATTTCTCAATTGACTTTACCCTGTATTTCTCACATGCAAAAAGTGCCTAATTGGATTCAATCCAATCCACGACACGGCATTCTCATGGTAGGCCTCCTCTTATATTGGCGGTGATCATCCATCTCCAATAATCCAACTTATGCTTGAGAAACTCAAGTTCTTCTCATTATGGTTTGCATATGCAGGTCAAATTTGGCACCTTTTCTAACATTTTTCACGTGCTTTTGTGTGGCACAAGAGAAATGTAATTTCTTTTTTCTCTTCCCAACTAAAAAGCCTTTGGAAAGGACGCGCAACATGCAAATGCTCATTGGCCGGTCACTATTCTTGTACACCCATGAGCTCAAGGAGTCAACGAGTCAAAGTGATTAAATTCAAGGGCATTTTGGAACAAAATTAATTTTTCACATAACTTTGAGAAACTGACGCCACTTCATGGGCTTATTTGATTGAAGTGATCAATCAGGTTTAGAAGATATTTCAAAACAAAATCAAATCCGGGTAGAAACTTTATGAAACGGTGCCGTTTCGAGATAATTTTGGGAAGTTTCCCTCCTGTTTTTTTCTGTATGTACCTTTTGTTCTTCTCCCACCAAAAGATGAGGGAGATGCTTGTCATTTTCAATGTGTTATCGTTTCATCGGACCACCCCCACCTCTCCCTGTTTCCATCCTGCCACCGCACTTACTCTTTGATTTGACCCTACATTCTAATGTCCTCTGTCGGATCTTCTACGGCAAAAATTTCAAGCTGCCAGTCTGAGGATAAAGAAGCACACAAAAACCGTTTTAATTGCCAAGAAATTCACGAGAATGGCAAAAACCCAAAAAATGTTAAAATTCATGTTTCAAATTGACGATTTTAATTTGCATGGATGAAAGATTTTATGGGGTTCTGAAAAAAAAAAAAAGAAGATTTTATGGGGTGAGTAATCCCATCCCTATAAAAAAATCAAGTTTATCTCTATTTCTATTTTTGACATTTGGCTCGTAAAATAATGTAATAATCTGAGTACAAAAGTCTATATCTCTATAGAAGCATTCAAGATTGCCTAAACAAAGCTATGCTGCTAAGTCTACCTTCAAGAGGATGTAGAATACCAACATTCAAACCCAATTTTTAAGCAAGAAAGATGAACATCCTTGCTTATTAAGTAATCAGCTATATTTATTTTTTGTCCTTTTATAAGATTATAAGTCCTAGAAAAGTAGTAGTTGTAAACTATATGTAAGTACAAATAAGTAGACATTATAAACTACAAGCAGGGGCCACCTAAGCAGGACAATTATCAACACGTCGAATTCAACCCTTTCATTTCGACCAAAAAAAAAAAAAAAAAAAAAAAAGAATTCAACCCTTTCACATTTTCAAAATGCATGCTAATAATTTAGTGCAAGTGGTGATTTCTGTTTTTTTCCCATAAGCAATTTTTATTTAAGTTCTTTCCAAGCTTAATCAAGTTGGTATCAAGGTTACAGATCTTCTGGGTTTACTTACATCTTAAATTTACCACTTCTAAATACTCGACACATCGAGAATCAAACAAAATGGTCCTAATTGAGCCACATTCCACCATGTTACGCAAATTTATGAAAATCAAGAAAAAATATATAAAAATAATCCCATACATATCCAACCAATTATCATCCCAAGTATCTCTCTCTAAATGAATCGAGATGTGATAATGAGCATCAGTGAGACGATTGCTCATCAAAGGCCAATTAATCTTAGGCAACCTTCATCTTGAGGTCGCCCTAGACTAATAACTTCAATATAGGGCCGCAGCTGCAAATAAGGCCAAGGCGAAGAGGTATGCCCCGATTAGATGCGGTGAGCGGCGGAGATGAGAGGACGTCACCGGTTGGCGGCGGCGGCAACTGAGGTGACGTGCGGGAGGAGGAGGAGGAGGTGCTCGGGAGAGAAGGAAAAGAAAAAGAGAGAGAGAGAGAGATAAATATGTAAGAGAGAGAAAGTAAAATAACTTAACAAAACTCAATATGTCGACTAATGAAAAAGAGGGAGAGAGAGAGAGAGAGTAAAATAACTTAACAAAACTAATATGTCGACTAATAAAAAGAAAAAAGAAGAAAATTTAACGAGGATATAAAATAACTCAAAACTCAAAATTAATGATAAAAAAAAAAAGAACATATTAACTTGAGAGAGAGAGAGAGAGAGAGAGAGAGAGAGAGTAAAATAACTTAACAAAACTCAATACGTGGATTAATGATAAAAAAAAAAAAAGGAGTACACATATTAACTTAAGAAAATTAAGACTTTAACGGATATTGTCTCCAAAAAAAATCAAAAGAAATCCACACAAGATTCTAGAGAAGAAAAAGAAAAAGCAGGTGGGGACAGAGACAGAGAAGGGGGGAGTCCAGGGGAGACGAACCTCGGGGTGGGAGAGACAGATGTGTGAATGGTTTTCTAAAACAAGCAACTTTCGTATCAACACCCAAATCCCCCTCCCTCCCCCTCCCCCACTTGACTTTCCCATTCACTGAACCCAACCCCCTTCTCTCTCTCTCTCTCTGCTTCTCCTTCTCCCCTGCTTTTTCTATAATTCAATTCCCATTCAATTCACAATAATTACTCTTCCCCCATCAGGCCAATACACTGCACCAAATCTTTATTCGTTCGTTCGTTCATTCATCCTCATCCGTCCCCTCCCCCTGCCCCTTCCCAGAAATAGCAGGGGAACCCTCCACCGTTCGTTGCCTTTCACCTGCCGCTCCCTCTGTCTTTCTTGGCTGAGTTATTGAACGAGCGTGCACTCGGTCAGCTTCGCCTGCGCGTTTCCCGTTTCTGGGTCTTCTTGATTCGGTGGAGTTGTTGAAGAAGAATTTGGAACAGAGCGAGGGCCCCCGGAGGCGCTGAGATGCGTAAGGAGTCTTCCCTGGCCGAACCCGTCTTTCTTCTGCTCCGCGTTCTTGTCCGAGGTTGAGATCTCCGCATGACCGCTGCCGTCTCATTCAGCATCACAGGTACCCGTCTTGAGCTTGATTCTCCATCTGTTTGTTTGATGGTGTTGAGGTGTTTTGGGTTATGTGGGCTTGTTTCTTTTTCATAGCCTTTACTTAAAGATTAGATCTTTGGAAGGAAGAAGAAACTTGACATATGTATATATATAGAGAGAGAGAGAGAGAGAGAGAGGGGTGGGGGAGGGGTTAGATAGATGCTCGGATCCTGTTGTAAGCTCTCTTTGCTTTTCAGTTGGGGATACTGTGTTTTGGGATGGAATGTTATGTGTGGAATTTGGGATGTTGGAGACATTCTTGAATTGACTAGGATAGAATGTGATTGCAAGGGAGGTTTTTTCTCTGCATTGATCTTGTTGCTTCGCCGTCGTATTGCAGCTGGATCATTGGGACTTGCCGTGGCTTTGGATCTGAACTCTAGCATCTCAGAATTGTAATTGGCACAAGTCGGCCGGGTCTTGCTGTTTAAACAACGTCAGGGAGGATGTTGAGATAAGGGAGTTGATCGCATATAAGGGAATTGATCGAGCGTTAGGCACTTTCGTCGCCTGCTCGTCTTTGGTTCATTTGGTTACCGGTCGGATAAGCATTGGCCCCATCTGCCGTGCCGGGAATTTCGAGCCACTGGAGCATTCGTATTTGTAGATGAATTTCGAACTTGATCGAGCAGATCCAAGGCAGAGGCAAGGAATCATAAATCTGGGTTTCATAATGGATAGGAGAGTGAAAAGAACGATGGACAGGAACGTAGAATACAGCAGGAAAATGGGGTCGGAACCGGGGCAGTCGGCCGAGGGAAAGTTCCATCGGCAGAAAAGTGCCAAGAGGCTGTTCCCAGCTTCGGGATATTTCAGCTTAGAGTCGCTGTACTTGTTGATATGCCTGACGATGTCGTTGCTGATACTACCGTTGATACTCCCGCCATTGCCGCCTCCGCCGTTCATGTTGCTCTTGCTTCCCATCGGCATTCTGGTCGTCCTGGTGGTACTGGCCTTCATGCCTACCAATGTGAGGGACTTGACGTCTACATACATGTAAAGAGTGTGTGTTTCATTTTGCGAGTCGATCATACCATTCTTGTAAACCCTGATCTTCCGATGTTCAAAGAGGAGCAAAAGAAAGAGGATTTTCGAAATGGTTTGTTCATCGGCGCTTCAATACCTTAGCTGAGATGCATTTTAACATTGAGTTCTCATACATCGCCGTTGCGTAACATCAGTCTGCTCGACCGCCTATACATGCCATTGTTATCCTCTGCACATCTGGTAACACTTGCTCCATCAGGAACTTGAAATCAAATCTTTAACTTAGCCAGGACTGTTGTTCAGGCAAATGGGCAGTGACCACAAAAAAAACAAAAGATTTGGGCTAAAGCTTAAATTGCGGGTGCATTTATTTAACTGAAATTTTCATGATAAAGGGAACCTTTTCACTAGAAGGGAAGTAGTTTTCCTCAATTCTAAACATGTTGTTTGCAGTTCATAAAGAAAATTTTCCATTGATCGATCATTTATATACCAAGAAAGCAAAAAATAATTTGTTGAAAATATTTCTTCTTTAAGGAAAAACGGAGCTTGATTATAGGTTTATCTATTAGAAATTGTGGACTTGACTTGGTGCCCCTGAGCATGGTATGGTGGAATTTATCAAGTGACAATTGGCATCATCGATTTGACAATCTAGTTGTCCGGTTGAGATAATCAAGGGCGTAAAATTACTAGTTTTGTGTCATTGGCACTGAGAGAAGTGCCAAGTGCCTAGAAGTTTGGTACACTCATCACAAACAATAGCACTAATCGATGTCCTTGAAAGCTACTCAAAATCCCAAAAAGGAAGAACGGTAGGCCGCTGAACTATTAAGGGAAACTTCCAGACAACCCTACAAAAAGTCTTAAATTATTGTGCCACGATTCATTTAGTCCTAATCCTATCACTTGTGCCAATTTTTTTTTTTTTTTTTTGGTCAGAAAAGCTAATTTTATATATCATTAGAAGTCCTAGACAAAGCCCAAAGAAGGGGCATCAAAACACAGTAAATCTCACGGAGGTTGAGGGGGCTGGGCTAATCAAGAAGAAGAAAGAGTGTTCAAATGTTGGGCTTTAGCTAGCCAATCAGTTACTTGATTCGCCATTCTTCCACAATGGGCTACAGATTCTTTTGAAATTAGCTGGGCTTGGGCTTCCAAGACAAGTATCTCCACCTCCCATGGCACATGACTTTCCTTCAGAAGTGCTTCAACCAAAACAGCATTGCGAGACTCCAATTGCAAGTTCTCCTCCCTTCTAGATTTGAAGTACTGCAAAGCTTCTAATAGAGGGAGAGCTTAGGCTTGAATCAGCGAGGAAGTAGGAATTTTTTTAACAAATTCATCAAGTAGAACACGTGAGGCATTGATCGCTCCTTTCGAACAACCAGCTTCAAAGGACCCGTCAACATTTATCTTGAGGGACTCCTTCTTCGGTGAACACTAATTGGGAGGAAAATCAGCTCAAACCGTGTTAAATTTCTAATCATAGACTCCGCTGATGCAATTAGGGTCCCTACGTTGGGGTCTTCGTCGTAATACATGGCCATTTCTGGTTTTCCAAATATACCAGAGGAGGGCTGCAATGTTCTCGAAGGATGGTGAGTTCCCTATCTGTTGTTGGTGATGTTGTAGCCACTCGTCTCGTGTGATGTTCTAACTCGAGATCTGCAAATTTATCAGAGGGCCTTCCCAAACCAAGCCAATCCTTAAGGAGAGCAGGAATAGATGTTCCATCATTTTAACTTCTGGGTTGCAAAAAGGGCAAAGAGGCTGCGATATAATTTTCCATTTATGCAAATTTTCTCTAGTAGGAAGTGCATTTAGGCACACATTCCATATAAATATTCTGACTTTGGGGGGATGAGGCTTGCATTGTATTTAGTTTAATATCCTCCTCTCGAAGCACGTTATAAGCTATTTTGACAGAGTATACTCCTGTTATTGTGCCCATCCACACCAATCTGTCTTTTTTGAGATGAGTTCTCAAAAGTATAATCAGTATTTCATTTACTAATTATTAATCAAACAATCTTATGAGTGTATGCTCGTCCTACCTTCCTTCTTTAGGGAGTATGAGGTCAGCAACTTTGGTTGGATTGCCAAAGTTAGTTGGCCCACCAATAATTCCACATTTAAGCCATTTGTCTTCTTGTATGTTAATTTCCTCTCCAGTGCCCACTGACCACATAACATACTTCACAGTTGTTTCTCTACCCATCAAGATACTAAGAAGGACAAGACCGTTTTTCGACTTGCCAAAATGATCCTTCCCACCCTTTTTCGACTTGCCAAGTGTCACGGCCCGAAAAAAAGCATGTGTAAGAGGTTTTCATGGGACGGACATGACACATTAATGACCCTCGGCTTATGTCCCCGAGACGTAGAGTATTCTCCTAGGGGTGGACGATACTGCATTTGTACACATACATTATAAATGCAAATAACTAGTAGTTGGCTATAAATGCCGGTAGTTGGTAGATGGGGAGGTGCAATCTCCACCATTAGATCTAAGGGAGATCTGCTGATACGGTTTGCCTTATACTTGTATATAAAAGAGTCTCCTCCTTCATTGTAATTCATTCACAAGCAATACAAAAACCAGAGCTTCTCTCTCTCTAAGAGTTTCTCTCTTTATATACGAGTCTTGTGAGTCGAGTGTTGAAAGACTGCTTAGGGGTAAAACCTTAAGGCCGCACGGGTCAGCCTACGTGTGATCGAGAGTGAATCGATCGGCCCATGACACAAGCATGGCTCTATTCATGGCTAGCAAATCTCTAAAACCATTCCCCTTTTATCTTTTCTAGTTTTGAGTACCCGCCACCTCTTCTAATGAATACCTAATCTTGTTTTGCTGTTTTTCCACCAAAATGCAGCTATCCTTCTTTCTATGAATTGGCACATTGAGATCTTGAAGAAAGACATAGCATATTGAGGGAGGGTGTGGACAACAGTTTTAATCAAAATTTCCTTCCTTGCCTCCAATATCACGTTCTCTTTCCGTCCCTCTAATTTCATATTGACCCTTGCTAACAACCAAGCAAACATCTTTCTTAGACTCTCCCCAATCCGAAAGGATTCCTAAGTGTTTTCCGATCTTGTCAATGATAGGAACCCTAAGTTCATTAGCCATATTCCTCTTCAAAATCAATGGATAGGTTGAACTAAAGAAAATGCTAGACTAATTCAAGTTAATGGCTTGCCTTGAGGCAAGGCAATATTGATTTAACACTAATGCAAGGGTCTGGCATTCTTTTACCTTTTCATCTAAGAAAAATATCAAGTCATCAACAATAAAAAGATGAGAAAGGTTGGACAGTACTTGTTTAATTTAACCCCGGTAATCATCCCATCATTAACTACTTTCCTCATCAAGGCCAAGAGAGTATTAGCCACCAGGATGAATAAATATGGGAAGACATGATCACCTTGATGTATTCTTATAGTACAAGAAGTGCTTCATCAATTGAGAGTGTGGAAAAGGAAGAAAAAGTTTCAAGCTATTCTAAAACTTGACATGAAAAAAGCATAGGATAGAGTGGAATGAGACTTCTTAGAGGCTTGCTTAGTAAAAATGGGATTCTAATCATTATGGATTGAAGAGTTATAAAATGTGTTACTTTAGCATTTATGAGTGTTAAATTGAATAGTGAGCCATTGTCCTATTTCCAACCATCAAGAGGGATACCTATGCTAATTTAATTCTAAACATTTTGACGATTTGTCGATTTAGTCACAAACCTCATGAAAATTAATCAATTTAATTCTAAATCTTTTATTTGAATGATTGGCTAGAAGGACTAGTCACAAACATTTTAAAATTAGTCAATTTAGTCTAAATCTTTTATCTAAATGATTGGCTAAAATGATTACATTGATAAATCGTCAAAATGTTTATAATTAAATTGACATGATCAAAAAGTTTATAACTAAATCTAGAAATCATCAACAAGTTTAGGATTAAATTGAAGATTTATAATTGAATTGGCTGCTATAAAATAAGATTGAGACTTTTTGGATAATTTTATTAGAAAATTTTAAATAAAAACTTAAAGTGATGATGTTTCCTCAAAAGAGGATCTGAAGTGAACTTTATCTCAACTAGGGGCTTGAAGTGACAAATTCGGTCTTGAATAAGAGCTAGAAATTGCAAACTTAGTCTCAAATAGGGCCCAAGATTACCACCGACTAGCCGGATCTTAATATGCCTAGGGGCATTTTCGCCCAAAAGCCTTTTTCTTGTGTTTTCTTGCTCTCGTTCTTTCCTTTCCTTTTCCCGTCGTTTCCTATCTCCTTTTTCTTTTTCTTAATCCTTTTCGCTAAAACCTCGCTGCGCTCGAGGGCATTCCTCTCAAATCTTGATGCCCAGCTTCTCCACCACACCACTCATGCTCTCAATTGATGCTTTGATCGATGTTAATGCCAAGTATCTTCTTTTTGAATGGTGAATCGAGGGGTTTTAATAACTCATTAATAGCCATTGCTGCTTGTACAAGAACATCCCATTCCTCCTCTCTCTTTTTTCCAGTTTTATTTCTTTTTTACCTTTCTTTCAATCAATTTTCCTACTGTGTTTTTTTTCTTAGGGTGATCCATTCCTAGTTCCCGGTTTCCAAAACAAAAACACTAGTCCGGTCTAGCTCCAATCTTATCTAATGGAACCAGTTACTTTTATTTTTCCACAACTTAATGCTTTCTATTATAAATAAATGAAGAAAAAAGTTAAATATATTTTTTTAAAAATAAAAAAGGAATGAGTAGTTGGTTCGGAACTGGACTGTTTGAATACCGGTTCTACTTTTAAGAACCGGGAATCCGAGCAATTTCCTATTCAAGGGTCTGTTTTGCATCTCCTACTTTTTTCCGATGCTTTATATCTTGCCCTAATCTTCTATCGGTGGCCACTCGTTTCTCACCCTATTGCTTAGGTGGCATGTTAAATCACGAAGCGATGAGAGCAAGTTGTCTCGTTGTGCTCTCCATCCCACAGTCAAAATTATCCACAGGCAGAGATCGAGGTGCACTCCGTTGACTGAGGTTCAAAGGTGACCACCCTAGCTGGTGGAATTCCGGCGTCGCGGCGTCGAGGCCAAAGCCGATGAACACCGTCGTCTCGACAACGCGCAGGGTTTCGTTGAGGCAGCCGAGACTAGAAAAGCGAGTAATGAGCACGTCGGAGGCGCTCTTGTGGGGGAAGCCACGGTCGAAGCTGGAGAGGGCGTGGAGGATGACGTCTAGAGCAGAGAGAGAGAGGTCTTGGAGGAGAGGATGTGGGTGGAAGAAGAAAGAAAAAGTAAATGAAAGAAAAAAAACATAAATAAAAAGAAATTAAAGAAAGAAAAAAATAAAAATAAAAAGGCTTTTGACGTAAATGCCTCTAATCATATTAAGATTTGATTGATCGTGAGTTTGAGCTCTAATTTGAAATTAAATTTGTCACATCAGACTTTTATTTAAAGTAAAATTCAATATACGTTCTTTAAAAAAAAAAAACCCTTAACTTTAGGCTCTTATTTGAAGATTTTTTTTTACTTGCAAGTAACCAATCTTGGGTCTTAACATTGCCTAGGTTTCAGACGCATGAACACGCCCGTGATTGGATGGGAGTTAAGTAATCTATAGATTGGACTTATAGGAGTTCGGATTACTGAAAAATGATGTCAGCATATAGGGCCCCATCCACGGTTCAATAGTTTTGCATAGACCTTTTCCGAATGTTTAATAAATTCCTTGAACTTATTTTAGCCAATCGAGAACCTAAATCGTTACCTTTTGACTCACACCGGTACTCGAAATTAAAGTAGGAGTGACGAATCCCGATGCGAACTGGATTCAAATTGGTGACGTGAAATGAAAATAAAATTCCCATAAACAAAGAACCCCAATAAAAATAACCATAAAGGGCGGTCACAAACGCCGTGACGTCGGCAGGGGTGGCATCTCTCCCTAAGTAATGGCGGCCAGCCATACCTCACCACCAATTTTCGCACAAGGTCCGCGGCAACATGCACCCCATTACCGGGGAACAGCGACCCTCCGGAACCCCGCGCTAAACCGGACAAAAGCGTGACAACCGCTGCGGCCCGCTGAATGGAAGCAAATGACGTTTGGCTTGATAAAATAAGTCTTCTTTTTCAAGCCGGACGCGTTTGAGCCGACCAAACACAAAAAGATTGAGACGGAAGCATTAACTGGACCGACGTAGCATTACAGCATACAAGTCGCTTTCCACATTTAAGACAATATAAGATCCGTACCTAACCTTCTTTTCCCCCAAGAGAAGCCAACCTGACCCCAAAAAAAAAAGGATCTCAGGAAAAGTATGAAGCCGGCCACGAGTATTACAATACGACTATGGAGCTTGCCAACAAAATATGCACATCCAAGGTTGCTCTGCCTTCTTACATATCAGGATCAATACCCATACTCTTCACAAGGCGGCATGAGGATGATGCGGCAGATTTAAGCCGACAGGCGCTACAGCTTTTAGCCAGCAAGGCGACACATCAATGAAAATCTCATCTACCTTCGAAGATCTTTCTCACCTTCAACCCACTTTCATGCAATTATTATCGGCGATTCATAGGAAATATAGAGGGATAGAGAGAAGTAAAAAGCATGGAGAAAAAAGGATGCCCGCAAGGAAAACTCTTGCTAGGCAACGTTTGGGACGCTGAGCAAAAATCGAGGAAGGTGATGCTCCAAAATAGACAAGAGCTCTCTGCAAGGGCGCACTGGCTCTAAGGCTGCGTTCTCGAGCCTTCTCACAGCCTCAACAAGCTGTCCCCTGAGCCTTTGGGACAGCAAGCAGCCACCTGCGTCAGTGCACTCCCTGTACAATGGCAGATAGGCTATTGCAGCCCTCAGAGGTCCGGGAATATCCATCAAGCATAATGGAGACTCACCGCGCTTCAGTATCCTCATGAAATTCATGTAATGCATTTGGCCTTGCCTCAGCCCATCAAAAAATGCAGCCTCCGACCAGTGCTCTTGAAGAAAAGCCCGCAGTACAGGGTCTATCGACTCATCTTCTGACCTAGCAATGCTGTCAGCGACAGCGTAAGTTGCAACCGGATCACCAAGAAAATCCGATCGCAGAAGAAAAGCTACACCATCCAGAGAACCACCACTTCGTTCACCGGCGGCTTTAAGAATTTCGACACTGAGAGCAGTGAGGTTGTGTTGAGGAACATGAGGAAGGAGATACGCAGCGACTTCCACTTGGCTGCTAGCTGTTGCAGCAGTTAGGGCAAGGCAAAGCTCCATATCTCGACAGCCCCTCCTCACAAACCACTGCACAACCTCCAGACAACCCCTCTCAGCTGCCCTCAACAAAGGACCCAGGAAGGCCATTGCATTCCCCTCTTCAACTAGACACTCCATTGTCCCGATCTTGCAATAGTGAGAAGCAAAACCCAAAGCCAAGTCGACATCAACATCCAAGCTGTTCCTCTGAGCAATCTGATAGAACAAACCAAACAATCCATAAATTTATAACGAAAGGAAAAAACTACTCATGCACTATTGTAATGAACAAAGTCACTATTCAACATGAATATTCTAAAAATCCCCATGGCTAGTAGTCAAGAAAGCAGACATAATAAGAGGTCAAGCTCTGAAGCACTTCCAACAAAGCATTAACGAGAGATTTCATATTTTCAGTTACTGGCAACAGCTTGCAACCAACCATCTACTTCCACATTGTACCCCATCGAAGAACAGTCAAATCATAAAAGAAATCCAAAGAGACAGTTCATATTTTCAGTTATTTGATTTCCTGTTCACTTCAATTTTCAGCAGAAGGTATGCCACTATCTTATGCATCATTCATTTTACATTGATCTACCATTGGTAGATTCTTCCAAACTTTTATGTTTAATTGAAGGACACTCTTTAAGTTACTTAGACTACATGCTTTGATTCTTGCACTAGGGCATGTAGTTAGCTATCTATATTGTTTTTCTTATACTTTGGAATCAACTAATTCATCTGAACTAGAATCTAATATTCAAGAACTTGGCAAAAGGAAGGAAAAAGAAATGGTTGCGTGCACAAGCTGACAAATCCATACAATAAATGTAACAAATGCTCATTTGGAGAAAAGATATCAGTAACTGGTTGGCCTTATTTCACATAGGTTTGTCAGCTTCAATCCTCTTTTTAGCCATTGAAGCAAAAGGAACATGTTATGACTATCTGAGTCCACAAAAGTTCAAATGATAAGAATGTCTCCAGGTTTTCTTTGAGTTAAATAAAGGTTCACGCTTTTAACAACACTTATCTTGCTCATCAAAGAAAAGGGAAGAGCTTTCATCTGACTTAGAGCCCGCTCTGCCAGCTTGGGCCTGTTTCGTATTATTTTTGTTCGTGTTGTCAATGTTACTTTGAAACAATGGTCTGTGAATCTCCAGACACTTGGACCAGCAATTTAAAACCATGAAAATTATCTCAGCCCAAAAAGTCAAACTGAAGGGGACATTGTCATTAAGCCAAAAATTTTATGTGGCAAGCTGGTGTTCCCTGAATAGTCAAGTCACCATCAACCTTCTAATTGGGGTTTTTATGCAAGAAGCCAAACAAATTATAGTTTGTTGGAGGCGTCAGAAGCAGATTTCCAGATTCCACAGCGCACTGAAATAATTTCATATCAAGCAGTACTTAGTGAAGGTAATCAGGACAAGAACCAGGGCACGTTAATATTAGCCACACAAATCATGCCACTGAGATTACATTGATAAGCTTGAGAAGTATGTATCTCAGTTTTTATAGAAAATCATCCACCAAGCAATAACTGAAAATCAAACTGAACTAATATACTCCATACAGCACCTTCAACAAAGAAACTCGTACATGAGAAAGATGCATACCCGAACCAAAGGAAATAGAAAACAGAACACAACTGCCATGATGTTCTATGAAAATATTTACACAAAAAGCACAGGCAAAATAAAGCAAAGAATTTTCAGATAATAAACAGGTTAGAAAGATCACCTGTAACAGAATGCGCACAAGTTCTGTACTTCCAAACCGTGAAGCTTCAAGAAAACACTGGTTAACATTGTCAGCACCCCCCTCGACAAGCATGCCCAGCAACCCTTGGATGGCAGTTGCTGCTATACCAGATGCCCAACCAGGATCAAATGTACTAGAGAAAAGAGTAAGAGGAAAGCAAGCAGCGTCAAAAGCCTCCGTGAAGTCCTTCCCTGTAAGATGATTACCAGCAAGATCCAGGAATGTCTTAAATGCAGAAAGCTGGAGTTGAATTTCAACAGCTGAGCTGTGGTTGATCCTATCTCTATTTCCTTGGCACCGGGAATGCAATCCTATACACTTCAATGCCCATTCAGAGAATTTTTGGACCTTAGCAGCAGCCTCCGCCTTCAAAACCTCATCACCATTACACTCCTGGAGACGCTCGTGCAACCTGACAGAAAGCAATAATGAGATTCTTATAGGGAGGGAAATGTATAAGCTCCATGCACTGATTTTTCCACACAAGTATGGTTGAAGCGGCTACATATCATTGCATGCGTTCATTACTTTCTTGGTTAATTGCAAGAAATCCCTCTCAACAAATAGCATGTGTTTTAAGGATTTAGAAAGATGAACACCAGCTAACTTTTATCCATCTAAGACCTTATCTCAATTTTTTGACCTGCAGCTGATCAAATTGACACTAATTCACGGAGCATGGATCCCCGACAAGGCAAGATCTATCAAAAGTCGAAAGCAGTGTACAAATCAGGACATACTTAAGAACAGATATAGAGATTCATAGCCATCGGTGATCTAAGATCTGCAGATCTATGTCAGCTAAATTGCAGCACGAATAGTTGATGGAACTTTGCCAATCAGACATAATCTATCAGTAGAAAGCTCCAGTTCTTACCTTTGGGCCATCATAGTTACTGTATCTGCCAAACTCATTGTCCGACTTTGGCATGCCGAGACACAGGAAGCCAGAAACGAAGTCCTAAGAGCCGCTCTCGTGAAGTCATAAGCACCATTAGCAATTATCTTCTTTATTAATCCGGTGATCCCATGCAACTCTTGATGCGTGCTCAGGAACCATATTGAATCCAAAGCAATGCATAGAGTATCATTGAGCGTCGGGGGATCAGCCAACAGTATCAAACTCTCGGCGGATTCCCAATCGTGCGAGCTCACCGCTCCCTGAAACAGCCTGCACAGCTCGATCCTGTCTTGCCTACTCAATTTCTTGTCCGGCCCATACTTCTCCTTCTTCGAGAGTCCCGAATCCGCCGCGCCGACTCTGGACTTGAGCTTTCTGGAGCTGCAAGGGCAACACGACGACGTCCTCGCATCCTTGCTCACACGGGAACCATCGGTCAAGCAGAGAGCGTTAGGCCCCTCGCTGTCTTCCAGACAGAGATCCCGCTCCCATCGACAAAATCTCCATTTCCACTCTCTTCGAGCTTCGGTTCACCCGATTTCGCGAAACGTTCGCGGTCCGTCCGATTCCCGGCCTCCAGGTCATTGCTCCACGCCACAAAGCATTTCTCTCCTTCCATCTCTTCTGAACTACGGAGAACACAAAGAGAAGCACCCCGATCCCGATCAAGATCACTCAAAAGCTTATTTCTCCCGATTCGAGAAACTCCGTATGCCGAGCCGACTCCGACCTCGAGTCATCAAACGATCGAAGAAAAGCACCTTTTATCCTCAACTCGCTCTCTCCTACCGAAAACCGCAGCTACCATACCTCTCCATAACAGCTCACCCGGACTGCTCAATCAAGGAAATCAACAGTCTAAGCTCGAATCGGTTCAACACAGCCTGCTGCGACGAGACGGCGGCGGAACACGCAATCCGAGCAACCATCGATTCACGCCGGCACCGGAAAAAGCAGCGAGAAATCGACGAAATCCTCGATCGCCACCGACGTCACCGCATCGGCATCGAACCTCGGCCGCCGCCAAAAGAAAGAAGAGCGCTCCCTCCCTCGACCATCAGCTCCGCGAGCACCCGACGCGTTCCACCATCGGAAGAGAGATCCGGCGACCTGTCCGCACCGCCGCCGCCGCCGCCGCCGATCGAGAAGGGGCGTGAAATGCTGCGACGGATTCCTCGATCGCGGAGCGGGGGATACGCGGCAAAAACCAGGTGCGGAGAGAAGAGAGAAGCTCTAGAGAGAGAGAGAGAGAGAGGGAGAGGTCTAGAGAGAGAATGGAGGAATCGAATGGATTGGGGAGATGCGGAGGGGGAGAGGGGAGGAGAGGAGATGGGGGAGAATCGAACCTCTGAGGGAGATTTCAGTGATTGGGGAAGAGAGAGAGAGAGAGAGAGAGAGAGAGCAAAAACCCTCCTCTTTTTTTTTTTTTTTTTTTTAAAATTATTATTATTATTATTTTATTTTTTTCTGGTGGTGCTCTAGGAATTTTGTGGACCGGTAAATGGAGCATGAGAGAGAGAGGGGAGATCCCTGATATTATTATTATTATTATTATTATTTATTTTTTCATTTCATTTTATTCTTTTTTATTTTTTATTTATTTATTTGTTTCGCGACGCTTAGGACATCACTTGCCACAGTGAATTCTTATGAATTTTTGTATTCACACGGTGTTTAGAATTGATACTGATAAAGACATTCCGGTTCTAAACGTTGTTAGCAGAAAGCAAGGTTCCGATAGAAACTTCCAGTGATAGCTCAATAATTTGACGCTCAGTTTGAATACATTCTTTATTTTAATGTGTCAGTGTCCACACACATTATCTCGTCAATTAGAGAGAAAGTTTCTCATCTCTCGCCTATGAGAATATTCTCGAATTTTACGTTATAAAGTTCACACGAAATAATTTTTATGAATTTTTGCATTCACATGGTGTTTAGAATTGGTACCGATAAGACGTCCCGATTATAAATGTTGTTAGCAGAAAGCAAGCTTTCAATAGAAACTTCCAGTGATAGCTCAATAATTTGATGCATAGCCTGAATGCATTCTTTATTTTAACATATCGGTGTCTATACACCTTGTCTCGTCAATTAGAGAGAAAGTTTATCATTTCTTGCCTACGAGAATATTCTCGAATTTTACGTTTTAAAGTTCACACGAAATAATTTTTATGAATTTTTGTATTCACGCAATGTTTAGAATTGGTACTGATAAGACGTCCCAAATCTAAAAGTTATTAGCAGAAAGCAAGTTTTCGATAGAAACTTCTAGCTGATAGCTCAGTAATTTGACGTTTAGTCTGAATGCGTTTTTTTATTTTAATGTGTCAGTGTTCATACGCTCTGTCTCGTCAATTGGAAAGAAAGTTTTTCATCTCTCGTCTTTGAGAATATTCTCAAATTTTAAGTTTTAAAATTCACACGATACGATTTTTTTATTTATATTTATGTTAAATTAGCTCGAGAGGAAATCCGCGTGCGTGCGTGACCGGGGGTGAGTAATGTAAAATAATTATTTCTTTGTGGAAAATGAACGGCTTGTGTTACTCGATTAAAAAAAGAAAGAGGGGCGGGTAATTTTGTCTTTGACCAATTACTAAATAAATAAATAAATCAAGGTTTTCTTTTCTTTTTTTTTTTCGCGCGGAGCCTTAAAAGGAGATTCTACCATTTCATCTTACTATTTTTTCTTATGTGGTATGAAGTGCTTGCTCTGGAAATTTGAAAGCCTTTCAGTAAATTCACATAATAAATGAACACCGGATGTGAGATAATGATAAAAATTTAAGACGATTCAAATAATATCTACTAGTATTATATTTCGATATTACAAAAAAATCTCCATGAGATGTTGACTACGTTTGTAATTCTAAAACACACGTTTAATAGCATCCAGAAAGTTCGTGAACATCACATCATTCCATGAAGAGAAATAATTAGGAAATCACAAATTGGTTCTCTTGTAGGATTGCTCAAATGGCATCCAGATGGCGGTCCATGAGGATTTAAAAAAAATAATCTCGCGAGAAGAAATCATTTCTAATTATCTAAAGTCTCGCGTGTCGAAATCCCTAAATAATATTAAGGGAAGAGCCTGTGATAATATACTAATATAGATTTCAAAAAAATGAAACGAAATTGATGTCATATCGAAAGTAATGAAACAAATCAAGGGGCGCAAGTGGATTCTCGGGACCACCTCGAGACTTCTCCTTCTATCCCGATGAGTACAGGGTCGGTCTCACAGTTAGCGTGGTCCGTCGAGATTAGTCGAATGTTCTAAGACGAATGAACCTGCCACGGAACAATCTCGAAGATTATATGATTGAAGTCGAGAACAATTTTTTATTTTTTATTTTATTTTCAGGAGAGGAGGGGGCAAAATTGAAAATTCGACGGGAGAGAAAAGGGAGACAAGAAAATAAAGGAGGGATGTGGGGATGAAAACGAGAGTCACCACGACCACAGAAAGAGGGTCCGTGACGCAAGCAAACGGGTAGGGAGTGGGTCCCACCGCAATCATTGCGCACGCACCTGTCCAGTCTCCCCTCTCTCTCTTTCTCCCCCCCCGCCCCCACTTTTGCTTATTTGCACTTGCGCGCCCCCGAATTCTCCGAGATTTGCACAATTTCCCCCTTTCAACTTTTTTATTTTTTATTTTTTGGACTGACAAAAGAGGGGCCTCCTTTTTCTTGTCGCGCTTAATAGGAGTGTTTGGCGTCGGCTCATAACCGACTAATCCCTCGTCGAGTTTGAACCATCTGCACTCTTAATGCGATTAGAAAAATTTAATTAACGAGTGTCTTGGGACACTTTTTAAATAATCAATGTGAGAAAATCTTATAGTTTTTGTTCTCGAATTATGTCACGTTAATATTTTTAAAAGTGAATTTTTTTTATTGAGTGTATTTTTAACGAATGTCATCCTAATTAGTGCCTCAAAACATTTGTTAATAAGTCAATTTTGTGATATTAGCAAAAGGAAGAGTCTTCTCGATTTTTCTTTTTATAATTGTGAGCATATGATGTCAATTTACAGTGAGCTAGGCCCTTGCTAATTGTGTTGATTTCCTAATCTTGTAGGTCCATGTGTTTCGATACCCAAAGATAATGCGAGTATAGTGATTCAAGTCCAAATATATGGTAGAAAGAGAAATTTAGGTTCTTCTTGAGTTATAATGATCATAATTATAATCGTCCATTAGGGAATGCTTAATAAGAGAACATAATTTTCACCTAACATCACATGACCTATAGTGGCCCAAGGAGGTGAAGCGCACAAATCCTCTAGTAGCCGAGGGTTAGCATGACCTCAATGGCCCTAGGAGAGGTGACGCCGATGGTCACACGACCTCAACAACCCAAATCTTGGAGAACCCAAATGTCAGCAAAGCTAGTTAGCGCAAACTCAAATCTTGCGAACCCAAATCTACGCAACTAGCAACCATCGATCCTCAACGATACTTGATCCTTAGTGATAGTTAGCCCTCAGCAATTGTCCCCTAACAATAGTCGATTTTGGGCTTGCATTGATTGGAATATGGGCGATAGATAGTAGATGCATTTGGTCGAGAGAGATGATAAATGTATAAAATGAAGGCAAAATAGGTATCTGAAAAATGTTAACGAGGGCAAAGTTGGAAGAAAATGATCATTAATCCTTCGAGAACTTTCCAAAACCAATAAAATCCAAATTAAAGGTCGAAAGAAAACTTGCTCAAAATGGCCTCGGCACCACTCATCCTCTTGAAAAAGGTCATTTGCACCCGACATCGGCCCTTGCTCTTCTCGGGCAAATTTTGTACACGAACTTTAGGAAAAGATTGGAGCATCCTAATTGGGGATTGGTCAATTATTAAGTACAATTATTAGATTTGAAATTGCTATTTTTGGATTTAATCTTAAAATTGTATTTTATTTTAATTCAGGTACAACTTTATAGTTTCCAAAGAGGAACAGATGAGGTAGTGGTCGGTTATATTAAATTATTGCATCTCAACCTCTTCCGTGAGTATTTTTTAGGGTATCTACATTTTCTATGTTCTTTTTATTTATCCGTGCAGATTGCCAGATTCGCACTAGGTATAAATAATATTGATACTTCTTTTACTAAAATTAATTTAAGATAAATGAGGTAAAAAATTTTAAGTTTCAACGAGATATAAAAAAGTGTTTTAAGTTATAAAATCCATTGTGCACAGATTGAAAACTAGTGATTATGAACGATAAAGATTTACATAGGTGATAATTGATTCGCTAATACTATACTCTCACATTAAATGGTGGAAATATAAAAGATCGTCAATGGACATTAGATGGTGGAAATATAAACGATTGTTAATTACTAGAGAAATTACTGGAGATACTAATAGTAAAATTTTAGATTATGAGCTTTTGGCCGTGTTTACACCCATGTACAATAATTCATAACAAGCTTTAATTACATGCTGTTCCAGGTAAATTCTCACTTGCTTTCAATCCATAATGGACCGGATATGTCTCGATTGTCAATAAAAGCGACCTCACTTCATCAAAAACGGCTGGTGTAACTTGGTCCACGACGCATCGAGTTCATCAAAACCTTCTCATCTACATGGCCATACTAAAAATGAAAAAAAAAAAAACAAAATTTATTAAATGATATAAATATAAATAAAAGTGAAAAAGGTCGCGGGAAGCAGCCGCAATCCACGAGCTTGTCGTAGGCCCGTCTTCACCATTAAACGACGAATTCCGAGCGTCGTTTTTGTAAAATTCCCGGGACTTCTTCAACGGCTTTTCAAATATCTGCCGCTCTAGTCTTCTCGCCTCCGCCTCCACCTCCACCTCCGGACCTCTCCGATCTGCTCTCGGCACACGATCGGCGGCGGCCGCCATGGACAAGGAGTACGACGTTGTGGTGCTTGGGACTGGCCTCAAGGAGTGCATCCTCTCCGGTCTCCTCTCCGTCGACGGCCTCAAGGTCCTCTCCTCCCCCTCTTCCTTCGTCTCCTCCTTCTGTCGTTTCCTCGCTCGATCAGTTGGTTTGATTCGATTCGATCTCATGTCCTCTGGCTCCGATGTCTGAATCCTGATAAGAGTTGCGATACCGAGAGTAAACATCGCGCAGAATTTAGCTTGCGTCGTTGGATTCGTGGAAGTTGTGTTACCTGCTGACTTCGGTTTTGAGTCGGTGTTCGTATGGATTGGCGAGTCAGTTGATCATGTTCGGATTAGGAGCGGTGGAGATTGGTGCTGAGGAGATCGCGATTGGGACTCGTGAGCATCGTTTTGATGTGATTGATTGCCTCGGACTTTGGCTGCTGGGGTAATTCTCGCGTTCAATTTGTGTTGGGACGGATGAGCGAGGCTCTTGAAATAGAGCACCTAGCTTTGCTAACTGGTTTTACATGAGAATGGCGATACTAATTCCAGCGGAGATAATCTGAGGAACCGGTCTGCAGTTAGATTGAGCTTTGCTGTTGTGGTTTTGAGCTGCTGATGAGTTTGATTGAAATTGTGAATTTGCGTCCTGTCATGTGGTCTTTGATCTCAAATGCAAGTGGCGACTTCACGATAATTAAATCGAGATAGTCTTGAGTACGTTGACTTCATGTGAAGTCATTTTTGAGCATAAGTTAAATTATTTGAATGGCCTAATTGAAGTACTCAATCTCAAGCTTTGAGGACAGTGAAGGCGGAGTAGTAAATTCTCTCGACCGATTGACTTGTCACCATGCCTTCAATGGAGACAGAAGCACTTCTCTTCCATCTTGTTGGATAGATAGGAGAATTGACGGGAAGCTCCTTGAAATTTTAGACCACTGTAGCAGATGGTATGTCAACTCAAGGGAGATTGCCCTTTTCGACGATTGGTTGCTTCCATCAGTCTCATGCCAAAAATTATAGGTTGCTTAAGTCGCTCTACCAGAAAATAAACCAGTCCCTCTAGACTTGATATGTTGTGGCTATACCTATCTGACTTCTTGGTCTCTAAGCTGAGTCTGGTATGTGATCCTGCGATTTCTGTAGCATATTAAACAATTGCGATAAGAATACCTCCATATGCCGTAGCTCTGTCCTGAGCTAGTAGGACAGCGGAATAATTTGGTCGGTTGGCCACTTTTAAATGATCCACACCCTTCTACCATTCTGGTACTGGCAAGTGGACTAGCAGCCCTCGCTTCACTCTGCTTTTACGGGAGAATTAAAAAAGTCATAAGCCTATTGCGGTGGGTATTCAGTCTAAACTTTTTTTTTTGCCAATTTAGTCACTAAACCTTTTATAATTGTCTTGGTCAGTCCTTCCGGCCAAAATTGGCCGGCCGGGTGACGTGGACGCCGGCCGGAGAAAGCTGGCCGGCGAACAATTTTTTAATTTTTTTTCGAATTTTTTAATTTTTTCGATTTTTTTCGATTTTTTCGATTTTTTTTTGATTTTTACCTTCTTCTTCTTCCTCTGGCCGGCGCCGGCCGGCCAGAGGCGGGGGCCGGCGAGGGCCGGCGAGGCTGACCTCGCCGGCCACTGGCGAGGCTCGCCCCCGCCGGCCACTGGCGAAGGCGAGCCTCGCCCAGCCAAGGCGAGGCTCGGCCTCGCCCAGCCATGGCGAGGTCGAGCCTCGCCAGATCTGGCGACGGCGGCCTCGCCGTCGCTGGGCGAGGCTCGCCTTCGCCAGTGGCAGGCGGGGCGAGCCTCGCCCAGCGACGGCGAGGCCGCCGTCGCCCAGCCAAGGCGAGGCTCGGCCTCGCCCAGCCATGGCGAGGTCGAGCCTCGCCAGATCTGGCGACGGCGGCCTCGCCGTCGCTGGGCGAGGCTCGCCTTCGCCAGTGGCAAGCGAGGGCGAGCCTCGCCCAGCGACGGCGAGGCCGCCGTCGCCCAGCCAAGGCGAGGCTCGGCCTCGCCCATCCATGGCGAGGCGAGCCTCGCCAGATCTGGCGACGGCGGCCTCGCCGGCCACTAGCGAGGCCGTAACCAGATCTGGCGAGGCTCGACCTCGCCATGGCTGGGCGAGGCCGAGCCTCGCCTTGGCTGGGCGACGGCGGCCTCGCCGTCGCTGGGCGAGGCTCGCCTTCGCCAGTGGCCGGCGAGGTCAGCCTCGCCGGCCCTCGCCTCTGGCCGGCCGGCCAGAGGAAGGAGAAGGTGGTAAAAAATAAAAATAAAATAAAATAAATCAAAAAATTAAAAAAAAATTGAAAAAATTATTTAAAAATTATTAAAAAATTGTTCGCCGGCCAGCTGTCTCCGGCCGCCGTCCGCGTCAGCTCCGGCCGGCCAATTTTGGCCGGAAGGACTGAATTGGCACAATTATAAAGGTTTAGGACTAAATTGGCAAAAAAAAAAAAAAAAAAGTTTAGGACTGAATTGACCCAATTGCAATAGGTTTATGACTTTTTGGTAATTCTCCCTGCTTTTACAGCTGGCTGAAACACTTTCCGTGGAAAATCACGTTAATGGAAGTGCTGAATGTCATTCAAAGCTAGACTAGAGCTAGCTGTGTTTGCTTCCTTGTAACGTTGATAAGGCTAATTGTTACTTGTATGCTATGGGAACTCACTGAAGCAAGTATTATTCCATGAGTTTATTTATGTACTAACGTTTTTTTTTTCAACGTTCATGCACTATAGCACTTTCATGTTGCTTGTCATGAAATTGTTCCCTATTTTGTTGCTCTCTGTTATTATCTAAGGGCATTTGGATTTTCTCTTTTGAGATTTGTTGCAAAATATGCAATGAAATAACTATTCTTTTTTTCCCATAACCAAGACTAAGATAACTACCATAGATTGTGGATCTCTGCTCTGTTGCTGACAGAAGAACCTTTTGAACCAGGTTTTGCACATGGATAGGAATGACTATTATGGAGGAGAGTCAACATCACTTAATCTCATTCAGGTCTTCTTTCTTCGTATGTTCCTGCAATTTGCTGCATTGTTGCCTTATCATTATTGCTATTGGTGACTTGCAGCTCTGGAAGAAATTTAGGAATAGCGATAAACCTCCTGCGCATTTGGGTTCTAGCAGAGATTATAATGTTGACATGGTCCCAAAGGTGCAATTCTAAACTTTGTTAATTGGCCTACACTTTAAGCTCTGTCAGATTGTTTATCCCTATTTATTCTTTGCTGACTAGTGCTCTGTGTAGTTTATAATGGCAAATGGTACTCTGGTGCGAGTTCTCATTCATACAGATGTTACCAAGTATCTGTACTTCAAAGCTGTGGATGGCAGCTATGTCTTCAGTAAGGGAAAGGTATGGAGAAGGACCCTATATTAAAACATACATTTGCAGAATCATTGCAAGTCTGCCTGGTTTTCCTTTCTTCTTCAACAATATGGTACTGCCAATGACAGGTTCACAAAGTGCCTGCTACTGATATGGAAGCACTTCAAACTCCACTCATGGGCATGTTTGAGAAGCGTCGAGCTCGAAAGTTCTTTATATATGTCCAAGATTATGATGAAAATGATCCAAAGACACATGAGGGGATGGATCTGACACGTGTAACAACAAGGGAACTGATAGCGTATGTATTTAAATGTTTTTCATGGGTTGACATGTCAATTCAATTTCTGTATACAATATTAATACTGCACTGCAATTGCAAAGTGTTTTGCCTAGAAGTTCCCATTCTCAGAACTGATCAAATGATAAACTAAATTTGCTAGATATTTACTGTCTTACACCACTTTATGTGCTGCTTGGAGCAGGAAGTGGTCCTCCGCATCCCTGTTTTGGATATTGGATTGTCATTGATATTACTTATTAAAAAGAAGAAAATTCTAAAATGAAGTTGGAGTGTCCTTACGGTGCTCTTAGTCAAATATTTCTTTCATTTTCTCTTCTTCTGCATGATTTTTTTCCAGCTATCATAATCGGTAGGATAGTATTAGCTGGTTAAGGTGCAAAACCCTCGGTCATTTTGCTTCCTTTGATTTTTGAACAGAAAATATGGTCTGGATGACAACACCATTGATTTTATTGGCCATGCCATGGCACTCCATAGAGATGATCGATACTTAAATGAGCCTGCCCTGGATACTGTCAAGAGAATGAAGGTGAATGATCGTGTTTCCCAGAACAATCGTTTTTCTTATGCTCGTAAAAAGAAATATTTCCCATATTGTTTGGAGAGCACTGAATTGACATTCCTCTTCTTTCCATCGGCCACTTGATAGCTCTATGCAGAGTCATTTGCTCGTTTTCAAGGAGGATCTCCCTATATTTATCCCTTGTATGGGTTAGGAGAGCTCCCTCAGGTACATTTAGAGTCACGGATGCATGTCCAAGCTGCTGCTGTAATTTCGATACGCTGGATCAAATCCATTGCTGATGCCCGACCATTTGCTTTGGATTCTGTATGACTTTTTTCCTTTGTAATCCAGGCATTTGCACGGCTTAGTGCAGTATATGGTGGGACTTACATGTTGAACAAACCGGAATGCAAGGTAATTTGGTTCTCGCTTGTATTTTTACTAGTAAATATTTGCTTATTCTCTTCGAATATCATGAAAACGGTGTTCAGTTGTTAAATTTCAAGTTAAATCTGCCACTTATAGGAAAAAAAATGTTGTTTTATTTCACTGTTGTTGCAGGTCGAGTTCAATGATGAAGGCCAAGTCATTGGTGTCGCGTCAGAGGGCGAAACTGCCAAATGCAAAAAAGTTGTTTGCGACCCTTCCTACTTGCCTAACAAGGTAATGAATATGATTCTGCGTCATGATCATCGCAGTGTATTAGCGAACTTATGTCAGAGTTCAGTTTGTTTGATGTGAGTGGTACTAGCTCGTGTAGGTGCATATTGTTTAATGAACAAGTATATTTGTTTCCGTAAGATGAGACTATTGTTAATTAAACTTTTGTTGAGTTGGTTAAATAGGTGCATATTGGTTCTATCTGTCAGATTCTTTGCATGTGGATCATTGTTGTCGCGTCAGTGCATATGGTGGTTGACGTAATAATTGTTTTGCCACTAAGATATGACTACTTTCTCTGGCTTAAAGGCCCTAAACCTTGCAAAATGTTTTACACCCTATCCTCTCGGTCCTTTTCTTTTAATTTTTTTACAATGTAGAACCAGTAACAAGCCCCAATAACCATGAAGGCACAAGACATGCACACCTCTTTTCTTTTGCAACGACATTAGATGTCGTACTGAGTGGCAATGTGTGAACTTGTGCAGGTTAGGAAAATTGGGAAGGTTGCCAGGGCAATCTGTATCATGGGCCATCCGATCCCAAATACCAATGATTCTCACTCAGTGCAGGTTATTATCCCACAGAAACAGTTGGGTCGGAAGTCAGATATGTAAGTTCTTGTGTAAACTAATTGGAGATTACTAGCTATATTTTCTCATTCTATTTGATGTGAAAGTCCGTTCGAGAAATGAATGGGGAAAAAGCAAATCTCAATGATTATTGTCAAAAAGGAAATAGCTTCTCACCTATCCATTTAACTGCGATTGTTGTATTTGAGGTGGGAAAGGAGATGAACGTAAGGGTAACTAGTAAAATTTCTGTCCCATGAGATTAATGATATTTTAATTAACTTTACGTAGACTATCATATTAAGTCAGGATCAGAATCTGTTTGAGCCACCTTTGACTTTTAAATATGATTTGACACTTGCATTTTAGATCTTGAATTGCACAGATGGTTCCCATGTGCCTGCTTAATAGGTTGGTCTTGTATTACCGATGGTTAATAAAATCTATTTTTATGGCCTTCTGATTATCTAAGCGTTGTTCTTTGTTTATGACTCCTTATTCAACTGTGCCCATGTTTGAGCAGGTATCTTTTCTGCTGTTCATACTCTCACAATGTCGCACCAAAGGGCAAATTCATTGCATTTGTTTCAGCCGAGGCGGAAACTGATCAACCTGAGATAGAACTGAAGCCGGGGGTTGATCTGCTGGGGCCTGTTGATGAGATATTTTATGACACTTATGATAGATATGAACCAGTCAATGAACCTTCTCTTGACAACTGCTTCATATCAACTGTGAGTTTTGTTCTTCTCTCTCTCTCTCTCTCTCTCGGGGTGATGAATATGTGGAGTTCAGATTCAATTGTATTGATATTATGTTAATCTCTTCTCTTGCTATACCTGCAGAGTTATGATGCCACAACCCACTTCGAGTCGACTGTCATGGATGTGCTTAACATGTATACATTGATCACTGGAAAGGTAAGAATAACTTCTCGGAAATATTCTGCTATCAACTATGAACTTGATATAAATTCTTTGTTGGCGTGGCGAGCATGAGACAATCTTTGACAAGTTTTCACGTGGGTTGGAAGTTGGAGGACTCTTTGGAAGCTATTAATATTAGAACTGCTCGGGTCTACCCTTCTCGTTAACTATACCTGACTATTATGCACTTTTGTTTGTTTCACTTAGTCTTTAAGTTATGATCTAATGTTTTTCTTGACAAGGTTATCATCCGTTTGGACTAGTTCCATTAGCCCTGCCATGCCCTTCCGTTTTTTGTGTCCAATTAGGGCAATCTTGATTGGTGTGGTTGGAAGGGTGTCGGCTATTTTCTATGCAGTATGGGTTCTCAACTTTTGGACCTACTTTATTGTCCCGTGAAACCTGCCCAATAATTCCCCCTACTGCACATTTTGTCTTTTGCCTCTGCTAATCAAGTCTATAGTCCCCTTCAATTAATGATCAAAGATGTCCTGAAAATGTAAAATAATGGTATAGCTTATGCATTAGAGAGAGAGAGAGAGAGAGAGAGAGAGAGATGCTGACAAAATTACATTCTTCTGGGCAGGTTCTTGACCTCAGTGTGGATTTAAGCGCGGCCAGTGCTGCAGAGGAATGAGAATTGAGAGGTTCGGCGCATGCAGTGCTAATGCCTGGCTTGGAGCTCTCAGACATCGGTTTTTATTGTGGATGAATCTCTAGAATGCGTTTCTGGTTATTCTATGTACTATCATCAGTGATAATACATGTAAGAATTTACATGCAAAATGTGCACTGCATATTTGCAATGCTAGACATTAGTGTCTGCTTGATAGTGTTATCCGGAGATGAAACAGTCTGTGGAGACATTATTGAAATATCACGCGATCAATGTGACTGGATTGATTGCAACCTCTTTCCAATTCAAACAACATGGACTTTCTTTTCTTCACGAACTTTAGTTCATTTCAAGATTAATGTAGAGAGGAATGCACGAATATGAACTCGCACCTTCATATCATATATATTGTATATTCACTAGATTGGGAAGGTTGAGAGCATTTTATAATTCGGTGTTGACAATTAATGATGTACAATTAGTAAATTTGATACAATTAATTTTCTATTTAATCTTAAGACTATATCTTATCTAATATTTTAATTAAATTCAAATAGGGAACAAGTTTTTTAAGTTCCAAATTGGTTGATTGTGCTAATTACTAATTGCACGTCTCAGCAAGGAGAAAATATTGACTACATAAGTTATGTTAAGTCATGTCGGTACAACAAATTAGAAGCCCATTCATTAAGTGGCACATGTCTCTCATGGGTCCACTTGTTAGATATTTCTCCTTTTGCCTCTCTTCTCTTGTAGACTTGCATCTCCATCTCTCTTATTTTTCTTCTTCGTCATTTCTCCTCCTCCTCCTCCTTTTTTTTTCCTTTTGCTTTCTTTCTCTTTGGTCTATGGCCGGCTGGTACTCGGCCATGGCCGGCAACTGACCATAGGCCACGGTCTTGTAGCTAGGGCATATTCATGTAGAACTGCATGGGATATAGATACTGTTAATTTTTTGAAGTTAGTCTTTAGAAAAATGAGGCAGAAAATTTTAAGTTCCGAAAGGAAGTTGACCGACATTTTAACTTATAAAATCTATTATGCGCGAGGTTCAAGCTAATGATTAAGGACTGTAAAAATTTATATTTATGACAATTGATGCGCTAATTCCACAATCTCATGTCACATACAAACAATCATCAATTTCTAGAGAAATTATAGGAGATTTGACCGTAAAATTTAGATGATGAGCTCTAGAACTTGTTTGTACATGTGAATAAGAATTTTGTATTATTTAAGTGCGTTTGGTAATCATTCTGTTCTTAAAAACAAATTTTGTTTAGAAATGAATTTTTCTAATTTTATTCTCTCAATGAATTTATGAGCATTTGAAGCGTTTCATAATTATACAAAATTCTATTCTTGGAATAGAAATGCGTTGGTACGACCTTAAGATTTTTTTGTAACTCAAAATTTCTTTTAACTTTTAATAATTTTATTACATTTTTTCCTGTTATTCTTATTCTTTTTCTTCTTCCACTTGCTGATCATCGGCCTCAAGGGAGCCTTGTCGACCTAAGCCTCGTTGGCGATTAATGAGGCTCGATCTCGCATAGATTTGGTGAGGCACACCCTCACCCAACCACCGCAAAGTTGGCCTCGCCACGAGCCTCACCCAGCTAAGGTAAGGCCAAGCCTTGCCCAACCACCGCACCACAAGGTGGCTATCGCCTGGCCATGGGGAGGGTGATCTCGCGGTGGATGGGCAAGGGTGAGCTTTCCTGGCGGTTGGGCGAGCTCGACCTCCCC
Source organism: Eucalyptus virginea (assembly GCA_014182375.1). Classification (NCBI taxonomy): domain Eukaryota; kingdom Viridiplantae; phylum Streptophyta; class Magnoliopsida; order Myrtales; family Myrtaceae; genus Eucalyptus; species Eucalyptus virginea. The sequence continues at coordinate 3,923,331 of CM024514.1, forward strand.
AAGATTTGGGTGAGGTTGAGACTCGCTAGATCTTAACGAGGTTTGTGTTCACCTAGCCAGTGGCAAGGTCACCACTAGAGGAAGAAGCCGAAAGAAAAAAAGGAAAAGAATAAAAGGAAAGAAAAAAAAGACAATGCTTGATTTTGGAGTCGTTTCGAGAACAAAAAGTAACTTTTTTTTTTTTTTTTGTATCTCTTGATTGTACTCCAAATTTATTCTTGGGAATAAAAAAGTTACCAAACATAATTCTTTTTTTTTTTTTGTTTTTTTTGTTCCAGAGAACAAAAGAATGAAATTAGACATTATTTGACATGTTACCAATGAGGTCCTTCCTAACCTCGTACAATCTTTAAAGAAAAGTCGTGATTAATTTGAAAAGAAGTTGAGTGATTCTTTAGATGGGTTATTCATAGTAAGGGTGAGCATGAGTCGTGGACAGAACTGGCAACCATACTGGATTGACCCTTAAAATTGGTGCAATTCTCGATTTCGAATTCCTCGGTCTAGTTCCAAATTTTTGGAACAATACTATGTGGTTCGATTCATGATACCTAGGTAGGAATGGAATCGAACCAGATTGTGAATTGTAAAATTGGACTAGAAATCGATAATCAAACCAAACCAAAATAGCCATAAAACTAGTAGTATATATGAATCTTTTCACCAATTTTTATACTAGTAATATCAAACTTTGAGAATTTGAAACATCATTTCATTACTAATGTTATTCAATATGTTCTCTCCTTACTATAATTACTTTTTAATGCTTTGGTGCATGTGGAAGATATTTACCCATTAGAATCCACGAGCAACATATATGTATACTCATTGTAGAAGAAACCTAGTCTCCTTTGCTCTTTGGAAACCTCAAATTAATTAATCACTACTCTTTTACATGTGTTTCTAATTTACTCTTGAATTGATCTCTTTCATTTACTTTACATGACAACATAATATCACTTCTCTTACTAGTTTTAATAGATTAGTTTACTTATGAACAATATTGTTTGTGATAGGCAATCTTGCTATTTAAAGGGAAAATTTTCTTGTTGCTTGACTAAAAATGAGGCAAAAAAAATGAAAAATAAAAATAACTTGACTGGCTTCGAAATAGACTTTGGAATTGCAAATTCTATTCCAAAGTTGGTTTCAATATATAAATGATAGGTTTCAGATTTCAAAAACGACAACTGATCCTTACATGACAGGTTCTAGATTTCAAGTGGAATTTAGATTTACTTTGAAGCCGCTCACTACTAATTTGTAACAAGCTCTTGTTCCATGTTGCCTGGGCTAAATTCTCACTTACTCTTGTTCAATGGTGGACCGAATGTGTCTCGGCTATCGATAAGTGCTCACACTTTATTGAAACGGCTCGAGTTACTCGGTCCATGACGCATCGAGTTCATCAAGACCTTCTCATCTACATTGCGATGCTAAAAAAATGGGGAAAAAAACAAATTACTAAATGATAATAATAGAAATAAAAGTAAAAAAAAAAAAAAGGAGTGGGAAGCAGCTGCGGTCCACAAGTTTGTCACATATTCATAACATGAAGCAACGAATTCTCAGCGTCGTTTTCATAAATATTCCCGCCTTCATTGCAGACGCCACGCCATCACCATATTCGCCCCGCCACCTTCCCCGTTCTTCCTCCGAGTCTTCAAAGACCTGCCGCTCTCCTCGTACCCTGGTCTCACCTCAAGACCTTCCCGATCTGTTCTAACCACCGATCATCGGCGGCCATGGACGAGGAGTATGATGTCGTTGTGCTCGGGACCGGCCTCAAGGAGTGCATCCTCAGCGGCCTCCTCTCCGTTGACGGCCTCAAGGTCTCTCCTCCTTCATCTCTCCTTCGGTCATTTCCTTGCTCGACCGGTCAGTCGGTCAGTTCGGTTTGGTTCGGTTCAGTTCGATCACATGTCCTCTGATGTCTGAATCCTGACGAGAGTCGCACGGCTTTTATTTTTCCAGCGAAATTTAGCTCGTGTAGTTACATTCGTTGATGTTTTGTTTTGGTTTATGCTGCGGTAAGGATCCATGCACTGACTTCGGTTTCAAGTTGGTGTTCATTTGGATTGGAGAGCCGGTCGACACGTTCGAATAAGTGCCTTGGACTTTCGGTTGCTGTTGTATTGTCTTACGTTCAATTTGTATCGGGACAGATCGGCGAGACTCCGATTTACATGAGAATAGCAATACTAATTTAAGTGGAGAAAATCTGAGAAACCTGTCTGGAGTTGAATTCGAGCTTTGCTGTAGTAGTTTTAAGCTGCTGATGAGCTCGAGTGAAATTGTGAATTTGTGTCCTGTCATATAGTGATCGGTAGACATCGGACATGGAAAACTCCAGTTTTCCCTATCTTTGATCTTAAATGCAAGTGGCAACTTCATGATAGTTGAATCGAGTCGGTCTTGAGTATATTGACAACATGTGAAGTCGTTTCCGAGCATAAGTTAAATTATTACTTAAGCTTAAGCTTTGAGGACGGTGAAGGTGGACTCGTATATTGTCTCGACCGATTGACTTGTCGCCGTGCCTGCCTTATATGGAGAAAGAAGCACTTCTCTTCCATCTTGTTGGGTGGAGAGGAGGATTGAGGGAAAGTTCCTAGAAATTTAGACTGCTGCGGCAGATAGTATGTCAAATCAAGGGAGATTGCCCCTTCAACAATTAGTTCCTTCCGTCAGGTTCATGCCAAAAAGTATAGGTTGCGCCCCCTGAAAATTGCTCTTCTTTGTTATTATCTAAGGGCATTTGGGTTTTCTCTTTTGAGATTTGTTGCAAATTACGCAATGAAATAACTATTCTCGTTGTCTCTCGCTATTCTCTTTTCCCATGACCAAGACAAAGATAATTACCATAGATTGTGGATCACTCCTCAGTGGCTGACAGAAGAACCTTTTGAACCAGGTTTTGCACATGGATAGGAATGACTATTATGGAGGAGAGTCAACATCACTTAATCTCATTCAGGTCTGCTTTCTTTGTACATTCCCTGCAATTTGCTGCATTGTTGCATTATCTTTAAAGGGTGGTTTGAATAGTTGCTATTGGTGACTTGCAGCTCTGGAAGAAATTTAGGAATAGTGATAAACCTCCTGCACATTTGGGCTCCAGCAGGGATTATAATGTTGACATGGTCCCCAAGGTATAATTCTGAACTTGGTTCATTGACCTACAATTTAGGCTCTTGCAGATTGTTTATATTCTCCTTATCGGTTCTTTGCTGACTAGTGCTTCTGTGTAGTTTATAATGGCAAATGGTGCTCTGGTGCGAGTCCTCATCCATACAGATGTTACCAAGTATATGTACTTCAAAGCAGTGGATGGCAGCTATGTCTTCAATAAGGGAAAGGTATGGAGACAGACCCTATATTGGAACATTTGTGAAATCATTGCAGGTCTGCCTAGTTTTCCTCTCTTCTTCAACAATATGGTACGGCCAATTACAGGTTCACAAAGTGCCTGCTACTGCTATGGAAGCACTTCAAACTCCACTCATGGGCATGTTTGAGAAGTATCGAGCTCGAAAGTTCTTTACATACGTTCATGATTATAATGAAAATGATCCAAGGACGCATGAGGGGATGGATCTGACACGTGTAACAACGAGAAAACTGATAGCGTATGTTTACATGTTTTCCTGGGTTAACATGTCATTTCAATCCCTGTATACAACATTAATGCTGCACTGCAATTGCAAAGTGTTTTGCCTAGAATTTCCCATTCTCACAACTGATCAAATGATAGCTAAGTTTGCTAGATGAGTACTGTCTTATACCACTTTATGTGCTGCTTGGAGCAGGAAGTGGTCCTCCGCATCCCTGTTTTGGATATTGTATTGTACATGATATTACTTATCAAAAAGAAGAAAAGTCTAAAAGAAAGTTGGAGAGTCTTTACAGTGCTCTTACTTAAATAACTCTTTCATTTTCTCTTCTTCTGCAAGATTTTGTTCCAGCTATAATAGTGAGTAGAATGATATTAGCTGGTGGTACTGTGAGCCCTTGGTCATTTTGCTTCTGTTTTTCGAACAGAAAATATGGTCTTGGTGATGTAGCCATTGAATTTATTGGTCATGCCTTGGCGCTCCATAGAGATGATCGATACCTAAATGAGCCTGCCCTGGATACTGTCAAGAGAATGAAGGTGAATGATCCTGTTTCCCAGTGCAAACATCTTTCTTATGCTCGTAAAGAGAAATTTTTCCCATTTTGTTTGGAGATCTTTAAATTGACATTCCTCTTCTCTCCCCTGGCCACTTGATAGCTCTATGAAGAGTCATTTGCTCGTTTTCAAGGAGGATCTCCCTATATTTACCCCTTGTATGGGTTAGGAGAGCTCCCTCAGGTACATCTAGTGTCATAGATGCATGTCCAAACCACTGCTGCAGTTTTGATATACCGGATCAAATTCATTACTGATGCCTGACCGTTCGCTTTGGATTATATTTAACTTTTTTCCTTTGTAACCCAGGCATTTGCACGGCTTAGTGCTGTATATGGTGGGATTTACATGCTGAACAAACGGGAATGCAAGGTAATTTGGTCATTTGGTTCTCATTTATATTTGGACTGGTAAATATCTATTTATTCTCTGCCAATATCATGAAAATGGTGTTTACTAGTTAAATGTCAAGTTAAATCTGCTACTTATAGGGAAATAAATGTTGTTTTATTTTGCTGTTATTGCAGGTGGAGTTCAACGATGAAGGCCAAGTCATTGGTGTCACATCAGAGGGCGAAACTGCCAAATGCAAAAAAGTTGTTTGCGACCCTTCCTACTTGCCTAACAAGGTGATGAATATAAGACTGCATCATGATCATCGCAGTATGTCAGCAAACTTATGTAGGAGTTCAGTTTGTTTGATGTAAGTGGTACTAGCTCAGGTAGTACAGCAAGTATATTGTTTCCGTAAGATTGTTAAGCGATCTTTCATGAGACTATTGTAGATTAGGAATTTCGTAGAGTTCGTTGAATAGGTGCATATCAGTTCTGTCTGTCAGATTCTTTGCATGTAGATCTTGTGTGCGTGTGCTGCAGACCCTCTTGATACTGATAAAAAGATCATTGTTGCTGCATGCATCAGTGCCTATGGTGGCTGACATAAGATTAATTTTGCCACTAAGATATGCGTACTTTCTCTGGCTTAAAGGCCCTAAACCTCACAAATGTTTTACACCCCTCCCTCTCAGTCCTTTTCTTTTACTTTTTTCAAATAGTAAGAACCAGTAAAAAGCCGTGATAACCATGAAGTCATGCAGATACCTTTTTCTTCACAGCAACAGGGTGGACATTGTTCTCAGTGAGAATATGTAATCTTGTACAGGTTAGGAAAATTGGGAAGGTTGCCAGGGCAATCTGCATCATGAGCCATCCGATCCCAAATACCAATTATTCTCAGTCAGTGCAGGTTATCATCCCACAGAGACAGTTGGGTCGCAAGTCAGATATGTAAGGCCTCGAATACAGTAATTGAGATTGCCGGCTATATTTTCTTTTTCTGTTTGATTTAAATGTCTGTTGGAGAAATAAAGGGGGAAAAAGCAAATCTAAATGTTTATTGTCCAAAGAGAGATAGCTTCTCACTTGTCCTTTTAACTGCATTTGTTGAATTTGAGATGGGAAATGAGACGAATGTGAGCGGAACAAGCTAAGTATCTGTCCCATGAGATCAATGATAACTCTACGTAAACTATCATTTTAAGTCAGGATCAGAATCTGCTTGAGCCACATTTCACTTCTAAACACCATTGATACTTGCATTTTAGATCTTGAATTTCACAGATGGTTCCATGCCCTGCTTAACAGGTTGGCCTTAAATTACCAATGATTAATGAAATCCGTTTTCACGGCCTTCTGATTATCTAAGCATTATTCCATGGTTTCAACTCTTTGTTCAACTATGCCCCTGTTTGAGCAGGTATCTTTTCTGTTGTTCAAACTCTCACAAAGTCGCACCAAAGGGCAAGTTTATTGCATTTGTTTCGGCGGAGGCTGAAACTGATCGACCTGAGATAGAACTGAAGCCAGGTGTTAATTTGCTGGGGCCCGTTGACGAGATATTTTATGACACTTATGATAGATATGAGCCAGTCAATGAATCTTCTGTTGACAACTACTTCATATCAACTGTGAGTTTGTTTTTCTCTCTGTGTGTGTGATGTATATGTGGAGTTCAGAAGCTTTTAATTGTGTTGATATTATGTTAATCTCTTCTCTTGCTATACCTGCAGAGTTATGATGCCACAACCCACTTCGAGTCAACTGTTAAGGATGTGCTTAACATGTATACGAAGATCACCGGAAAGGTAAGAAGTACTTATTGGAAATGTCCTGCTATCAATTACGATCTTGTTGATGAGTTCTTTGTTGGCGTGGTGAGCATGAGATAATCTCCGACAAGTTTTTAACTTTTCACGTGGGTTGGAAGTTTTTGAGGACTCTTTGCAAGCTATTAATGTTAGAACTGCTTGGGTCTACCCTTGTCATAAATTATACCTGATCATCATGCATTTTTGTCTGTTTCCCTCAGCCTTTAAGTTATGATCTAATGTTTTTCTCGACAAGGTTATCATGCATTTAGACTAGTTACATGATAAGCACTGCCATGTCCTCCCCTTTTTCTTGTGTCCAATTAGTGCAATCTCGACTGGTGTGCTAGAAGGCTGTTGGCTATTTGCTATGCAGAACGAGTTCTCAACTTTCGGACATACTTTCTAGCCCCCTGAAACCTGCCCAAAAATTCCACCTACTGCACATTTTGTCATTTCCCTCTGCTAACCAAGCCTATAGTCCCCTTCGATAAACTATCAAAGATGTCCTGAAAGTGTAAAATTATAGCAAAGCTTATGCATAATTGAGAAGTGTGACATTTTGAATTGGACAGGAAATACCAAATTAGAGATAGTGTATTGGTTAGTCTAACTAATTGTTAGATTCTTTGGCAGAAGTTAAAAGGCAAAAGTATCACAAACGGCTGATTTTGCTTTGAAATGATTGAAGATCATATAGAAGTTATTTTTCAACCACAGCAGCAATTCAAGCTCCTTGCTAAGATATTGAAGGGGGGAGGGAGGAGGGAGGGAGGGAGGAGAGAGAGAGAGAGAGAGATGCTGACAAATTAACATTCTACTGGGCAGGTTCTCGACCTCAGTGTGGATTTAAGCGCTGCCAGTGCTGCGGAGGAATAAGAAAAGAGAGGAGGTTCGGCGTATGCATTGCTACTGCCTGGTTTGGAGCTCTCAGACATCAGTCTTTATTGTCGATGAATCTCTGAAACGTGTATCTGGTTATTCTATATACTGTCAACTGTGATAATACATGTAAGAATTTACAATGTGCAATGCTTATATAAAATGCTAGTCGTCAGTGTCTGCTCGATAGTCTCCTCCAAAGATGAAACGGGTCCATGGCCACATTACTGAAACATTAGGCGATCAATGTGACTGAATGTGACTGAATTGATCGCACCCTTTTTCCAACTCAAACAACATGGCACATTGTGTAGACATGGATGACCCAGCTGAAGAAGCCATCTACGTCTCATTCTCATTATTCCATGCACCAAGCTAATGTGAGCCGAGTGCATGGGTGCTGTTTGATTTGTGCATGCGCAGAGAGGCAGCCATTGAAGCTAAGATGAAGCAGTGGCAATTGGTAACAATCGTCCTCATGCTCGCTTTCTTTGCTACGAGAGAGACCCTCTGATCTCTAGCTTTCCCTGACTCGTCCTTTTCCTTCTCCAATGTGAAGCGAGATTTAAGGTTCACGACCTGCAACAGTAAATCGAAGGCGGATCTGCTGAGCCAGCTGAAGGGACCTCGAGGCCGAGCTCGCCCTCCTTCGCATCACCCAAGGTCACCGGAGGTGCACAGAACATGCTCTCCGACATGTAAGTCCAGGTCTACGTCCCGTATATATGCGCGATCGCGTGTTCTATGGCTTTTGCTTGAGAATGCAATTGCGTTAGTGAAATTACAAGTAGTTTGAGCTAATTTGGAAGTCTTTTTGGCTCGGCAATGAGTAGATGGTATTGAGTTCAAAAGAGAAATGGATGAGGTATTAATTGACTGTGTTAATCATCGTATTGCCATCTCCTATACTAATTTTTGGCTATCTTCCCACTTATCCGAACGTCCAACGATTTTCCACTTTCTTCATGCATCTCCCATTGATATCTTTTCGTTTCAATTAAGGCCATTGTAAAAATCTGTAATTCCTTTTACTATCAAAATTTCTTCTAATAAATGACATTGTAAATTAGGATTAATATTGATGCATTAGCATAGAGACTGTTTACCGACAACCATTCAATATCCTAATGAAAATTTACTAATATCCGAGCATTACAGCAGCCGAATCCATTTTGGAATTGATAATTGCATTGCTTGTGAAATATGTGTCTGTGTATGTCTTGTAGATCTACCTGGTGTTGATTGCAAATTGTAAAATTTTCAACACTTAATTTTCAGTTTTACCAAATAGGCTCGTTAGTCTCTTAATAGGATAACCGAAAGTCGTTTGTTCAGAATTACACAAATTCTTTTATTCTTTTTAAGTTTTCCTTTTCTTTTTCTTAAAAATAGATTAACTGTGTATGAGTGGGTAAAAAAGCATCAATAAAATTCAAATTTTCTACATGTTTTCTTTAGGTATCTCATTTTTTAGTTATAAAATCTACTATGCAAGAGATTGAAAACTAGTGATTATGTTATGGATAATAAAGATTTACATTTGTGAAAACCGACATGTGCATTGAAGTGTTCATATATATATAGATATTCGAACATGTAAGTGCTATAAAAAATATAGATATTCGAACATGTAAGTGCTATTTTTTTTTTATTTTTTATTTTTTGTGCCGGAGGTTGAAATTGGGAGTTGACTCGGGTTTATATCCACCAAGTCATCTTGCATTTTCCGGCCCTCCTTCGTGGTTAGTTGGGCTCTTAAGAAGCCCCGAAATCGGGGAAAAGCCCATTGGAAATGGCGAAATCATGAGTTCCTTTTTAGGCCATAAATCAACTATTGCAAACTAAATGAATTAAGCCATAGTTTTAATTTAGGAAAATATCACCAAAATTTGGTACATCCATGTCACATCTAATTCACAATTTAATTTTCATGTCACAAAATATCTTGAACCGGTACACCCCACGAAAAATCTATGCTCGTTAGTTCTGTTGAATATTTGGTTAAATTATTTTGTGGAAAAATGTGTGATGAGGAACATGGATGCAACATAAATTCGATGTGGAAATTCTACATAAATAAATGGCATTGTTTTGGGCAAGTTGGATCTGAAAAATAAATGAGCTGAGATTGGAAAATCTGCTAATAGCCCTAAGAGCTCCTTCACATTTAAAAAATATGATAAAATCCTTATATTTGCTTTAATTTTTACTGAAAATTGGGAAATCTACTAATTTTGTTTTGAGAGTTTTCATGTTTCGAAAATCTGTTAAAATTCTTAATTTTACCTCAATTTCACCCAGAGATTTTAATAGATTTCTCACGGGCATATTAAATTGGGGATTTTTTTTAATGCTATTAACCCTTTTAATCAAACCTTATTATTACCCAAGTCGTGCACGCTGTACAACTCCCATCGAGAGGTGGTAGAGACTATTTAGTCACGCGTGTTGACTTCCCACTTGTGTCGTGGCTAGGATCCAACTTTGTACATCATTATAGTTCAAGCTGAAAAAGTTATGGAAAGGGAAGATCGCTTCAAAAATACCATAGAAATAATTACTAAAATGCTTTGAGAAACTTTAGGGTAAATTCAGAAACAATTGAACTACTAAGAACCCCAAGTAATTTTACCATGTGGTGAGATGAAGAGTGAAGTAAGAAAGACATGGTACAATAATTGTGTCATTAAGACTACAATTTTATGTTGAACAATCCAAATATATACAATTGTTGATTCAAATGAGTTTCATAACGGAAATGACATGATTCTTCCATTAGGGTTATTGCCGAAAAGGCTTAGATTATGTTTGGTAAATCTTTATAGGATAAAGATATTCTCTAAATAAATTTGAATTATGGGTGGGATGAATCTGACTTGAATATTTGCTTTATTAAATAACTCAATAGTTTTTCTTCAAAAGATGAAGGGATGCATCTAGTCATTGCTCAAGAATCACCTCCACAACAGACCACCATAAAATCGATGTTGCCTCTAACCATCGCCAATTGTCATTGCTAACCGGCCGATCTTGTCCTAATGAATGAGGGTAAAAGGGAGAAGTTATACGTCATATGGTGAATCATCTCTCACTCGATGAAGCCGAATAGGGGTTTAAGGCCTGTAGGTGGAGATGGAAGTGGACTTGGCAAAGGAGACAAATCCAAGGGAATTGAAGAGAATGATGCTGGTGATGGAGCTTTAGATCTACATATTGCGGGAGATTAAATTAAGCATGTGAAATTTTCCAAAATTTTAATTTTTTTAAATTTCTATCTTAAATTACACCAAACATATTATATAATTTTCCATAATCCAGACAATATTAGGAGTTTTTCTAATCTCACTTTATCATATCTTACCCAATTTGAATCCAAGTAGCTTTAATAGTAGAATTTGGACTACAACTTTTAGGACTTGTTTATACCATGAACAAGAGTTTGTACTTTTCTCGATTTTCTTTCCGTGTTTTAACAAAATCAAGATTAATTTGAAAAGCAAAAGTCATTCATTAAATGGGTACTCTTATTATTAATTTTTTTTTATAAAGAAGGGAAAATTACTTTGGGGCGACAACATAAGCTTAAATCACGCATTTGCTCAAAGCAAATCCTTTGCTGCCTCGTGGTCCATACTCCATAATGGACCGAATGAATCACCCCAAAGAGCGGATAAGCATCTCCGCTTTATTGAAAACAGGTCATATTCACTCAGTCCCCCGGGCATCGAGTTCACGAGAAGACCTTTTCACCCACGTCCCAATATTATATTACAAAAAAAAGAAATAAAGAAAGGAAGAAGAAGAAGAAGAGAGAGAAAAAAAAAGAAAAAGAAATTGCAGAAAAATAAAATAAAAAAAAAAAAAAAAAAAAAAGAGGAGCAGGAAGCAGCTGAAATCGACAAGCTTTATAAATTATTGCCTCCCCCTATAAATCAAACGGACATAAAGCCCAGCATCTCTCTCCCTTCTTTCCTTTTACTTTATTTATAAATATCGCCGATTCAACCGGGGACAGCACGCAATCATCGTATTCCAACTCCCTTACCTTCTCCTCCTCCTGCGGCATCTCCGCTCTTACTCCCTCCCAGATCTCTCCTCCTCCTCCGCCGCCGCTCGATCCGCGCTCCGCCACCCACCTACCGACCGATCGTCGCCGGCGACGGACCGCCGCCACCATGGATGAGGAGTACGACGTCATCGTGCTCGGGACCGGCCTCAAGGAGTGCATCCTCTCCGGCCTCCTCTCCGTCGACGGCCTCAAGGTCCCTCCTCCTTCTCCCGTCGTTTCCTCGCTCGATCGGTCGGTTGCGATTCGATCCCCTGCCTCCGATGCGCGAATCCTCTCGAGGGTCGCGCGAGATTTCGCCCCGCGTCGTTAGATTTGCGGAGTTTCCTTTTTTTTTTTTTTATTTTTTTTTTTTTTTGGGGGTTGACGATGCGGTGAGGATCTGCGCGCTGACTTCGGGGGGTTTTTTTGAGTCGGTGTTCGTTTGGATTGGGGAGTCGGTTGATCATCTTTTCGAATTTAGGAGGCGGTGGAAATCGATGCCGAGGAGATCAGCGATTGGGGCTTTTTGGCTGCTGGTGTGTTGTCTTGTGTTCGATTAGTGTTGGGACGGACGAGCGAGGCTCTTGAAATAGGGAAACCTAGCTTTGCTAGCGGGTTTACGTGAGGATGGCAATGCTAATTTTTGTGGAGATGATCTGAAAACTGGTCGGCAGTTGGATTGGGCTTTGCTTTAGTGGTTTTAAGCTGCCGATGAGCTCGATTGAAATTGTAAAGATTTGATTTTTTTCATGTGGTGATCGGCAGAGATTGGACATGGATGCCTCTAGTTTTCGCTGTGTTTGATCTCAAATTCAGGTGGCAACTTCGTGATAATTGAATCGGGCCAGTCTCGAGTATGTTGATTACATGTAATTATTTGAATGGTCTAAGCTTTGAGGACAGTGGAGGTGGAACCATGCCTTTTATGGAGACAGACGCACTTATCTTTTCATCTTGTTGGATAGAGAGGAGGATTGACAAAAGTTCCTTGAAACTTAGACCGCTGCACCATACCACATAGTATGTCAAATCAAGGTGATTGGCCCTTCAGCATTTGGCTGTTTCCATGAGTTTCATGCCAAAAATTTTAGGTAGCTCCCTCAAAAGTTGCTCTAACAGGACATAAGCCAGTCCTTAGACACTTAATGGGCGTTTTGTGGCTATACCTCTCAGACTCTTTGGTCTCTAAGTTGAGTTTGATATGTGATCCTGTGAATCCAGTAAAATCTTGAGTCCTGCAATAAGAATACCTCTGTATGCCATAGCTCTGGCCTGAGCTAATAGGACAGTGGAAAACTTTGGTGGGTTGACATCAATGGTCGTACACCCTTCCACCATTCTGGCATTGGCAAGTAGACTACATTTGGCAGCCCTCGTGTCACTCTGCTTTTGCAGCTGGCTGAAAAACTTTTTGTGGAAAATCACATTAATGGAAGTGCTGAATGTCATGCTAGGCTAGACTAGAGCTAGTTGTGTTTGCTTCCTCATAAAATTATAAGACTAAATGTAACTTATATACAATAGGAACTTACTGAAGCAAGTATTTATTGAACAGTATATCCATTCCACTAGTTTATTTGTGAACCGATATTTTTCCTTTTAAAATTTTGTACTACATTAACCATTTCATGTAGTTTGTCATGTATATTATTCACTCTTCTTTATCTTCTTTGTAATTGTCTAAGGGCATGTGGATTAAAAATGTTGCAAAATATGCAATGAAATAACTATTCTCAGTTTCTCTCCTCATTCTCTTTTTCCATTAACAAAACAATGGTAATTACCATAGACTGTGGAGTCCTGTTCTGTTGCTGATGAAAGAAACTTTTGAACCAGGTTTTGCACATGGATAGGAATGACTATTATGGAGCAGAGTCAACATCACTTAACCTCATTCAGGTCTGCTTTCTTCAAGCGTTCATGGCAATTTTCTGCATTTTTGCCATATCTTTAATTGGTGGTTTGAATATTTTCTTTTGATGAGAACTGCAGCTCTGGAAGAAATTTAGGAATAGTGATAAACCTCCTCCACATTTGGGTTCTAGCAGGGATTATAATGTTGACATGGTCCCAAAGGTATAATTCTCACACTTTGTTAATTGGCCTACAATTTAAGTTGTGGCAGATCATATATATTCTTGTTATTTATTCGTTGCTGACTAGTGCTTCTGTGTAGTTTATGATGGCAAATGGTACTCTTGTGCGAGTCCTCATTCATACAGATGTTACCAAGTATCTGTACTTCAAAGCTGTGGATGGCGGCTATGTCTTCAATAAGGGAAAGGTATGGAGATGGACCCTATATTGGAACACCATTTGCAGGTCTGCCTAATTTTTCCTCTCTCATTCAATGATATGTAATGCCAATGACAGGTTCACAAAGTGCCTGCTACTGACATGGAAGCACTTAAATCTCCACTCATGGGCATGTTTGAGAAGCGTCGTGCCCGAAAGTTCTTCATATACGTTCAAGATTATAATGAAAATGATCCAAAGACACATGAGGGGATGGATCTGACACGTGTAACAACGAGAGAACTGATAGCGTATGTATTTAAATATTTTCCTGGGTCACCATATCATTGTAATCTCTTTAAAAAAATCTATGCTGCACTGCAATTGCAAACTGTTTCTCCTAGAAGTTCCCATTCTGACGACTGATTAAATGATAACTAAATTTTCTAGATGTTTATAGTCTTATACCATTTTATGCACTGCTTGTGGCAGGAAGTGTTCCTCTGCATTTTCTATTTTGGATATTCAATTGTAAATGATATTACTTAATAAAAAAAAGGAAAGTCTAGAACAAAGTGGAGAGTTCTTACGTTGCTCTTACTCAAATATTTCTTTCATTTTCTCTTCTTCTGCATGAATTTGTTCCAGCTATCATAATGAGTAGAATGACGTTAGCTGGTCGAACAATGGAATCCTTGGTCATTTTGCCCCTCTGTTGATGTTTGAACAGAAAATATGGTCTGGATGACAACACCATGGATTTTATTGGCCATGCCTTGGCGCTCCATAGAGATGACCGGTTCCTAGATGAGCCTGCCCTGGATACTGTCAAGAGAATGAAGGTGAATGATCCTGTCCCAGAACAAAAATGTTTATCATTTTGTTTAGAGATCTCTGAATTGACATTCCTCTTCTTTCCATTGGCCACTTGATAGCTCTATGCAGAGTCACTTGCTCGTTTTCAAGGAGGATCTCCCTATATTTACCCTTTGTATGGGTTGGGAGAGCTCCCTCAGGTACATCTAGCATCACAGATGCATGTCCATTCAGTTGCTCTAGATACAGTGCCTGACCATTTACTTTAGTTTCTGTTTAACATTTTTCTTTGTAATCCAGGCATTTGCTCGGCTTAGTGCTGTATATGGTGGGACTTACATGTTGAACAAACCGGAATGCAAGGTAATCATTTCATTTGGTTCTCATTTATATTTGGGCTAGTAATTATATACTTAGTTTCTGCCAATATCATGGAGTGGTGTTTATTCAAGTTAAATCTGCTACTAATTAAAAAAAATGTTGTTTTATGTTGCTGTTATTGCAGGTGGAGTTCAACGAGGAAGGCAAAGTCATTGGTGTCACATCAGAGGGTGAAACTGCTAAATGCAAAAAAGTTGTTTGTGACCCTTCCTACTTGACTAACAAGGTAATATATATGATACTGCATCATGATTATTGCAGGATGTTAGCAATCTTACATCAGAGTCCAGTTTGCTTGATATAATTGGTATGAGCTTCTAGAGTATAATTTGTGTATTGATTCTGAAGATCGGATAGTAATCTTCCACGAGACTATTGTAGCTTAAATTGGTTTTAAAAATTTTGTGGAGCTTGGTTAAATAGGTGCATATTGGTTCTATCTGTCAGATTCTTTGCATGGAGATCTTGTGTGCTTGCAGCACCCCCTTGATACCAGTAAAAAGATAATTGTGCTGCATTGGTGCTGATGGTTGTTGAATATAAGATTTATTTTGCCACTAACATATGACTACTTTCTCGGCCCTGAAGGCCATGGACCTTGCAAAATGTTTTACACCCCATCCTTTCTAACAAAGTAAGAACCAGTAACAAGTCCTGATGACCACGGAGGCGCATAAATTGCAGATGCACCTTTTTCTTTTTAATTTTGCAATGACATTGGACATCATACTCAGAAGGGAATATGTGAACTTTTGCAGGTTAGGAAAATTGGGAAGGTCTCCAGAGCAATCTGTATCATGAGCCATCCAATCCCAAACACCAATGATTCTCACTCAGTGCAGGTTATTATCCCACAGAAACAGTTGGGTCGCAAGTCAGATATGTAAGTTCTTGTATACACTAATTGGAGATTATTAGCTACAGCTTCTTATTATATTTGATGTCAAAGTTTGTGTGAGAAATGAACGGGAAAGAAGCAAATCTAAATGTTTATTGTCCCAACAAAAAAAGCTTCTCACTTATCCATTTAACTGCATTCGTTGTATTTGAGGTGGGAAAGCAGATGAATGTAAGTGTAACGAGTTAATTATCTGGTCCCATGAGATCGATGATATTTTATTAAGTTTACGTAATCAATCATTTTGGTCACGATTAGAATCTGCTTTAGCCACATATCATTTCTAAATGGTATTTGATACCTGCACTTGGATCTTGAATTTCATAGATAGTTTCATGTGCTGCTTAATGGGTGGGCCTTGGATTGCCGATGGTTTAAATTTATTTCCTGATAATCTAAGTAGTGTTCCTTGATTTTGACTTATTGTTTAACTGTGCCTATTTTTGAGCAGGTATCTTTTCTGTTGTTCATACTCTCACAATGTCGCGCCAAAGGGCAAATTCATTGCATTTGTTTCGGCAGAGGCTGAAACTGATCAACCTGAGATAGAACTGAAGCCAGGGGTTGATCTGCTGGGACCTGTTGATGAGATCTTTTATGACACTTATGATAGATACGAACCAGTCAATGAACCTTCTCTTGACAACTGCTTCATATCAACTGTGAGTTTTGTTCCTCTCTCTCTCTCTCTCTCTCTCTCTGATATAGATGTGGAGTTTAGGAGCTTTCAATTATATTGATATCATGTTAATATCTTGCTATAACTGCAGAGTTATGATGCCACAACCCACTTCGAGTCGACTGTTATGGATGTGCTTAACATGTATACCATGATCACTGGAAAGGTAAGAATTACTTCTTGGAAATGTCTTCTGCTATTTAACTGTGATCTTGATGATGAATTCTTCGTTGGTGTGGTGAGCATGAGATAATCTTTCACAAGTTGTCTTGTGCATTTGGAAGTGTTTTTGAGGAGACTTTGGAAGCTATTAATACTAGAATTGCTGGTGTTCTACCTTTCTCGTTAATTATACCTGATGATCATGCATCTGTCCGTTTCCTAAGTCAACTGAGCCTTTAAGTCATTATTTGAATGTTTGACTAGTTAAATGATAGAGCCGTGCCATGCCCTCCTGTTCTTTTCATGTCCAATTAGTGCAATGTAGTGCAATGCAGGCGATTGGATTGGTTAGAAGGGTGTTGGCTATTTACCATGCAGTATCAGTTCTCAACTTTTAGACCTACTTTCTTGCCCCTGCCCACAAGTTCCACTTACTGCACTCTCTCTTTTCTTTCTGCTAATCAAGCCTCTAGTCCCCTTCAATTAACGACCAAAGGGGTCCTGAAAATATTAAAAAAATAAAAGCTTATGCATTATTGAGATGTGTAACAGTTTGAATTGGACAGATAATACTAACTAAATATGAAGTGCGTCAGTTTGTCAAAGTAGTTGTTAAGTTCGTTGGCAGAAGTCAGAAGGAAAAAGTATGAAAAATGGATGACATTGCTTTGAAATGATTAAAGACCATAAAGATACTATTTTTCCAACTCTCCATAGCAGCAATTCAAGCTTTCTTGATAAGACATTGAAGGGTAAGAGGTAGGGAGATAGAGATGCTGACCAAATTACATTCTTCTGGCAGGTTCTTGACCTCAGCGTGGATCTAAGCGCTGCCAGTGCTGCGGAGGAATGAGTAAAGAGAGGTTCGGCGCATGCATTGCCAGTGCCTGGTTTAGACATCCGTTTTTATTGTCGACGAACCTCTAGAACGTGAATTTCTGGTTACTCTATGTACTACCTACCGTGGTCAAGTCGTGTTTGATTTTTTTTTTTAACCTGAATTTCCATGCGACATGTGCAAGGCTTATTTAAAATGCTGGCCTTTAGCGTCGGCTTGACATTCTCCTCCGGAGATGAAACGGTCCGTGGAGACACCACTGAAATATTACGGAACAACACGGACTTTCTGTAAACATGGATAAGGCAGCTGAAGAAGCCATGTAGGTCTCATTCTGATTATTCCATGCACCGAACTATACGCGGGCCGAGTGCATGGGTGCCGTCTGATTTGGTGAGACTTACGTCGGACTCGTTTGGTCTGAAGGTTCACATGAAGCTAGTGCACGTGAGAATTCCAACTCGGGTTAAAAGAACCGGTTCAGGGACCAATCCTCGCGCCTTTTTCTGCTTCAATGTCTTCTGGCCTGATTCCTTCTTGTTGGCCCATCTTCGGTCATTTCTTCCATGCGCCGCCTCCAAACCGACAGCGCCTTCCATTACAGCTGCTTCTCTTGAACTCTTCTTTTTTTGCTCCTCCAGCATTACAAAAATGCGCTCTCGTTCATGAACCAAGAAAAGCGAAAGGAATGCGTCTTCGTCAGTCCCATATTTTTAGCTCTGACATCGCATCGACGCATAACGGTCGTAACCTGAACAAATTTTCTATCCAGAGCAAATGCACAGGTAAAGTGCGGGGCTTCAAAGATTGGCCATGTATGCGAAATAAGGATCGAATAGATGCAAATCATGCTCGCGTATAACATGTTCTTGCGATGATATGACTGACCTTTCCCATGGTGCAAGAGCTGAAATTCCCTGAGCTGGAGCTCGACCGGAAGCATTTGTTTGGCATGCGAAAAGGTGAAAGCTCTGTAGTAGAAAAGTTTATCCCGTGCCAGTGTATACTCACCAATACAAAGAATAAGTAGGCTATTCTAAAGAGGATTGGAAGAGTGCGATGTGAAGGAAGCTGTGTGCCGTTACACGTCCCGGCTGGGTGCCAACAGCGAGCAAAAGCTGCATAAGAGCAAGATTCATTGTTCTTTTCAACCAGATTTCTTTTGGACTCTAACGACGGGAACTGACTTATTCCGGGTGAACAGGGTCTCACCTTCTTCGATCTTTTGCAAGGCATCAAGGAGAGGCTTCTGCTGTTTCTCGCTGTTTCTGCGATATTTGACAAACTGCAAAGTCACTTTCCTTACCGCGTTGACGAAAGATAATCTCATTATTGCCTTGAACTCACAAGCAGATGGGAGTCATTCGCTTGATTGAGATGGTGAAAGGCCAAAGGATGTTCGCACTTGTAGATTCACTCGTCAAAGGAATTCGCACTTAAAACACACTTTCTTGTGATTCTTAAATAGTATGTTTGTTTCACGGAAAACTTAAAATTTGGAAAAGATTTTCTGAAAAATAATCTCTATGTTGCTGACAAAAATGAATGAATGTAGAATCTTTTCATCACCAATGAAAATAGTTAAGCATAAATGGTTGTTGATAATGAAAAAAATTTCTTTTGAATAATTTCTCTAAGAGATATAATTAATAATTTTACATAAAATGTTTTCCAGATTTCGAATTTTCTGTGAAACAAACGTGCTTCAAATATGTTGTGTGAATCTATCAACAACCTTCGTTTTACTCAACTTTTGTATTATTATTAATAAGCTTTCTTTATTTGCTTGATGCAAAAGACAATGTATTTTAAGTAATGTGAAGGGAAGTGAAAGATGATGCGGCTCAACCGCAAACCTCCATTCTCACTCAACTTTCTTATGCCTTATAGATAGGCCAAACCAAGCCCTAGCGGGTTCATCAACATACCCGACTTCATCAAGTGTCCGGCCATTGGTTCCGGGAATATGGCCCGCTGTGAAACCCTGATAAATGACAAGAGTAATGCAAAGTTCGATGACTTGACAGAAGAAGATGAAGATGACTCGTGGTCTCATCATCGGCCAAGTACTACGGAAGGACCCAAAAAAGGAGCAAAACTTATACGACTAAACCCATAACTGATCTGACCAAAAAAAAAAAAAATCCATAACTGCTCTCCAGGTTTTCATGTACTTTCAGGCTTGGTTCCATCTTGTGCTTCAATGTCTGCTTTCTTCTCTGGCTCAATTTCACCAGCTCTTGTCTGCTCATTTGCCACTAGTTCCTTTCCTGGACCCCCTTGGGTTGATCCATTTTTATTTGCCTTCTTACATTCATCCAACGTGTCAATGCATTGCCAAATGAAAGTCACAATCTTCATTTCTTTCTCCTTTTTTGATCCACTGGGCTTCAATAGCATCTTCATAGTTTCATCAAGACACAAACAAAAGAAATATTGCACATTCAGTCCCATAGTTGAATTTAATTAAAGAGAACAAATAGGTGACTAGTACATATGTCGGTAAAGATGTAGTAACTCATACTTATTTACCTGTTTTTTTATAATGGCATATAGTGGCAGTGTTCTATAGCTGCACATGATCTGGACAAACACTCTAAACAACACAATTAGACCAGTTAGTGATTATAGGACTCGATTGTCGATCTTATATTACATTCAGGTTGAAGATATAAGTATCATTCTTACCCTATGACAAGTCTCGGGATGACATAACCAATCTTTCCCATAATGCATGAGTGAAAATCATATTGGAACTGCAAGAAAAGATGCGGGCATTAGTCCTATTTTCTACCCTTTACCCAGGTACCCAAGCAGGTATGGTATATGAGGAACCGATTTTCTCACAACCAAGTTTGGGAAATCGCTTACCAATATAAAGAAGAAAAAAGCAAGTTCGAAAGAGTTTTGGAAGGGTATGATGTGAATCAAATCAAGGACAAGGTGAGGCTTTTGGAACCAGAAATCTTCATTTGAAAATTTAATAGCGGTAACTTCTGATTCCGAGGCCCTTGCACTTGAATGATACTCCGCGATGATCTTGTCAGTCCGCTGTTTTACTATGTGCTCCAGTTTCGTGCCAACAGCCAGCAGAAGCTGAGAAAAGGCAAGACAGAAACATATTGTTTCCACCAAGTAAGACTCAACATGATCTTGTATGAGCAAAATTTTTTCTTTGAGTGCAAGCAAGAGGTTACATGGTTTAATTCCTATGTATTCTTGAACATAATTTGTCTTTAGGACAAGCCTGTGCCAATCCTCCTGCTAATTAGTAGCTATCCTTATATCAATTATGTTCTTGATCCAAAAAGCAATGAAATTGCATTTACTACACGTTCGGCCATAGTTTGGACACCCCAAGATATGGTAGAGATTGAATAGTCAATGGACGACTTCACTACTGCAAAATGCAACAACTCAAAAAGGACGGCTATTCATCACTACACTTACAGTCAAGGGAAGGAAAGATATCCAAAAGTAGGCATTCCATCCTGCAAGGAAATATTGTCCAAGACAGATTCATATGATGTCTTTCTTTGAAATAACTTATGGTCTCACAAAGGAGAGAAATGCTAATGCTAAGTAATCACTAAAGCTGGTTTACAAAATTGTTCTACTAAGTGACGTGGCAGATTGTTAGTAGTGTTGAAAGTGACCCATTTATTTAAATGCTACACTTGCTCTAAAAAATTCAATTTTGCAGATCGGTCTTAATACACATTACATTGCCTGAAAAAAAAGAGAGGTACTTGAACTTCGTGCAACACTTCTGATTTTGGAAATCCTGAACTTTAATGGCCGCAACACAATGGAGAATGTGACACATGTCGTGCCCAAATCACTCACCAGCAACATTCAGGAGCAAGAAAAACACCACGAACAACCACAGGTACCAACTGCGTCGATAAGAACAAGGAAATCAGTATACCCGAAGAAACCGCTGAATATTTTTTGGAGAGATTGTTAGTCATGAAACACTGTCAATTGCAGAGGATACTAATAGTTCTTCATGAAGGTGAACATTTTTTCTAGACACAAAGGAGTATCTTTCACCTGATTCCAATGACTTTGTCAAAATCCTTTTGCACACCGTGGATTACGTACTTCTGAAAATGATCTTGGGGATTCTCGTACTTCTGAAAATGATCTTGGGGATTATCTAATAAACGACGGGCCTGTAAAGATGGTGGAAGAAACAAGCCAATTAAATTTAAGGAAAAATAGAGAAGCACGGCCAGAATTTCCTACCTTGATGCAATTCAGACGGATTGCAATGTACTCCAACTTAGTCAAGGACGGAAAAAAGTGCTTGCCAATCATATGCTGCAGAAGAGGAAGAACTGTTCAGAGACAATCTCATCATGTCTTTTAGAAAGCTTCATTCCACGAAAAGGAGCTTCTAGGTGTTTCTTTCTACACTGACTAGGGTACTGGGGAAGATGGAACAAGTTTTAGTGTGCTATATATACTAAACAGAAATGAAATCTAGGGACACCCATTAGGTTTGAAGGCTCCAGTGCATTTGATTACATATGACACAAACGAAATATTTTCTGCAAATCTCTGCAAATATGGCATGGCATGTATGTTTTCATGTATGCGTATATTAGTCTGTCATCTATGGGGTCTTAGTTTTATAATTTAAGTGGTGAAATTTTGGGAAAAATGACACTAGAAATGTCCCGGATCACTGTCAAATCGGTGAAAAAACGATCATTTAAGTATCTCCGACGATAAGTTTTGGCGATTCTTCCCCTATGGTTTTTTTTTTTTTTTTATATGAAATGTTAATATCTGTGTAAGTTTCTTAAAAAAATGAAGTCCATAGTGGACGATGACCGGGCTTAAAACTCTGTCCCTCCCCTCTCTCATCGAAGAACAGAGATCGCTTGGCTTGAAGCTCAAGCTCTCAAGAAGTATACCAACCCACTGCAAATTGACCCCAAAAATGGTTTCCATAGCTCCTACTCCACCTTCTACAGCAAGCGCAACCCACTCCATTTTCCCCCAACCTCTCTCTCGACATTACCACCTTCATCTCCTCTTATATGCATTGCGGATCCTCGGCCTTCATTTTTACCTCCTCTGGTCTCCAATTCCCCTTTCGCAAGCTCTGGCGCTCCAACAACTCCCTCACCTCCCGCCTTTCCGCCATGGGTATCCGCAAGGGCGATGTCATCCTCCTTTTGTCCGCCAACTCCATCTCCTTCCTCAAGATCCCACGGTAAAAATTGGAATTCCGGTGAGACAAATCACACAAATGAAGTAGCAGACCTCTATTGCAGGTTTCAGTTACTAATTTTGTCTCAAATCCATGATTGTGAGGTTACGGTTTGAGATGAGGCTGATTTTTTCCCCAATAATCTATTATGAGATTAGGGCTTGAAGAAAAATTGAATTTGGGGGAATCATGTGGTAAACGACATCATTTAGGGCTATTAATGTTGGCTAGGGTTTCGACCAAAAAAAAAAATGTTGACTAGGGACACCAGCAAGTCATGGCAATCAAAAGAAATGTTAAGATATTGGCATGTTGGATTTTTAGGGTTTGAAATTGGAATTGATATTTAAGTGATCATTTTTTTATTAGAAAAGTGGCACTTATGTAATCTGAAAAAAAAAATTTGACATTAAAGTGAACGCTATACAAAGGTAATTGCATTTTTAGTGTTATTTTTCTGTGAAAATTGTTATAGTAAGATGATAATAAATAATCCCCGACAAATTCCTTTATCCTAATGCAAATGAGCGATGTGTATAAAGAGGTTCAAGGGATGCCAAATGAGAGATTTAGATAGCCTCACCTCCCGAGAAATCAGACATCAATATAACACTATTTGCACAAATTCAAGCAATGTGGGATTAAGTCCCTGCCGCAGAGGCCTCTAATTTTAATTACCGACTGAATATAATAGTATTGATGACTTAATATAAATAAAGGAGACCTAATCCAAAGTGATCCAGTCAATACAAAATACGGTCGTTCGTTCTGTAACTCGTTAGAAGTTATATTGATTTGTAAAATTGATCAGTGGCTGATTAAAAGAAATGCTGCAAGATAAATTGCTAGCAGTTAGCAGAAAAAGGAAGAGTAGAAAGTCGATTAAGTCGTTTAAAAATTGGTGATGAAGCTGGAGAGAAGGCGTTGAATCTATTTGTTAATTCGTATAGAGGTTCCATCAGGGGAAATCTGAGAAGTGTGTTGGGTTTGACCATACGTCACGAGTGGAGTAGCACCATCAGTAGACTTGTGTTGATAATACTACAAGATGAAAATTGGTGTAGTCCCGACGTATTTTTTTCTAGTGAAGATCTACCTTACGAAACTAATTTATATAAACTTCAGGAGTAAATTTTATTAAGTATGAGTGATATAATTTGAACCATCCATTGTGAGTTCTATCCAAGTATTGAAAGATCCTAAGGTTGTCTTCTTTCTCGAATAATGCTTGCGATTCAGAAGTACCAAAAGCTTTTACTCCGGGATTACTTGACAATAAAGTGATTAAATGGAATAGCCAAAAATAAAAAAAATATCGTATAGTATAGACATCATGTAGACCGAGTTCATCTCAATTGTTGATAATGCAAGTCTCATGATAGGGTCCAAAATAATAAAATGATTGAGATGATATTGATCTTATAGTTTATAACTATGCAATAACTTCTTGTTTAAGGGACACCCAAGACTTACCAACCCGTCAATTACTGCTAATCTTTTGCCTCCATCTTTTTTGGCTAGCTGGGTCAGCATGCTTCGACGATCTGCAGCGCTCCCATATAAATACCTCATATTAGTCGAAATATCGATCTATAAAATTGGTATACAATTATGAAACAACTTATAAATGGGTATACAAGTGAGGCACATTCAAAGCATTCGATTCTAATTTTTTTTTTGGTCGGTCATTCGATTCTAATTTACCAGGTCACTTGTCAATTTAGTTTGTGGATCAGTTTTTGTGCCCATGAGAGATTACTCGGGGGTAAGGAAAAGGATTTAGCAAAAAGAATCACGTACCCACTTCGTCGATGTAACGCTCGTTTTGCCCGTTTACTATAATGCATTGCTCCCACTTCCACCAATAGTATAACTATAATCAACAGCACGGTAGGAAAATCTACAGAATTAATCCAAGATATGTATATACAAAATAGAAAATTCTGTGAGTCAACAGTAGTCATATACCCTTGCTTCTCCACATAGAATAATGACCACGCAGACGATCACGTGAAAGGTGGCTAGCACAAATATGAAGATGTGCAGATGGTGAAGTGCTGTGAGAGATAACAATGGCACCTTCCCCTGAAACAATACGCAACAAAGATTATATGTTTTGCACGCTCATTGGAGTAATAATTTAAGCTTTTTATAGATTCGTCATTTGGTAATACACCCAATGGCTATCTGTTTGCCAATACTGAAATGAGAGAGAGAGAGAGAGAGAGAGAGAGAGAGAAAGTCACCTTTTGACCGCAGTAATCAGTGGTGTCCGCCAGGAGTCGGCGTCCTCGACATCCATCGGAAGAGATGGGATTAGTCGAGAAGTGGGCAGTGGTGGTGGAAGAAGAGTCAGCAGGCTTGTGGCAGGGAAGCCAGACGTTGGCAAGTGTCTCCGATATGCAAATCTTCCCGATTCTCGTCTGGAACACCGATAGCAGCAAGGATATGAACCCCAACAGCATCAACTCTGCCAAATTTCCAAAAACAAAACCATCACATATAAGTTATAAACACATTTTGGTTTCATATAAATTTGTCGTAGGAGAGTTACGGCGGCCAAAACCCATGCACATCAATTCCATGTGTACGACATAACATAAAGCATATAAAACTCGTTTCGTTCTCTATCAATTTTAAGTACGCTCACCTTCTTTGATCTTCTGTAAGGCATCGAAGAGATGCTTTCGCCTGCCCCTGTGGGGACTCTGGCAATCCTTCTTTGGCCTGCTCAAAAGCTGCGCTCAACAAGAGTTGGTCACACGGTCACCATTGATCACGAGATGAGTATCTCAGGAGGAGATGAAATCATAGTAGAAAGAAAGAAACCAAGAGCGGACCTGCCCGGCGCATTGAAGAAACCTGTGAACAAGGAAAGAAATTAGCACTATCACACAACAAACCACGGCCACCACCCACGTCGACGTGAATTCTAACGTCTTCGTCTCTGCTCCTGCGCCCACCATTCTCTCTCTCTCTCTCCAGTGGTGGTGCCTTGCTTTAATGTCCACAATACAGACGCACCTGCATGATATATATAGAATAATAAACAGCGCCTCACAACTGTTTTGATCGAGATGGGTAGACCGATAAAAGTTTGGCAACAAATTGAGCAGTGGAAATTTGGAGTATTTGGTAATATTTTTATTTCGGGGAATAATTTTTTTTTTTCAGAAATAGTATTTTTCTATTTCTATTATTTGGAACAATTTCTGAATAAAAAATGTGTTTGGTAACTATACAAAATATATATTTTCATAATAGAAAAAGAACATGAATGCATTTGGTACAATCCACATATTTTTTTATAATGTAATATTTATTTTATTTATTTGTAATTTTTAAGAATTATTTTTCTTTTTTTCTTCTCTTTTTTTCTTTTCTCTGTCGTCTGCTGTCATCCACCATCCGCCGACTGCCTGCCAAAAAATATTTTGGTGAGCATAGATGTAGTCTATCAGTTAACTACTCTAGTTGGAATATGTCAACCATTCAGCTCTATCACTAACCATCAACTCAATAGGCACTAAAATCACTTTTGTAAAGTTATTTTTACATTGAAGGTGTACGCTAGAATTTCTCAAGAAAAATTACTAGCTTTCGATTTTTTCAGTCTAAAAAATGACTTGCTATTGACTTTTGATGGGACATCTAGGGGTTACAATTAAAAGGGATGTTTGCAAGGTAACAACTTTTTCGGCCTAAAATAAATGACTTGCTATTGACTTATGGAGTCTCTGTACCCATGTGATTTTTCAGAATACGCAAGAGCTGATGCCAGCTTTCATCTCAATGCATGATGCACGCGGGACGATTGGTAGCCGGATCAGGTGAACTTTCAGAGAGAGAAATGTGAAAGGAGGACTTCGTCTCTTCGTGGACTAATCTGAAGTCAATAGTTTTTTCTTTCTTTTGTGTGAAGGGTTATTATCCCTTCCTCCTTTTGAGATTCGAATCTCTTCTTTTGGGAGAGTCCGGTTCATAATTAAGTTTGAGGACCGAGTTGGATCCTTATCAATTTCTTTTTCTATTAGCAAGAGGAAATAAGACTTTTGACTCCATTAGTCCTTAATACATTATTGACACTGTCTTGCATGAGGATTCTGAAACCTTTTTCTGGCATGGACAGTAGGAGCTGCTCATAGTCCCTTACGAGTCCAGGGGCTTCAATCCATATTTGCGATCGATTTAAGGAAAGAGAACTAGATTGTTCTTATGGTGTTAAAACCAAATGGTTTTAATCCGAGTCTTTCATGTCTGAGCTGGGGAAAATGGTTTTAATGAATATTAAACTACATATCCTAAGCTATCAACTGCTGCTAGAATCGTTCAATGGGTAGGTCATTAAAGCATCCAATTGAGTCAAAACGTAATTGAACCGGTCAAGGCAGAAATTGAGAACTGATCCTTTGGGCTCACTAATTATTTGCTTGTCTCCCATAGCTGATTAGTCAATTGCATGTCTTAATTAGCCTTGCATGTGAATGTTTAAATGTATGTTAGGCTCTCGATGCATCAGCGGGTAGCTTAGAAGGGTGATTGGAGCTTAATCAGAGGTTAACGATGTTAGCATATCGTTTTGTGAACATAACTGGATGTTAATTATCATTAATTTTTAATCAATGAATACCCTAGTCAGATTAGGAGGTAGTTGGGTTAATCGATTTGCATAGGCAAAATCAATTCCCAAGCCTAATTCTTAATTAGTGATTGATGAACTTGCTAATTCATTGTTTTTAATGAGTGCATGATGTGAATGTGGAATGGATTGGCTGATGAAAACCGATGATGATGGTGGCGGCCACGAGTTCCAAGAAGACCGGTGGCCAAGGAGGCGGTCCAAGAGATGTAATAGATTTAGTCTAGTTTAGCTTAGGCTAATTTAGTTAATGAACTTAGGTTAATCTAGACTTTAATAAGTAATCTAGCTTAGGTTCTAGGTAATAAAATCAAAATAGAATTAGTATCACCTTTTAGTGGTTAGCTTTTACCATCATAATACGGGTATATTTAGGCTCTTAGATAGAATTAGTCTCTAAACTCATGCTTATAGGGGTTCATATCCATGTCCCGAGGCTTAATAACAAGCCTGTGTCTACTCTTTACTCAATTTGTATTGGATTTTCATTCCCCATGCCTTTACTTAGATGATTTTGTTACTTGATTCTTTACTTTAAAGTCACTTTGATGCTTGATTATTTCTTTACCACACCGCACTTCAAAATAAATTGTTTCTTCTTTTTCATTTAGAATGTTTAGGAATAATTTAGGACCATAATAAACCTTCCTCGAGCATCACTTAGCGACACTTCTGCCTTTAGGTTCATAATTAGTAATCAAAATTGTATGGTCACTTATATAAACAAACTTCCAAGTTAGTGGTATCGAAAGAGCATTAATAGAGATTTTCAGCATAAATAAGTCCCCGAGTCCATAATATTTAGTTGCGTGGGAAATGAGTCAAATATCTTGCATCTTGTTTGGTTTCTAGCTGACCCCATAATGGCTAGTGATGACTCCTACAAATCCTTAAGGCTTAAAAGAACTTAAAAATGAATTCCAAAGTTATGCGAGATATGAGTTTGGGAGAGCTGAGCCTAACCAATGGGCCACTTGGCCCCTCTTCTTGGGCAATACCTCCAAACCCGCTCCCCAACAGACTTGATCTAGTTCAAGAGTGTTTCGACAACTGCTCATTTTAGTTATTCTATTAATGTCAAGCTTGACAACTTTTGATTTCGTAATATTTTGTCAAGTATATTGAATTCTCTTATTCAACCCCTCTAGGTGACACTACTAGTAATAACAGAGTTGATTTAATGGCAAAATCTATGGTGGACCAGTGTCCAGAGTTTTGGTCAATGGAGGATCAACATTGATTTTGATCCCGTATAAGTGTTTCAAGAAACTTGAAAAGAGAGATTATGAAATTGATTCTTCAAACGTACAACTCTCAAACTTCATGGGGAAAATTAATGACGCCAAGGGGGTGTTCATCGTTGATCTCATTGTCAAGTCCAAAACTTCAAAGACTTCATTTTTCATTGTCAAAGGATAAAGTACAAGCCAAGTGCCAAAACTTGACACGAAAAGACACTTAAGTGCTAAAAGTTAGGAAAGTGACATTTAAGTGCCAAAATCGGAGCAAAATGGATCACTTAAGTGCCAATCCGGCCAAAGTCTTGCAAAATGCTGACGTGGCGATTTTTCGGCAAAGCAAGTGCAAAACGGTGTCATTTTGCATGCTGATGTGGCTAGACAATACAAAAACGATGTTGTTTTGGTGCTAACGTGGTAAAAAATTTAATATAAAAATTAATTAAATTAAATTTAAAACTAAATTTATTTAAAACATTTAAAAATAAAATAAAAATATTTAAAAAAAAAAGGAGAGAGGTAGGTGGCTAAGGGTTGAGCCCTCGCTACTGCAACTTCCTCGCCACCGCTGGAAGGGCCGGCGGTGGAGGGGCGAGGGTCGACTGGTTCTTGGGCCCTGGCCAGGGGTCGACAACCCCAGCTGACCGACGGCGAGGGTCTGGGCGAGGGTCGTGGCCCTTGCCTAGATCCGACAAGGCCCTAGAGGGCGGCGGCCCTTGGCTTGGCCGGCGAGGGCCGTCGACCCTTGCCAAAGCCGGGTGAGGGCTTTGACCCTCGCTCGGCCGGGCCAAGGGCTGCCGCCGCCGGGGGGTTGCCGGCCCCCCGGCCAACCCTCCACCTTCGCCGCCGATCCTTCCCAAAGAATGACGGGGCGGTGGCGGCGGCGGCGAGGGCTCGGCCCTCAACTACTTGCCTTTTTTTTTTTTTTTTTTTTTTTTAATTTTTTTAATTTTTTAAAATTTTTTTAAAAAATTTTATTTTATTTTAAATTTTTAAACAAATTTAGTTTTAAATTAAATTAAATTAAATTTTTTACCACGTCGGTACCAAAATGACGCCGTTTTGGTATTATCTAGCTAAGTTAGCGGGCAAAACAACGCAGTTTTGCACTTGTTTTACTGGAAAATCACCATGTCGGCATTTTGGTCGGACTTTGGCCAGATTGGTATTTAAGTGATCTATTTTGGTCTAATTTGACACTTAAGTGTCACTTTTCTAACTTTTGGCACTTAAGTGTTAATTCGTGCCAAGTTTTGGCATTTGAGGTGTACTTTATCCATTGTCAAAGCTGCTGACTTGTATAATCTCTATTTGGGGACTGATTGCATCCGTGGAATCCATTGTGTCCCATTTTCTCTTCATCAAATGTTGGCATTTTGGAATGGAGACAAAGTTGAATATGTCAAAACCAATTACGATGCATATGTAACCTGGGCAGATTCATTAAGAATGAATCGAGATTGTGACAAAAGAGTCACCGACAAATCATGTGTCATGGAACCTCCAAGAGCCGATCCTAAAGATTTGTCCTTTTGTCGCTTCAACAATGGGAATGTTGATTGGATCCCTAAAGACGCTAGCGAGTCAAAAGATTGATGTTATCTATATAGGACTTTTCTTAAGATATCCCTGCCCTGAATTGAACCAAAGAAATTGGGTGATATATTCAAGATAGGAAAATAAGGTATCTCTTCATTCCTTTTGCAATAATCAAAATTTTGAGCTCTAATCTCCGATATAATTAAAGAACGAAATATTTCCTAATTTGAATCCCCTCAAATGCATCCCACATGTTCCATCGTCACTTGCCTTGGGTTATTGAATTGCTTCGAATTTCATCTTCAGCCGTTCATGTAGCTATTTGCATGTTTCCTTTTGTCTATGTTTCATCTCTTCCAGGTCCAATTAATCCTCAATTTCGTTACTCAAAGCTTCCTCATGTTCATCCTTACCTAGTTTTCCTCTTTTTCTGGTTTCGCTCTATCTACTGCTTATATGGCATAGGAAGATGAGGACAATTCTTCCCACCTTGCCGCTTTATGTCAACGCCCGGGAAGTTTATGCTCGCCCCATGATATAGAGGTCTGCAATGATGCGCCTTCCCTTGCAAAACTGGAGGAATGTCGGTTAACTCTTGTAGGTAAAATCTTCTCGGATTCCTCTGTCAATTTTCAAGCTTTTCAGAGCACTTTAAAAAGATTATGGAAAATAGAACAGGTTGATATATCATAGCGTGAAGATGGTGTCTATGCGGCCAAATTTAAATTAGAGACAAATAAGCAAAGGATTCTAGATGGTGGACCTTGGTTATTTTCTAATCATCTTGTAGTGTTTAAAGCTTGGATTTCAAATACCCCACTGCATCGCTATGATTTCTCCACTTGCACCTTTTGGGTCCAAGTGTTTGGTCTACCACTGGAATGATGCACTAATCAGATCATTTCCAGAGCAGTTAGGAATGTTGGCACAGTGTTGGAAGTGAGGGTAGATACTAAAGACAATTTCACAATGAGATCTGGTCGTGTAAGAGTTGAAATCAACCTTAAAGAACCTCTATAGATAGGTAGACTGATTAAGATTAATAACAAGTCATTCTGGTTGGATTTTAGGTATGAGCGGCTGTCACACTTTTGTTATTCATGTGGGAGATTGGGGCACTATACAATATCTTGTAAAGATTTTCCATTTGTGGAAGAGAACCAAGGTGAAAAGAAGCAGCTACCTTATGGACAATGGCTTCGAGCCGACATTAGGGAGCATAGCCCATACTGGAAAATCTTTTATGAACCGACAGACAAGGATGAAGCATTGGAAGAAACCATACCTGAAACACCACTAGCAACAGCTCACCCTCTCCCTTTATTGTTGTCAATAGCTAACCCTGAAAAGGCTCCCCTGATGCAGACAATGGCAGTAGCCACCACTATTTCCACAGCTCAGCCAAACTATCAAGGACATGAGAGCCTTATGCCAAGTAGCAATATTCATACAACAATGATACCTGCAGCATCAAAGATGAAGGGTGTTCAGGAGTAGACTAGCATCATCAAAATGGGGAACAAGATTCAGCACTCTCGTCATATACCAAAAATTGGTCATACAAAGAAACTAAAACGTTATAACCCTTATGATATATGTATTTCAGCCCGAGAGGACTTGGATGAATTGTTACTTATGGACACTCCTATTATGAAAGCATTTGAAGATGGAAGTTGGGCAAAGGTGGCTGGCCCTCAATAGCCACCCCGTCACAAATGAAAATACTCAGTTAGAATTGTCAGGATTTGGGCAATCCCCTAATAGTTCGCGCACTCACAAGCCTTGTGGCTAAGGAAAAGCCCGATCTCTTATTTTTGATGGAAAGTAAAAACAAGGAAGATGTTCTACAGTGTATGAAATGAGGTTTAAACTTTTTGAATCTTTACACTTATAATCCGGTGGGATTTGCAGGAGGCCTAGCAGTGTTATGGAATTGCACCACCTCTTTAACTTTTATCCACTCCTCTTTGGACTATTTTGATATGATATGTAAGGATGGCGTGGATGGCAACACCTGGTGTCTGACTTGTCTACACGCTTCTGCTGTTTCTCATTTGCGTCATCAGGTATGGCAAGACATCATTCGTATAAGTATTGCTAACGTTCTCCCATGGGTCTGTATAGGAGATTTTAACGAGATTCTTTACCATTGGGAAAAGCAAGGGGGAAGAACATCAGATTTTCATCGCCTGGCCTCTTTTCAAGCTTTTGTGAATGATTGTGGTTTAATGCATATTCCAGCAAAGGGGTGTGCATTCACTTGGATGAACAATCGGCAAGGTGAAGAATTTATTAAGGAATGTCTAGATCGAGTCCTCTGCTCTATCGAATGGCATTGACTTTTTCCTGGGCTGAAGTTCAGGCTCTCCCTGCTGTTGGTTCTGACCACAGCCCCCTCCTTTTAAACACTACATCAACGAGTGGGACAAAACAATGCAACTTTATGTACGAAGCTTATTGGAATCAAGATGAGGGCTGTAGAGACAGTATTGATATTTCATGGAATTCTGATCGGTTGAAGGATGCAGCTTTAACAAAAAAGATTCAAGTAGTGTCGGGTGCTCTATCAACATGGAGTCGTGCCAGATTCTCACATAATCGACTCAAGGCGAATGAATTGCAACAGCATTTGCAGCAGTTAACTAACACATAGCATGCCCTTTTTGACAACTTGGAAGCAGCAACTTTGAAAGAGGAGTTACAATGGGTTTGGAGTCGTGAAGAACAGTATTGGGCTATGAGATCCATGATTAATTGGCTGAAATGAGGCGATAAGAATACTAAATTTTTCATGCCACTATTATCCAACAACGACAATGGAATCGAATTACAATGTTACAGGATGATAACCATGTTTGGGTAAGGGATCCTTCAATGTTACAGGAAATGGCGATAGCTTTCTTTTCACGGCTATATACCACTGTTGGAGGTTGCAGCTATGCACCTATCTTAGATCAATGTCCTTCAATGGTTACTCAGGAGATAAATGATGGTTTAATTGCTATAGTGACTCTTGAAGAAGTACATCAGGCTACATTTCAATTAGGAGCCACTAAAGCTCAGGTCCCGATGGCCTCAACGGTTTATTTTATCAATCACATTGGGACATCATTAAGAATGACCTACTCAAAGCAGTACAAACTTTTTTCACATCTGGAATTATGCTTGCATCCCTGAATAGGACTTTGATCTCATTAATCCCTAAAATTCCCCATCCTGAAAGTTTAGATCAATATCGTCCTATTAGCCTGTGCAATTTTGCTTATAAAGTTATTTCCAAAGTCATAGCCAATAGATTGAAACCTCTTCTACCAGACCTAATCTCAAAAGAATAGTTCGCTTTTGTGGGAGGTAGGCAGATACAGGATAATATTTTACTGGTTCAGGAAGTACTCCACCAGCTTCGGATAAAAAGGGGAGGCGATCTTTTCAAGCTGTTCTTAAAATAGACATGAAGAAGGCGTATGATAGGGTGGAGTGGGATTTTTTACAGGCTTATCTCCTCAAATTAGGATTCCACCCTATGTGGGTCCAATGGGCTATGCAATGTATCACAACCCAATTATCCCGCGTCAAATTTAATGGAGAACATCTTAGGTACTTTCACCCTACTAGAGGTCTTCAACAGGGTGACCCTCTATCCCCATATCTCTTTATTCTGATGGCTAATCTGTTATCCTCTCTTATCAAGAATGCTGTCAGTATGGACAACCTTAAAGGTATCAAACTCAATAGGTGGTGCCATTCTTTATCCCATTTGTTTTTCGCAGATGATGCCATTTTCTTTTTTGATGGAACTGTTCGTGAATGTCAGAATTTATCAACATTTTACATCAGTACTGTGTAGCTACAGGGCAAGAAATAAATTGTAATAAATATGGCATATTTTTTGGAAAAGCTTGCCCTATTAGTTTATAGCAGAATATGGCCATGGAGTTGCGAGTACCTATTTTGAATAAGTCTGGGAAATATTTGGGGATACCTTCTAATTGGGGAAGATCAAAGAGGGACATGTTTTCTTGGATATTGGGGAGGGTACATTCTAAATTAGAAGGTTGGAAGGAAAATCTAATCTCAAAAGGTGGGAAGGAGATTCTTCTTAAAATTGTTGTGCATGCTATTCCTTAGTATGCCATGTCTATTTTCAAATCTATTGAGAAAAGAATAGCTAGGTTCTGGTGGCAGAATGACACAACTAAATCAGGAATCCATTGGCGGAGTGGGGATGTTCTAAAGAGAAGCAAAGCAGAGGGCTTTGGGTTTTAAAGATTTGATGAACTTTAATAAAGCCATGCTGGGCAAGCAGGCTTGGCGCTTATTTACTCAACCGCAATCCTTATGGAGTAAAATGTTTAAAGGTTTGTATTTTCATTCCACGACTTTTTGCAAAGCTGACAGAGGCTCCTGCCCAACTTGGGGCTGGTAGAGTCTTCTTATTGGACGAGACGCCATCCTACCCAACATTCGTTGGTCTGTAGGTGACGGGAGATCAATTAGGATTAGAGGTGATAAATGGCTTCCTATTGGCATTTTAGGCGGACCGTAGTGGCTGATCTTATAGACCAAACCAATAGTGCCTAGAATGTCAATATGCTTAATAGATTCTTCGACACACATGTTATAGACCGGATCACTTCTATATAGCTGCAACCCATTGTTGTTTAGGATCGGATTGTGTGGACTGCTACAAATGATGGATCTTTTCAAGTTAAAAGTGCTTATCATCAACTAATAGCTTTAGCAACAGATTAGACAGCTAATTCAACTTCCACATCTTACCAAAACCCACGATAGTTATGGAAGAAAATGTGGAAAATGCATTCCCCCCCAAAGGTTCTAAAATTCCTATGGTCGCTAT
This sequence comes from Eucalyptus virginea, assembly GCA_014182375.1. Classification (NCBI taxonomy): domain Eukaryota; kingdom Viridiplantae; phylum Streptophyta; class Magnoliopsida; order Myrtales; family Myrtaceae; genus Eucalyptus; species Eucalyptus virginea. The sequence goes on from CM024514.1 coordinate 3,958,083, forward strand.
GTCAGAATGCCTTAACAACAAGAGCAAACCTCTACTAGAGACATATTATTGACAATCCAAGATGTCCTCTAAGTAACTAGACCGATCTAGAAACTATAGAACATTTATTTCTATTATGTCCGTGGACTCAACGAGTTTGGTCTCATCCTCAACTCAATATACAAATCTCACCTCTTCATATACACAGAATCGATGCTTAGATAGTACAACATGTTGAGAGACCGAATTCATTACCTGGATTGGAGACCCTTGCATCTATGTTTTGGCAGATTTGGCGAGCTCGGAATGATTTTATATTCCGCAATGCAAGACTTCAACCCTCGCGTGTGGTGGAGACAGCGTTGGCCGGAACTCATGTTGCTTGGCAAATAGCTTCTTCTCTAACCAGCAAAGGAATGTCGCTTTAAAACAGGGGAGGTCTTTGGAAGCCGTCCGAACGGGGTACCTTGAAGGTAAACATAGACGGATCATATACACTAGGCTCGATAGAAGGAAATATGGCATGTGTTTGCAGGGATTACAAAGGAAGGCTTACTGATGGCTTCTCCAAACATTTACCTGCGAGATCAGCTCTATAGGCGGAGATTCAGGCCTTTTAAGCTAACTTTTTAGCATCTGCAACGCTAGGATCTTAACCACGCATCGATCTTGCTTGAACAGGCGATGGGCGCTGCCATGGGAGGATCGAGCTCTGTTCTTCGAAGCTACTGTTTGGTATTCCAACTTCCCTAATCTTACCCTCATCCACTGCAAACGAGAGGCAAATGTGGCTATCAACTGGGCTGCCAAGGCCCACGACCGTTTTTCTTCCTATCGGAATTGGGCTGTTTTCCCTCCTTTGTACTTGATAGACATAATATGTGCTGATGCATTAGCTTCCGGTTGTAAAGGTTTCCTATCTTAAATATAGTTTCCTTTTCCTGACCAAAAAAAAAAAAAAAAAGAAAAGTGCATCCCACATGCAAATTTCGGCCACTAAAGTAGATTGATAGACTTGGCCAAATTTTGTTTAATTAAGTGTAAAGCTTCCCTACGCTAGTCCTATCAAATTGCAACTTATGTGGGCTCATTACTATCCAATTAAAATGAAAATGCTCTTAATTTGCATATAGAAATTAATAATAAATTTTTTACGAGTAGGGGTTGATATATGATTTTCAATGATTAAGTGGATTGCCAAAATTTATGTGTCAATAATTGCCCCTCTTTGAAGGGAAGCTTGCAGAGGTTTCATTTAAAGACAAATGATACCTATAATTTGAACTATGCAAATGCAATATGATGATTTTTTTTTTTTTTTTGGGAAGATAGATGACAATGAGCCTTTCCTTATTTTCAAAGGCCATGTGATGAAAATGCTCATGCAAAGACAGAGTACGTTCTTGGTGATTAGGGAAAGTGGACTTGTGCACGAAATGATTCTTGTAACCCTGCAAGGCTTGAAGAAATTTGATTTGATAGATTGTCCGGTGATTCCTCGCTAGCAAGGCTTAAATATTTGAAAAAATTTGACTTAATTTAAGCACCATAACCATATGAGTTCTAAATTAACTTGATTAGTGAACTAGAATAAAGTCTTAATGACATGTAGACTATGTTAAAGGGTTATACCATAAAAAACCTTATATTAGTATACTTGCGATAAGTTTACCCTATACTAATTTTTTGACCACTAGAAATCTTAAATTGGTATACTTATAACAAATTTATCCCTTATTAGTTTTCTTTAAATTTTACCGTCAAATTGCTAAATTGATACGTGATAGTTGACAGGTATATCAGTTTGGGGTTTTACCTTTTGTTTGTGACATGAGTACCAATTTTTGATTTTTCATAGTAATCTTCCACGAGACTATTGTAGCTTAAATTGGTTTTAAAAATTTTGTGGAGCTTGGTTAAATAGGTGCATATTGGTTCTATCTGTTAGATTCTCTGCATGAGATCTTGTGCGCTTGCAACACCCCCTTGATACCAGTAAAAAGATAATTGTGCTGCATCGGTGCTGATGGTTGTTGAATATAAGATTTATTTTGCCACTAACATATGACTACTTTCTCGGCCTTGAAGGCTATAAACCTCACAAAATGTTTTACACCCCATCCTTTCTAACAAAGTAAGTGATAGGGCTAGTAAGAACACCTAGAAATGGGTGAATAGGTGTTAAAGAAGTTTTTGCAAAACTTAACAGCTTAATTTGTCTTTTGAGAATAATAGACTGAAGATATAAAAGACTGTAAACATATATATAAGACTATGAAACTAAAGTAAAGAGTTTAGGGAAAGAGAATTGAAACACAGAGTTGATAGTGGTTCAGCTTATACTAAGTCTACGTGTCACGTCTCGATCCTCGGCCATGCACACATCCTTCTCACTTGGTCGATTTTATAATGCGATATCCCTGGACAATGTATCTCCGACCCTTTCTTTTATTAAGCACATGCGGAAGCAGTTAAAATCCCCATACAATAAAACGATGGGATAGAAAAGCAGGGCCATATTTTTTTTTATTGAATTTTATAACCAAACTTTTATACAAAACACAAACCAATTCATAACTATTCACTTCAAAAGGAATTCTCAGAAGAAGATAGACTCGCATTCCATCCAGGCCATACTTAAGGCCCCTCTCGGGATTATCTTCTATCTTCCAAAAATCCTTCTCCTCAAGTTTCACTTCCGAGTTCTCCTTCTCAGACTCCTCATCATCAGCTCCTCATCGGGATCCTAAAATGTTTTTCCCCAAACTGGGATGAGACTACGTCTCAGCAAGTTCTACCCCACTAAGCCTGATTAGTAAACCATTATACTATAGGCTGCCTATACACGCACAGGGTAGAAGACGTACCTTGGCATCAGATCCCACCTGCAAGTCAGTACAATCAAATAGACTCCCAAGCAATCACCTCACAGATCGAAGCATCGATCAAATCAACTTAGTCAATTACATGTCAACAAGACCACTCACGGTCATTTCCATCCAATCAATCAATTCACAGCATCATATCAAAACAATGATCAATCGACCTAGTCGATTACATGACATCACGACCCATGCTTGGTCTGCATATTCAATACTATATATAAAGTCCTATCATATCAAGACTGCTCACCCAAAGCTGATAAATAGATAGCATAGCTTGCCCAAAGCTGATAATAAGGTATACTGCTCACCTAAAGTTGACATATCGCCCGTAGGTCAATATAGTATACCGATATACTGCTCACCCAAAGCTGACATATCGCCCGAAGGCCGATATAGTATACCATATTGCTCACCCAAAGCTCATAATATATTGCTCGCCCAAAGCTGATAATATATTGCTCGCCCAAAGCTGATAATAAGGTATACTGCTCACCCAAAGCCGACATATCGCCCGTAAGTCGATATAGTATATCATATTGCTCACCCAAAGCTGATAATATATTGCTCACCCAAAGCTGATAATATATTGCTCGCCCAAAGCTGATAATAAGGTATACTGCTCACCCAAAGCTGACATATCGCCCGTAGGTCGATATAGTATACCGGTATACTGCTCACCCAAAGCTGACATATCGTCCGAAGGCCGATATAGTATACCATATGCTCACCTAAAGCTGATAATAAATTGCTATTCAGTCCTAATTGATAGAACCAATCACCGAGCCACATGCATTCTCCAAGGCGACATATTTCGTCACCGAGCCATGTGCATTCTCCGATGTGACATATCTAATCATCAAGCCCCGTGCATTCTCCAAGGCGACGTACTAATCATCGAGCCACGTGCCTTTCATGATAATTCATTCCATTTCTAAAGTAATTATCCACAACCTTAATTCGTACTCAATTTACCCAAATAATCAATTTAGGAACATATCATAAATGTCCACAATTAAATCAATTTGGCACAATTCAAAGCTCAAATAAATAAACGGACTGCGCCACGACAATCAGCACGAGATTTCGGTCAAACCATCTCAATCTTAATTTCCGAAAAATAATTACGTGCGCGCCACGTCATCAGCTGACGTGGCGCGCACGTACCATTCAGATACCGACACCTGTTATGTGGGACCCGCTGAAAAATGAAAGGACTCGGTCGGCTCGGCTCGGCTCGCTGGCAGAAGAAAGGACAAGTCACGCAAAGCTCCCGCCCAAAGGACTATTCTCTCTCCTCAATTAAATCTTCTGCAATTTTTTCTCTCTCACTTTCTCTCTCCTCGCGGGAGAACAAACACAGAACGATCGAGACCGCTTCCGCTTCCGCCTTCGTCTCCGGCTCCGCCTCCTCAAAAGCCTCGCCGGTCATCTGCTTCTGGCACATCGGAGCCTCACCAGTCGCAGTCGGGTCCCGACCCCCTCCACCTCCGATTGTTCCCGCGGAGATTGGGTACGGGGTTTGTGTCCGCCTCCGGCTCCGGCTCCGGCTCCGCCTTCCTCCCCCAAAATTTGCTTCTGGCACGTCGGAGCCTCACCAGTCGCAGTCGGGTATCGACCCCCTCCACCTCCGACCGTTCCCTCGGAGATCGAGCGAAGGTTTGTGTTCGCCTCCGCCTCCCTCCCCCCTCCCCAAAGCCTCATCTCGCCTCGGCATCCTCCGTCTCCGGCATCTGCTCGTCCTCCCCGTCCTGCCGGCCTCCACCGCGAAGCCATCGGCCTTCGGCAGGAGGGAGGCAGCCTCGGTCTCGTTCCCGAGCGACACTAGGCTCCCCGCCGCTGACCGGGCGCTGTCCGTAACGCTGGCCCGCTCGGTCGCGAGGGAGATCTCGGACGGCGCGGAGAAGAAGGAGAGGCGCGGGCTGGAGAAGGATTCCCGCCGACCTCCGCCGCGAAGCCATCGGCCTCTGGCAGGAGGGAGGCGGCCTCGGTCTCATTCCCGAGCGGCACCAGGCTCCCCGCCGCTGACCGGGCGTTGTCCCTGACGCTGGTCTGCTCGGTCGCGAGGGAGATCTCGGCGGACCTGGGCGGGGTCGACGGCGCGGAGAAGAAGGAGAGGCACGGGCTGGAGAAGGATTCCCGCTTGCTGTGGACCTGGGCGGGGTCCCTGCGTTTCTCTCTCGACCGGTGAGTTTCCTTCTTCCTCCCCTCTCATGGGCTGGTTTCGGAATGCGCAGTCGAAATCCCGAATGGGTTGTTTCTGCATCTTGTTGGGCTGTTCAGTTGCCAGCGAATGCGCGAGTAGCGAGGGAGCACGAAAGTGGAAGATTTGAAGGTTAATTTACTTCACATGTCTTTGAGGACAACCTTCATTTCTTCTACGTAGGCTAAGCACTGTAATGCCGAGGCTCTCTTTGATGGAATAATATGTTGTTTCATTAATGGCAAAAAGAAGATAAATATTAGTGGGAATATGGGCAATTGAAATTCAATTTTTCGATGAATAAATGATTTTGATGTGCATGGAAACACCTCACTAGAGATATTCTGCAACTACAATAATAGGTATTCTTACATGACTTGATCAAAACTGCGAGCCTAAAATAAGTATATGTCCTGTTGTCCTTGGAAGACCGTACCAGTTTCGACTAGTTACGTTGCTGGTTGAACATGGAATCTACATGTCAGTTTAGTCCTCAATTGCCTTCACTTTTTCCCCACCGACAATCTTTCGGTGCTTCATTCGGTATCATAGGATCAATAGTCAAGTTATTCACTGACTATATGGTTGAGGCGAAGGAAAACGTTGACAGGAACCTTTTTGCCACCATTGCTAATGGTACACAGGTAAGAAGTCAGACTTTGACAAAATCACTACGAAATTGCAGGCCTGGTTCCTGATATTTCTTCTATGCTGTTTTCTTCTGTCATAGGATTCAGTCAAGCTCTTCATGAAAATAATCTCACGTCATTTGGAGGAGCAACCTCAAGGCAAGCACCCCGAGGTAAGAAGTTTGATTTTCTTCCATAGCAGCATTGGTTGCTCATTGCCTATATGCCTCACATCTATTAAGTATTTCTTCACAAATGCACTAGAAGGTAGAAAGAGTACAAATCGCACAGCTCGTAGATTGAGTGGGAAGGCATTGCTTTCTTCTATCGCATAGATAGAGCAAATATCGCCTGTAGAAATTTTGCACACGCTTTTTGTGCCTGGTTGATGTGTATGAGATTAAAATTGTAGTTGTAAGACTAACTAGAGGGGTAAATATGTTGTTTTTTTTCCAGTGCTTCCTTTGCATCCATGCAAGAAATGCAGTGCACTAAACGTCACAGGAGTGGCATTTCCATTTTTTTCCTACAAATAAAATAAGCAGCAAATCTTCTTTGCTGAACTAAATGTCATGTTCAACCATCAGGGAAACATTTTGTACTCAAATCTACTGCCCAATTTTTTTTTTCTATACTTGGATGTGCTTCTTTTATTTTTCTTGATTCGAAATATGCATAAGTAAAAAAATGCATCTCTATTCATCTTTGCTGCTTTTACTTCCCTTGGGTGCGTATTTCCTTCAATTGCTATTTGATGTGTAAACATTTTCCCTTGTGTTTTCCTTTTGTTCTTTTACTGTGTGAACAGTTTCGGTGAATCATGGTGAGAAGGATGGTTTCACTGCGGCCAGAATGATCTTATCTGGGATTCCTCTGGACGAAACATACCTACAAAATCGTCTGTCCATCCTGATGAATGATGAAAAGAAGAGTTTGAAAGGAGGAAGGATTCCTATTCCAGATTCTTACTATCTAATGGGGACAGCAGATCCCACAGGAATTCTTAAAAGTGATGAAGTTTGTATTATCCTGTATGTACTCGTAATCTCATCTTTTTGTGCTTGATTTATCATTTAGCATGAGTCTGCTAAAGAAAACTCAAGAAAAACGGTCATTTTTGTAATTTTAATTTTAGAGTGCATCCCTTGGTTTTTAGTGGCTTGGTATGGTTATGGAATAATTTCTAACCATGCCGTAGGGTAAAATTCAAAATTTAGGTCTGCATATGATTTGGCTTATTTGACTAAGCTAACATTGTACTTTTATCCAAATTCAAAGAATTTCATAGAAATAAAATGAATTCTGTGAGGACCCCATGCAAGTGATTTTGCCTGTTCGAAGATCATTAAAAAGTAGTATTTTCTATTTTGGAAATAGATCTCTTTTGGCAAAATTTGGTCAATGATCATCCATACTTATAGGTAGTGGCTTGGTTAAGGGAACCCACCGGAGCCATAGCGAAAGCGAGGCTTTATAGGGCAATTGTCACTGCTTATGGACCTAAACCTGAAAAACAGATAAAGCAGCTAAACTATAAGACAAGTAGGCCTTCTCGGACCATACAAGTGCTCGACAAGCCCGTGCAATGGTGTTATATTGCTTTGATGACATCCCATCTCTGGTTCTGTTCTTGTTAACCCATGTTTGAGTTTGATATTCACAACTTTGGGGAAAAGGTGTAATTACCTACTGGGCTTTAATGTCATAATGCTATTTCGGGTGTCTTTACTATTTAATAGTTTGCTTGAATCATCAATGCAGTGACAGTGGACAAATTTCAGGGAAGGTATTAGTATACCGCAATCCTGGTTTGCACTTCGGAGATATTCATGTTTTGAACGCTACATATGTGGAAGCTCTGGAAATTCAAAAGTTGGAAATACAAAAAGAGCATGCACTTCAACCTCAAAAAACACTGTTTGTCTCTGCTGCTCATGCAGCTCTCTCTCTCTCCCCTTGAGAAAATCCCTGCGCACCCGCTTCCAATCTTCCTGGATTTATGTATTTCTCTCAATTATCACAAGGCTTGAAACAGAGGAAGAAAAATCTGATTTTTCGAAAACTATATGCGGGCAGTGGTCCGAGAGAGAGAGAGAGAGATGGTGCACTGCCGGAGGTTCCATCAATGGAGAAAAGGCGAAGCGCATATCTTTGACGATGAAGAGTCGCATTGCAGGAGGAAGCCCAAGCTCTTCTACCTCCTTGTCTCTCTTCTCTTCTCTCTTGCAGCTTCGTGGTGGTCCCTCAGCTGCTCGGTTCCTGGAGCCTCTCTCTGTTGGGTTTTGCTCGTCGCTCTATGTTCCTCTTTTTTTTCTTTTTCTTTTTTTTGGCTCTGTTTTGTTATTCTCTTGACCTTCTCTTGATGGTTTTCTTTCGTGGGATTCAGCAGATTCTTTCAGCGTGGACAGTGAAGGTGCTCGTGAGAACCACAATGCAAATGCCCCTCCTTGTTCTTCAATGTCTAATGGTGCGTATTCAATCCTTAACTGCATTGAAAAATGGCAAACTGAAGAAAAGGAAGGGAAAAAATCCTAGACAAAACCTTGAACAAAATGAGTTTCTTGGAAACTGCTTTTGTAGTTGTTCCTTGGAATTATTCTTTATGCGTGTCTACCAGGTACAAAACGGTGGAAAACCAGTTGAAATTATCAGAACTTAGTATGCTGCTGCTCTGTTTTATGCCCTCAGTTTCTTGGTGACCGTTTTCTCTATTTTGCAGAAGCATTGATTAATCAGAGCCCATAATCATCAAGAACATAATGACAGTTTCTTTTGTCCTTGCTTGTTCCCTTATTGCATGTAGAAATTCTAGACTGGAGCTGGACTACTTGAATCTCTTTTGGCCTTTCCAATATTTTTGAATTAAAGCATTTTGTTGCAAACAATTGCAGGGAGTATATGCTGTGATAGGAGCGGCTTTCGCTCTGATGTATGCATCATGAAAGGGGATGTAAGGACACACTCTCCCTCTTCTTCAGTCTTCCTTTATCATTCGAAACAGCAAAGCAAGTTCATCGACTTCATCTCAATTGGTCACCGATCCGCCAAAAGGCACGATGACGAGGAACTCCAGCACGAAAAAATAAGGCCCTATACTCGAAAATGGGAGAACCCTATCATGGATAAAATTGATGAGCTTGACCTTATTGCGAATAAAGATACCATGGTCGCTAAACATCGGTGCGATGTCCGCCATGACGTTCCCGCACTTTTCTTTTCGACCGGAGGATACACGGGTAACCTCTACCATGAATTCAATGATAGGATTCTGCCGCTGTACATTACCTCACAGCATTTCAAGGAGGAGGTTGTGTTTGTCATCCTGGAATATCACAATTGGTGGATTATGAAGTATGAGAACATCCTTTCTCGCCTCTCGAACTATCCGCTCCTCGACTTTGCTGGAGATAAAAGAACCCATTGCTTCCCGGAGGCCATTGTTGGTACTGATGAAGGGGAATAAGAGCATCCTCGATTTCAGACACTTCCTTGACCATGCTTACCAGCCGTGGATAAAAGGTTCAATACTAGACAAGGAGCAAGGGGTACAGCTGAAACTGAATCAATCGGCTTCAGTGCCAACTTTGGGGTGATCGATGAAAATTAATAAAGACGACCAGAAACACCAGGTGAAGAAACTGAAGCTAGTGATATTATCGCGCAGTGGGTCCAGGGCGTTAGTTAATGAAGACTGCTTGGTTAAAATGGCAGAGGATATGGGGTTCAGAGTAAAAGTTTCGCGGCCTAAGCGAACGACTGAACTGGCGAAGATGTATCACTTGCTTAATAAGAGCGAGGTTATGGTTGGTGTACACGGGGCTGCTTTGACCCACTTCCTTTTCCTGAAGCCTGGTTCCTTGCTCATCCAAGTCATTCCTTTAGGGACGGATTCACCAGCTGAGACATGCTTTTGTATAACGTGGATTCAGAGAATTCCTTGTGGAAGCTGCTGCCAAGGCTGGAGTAGACGGGGCAGCCGAGTTTCTGGATAATCCAAATAATGGACTGCAAGAGGTTCTCTCTCTCTCTCTCTCTCTCTCTCTCTCTCTCTCTCTCACACACACACACACACATTGCTTCACATTCGAACCTAGAGATCAGGAGAGAATGCGTGACTAATTATGTAGAATATCTAGAAGGAGCTTTTCGGAGTTAAAAGATTTCATTTCTCTAAGCTGACTCAGGAAAGTGTTATCTCCTTTTTCCATGAATTTTTCAATGATCCTGTTGAAATCTACTGCAGTTAATCTCTTTAGTTTTGGCAGCTTCCAGATGTTTGCCGCTGATTCTAAGAATCTCACGAACCTTTTCATAATTTTCTTTTGCTCCATCAAGGTAAATGAGGAGCTCGAACAGTACTCATCGAACATTTCTGGGGTTCCGCATTTCGTGGTAAATGATGTTCTCTCTCTCTCCCCCCCTGGCTCTCTGTCTCTGTCTCTCTCTCATATTTTGCCTTAATTTTTTGGATGACATAGAGATACCTTTTCTGAGATCATTATTTTCAACAGATAAATGGGAAGCACAGATTGAGTGGTGGCCAGCCCCCCGAGGTGTTCCTGCGAGCCTTTGAGATTATCGCTAGTGGAAAGTAGATGAAATGAAAATGTCATGCTTGTGCGTTTACTTATAAATAAATAAAAAAGCAGGTTGTGTTATCTGTTTTACTATAAATACCATATAGGAAAATGAGTGAATAAATTCTTACGGTTCTTGGAGATTTTGCTGGCTCTGTTTTTGCCATTGCCTGCCAACACCTTGTTTCAACAGATAAACGTCCACTTGTGATGTGCTTTATGGTTATGTGAAATCGCTTTTCTCACATACCTGACGATTGATTTACTCGTTTCAATTACCCAAAGCCTGGCAAAGAAATGAACATCCGATCTTTTGCTCTCGTACTCTCTTTTTCTGAGTGAACAGAAAGTGTTGCCAGCTTCACTTGGCCGGAGTCTGAAAAACTACGGCATTTTGCTTGAGAATCCATAGGTAAATCAAGCTGCCGTTCGCTAAACTTGTTACTTAACTACAGAAGCGAAGTCATGCACTGGGACCGACATTAAGCATTTCATTGTAAATCTAACCCCAGAAGCCCAGCAAGCACCGAAGTAACAAGTCGCAGAGTCTTACACGTCGCTCTACCAAGGGCAAAGCCCGAGCATCAGCAAACTCGAGAAGAGAACCCGACAGCGCGCCTTAACGCGAAAGCAAGACAGCGTGTCGTTTGGTTGGCCACTTATGCACTTTCTTTCATATGTAGTTTCTATAACTAAACCAAACCCAAAAATGGAAAGGCAACGACCAGACAATTACATTTACCAATATGCACTTGAGATATTGCTCATATTTACAATTGCAGTTTCAAGCAGCATAACCAAGTCTAAACAAAGTAAAAGATCATTTAGAAGGAATGTATAATGGGTCTTTGGAGAGAGAGTCTGAGAAATTGGAATATGCACAGAGACTTCTTTACATTTCATCAAGTATATTAACAGGATTCTTTTTCTCTTCCCAGTCTTGATGATATCGTCAACATGGGCATTCACCTAAGATCAAGTCTCTCATCGAACACCATCACCTGTCAAACAGAAAAAGGTCCAATTAAGCACACAACTAGGAGAAGAAAACAGTTGAAATACCAGAACATCTTGATTTTTCTCAACTGCCCACACAAAATGGCACCACCTCTAAATCAATATAGAAGACATATAGCAATCCCATAACTTGTGAAGCCGCAAAATCATAGGAAGCCACAACTATCAGTCGGTGAGAGGCTGCCGAAATGTTGGCAGCATGCTCAACCCATAGAAGCTCATGAGGCTAGAAATGTACTACTATTTTCTGCCATTGTTTTAGGTAATTGTTCGATGATCTTTCTTTTTTATGACAACTACCCAGCCTGGCAAAATCCCCAAGAAAAGGAAAGCCTCAATTATAAAGCAATAAGCTGCAAGCATAACAGCTTATCCTGGGTGTCAGTAGGACTTGTACAGGGATTAGTATGGAGGTTATAACCATTCAAAAGTTACCGATCCCAGTTGAAAACCAAATAGCATATCATCTTTTGTAAAAAGCTCTTAACGTGTCCTTAAAATGATTGCAACCCAACGTGCATAAAGCAGAGGGAGAAACAATCCCAATTCCTACCCCAAAAAAAGAGTTTCCCTGAGAAAGGTCACTCTGTGAGGTCAGACAACAACTAAGAATCGTGGTCTGTGCCACGGTGAAGCAATCATTGGAGCACAGTAATCACATGTGTATGCATGTATGTATGCATGTTTGCTGTTGGGATCTAGGAAAAGAATTACCTTGCCACATACAGGGCAGATGTCACTTCTCTCCTTCCACTCATATATGCAACCAAGATGGAAATGGTGAGAGCATTTTGTCATTATTCTTGGATTCTCAGGCGTATATTCTGCATTTAGTAAGCAGTAAAAATTGATAGAATTCATCAAGAACATCAACAATTTAATTAATCACAACATTGCAGGTGACATGTTACAAAACTATAAACCAATACTGAACAAGCCAACTTGCACACAATACTTCTGCTGCCACTGTCTGATGCAATAATCAGACCCAAATTCCAAGTTCATGGAAGTACTTCCCTAGTTTCCACATAAGGTTATTGTCAATTTTTATTCTTTTTTCAGATGAAAGTTCTCTTCAAAATTTTCTCTAAAGAATCTGCATCTGTGCCAGCATATTCCCAGGAAAAAAAGGAAAGCACAAAAGCATACAATGGTAAGGTAATTTCTTTCAGAAAAAATCAAGTTCACCAAGTAGATTGGATCTCTAAATAGTTTACAAGCTGAAAACTCAACTACATCTAGGCATGAAAGTGAACAAGTTGAACTAGCCTAAGATTATGTCTCATCCCTTTTCTAAAACTTATTCAGCACTTCACGTTATTCAGAATTAGCTTAGCCCGCTAATAATTGTCAGCTCAATAAGAAAGCAACAAGCAACCAATCTTCTAATACAAAAACTTTTACCTTCAAGACACGTCGGACAAACATCCTCCTCTTCTGATGTCGTAAAAATATGCCCAATATCAGCATTCGCTTTTGCCAAGGATAGTTTAAGTGAGGTCTTATATGGTTGCTCTTTAAAACCTTTTTCATGTGCATAGTTAGTCCATTTGCCTTCTGAGCAAATATTATCCGATTCCCCATCCTTGTCACTCCTAAGAGGTTCTGATTCCTCATTGGCATGACTTGAACCCTTCTCATGCCTTGGAACCAGTCCATCCCTCTCGCATGCACAAACGCCTTGGCTCTACGTCATAGGGCAAAAGGCCTTGGAGGAGAGTGGTACATGTCAGAAAAATAATTGTCGGTGACGCTGTAGAAGTCATTGTGGATGCTTCCTGAATGGAAGAAGGGACGGCATGAATCTCTCTCCGAAATAACACTGTGTTGTACTGCACATCATGACAAGAGAGTCGAAATAGATTATCAAAATGCCGAGCGCGGTTAAAATATCCTCTTCAAGGTAATTATTTTTATTACTAATTGATGATCTCATGAAGGCTCAGCACAAGACGTGGGCTCGAAGCTCAAGTATGCACAACTCTATCAGATAAGTAGACCTAGCTAAACATAAATCTCAAGAATACCGTCTACCAAAAGGCGGGATTGACCATAGAGCAATATTGCTCTACAGTAACTAAATAACTTTTTTCAGGGTTACATTAACCCATTAATTGTTTTTCTCGTTTCTCACATTCTCTTCTCATCTTGTCCTCCAACTGGTCGTATGCTTGTTCTTGCTCTCTCACGCTCGCCATGTGTCTGGTAGCAGGCAGCAATAAAGTGCTCTTAACCATATACCTTGAGCATTTCAAGTATCTCGTTATTACATGCTTATTCTCAGTACAGTAAATGTTGAATATTAGACTAAGTAGACATTAGAAAGCCATATAATGCCCACGGGCAATGACAGAGAATCCAAGTTCTTTTTCGATGTCACTTTTTCTCCCCTTGTTGTCATTTGAACCATGCTTTCCAATCGACTAATGCGACGAAAACAATGAACTGCTAATTCCATGGGAACAAAAATTTGCCCTGGTCAATCTCCAATTGCGAGAGGTGCACTTATCAAGGCAACATAAAAGCAAGGGCATGAAAGCAGGCATATTTTTAACGAACATGTATATTTTCAGTTCTCGAATGTGCTTTATCTGGGTGATTAATCAACAACAATTGAAAACCAATTTTATCACTGACTTTTGTGGAGCTCATCATCCAAAGAAATGCTCACTGTTAAGGCATTAAAAGAGTAAGTGCGAGGTGCAACATACCACGTAAAAAAAATTATCAACCACGCAATTAAAGCAAATGCAGTTCCTATATGCAGAACTGCTCCGGAGAACATCTTCCAAGTCTCCCCTAAAAAGAAATTCAATTTCTGGAATCGAAAACAACTTTTCGCACAAGCCACAGCCCTCCGCTTATCTAGTTCAGTTCTAGCAGATAACCAGCAAAGCTCACAATCAACCTAGCCTTCAAAATGCATCGGCGATTATACTCTAGTAGTTACCTTTTGACAACGAGAGGTCCGAGAACAAGCAACAGCAAAGGAGAACCGTGATACATGGAACCCGTGGAAGGGATCAAAGCATCAAACAAATGACACACACCCGGTAGGCAAACAAGCAGCTTCCTTCCTACGAGAGATCGAACGGAGCCGAACTGCGTAGGGAGACATCACCGACTCGCTTCAACCGGTAGCCTTCGCCAACCGCAGGGCGGCACAAACAAGAATAACCAGAAATCGTATCGAAAATGGACCTCCAAGATTTCAAGGGAAGAGGGGGGGGGATCGGGGATCGGGAATCGATCGACGGAGCGAAGAGAGGCGGCGTTACGGCGGCGAATGCTGGTGAGAGAGCTAGCGACCTCGGGGCGGGTGGACGGGCGAGGTTCCCGGGAGGTAGACGAGGGCGAGCCGGAAAGCAACCGACGCGACGACCCATGTCCCGGACCCCGAGCGCGCGCGCTTCGCTTCTTCGTCTCCGTCTTCGCCGTCGTTTCTCTCTCCTCCATTTTTGCCGTCGTGGTTCGACGCGTTGGCGTCGGGCGCGTAGGCGGAGGCGGAGGAGACGGGGGCGACGGACTCCGACGCCGACGGAGGCAACCGGCGGAGGGGCGTCGGCGTCGGGGTTTGCTGGAAGAGAGGCGCGACTTCGAGGACGAGAGAGAGAGAGCGGACTAGAGGTCGCGAGAGGGAGGCGGAGGGGCGTCGGCGTCAGAGTCGGGTTCAGGGGAGGAAGCGGAGGCTGCGTCGGCGTCAGAGTCGGGTTCGGGGAGGAAGCGGAGGCTGCGTCGGCGTCGGCGTCGGACGACTTCGCGGTGGGGGGAGAGAGAGAGAGCAGAGCGGTCGTCGCTAGAGGGAGGAGGAGAGAAAGTGAGAGAGAGAGAAAATTGCAGAAAATTCAATGCGGGAGAGAGAAATCTTTTGGGCGGGAGTCGTGACTGTCTTTTCTTCTTCCCCTCCATTTTCCAGCGGGTCCCACAGGACCGAGCCAAGCCGAGCCCGCCCTCCATTTTCCAGCGGGTCCCACAGGTCTTTTTTTTTTTTTTCTCTTTCCCTTTCTACGCGTGTCGATCTCCGATAATTTCTTTCTTGAGTGGTAAGTGCGCACCAAAAATAAGAATTAGGACGATGACGTGGCGATTGCTAACCACCGAATATTTTCTCGTGAGTGATCAGCTTAGAGAAAAAGGACCGTAAACACGTCGACGAAATGCCCATTTCACTTTATCGAAACGGGGTCGAATTTCAGGATGTCACACTACGTCCACCCTCCCGTACTGACAGCTCACCAGCTGGATTTCACTAAGAACTAAAAGAGATTTTATAGTCTCACGTCTTTGATTCCATAATGTAGAGACTCTATTACACTTTCTCAAGGTCTCACATGTATTTAATCTCTCTTTCGAATGCAATTTAAGCTCAGCGAATGAAATAGCAAAAACTAGAAGCTTTAGACTTTAGAATTCTTCTATCACGCATTCCCACAAACAACTTGAGCGTCTTCCTTATATACTTCTCCATGCCTTTATATCCGTTGGCACCTTCCAAAGGAGTTATTCGAATCTACCTGTTGGACAAAATCAATTTAGGGAAATCTCGAGTTATAAAAGGAATGTGATGATAGTCCATTAATCATACTTGCCCATACAATCGGGATTTAGGTTTCTATAAGTTGAACCTTCCAAGTATACTTTACCAATCAACAGATTTAATTATCTAAATTGATTTTAATAAGAATAATTGATCACGAGGTGCTATCTCCAGCCGTGAGTTCTTCAACCGTATGAACCAAATCCTTAAAGATATACTTGCATCTGGATGAGTCTTCTCTTCATCGGTCTGGAAACAATCAGTTATGGTAGATTTTGAATCTTGAGTCTGAAAGTCTTCAGATTGATGATAGAGTTTATAAGTCTTCAGACTAGACTGAAGAAAACGTTTTGTCAACTTCAAAACAAATAAGGAAGTTTTCTCCAACAGTAAGAACCAATAACAAGTCCTGATGACCACAAAGGCGCATAAATTGTTGTTAAAATATGATCCATTTTGTGAAAACTCTAGAACTCACTAGACTACTCATACTTAAGAATTAAGAATGCTTAATTATGAAGGAAGAAAGCCAGCTGGAAGTTGGTTGAAAAGTCAACAAAAGTGGCTGGGAGTTGCAAAGAATAGAAAAATGCAGAAAAATTGAGAAGAGACCAGAAGAATCGGGAGAAGCCGCAACAAGCAGAGACAAAGAAGCAAGCTGCAATTTTATATTATTTCTTGTACTCAATGTCCGTGGAGGAAGGCGGTGCTCACGCCTATAAATAGGGGCTGGGGTGTGTGTTTTAGTAAGTAGAAAAAACTACACACTCCTTCCAAAATCCTTCCTTTGTAATAAAAACTTTCATAATAAAAGCTCTTCTTTTTTTACCCATTCTTCCTTTGCTATTGTAGTCCTTTTATTATTCACACATAACACTTGCACACACACACGCTTCCACAAAAACATCCAACAATTGTAGATGCACCTTTTTTCTTTTTAATTTTGCAATGACATTGGACATCATACTCATAAGGGAATATGTAAACTTCTGCAGGTTAGGAAAATTGGGAAGGTCGCTAGAGCAATCTGTATCATGAGCCATCCGATCCCAAACACAAATGATTCTCACTTAGTGCAGGTTATTATCCCACAGAAACAGTTGGGTCGCAAGTCAAATATGTAAGTTCTTGTATACACTAATTGGAGATTATTAGCTACAGCTTCTTACTATATATGATGTCAAAGTTTGTTTGAGAAATGAACAGGGAAAAAGCAAATCTAAATGTTTATTGTCCTGACAAAAATAGCTTCTCACTTATCCATTTAACTGCATTTATTGTATTTGAGGTGGGAAATCAGATGAATGTAAGTGTAACAAGTTAATTATCTGGTCCCATGAGATCAATGATATTTTATTAAGTTTACGTAATCAATCATTTTGGTCACGATTAGAATCTGCTTGAGCCACATTTCATTTCTTAATGGTATTTGATACCTGCATTTTGGATCTTAAATTTCGTAGATAGTTTCATGCGCCGCTTAATAGGTTGGCCTTGGATTGCCGATGCTTTAAATTTATTTCATGTCCTGATAATCTAAGCATTGTTCCTTGATTTTCACTTATTGTTTAACTATGCCTTTTTTTGAGCAGGTATGTTTTCTGTTGTTCATACTCTCACAATGTTGCGCCAAAGGGCAAATTCATTGCGTTTGTTTCGGCAGAGGCGGAAACTGATCAACCTGAGATAGAACTGAAGCCAGGGGTTGATCTGCTGGGACCTGTTGATGAGATCTTTTATGACACTTACGATAGATATGAACCAGTCAATGAACCTTCTCTTGCCAACTGCTTCATATCTACTGTGAGTTTTGTTTCCCCCCCTCTCTCTCTCTCTCTCTCTCTCTGATATATATGTGGAGTTTAGAAGCTTTCAATTATATTGATATCATGTTAATATCTTGCTATACCTGCAGAGTTATGATGCCACAACCCACTTCGAGTCGACTGTTATGGATGTGCTTAACATGTATACCATGATCACCGGAAAGGTAAGAATTACTTCTCGGAAATGTCTTCTGCTATTTAACTGTGATCTTGATGATGAATTCTTTGTTGGTGTGGCGAGCATGAGATAATCTTTGACAAGTTGGAAGTGTTTTTGAGGAGACTTTGGAAGCTATTAATACTAGAATTGCTGGTGTTCTACCCGTCTCGTTAATTATACCTGATGATCATGCATCTGTCCGTTTCCTAAGTCAACTCAGCCTTTAAGTCATAATTTGAATGTTTGACTAGTTAAATGATAGAGCCCTGCCATGCCCTCCTGTTCTTCTCATTTCCAATTAGTGCAATGGAGGTGATTGGATTGGTTAGAAGGGTGTTGGCTATTTACCATGCAGTATTAGTTCTCAACTTTTAGACCTACTTTCTAGCCCCTGCCGACAAATTTCACTTTACTGCACTCTCTCTTTTCTTTCTGCTAATCAAGCCTGCAGTCCCCTTCAATTAACGACCAAAGGGGTCCTGAAAATATTAAAAAAATAAAAGCTTATGCATTATTGAGATGTGTAACAGTTTGAATTGGACAGATAATACTAACTAAATATAAAGTGCGTCAGTTTGTCAAAGTAGTCGTTAAGTTCATTGGCAGAAGTCAGAAGGCAAAAGTATGAAAATGGATGACGTTGCTTTGAAATGATTAAAGACCATAAAGATACTATTTTTCCAGCTCTACATAGCAGCAATTCAAGCTTTCTTAATAAGACATTGAAGGGTAAGAGATAGGGAGATAGAGATGCTGACAGAATTACATTCTTCTGGCAGGTTCATGACCTCAGCGTGGATCTAAGCGCTGCCAGTGCTGCGGAGGAATGAGTAAAGAGAGGTTCGGCGCATGCATTGCGAGTGCCTGGTTTAGACATCCGTTTTTATTGTCGACGAACCTCTAGAACGTGAATTTCTGGTTACACTCTATGTACTACCTACCGTGGTCAAGTCGTGTTTGATTTTTTTTTTTTAACATGAATTTCGATGCGAAATGTGCAAGGCTTATTTAAAATGCTGGCCTTTAGCGTCGGCTTGACATTCTCCTCCGGAGATGAAACGGTCCGTGGAGACACCACTGAAATATTACGGAACAACACGGGCTTTCTGTAAACATGGATAAAGCCGCTGAAGAGGCCATGTAGGTCTCATTCTGATTATTCCATGCACCAAGCTATATGCGGGCTGAGTGCATGGGTGCCGTCTGATTTGGTGAGACTTACGTGGGACTCGTTTGGTCTGATGGCTCACATGAAGCTAGTGCACGTGAGAATTCCAACTCGTGTTAAAAGAACCGGTTCAGGTACCAATCCTCGCGCCTTTTTCTGCTTCAATGTCTTCTGGCCCGATTCTTTCTTGTTGGCCCATGTTCTGTCATCTCTTCCGTGCGCCGCCTCCAAACCGACAGTGCCTTCCATTACAGCTGCTTCTCTTGAACTCCTCTTTCTTTTCGCTCCTCCAGCAGTACATTCATGAACCAAGAAAAGCGAAAGGAATGCGTTTTCGTCAGTCCCATATTTTTAGCTGACATTGCATCGATGCATAACGGTCGTAACCTAAACAAATTTTCTATCCAGAGCAAATGCACGGAAAAGTGCTAGGCTTCAAAGATTTGTCCTGAATGCGAATAAGGATCGAATAGATGCAAATCATGCTCGCGTATAACATGTTCTTGCAATGATATGACTGACCTTTCCCATGGAGCCAGAGCTGAAATTACCTGAACTGGAGCGCGACCGTAAGCATTTGTTTGGCATGCGAAAAGGTGAAAGCTCTGTAATAGAAAAGTTTATCCCG
The DNA here is from genome assembly GCA_014182375.1 of Eucalyptus virginea. Lineage (NCBI taxonomy): Eukaryota > Viridiplantae > Streptophyta > Magnoliopsida > Myrtales > Myrtaceae > Eucalyptus > Eucalyptus virginea. Next base: position 3,977,689 of record CM024514.1, read on the forward strand.
TGCCAGTGTATACTCACCAATACAAAGAATAAGTAGGCCATTCGAAAGAGGATTGGAATTACGATGTGAAGCAAGCTCGGTGCCGTTACACGTCCCGGCTGGGTGCCAACAGCGAGCAAAAGCTGCATAAGAGCAAGATTCATTGTTCTTTTCAACCAGATTTCTTTTGGACTCTAACGACGGGAACTGACTTATTCCGGGTAAACAGGGTCTCACCTTCTTTGATCTTTTGCAAGGCATCAAGGAGAGGCTTCTGCTGTTTCTCGCAGTTTCTGCGATATTTGACAAACTGCAGAGTCACTTTCTTTACCGTGAACGGGGTCTTTTGCGACAGAGTACAACACCACGTTGGAGATGTCAAGGAACAAGAAGCATTTAGCGGGCCGGCCCAATGAAGGGACCTTTCACAAGAAAAGAGATCACTGCTATGATGCAACAAACTACGGCCACCACCCCCGTCGGTTCGAACTCGAACGTCGTCCCATCGACTCCTGGCTCGGCCACTCACTCTCTCTCTCTCTCCCTCTCCCTCTCTTGGCTACTCGGTGTGTGCAAACTCCTCGATTCTTAACTGATGATGAAGGTGGACCTTGAGAGAAGATGGAATGTATAGAAGTGGCAAGTTGGCATCCCGCGTTACAAAAGATAATCTCATTATTGCCTTAAACTCACAAGCAGATGGGAGTCATTCGCTTAATTGACATGGTGAAAGGCAAAAGGAGATGTTCGCACTCTGTAGATTCACTGGTCAAACGAACTTGCATTTAAAAGACACTTTCTCATGATTTCTAAAGAGTGCCTTTGTTTCATTAGAAACTTAAAATTTGGAAAATTTTTTTCAAAAATTGATCCCTGTGTTGTTGGCAAAAATGAATGAATACAGAATATTTAATCACCGATGAAAATAATTAGGCATAAATGGTTGTTGATAATGAAAAAATTTTCTGTTGAATGATTTCTCTAAGAGATATAATCAATTATTTTTCAGAAAATATTTTCCATATTTCAAATTTTCTGTGAAATACATACTTTAAATATATTGCGTGAATTAGCAAGAGCCTTCGTTTTCCTCAACTTTTGTATTATTATTAATAAGCTTTCTTTATCTGCTTGATGTAAAAGATAATGTATTTTAAGTAATGTGAAGGGAAGTGAAAGATGATGCGGCTCTACCAACTTTCTTATGCCTCTTAGATAGGCCAAACCTTAGAAAAATTACGTACGCAAGAGTTTGGTAATCTTAACGAAATTCTGGTTCTGATCTACTAAACCCTTTCCAGCGACACCAACCAAGCCCTAGCGGGTTCATTTATGTACATGACTTCTTCAAGTGTCCGGCGATCGGTTCCAGAATATGGCCGGCCGTGAAACCCTAATAGATGACAAGAGTAATTCAAAGTTGGATGACTTGACAGAAGAATCGGCCAAGACTACGGAGGGACCCAAAAGAGAAGCAAAACTTATACGACTAAACCCATCGCTGCTCTCCTGGTTTTCATGTACTTTCAGGCTTGCTTCCATCTTGTGCTTCAATGTCTGCTTTCTCCTCTGGCTCAATTTCACCAGCTTTTGTCTGCTCATTTGTCACTAGTCCCTTTCTTGAACCCCCTTGGGTTGATCCATTTTCAGTTGCCTTCTTCCTTTCATTCTTCCTTTCATCCCACTTGTCAATGCGGTCCCAAATGTAAGTCACAATCTTCATTTCTTTCTCTTTTTTCGATCTACTGTGCTTCAATAGCATCTTCATAGTTTCATCAAGACACAAACAAAAGAAAAATTGCACCTTCAGTCCCATATTTGAATTTAATTAAATAGGTGACTAGTACATATGTCAGTAATAGATGTAGTAACTCAATTTATTTACCTGTTTTTTTATAATGGCATATAGTGGCAGTGTTCTATAGCTGCACATGATCTGAACAAACACTCTAAACAACACAATTAGACCAGTTAGCGATTATAGGACTTGATTGTCGATCTTATATGACATTCAGGTTGAAGATATAATTATCATTCTTACCCTATGACAAGTCTCGGGATGACATAGCCAACCTTTCCCATAATGCATGAGTGAAAATCATATTCGAACTGTAAGAAAAGACGCGGGCATTAGTCCCATTTTCTACCCTTTACCCCGTTTTCCAAGGAGGTATGGTATGTTAGGAACCGATTTTCTCCCAACCAATATAAACAGAAGTTTGGGAAATCAATGCTCACCAATATAAAGAAGAAGAAAGCAAGTTCGAAAGAGTTTTGGAAGAGTATGATGTGAATCAAGTCGAGGACAAGGTGAGGCTTTTGGAACCAAAATCTTTATCTGAAAATTCAATAGCGGTAACTTTTGATTTTGAGGCCCTTGCACTTGAACGATACTCCACGAGGATCTTGTCAGTCCGCCGTTTTACTATGTGCTCCAGTTTCGTGCCGACAGCCAGCAGAAGCTGCGAAAAGGGGAGACAAAAACATATTGATTCCACCAAGTAAGACTCAACATGATCTTTTATGGATTCCTCTACGAGCAAAATTTGTTCTTTTAGTGCAAGCAAGAGATTACATGGTTTAATTCCTATGTATGTCTTGAACATAATTTGTCATTAGGACAAGGCCGTGCCAATCCTCCTCCTACTAATTAGTAGCTATCCTTTTATCAATTTTGTCCAAAAGGCAATGAAATTACAACTGCACGTTCGGCCATAGTTTGAACATCCCAAGATACGGTAGAGATTGAATAGTCAAATGGACGACTTTACTACTGCAAAATGCAACAACTCAAAAAGGACGACCATTCATCATTACACTTACAGTCAAGGGAAGGAAAGATATCCAAAAGTAGGCATTCCATCCTGCAAGGAAATATCATCCAAGACAATTCATATGATGCCTTTCTTTGAAATAACTTATGGTCTCACTTTAAAGCAAAAAGGAGAGAAATGCTAATGCTAAGCAATCACTAAGGCTGGTTTACAAAATTGTTCTACTAAGTGACGTGGCAGATTGTTAGTAGTGTTGAAAGTGACCCATTTATTTAAATGCTACACTTGCTCTAAAAAATTTAATTTTGCAGATCGGTCTTAATACACACATTACATTGCCTGAAAAAAAAAGAGAGGTACTTGAACTTCGTGCAACACTTCTGATTTTGGAAATCTTGAACTTTAATAGCAGCAACACAATGGAGAATGTAATACATTTCGTGCCCAAATCACTCACCAGCAACATTCAGGAGCAAGAAAAGCACCACGAATAGCCACAGATACCAACTGCATTGATAAGAACAAGAAAATCAGTATACCTGAAGAATCCGCTGAATATTTTTTGGAGATATTGTTAGTCATGAAACACTGTCAATTGCAGAAGATACTAGTAGTTCTTCATGAAGGTAACATTTTTTCTAGACACAAAGCAGTATCGTTCACCTGATTCCAACGACTTTGTCAAAATCCTTTTGCACACCATGGATTACGTACTTCTGAAAATGATCTTCGGGATTTTCCATATCACGGGCCTGTAAAGATGGTGGAAGAAAGAAGCCAATTAAATTTAAGGAAAAATAGAGAAGCACGGCCAGAATTTCCTACCTTGATGCAATTCAGACGGATCGCAATGTACTCCAACTCAGTCAAGGACGGAAAAAAGTGCTTGCCAATCGTATGCTGCAGAAGAGGAAGAACTGTTCAGAGACAATCTCATCATGTCTTCTAGAAAGCTTCATTCCACGAAAAGGAGCTTCTAGGTGTTGCTTTCTACACTGACTAGGGTATTGAAGAAGATGGAACAAGTTTGAGTGTGCTAAATATACTAAACAGCATATGGAAATGAAATCTAGTGACACCCATTAGGTTTGAAGGCTCCAATGAATTGGAGTACATACGACACACAAACAAAATATTTTCTGCATATCAAGTCTCTGCAAATATGGAATGGCATGTGTGTTTTCATGTATGCATATATCAACCCGTCATCTACAAGGTCTTAGTTGAAAAACCTAACTGGTGAAATTTTGGGAAAATGACACTAGAAAAGCCATAATTTTCCAATGACGCTAACTTTGGTGCAAAAAATTTCCGCCAGATCACTGTCAAATTGATAAAAAAAGATCATTTAAGTGTCTCCGATGACAAATTCTGGCAATTTGTCCCCTATGGTTTTTTTTTTCATAGGAAATTTTAATATCTATGTAACTTTCTTATAAAAAATGAAGTCCAAAGTGGACAATAACCTGGCTTAAAGCTCTCTCCCCCCCTCTCTCTCATCCAAGAACAGGGATCACTTGGCTTGAAGCTCAAGCTCTCAAGAAGGATACCAAAAATGGTTTCCATACCTCCTACTCCACCTTCTACAGCAAGCGCAACCCATTCCCCTCTTCCCGACCTCTCTCTCGACATCACCCCCTTCATCTCCTCTTATATGCATTGCGGCTCCTCGGCCTTCATTTTTACCTCCACGTCTCCACGTCCCCTTTCGCAAGCTCTGGCACTCCATCAACTCCCTCACCTCCCGCCTTTCCTCCATGGGCATCTGCAAGGGCGATGTCATCCTCCTCTTCTCCCTCAACTCCATCTCCTTCCTCAAAATCCCATGGTAAAAATTGGAATTCCGGTGAGACCAAACACACAAATGAAGTAGCAGACCTCTATTGCAAGTTTCAGTTACTAATTTTGTCTCAAATCCATGATTGTGAGGTTAGGGTTTGAGATGAGGCTGAATTTTTTCCCAAATCATCAATTGTGAGATTAGGGCTTGAAGAAAGGTTGAATTGGGGCAATCATGTGTTAAACGGCGTCATTTAGGGTTATCATTGCTGACTAGACACACCAACGAGTCACGTCTATTAGAAGAAATGTTAGGACATTGGCATGTTGGATTTTCGGCATCCGAAATTGGAGTTGACACTTAAGTGATCATATTTTTAGTTAGAAAAGTGGCGCTTAAGTAATTTGACAAAAAAATTTGACACTAAATTGAACGTTGGAAATAATTGCATTTCTAGTATTATTTTCCTGTGGAAATTCTTATAGTGAGCTAATAAGTAGTAATTCCTGACCAATTCCTTAATCTTATTACAAATGAGCGATGTATATATAGAGGCTAAGGGACTCCAAAGGAGAGATTTAGAAAGGCTCACCTCCTGCGAAAGCAGACATCTATATAACACTATTTGCACACACTCAAGCAATGTGGGACTAAGTCCCTGCCCCAGAGGCATCTAACTTTAATTAGCGACTTAATACGATAGTATTGATGACTTAATACAAAAAAAAGGAGACCTAATCCAAAGTCATCCTGTCAATACAACATTCACTTGTTCATTTTGTAACTCATTAGAAGTTAATATTGATTTGTAAAATTGATTAGTGGCCGATGAAAAGAAATGCTTCAAGACAAATTGCTAGCACTTAGCAGAGCTCTTCTAGCATAAGGGAGACTCATGGTAGAGAAACAATACTGACAAAAAATGTAAAAAAGAATAGAAAGTTGATTAAGTAGTTCTAAATTTGGTGATGAAGCTGGAGATAAGGCGTTGACTGTATTTGTTAATTCGTATAGAGCTTCTATTAGGGGAAATCTAAGAAGCCTATTGGGTTTGACCATATGTCACTAATGTAGTAGCATTATTAATAAACTTGTGTATAAAATATTCTAATAAGAAAATTGGTGTAGTCCCGACATATATTTCCTAGTGAAGATCTAACTTACGTAACTAATTTATATAAACTTCAGGAGTAAATTTTACTAAGTATGTGTGATATAATTTCAACCATCCATTGTGAGTTCTATCCAAATACTGAAAGATCCTAAGTTTGTCTTCTTTTCTCAATAATTATTGTGATTTAGAAGTACCAAAATATTTTACTCCAAGATTACTCCACAATAAAGTGATAAAAGGGAACAGCCAAAGTTTGAAAAAATATCGTATAGTCTAGACACCATGAAGATTATGCCCATTTCAACTGTTGATAATGTGAGTCAAAGAGGATCCAACATAATTAATGATTTAGATGATATCGTATAGTCTAGACACCATGAAAATTATGCCCATTTCAACTGTTGATAATGTGAGTCCACAGAGGGTCCAACATAATTAATGATTTAGATGATTTCGTTTTAATAGTTTATAAACTATGCAATAACTTCTTTAAAAGACACACGAGACTTACCAACCAGCCAATTACTGCTGATCTTTTGCCTCGGTAGGAAAAACAACCACCTTTTTTAGCAAGCTCGGTTAGCTTGCGGCAACGATCTGCAGCTCTCCAATAAGATACCTCATATTAGGCAAAAGATTGACCTATAAAATTGGTATACAATTAAGAAACAACTTCTTGTAAATGGGTATACAAGATGAGGCACATTCAAAGCATTCAATTCTAATTTACCAGGTCACTTGCCAGTTTATTATTATTATTTTTATGGTCGTAAATTGATGAAATTTTATTCAAGCTGAAAAGGCAGAACCCGTAAACTGGGCTTCCTTACAAAGTAGGTCCAACAAGATTTGGGAAGGGGATGAGACCCAGTCCCGCGGCAGAGCATTTCTTCGTTGAGCTTTTGCGGCCCAGTCCGCGATAGAGTTGGCTTCACGTGGGCAATGAGTCATGCGCTACTGTGAGCAGCTCGAAGTCAGTTCACGGCATTGGGAGACAACTGCACGTGCATCCCATGGGATTAGGTCTCTGCTCTCCATTGCTTTAACCAAAGTTAGACTATCTGACTCTATCTCAAGGGGTTGTCGTCTTCGTGGGAGTAAAGAACATCAGGGTTTCTGAGAGAGCCATGTATTCCGCTTGTAGGCCGAGGAGATAGGGATCGATTTTGCCAAGCCATCCACAAGCGTCCCTTTAGACTTTTGACAAATACAAGCGATTGCACCTTCCATCGAATTTTTAATCTTTAAGGTTCTGAGGCTTGGGGGTTTCCAGATTTGGGAAGAGGTAGGTGAACAAAGGTTTGATTTTTGACTTGAGTTCCACCTTCTGTAGGTATTGAGGGATGTTAGAGCTCCCTGGAGTGTTTGTGTTGGGTCTGGGAGTTTCTGTCTAAATAAGAAGTTGTTGCGAGATTTCCAAATAAACCAGAAGATGGAAGCCACCAATTCCAGAGATTGTGGGTTTCCTAAGGTATTAAGGAGCTGCAGGAGCCATATCTCTATTCTACTTAACCCTTGAGAATATGGCTGAATGTTTAGGGACGGGTGAGCCCAGATTTCACTCGTCCAAGGGCAAAGAAGAAGGAGCTGCTCCATAGATTCCATCTGGTTTTTGCACAGCGAACATTGTGGACCTGGAACTACTTTTCGCTTATGTAAATTTTCCATAGTGGGTAGACTATTCTGACAAGCATTCCATAGGATTTAGTTTGTGACTTGTCAGTTTAGTTTTTGGATCAGTTTCTGTGCCCTTGCGATTACTCGTGGGAAAAGAGAAGGATTTAGCAAAAAAATCACGTACCCTCTTCTTTGATGTAACTCCCGTTCTCTATAATGCATTGCTCCCATTTCCACCAATAGTGTAACTATAATCAACAGCACGGTAGGAAAATCTACAGAATTAATCCAAGATATGTATATGCAAAATAAAAATTCTTTGAGTCAACAGTAGTCATATACCCTTGCTTGTCCACATAGAATGATGACCACGCAGACGATCACGTGAAAGGTGGCTAGCACAAATATGAAAATGTGCAGATGGTGAAGTGCCGTGAGAGATAACAACGGCACCTTCCCCTGAGACAATACGCAACAAAGATTATATGCTGTGCACACTCATTGGAGTAATAATTTAAGCATTTTATAGATTCATCATTTGCTAAAACACCCAATGGTTATCTGTTTGCCAATACTAAAATGAGAGAGAGAGAGAGAGAGAGATGGAGTAATAATTTAAGCATTTTATAGATTCATCATTTGCTAAACACCCAATGGCTATCTGTTTGCCAATAGTAAAATGAGAGAGAGAGAGAGAGAGAGAGAGAGAGAGAGAGTAAACTTACGTCTTGACAGTAATCATTGGTGTCCGCCAGGAGTCGGCGTCCTCGACATCCATCGGAAGGGATGGGATTAGTCGAGAAGTGGGCAGTGGTGGTGGAATAAGAGTCAGCAGGCTTGTGGCAGGGAAGCCAGACGTTGGCAAGTGTCTCCGATATGCAAATCTTCCCGATTCTCGTCTGGAACACCGATAGCAGCAAGGATATGAACCCCAACAGCATCAACTCTGCCAAATTTCCAAAAACAAAACCATCACATATAAGTTATGAACACATTTTGGTTTCATATGAATTTGTCCTGGGACAGTTATGGCGGCCAAAGACCGTGCACATCGATTCCATGTGTACGATATAACATAAAGCATACAACCTCGTCTCGTTCTCTATCAATTTTAAGTGCGCTCACCTTCTTTGATCTTCTGTAAGGCATCGAAGAGATGCTTTCGCCTGCCCCTGCGGAGACCCTGGTAATTCTTCTTCGGCCTGCTCAAAAGCTGCGCTCAACAAGAGTCGGTCACACGGTCACCATTGATCACGAGATGAGTATCTCAGGAGGTGATGAAATCATAGTAGAAAGAAAGAAACCAAGAGCGGACCTGCCCGACGCATTGAAGAAACCTGTGAACAACGAAAGAAATTAGCACTATCACACAACAAACCACGGCCACCACCCACGTCGACGTGAATTCTAACGTCGTCGTCTCTGCTCCTGCGTCCACCATCCTCTCTCTCTCTCTCTCTCTCTCTCAGTGGTAGTGCCTTGCTTTACGCACCTGCATGATATATATAGATTAATAAAAAGCGTCTTCACATTCGCACATGTTCATATATGTTTCCTATTTTTTTAAATGAAAGAAATACATATATGAACGCCTCACAACTATTTTGATCAAGACTAGTAGACCGATAAAATTATGGTAACAAATTGAGCAGTTCAAATTTGGAATTTGTTTAGAAACATTTCTATTTCGAGAAATAAGTTTTTTTCAGAAATGGTATTTTTCTATTTTTACTCCTTGAAAATGATGTTTTTCATAAACGGTGTTCGTTTTTTGCTATTTCTAGTTCAAATATGAAACAATTTCCCCCAAGTATAGTCAACCTCGAAACAACATGGCCAAAGCTAGGATTAAGGTTCCAATGGATCCTTTAAAATAAAATAATTTTTGATAATTATATAAAATTTTTATTCTTGAAATAGAAAAAAACATAAATGCATTTGGTGCAATTCACAAATTTTTTTTATAATGTAATATTTTTTTATAATTTTTTATTTTTTTTTTTTAAGAATTTTTTCTTTTTTTCTTTCTTCTTTTTCTTTTCTTTGTCATTCACCGCTGTCCATTGTCCACAAACCGCCGCCGGAAAATATTCTGTTGAGCATAGATCTAGTCTATCGATTAACTTCTCTAATTGGAGTATGTCAACCGTTTAGCTCTATCACTAACCATTAACTCAATAATCACTAAAATCACTTGTGTAAAGTTATTTGAGGGTGTACGCTAGAATTACTCAAGAAAAATTACTAGCTTTCATTTTTTTCAGTCTAAAAGATGACTTGCTATTGACTTTTGGTGGGACATCTGGGGGTTACAATTGAAAGGGATGCTTGCCAGCTAACCACTTTTTGGGCCTTAAAAATGACTTGCTATTGACTTTTGGTGGGACATCTAGGAGTCTTTGAAAGGGATGCCCCTGCTCGACTTTTTCAAAATGACTTGCTATTGACTCAAGAGCTTTTTCAGATGTCAGCTTTCATCTCAATGCATGATGCACGTGGGGCACAAGATTGCTAGCTGGATCATGTGAACGGTGAGAGAGAGAAATAAAATGTGAAAGGACTTCATCTCTTCGTGGACTAATCTGAAGTCAATAGTTTTTTCTTTCTTTTGTGTGAGGGGTTATTATCCCTTCCTCTTTTTGAGATTCGAATCTCTTCTTTTGGAAGAGTCCGGTTCATGATTAAGTTTGAGGCCCGAGTTGGATCCTTATCAATTTCTTTTTCTATTAGCAAGAGGAAATAAGACTTTTTGACTCCATTTGTCCTTAAATAAATTATTGACACTGTCTTGCATGAGGATTCAAAAACCTTTTTCTGGCATGGACAGTAGGAGTCGCTCATAGTCCCTTACGAGTCTAGGGGCTTCAATTCATATTTTAATTATCGATTTAAGGAAAGAGAGCTAGATTGTTCTTACGGTGTTAAAACCAATTGGTTTTAATCCAAGTCTTTCATGTCTGAGCTGGGGAAAATGGTTTTTGTGAACATTAAACTACATATCCTAAGCCCTTACCAAAAACCTACATATCCTAAGCTATCAACTGCTGCTAGAATCTTTCAATGGGTAGGTCATTAAAGCATCCAATTGAGTCAAAACATATTTGAACCGGTCAAGACAGAAATTAAGAACTGATCCTTTGGGCTCACTAGTTATTTGCTTGTCTCCCATAGCTGATGAGTCAATTGCATGTGTTAATTAGCCTTGCATGTGAATGTGTAAATGTATGTAAGGCTCTCAATGCATGTCCTTCAGCGGGTAGCTTAGAAGGGTGATTGGAGCTTAATCAGAGGTTAACGATGTTAGCATATCATTTTGTGAACATAAGTGGATGTTAATTATCATTAATTTTTAATCAATGAATACCCTAGTCAGATTAAGAGGTAGTTGGGTTAACCGATTTGCATGGGCAAAATCAATTCCCAAGCCTAATTCTTAATTAGTGATTGATGAACTTGCTAATTGATTGTTTTGAACGAGTGCATGATGTGAATGTGGAATGGATTGGCTGATGAAAACCGATGATTATGGCGGTGGCCATGAGTTCCAAGAAGACCGGTGGCCAAGGAGGCGGTCCAAGAGATGTAATAGATTTAGTCTAGTTTAGCCTAGGCTAATTTAGTTAATGAACTTAGGTTAATCTAGACTTTAATAAGTAATCTAGCTTAGGTTCTAGGTAATAAAATCAAATTAGAATTAGTATCATCTTTTAGTGGTTAGCTTTTACCATCATAATACGGGTATATTTAAGCTCTTAGATAGAATTAGTCTCTAAACTCATGCTTATAGGAGTTCATGTCCATGTCCCAAGGCTTAATAACAAGCCTGTGTCTACTCTTTGCTCAATTTGTATTGGATTTTCATTCCCCATGCCTTTACTTAGATGCTTTTGTTACTTGATTGTTTACTTTAAAGTCACTTTGATGCTTGATTTTTTCTTTACCACACCGCACTTCAAAATAAATTGTTTCTTCTTTTTCATTTAGAATGTTTTGGACTAGTTTGAGACCATAATAAATCTTCCTTGAGCATCACTTAGCGAAACCTTTGCCTTTAGGTTCATAATCAAAATTGTATGGTCACTTATATAAAAAAACTTCCAAGTTAGTGATATCGAAAGAGCGTTAATAGAGATTTTAGCATAAATAAGTCCCCGAGTCTATAATATTTAGTTGCATCGGAAACGAGTCAAATCTCTTGCATCTTGTTTGGTTTCTAGTTGACCCCATAATGGCTAGTGATGACTTCTAGAAATCCTTAAGGCTTAAAAGAACTTAAAATGAAATCCAAAGTTACACGAGATATGAGCTTGGGAGAGCCTGAGCCTAACCAATGGGCCATTTGGCCCCTCTTCTTGGGCAATACCTCCAAACCCGCTCCCCGACAAACTTGGTTGATATATGATTTTCTATACAATGAATGATTAAATGGATTGCCAAAATTTATGTGTCAATAACTGCCCTCTTTGAAGGGAAGCTTGCAGAGGTTTCATTCAAAGATAAATGATACCTAAAATTTGGACTATGCAAATGCAATATGATGATTTTTTTTTTTTTGGGAAGACAGATCACAATGAGCCTTTCCATATTTTCAAAGGCCATGTGATTAAAGTGCACCTTGTGTACGAAAAGATTCTTGTAGCCCTGCAAGACTTGAAGAAATTTGATTTGATAGATTGTTCGGTGATTCCACGCTAGCAAGGCTTAAATATTTGAAAAAAATTGACTTAATTTAAGTAGTATAACCATATGAGTTCTAAATTAACATGATTAATGAACTAGAATAAAGTCTTAATGATATGTAGACTATGTTAAAGGGTTATACCATGAAAAACCATAAATTAGTACACCTGTGACAAATTTACCCCAAACTAATTTTTTGACCATTATAAATCTTAAATGGATATACTTACGACAAATTTATCCCCTATTAGTTTCCTTTAAATTTTTCCGTCAAATTGCTAAATTGGATGATACGATTGACGTGGTAGTTTGAGATTTTACCTTTTGTTTGTTACATGTATCAATTTGTGATTTTTCATAGTATTAATCCAATTTGACTGGCTGTAACTTCTAGCTTAGGCCATAAGGGTTTCCTTCGTTGGCCACAATAAAAAGAAAAAGAATAAGAGAATAAGATATTTAGAAAAATTTTAAAAAAATTACAAAAAAATCATCTATATAAGTGCTGGTTGTGCTATGTAGGATGATTGGTGTCTATGTTGGCGATTTCTAGCCAAAATTAGGCGAAATGACTATATTGATAAACTGTCAAAAGGTTTAAGACTAATTTAGTATAATTGAAAAGTTTAGTATTGAATTGACATATGTACAATATGTTACTTTTTCTATAATTTCCCCCCGAAATGTTGTAAAATCCTTAGTCATGTATAAACTTGTTTGTTAGTTTTATGGAGATGAACCCATTTAAAGTTGGTCCTTGACGTCATTTTCATAAATTTAAATGATCTTTTTTCTTTTGTGTGTGTGTGTGTGTGTGTGTGTGTGTGTGTGTGTGTGTGTGGGAAATTAGCATTTTAAGCCTATCTTTATGAAGTAAAAGATGGACATCTACCATGCTGAAACATTTAGCAAATGTAAAAGCAGGGCACTTTTATTACCTTGGTTGTGTGGGATGAATTTGATTGTGAATGCAGCTACCTAGTTAGCCATTAAATAAGCCATTTACATGAGGAAATAAGGCGGTGTTTGGTTATTTTCTTTATAAGGGGTGAAAATAAAATAAGAAATATTTGAAGTGAGAGGCTTAGGGTGCATTTGGTTTGGCTTTGCCAACGCCTTTTGTAGCCTTAGACTCTGCATTGTAGCATTTCTATTCTTTTGTTTTTTCTGTTCTTTTACTCCTCAAAATAGAAAAAGAATAGAAGTCTTTTGATAATGTCAATTAATTTTTCTGTTTCTCGGAATAGAAAAGTGGTCGGGGAATAGATTTGAAATAGAAACAAGAAGTAAAAAAAATAATTTCTTGTTCTCAAAAACAATTTTTAGAAATAAGTTATTTGTTTTCTTTTCTTCTTCTTTCTCACTTGCTGCCCCTTGTTGTTCACTAGCTGTTGCCGTTTGCCAGCGTTGGCTGCTGCGACCAGCGAGTGGTGGCGGAAGAAGAAGAAAGGAAAAAAAGAAAAGAAAAAAAGAAAAAAATCTCAAAAAATATTAAAAAATTAAAAGAAATTCTACATCACAAAAAAAAAAAAAAAACTTGTGTGTTGTACTAAATGTAAATCATGCTCTTTATTTTTATTCCAAGAATAGAAATTTTGTGCATTTATCAAGCACGTTGTTTTACTCAAAAACTATTTCAATGAGTGAAAAAAAAAAAATAACTATTTCTAAAAAGAAATTATTTCCCAAGAATAGAAATGTTACCAAAAATTAAAGGCCCTCAGCTAAATGCAAATAACATTTGGCAAAAATTATGGAGAACTTTGGGAAGATATACTTGCATTTCCAAATGTCTTTAAAGACCTTTATCCTAGGCAACTCTAGAAGTGCTTTGGAATGTTACATTTTCTGAATGTAAGTCTTGGATTTAATAATTTTTTTTATCCACTCTTGCAATATTCATCTTTCCCACGATTTGCATAGAGAAGCTGCACAAAGGTCGGCAATCACCGTTAGTGAATTGCGTGACCCCAAGTGATGCAGCCGGAGTTCCTATGGTCACCTAGGTTGCTTGAAAGGTTTGAGATTTGTTTTTAAAAAAAGAAGCAAAATTGTAGTTTTTTTTCCAAACGGCATTTCCATCAAAATTATTTATCAATATGTTTTTAAATTACACTTTACAAAATGGTATTTGTATTTTGGTAAATTCCTTTTACCTAAAGTCCTTTGCATTTTATCAAAGACTTTCTCCAAAAATTCGAATCAAATACACCCCTAATATAGTGAAGCCTCGAATGTTTCATTTGTTCTACGTATTCAAAATGGAGCAAGATGTCATGTTTTTGTTTTGTTTGGATTTTTAGCAAAGTTGAACTCATCCATTATTATGTACTTCACAAGATAATGACAATGTCCTCTCACTCAATTATGATCTTGATTCAATCAATGACATAATTCCATAATTTTTTTTTGTTATAGCCAAAGAAATCGTGGAAAACTAACAGAACGTTTCCCTTTCACGTGGATGATAGAAGCCAAAGCCAAAGTCGAGTCAATATAAGTGGGACGGTGCTAAAAGGCATGTGTGTCTCCCACCAAAGCAAGTGGCGATAGGTTACCTTTTTCCCCCTTTATATAAAGATTTCTAAGAGAATCTGGAAAGATTCATAGAATCACATCAGAGGAAAAATGTCTCATCAATGATGATGCAACATCAGAGGAAAAATGTCTCATAAAAAATATCTCCACTTGGGCTCTAAAGTTTTTATCGGGTAAGGATTTCTTTCACAAAAATTGCTAGGTTCTCTTTTGGAGTTCTGTGTTATCTAATTGGGAAGAAAGAAATTGCATCATCTTTTGGGGTGAAACCGTTTCCGTGTCGGCTCTCAAAAATCATTTGATCAAAGTTGTCAAGGACAGAGTTCTCTCCTTTAAGAATGTGCCTCCTACCCCAAGAAATAGAAGACTTCAAAAGAATTGGGGCTTCGACCCCTCGGTCTTTTCTCGGTAGCTTTGCTTGTTGTTGTTGGTGCTTGTCTTTGTACCGTCCTAGTTCTCTCGTCCCACTTTTAAGCGTGTAGTAGAGGTTTGCTAGGTTTGGATTTGCCTCGGCCCGGGTTGTGGGTGTTTTCTTCTTTCTTTTGTTTTCCCTTCGACTCCCTTCCACTCTTCCTGTTGTGCGGTCAGAGTGTAAGTTGGCGCCGTTTCTTGTTTTGTCCAAAGTTATCAATATATTTCTTATATTTCACCAAAAAAAAAAAAAAACTTTCAGCGGGTTGATGCTTTATTATCAAATCGGTCCTATGTCAATTCTAATTGCATATGCATATGTAACAATGAAAATTTAGTATCCATGATAAATTTAGTGAAATCGAACAACATTCTTGATGTTATTGACATATAAGTTATTTTGTAACAAGTCATGTGAATGTGCTTGTATAGGAAGAGTGGGTTATCCTCCATGTCAAGAAAATAGAATAATCTTATATCAACTTAAGATTGAGAACTTAACAGGCAAAATTTATACTTATGTATGGGCTACGTTCCATTGAGGTAATCGCGCTAGTTGCCTCTCCTCAAACTTTTGAGATTGAAAGGTTTGATGTATAAGATGCTTCAAATTTTATAACCATGAATAGAGTACTCTTTTCGATATATTTAATGATTTTACATCAATCTAAGATAGAATAACTTAGTCGAAGAAGTCAAGAGTTAATCAAAATATCATGTTTCATATCCAGAATTAACAAATCTAGCAAATTGCCTGAGCTGGTACAAGTTTGGTTAAATTACGATGGTGACATATTCGGCGCTCAGTGTTTCTCAATTAGAATAACCTTAGGACAGTGCTCACCATTTTATAGGTGGAGTCTTAAACAATGCTAGATCTGGCATAATATTACCTCATCTTGACTCCAATTCTCTCCCTAACAAAGAGAAAAATTAAATTTTGTTAATGCTCAATTTGTTTGGAGGAAAATAAATTATTTGAAAAATATTTTCCTGAGAAGTAATCATTCGTATAACTTTAAATAATTAGTCAATACATAAATTGTTGTCACTAATGAAAATATTTTTCGTTTATTTATTTTTGTAGGCAATACAAGTGATTGTTTTTAGAGAAATATTTTTCAAATCATTCATCTTTCATGAAACAAAACAAAGCCATTACTTTTCTTTCAGGTTATCTATGCTCAAAATTTAGAGAATAGAAAAAAAGTATCCATGTGGTTATTTAGGCTTCGGTGATCAGGAGTGTCTTGCATTAACTTTAGTTTCTGAACTTTTTCTAGGATGAACTTATTGATAATTATCAATTAGTCGACCATTTCTTGATAAGAATTTTGATAAGTTAATATTTGTAGCATTTTTTTATACAACTGAAATAATATAATCATATATTAAACAGTCAATGTAAAGAAAATATTACACAAACGGTCTTACCCACTCTCAATCTAAGGGAGAAATATTCCAAGGCTCAGTGTATGCAGACCAAAATTGTCCGAGGCTCATAGCAATCAAAGCACGGGACTCACGTTTTGGTAAAGCATAGATAAAGTTTATCAATTAACTTTTCTGAGTTGGAGGTGTTGACCATTAACTCTATTATTAACCATTAACTCAAGGGTGACTAAAATTGCTTGTGTAAGGTTACTTTTACTCTGAGCTGTCGATTTTTCCGCCTAAAAGATGACTTGCTATTGACTTTTGGTGGGACATCTAGGAGTTACAGTTGAAAAATGATATCTGCAACCTATCGATTTTTCGGGACGACTTGCTATTGACTTTAGGAATTTCAGTGCCCACGTCATTTTGCAGAATCCTTAAAGCAAGAGCTGATGTCAAGCTTTCATCTCAATGCGTGATGCACGCAGGGGACAAGATTGTTGGCTGGAACATGTGACGGGAGAGGAGAAAAATAAAATATGAAAGGAGGACTTCATATTTTTATCGGAAGTCATAATTTTTTCTTTCTTTTGTGTGAGGGTTCATTGTCCCTTCCTCCTTTTGATATTTTAATGCTCTTCTTTTGAGAGTCCGATTCAAAATTAAGTTTGAGGCCTGAGTTCGATGCTTATCGATTTCTTTTCCTATTAGCACGAGGAGTTCAAGCTTTTAACTCGATTAGTCTTTTACAAATTATTGACCCTGTGTTGTTTGGGGATTTTGAAACCTCTTCCTGGTGTGGACAATAGGAGTTACTCGGTGTTAAAACCAAACAAGTTTGGAGTTCCAGATTTGGAGAGACTTTTCACCGGGGCTGAAGCTCGTTTTGAGATAAAGGAAATGATATTTTCATGTCTGGATCATCATGATCCGGGTTGCCTAACCAAAGTCCATTCGGATATTGGTGGGGCTCGGCCTTCGTGAAGGATACTTCTGGCAAAAGACTGCTTCAAACACGAAAATATAATATGAAAAATCGAACATTTCACCACTCACTCAAATCCCTCCTAGATAGACTTGATCTTTTTCACTTTTTCACACGTGGTCGGTCGATCTATTGTTCTTTGGGTCATTATAGTTATTGTCTTCCTCGTTTGTCCCTAATTGGCCCTGTGGCTGTTTGAAGAGAAAACCCACAAAAATGGGAAAAAAAAAAGAAAATGTATAATAATGGGATAAGTGTTTGGATCTGGTATATTGAATTCAAATTTTTTTTTTTTGGTGTGACACTTGAACACTAAAGCCTGTTTTCGTGAAGTAAAAGATGGATACCAATGTTGCAACCCCTCTTTATCAGTCGGGAAAAAGAAATGGGGTTTAGGGGTATTATCTAAAAAGGCGGGCCAATGGATTATGACCTGGCGCGGACATTCCCAAGCTAACATCTCGTGCGACACTGAATTTCAATTTAAGTTTGATTTAACCTAGAAGGTTCTATCTAAGATGGGGGATGAACATGAGGGGGAGGAGAAAGAGGAGAAGAAAGATTATAAAAAAAAAAATTGGGATGTCACATTAATGGTATCTAAGTAAATACCTTTATCTTTTTAGTTTTAGTGTTATTTACCTTTTTTCCGATCAGTTTGTATTTTTTTTCATAAGTTAAGATATATAATTAGGCAATGACATATTTTGCAACATATATAATTACTTCCTAGTGACCTAAAATATATTGCATGATTCCAATTTATTTTTCTGTGGAATAATTAATCTTTTCTTATCTAATTAATGTAAAATAAAAGGTTTTTCAAGTAATGTGAAGGGGAGAGAAGGGAATAGATTGTTGTGAAGACGTGGCTCAACAATAAACCTTACTGTATTCTAAATAAGATTTTTAATCTAACTAATGTAAAAGATAATGTATTCTATGTTATGTGAAGTGAAGTGCAAGGGAATAGAGCTTTGTGATGATGCGGCTCAACCACAAACGTTCATTCTACTCAACTTTCTGATGCCTTAAAAAACCTATGTACACAATGGTTTGGTAATCTAAACGATATTTTGGTTCTGATCTACTATAGCTTTGCGGCGGCACCAACCAAGCTCCAACGGGTTCATCCTTATTTACGACTCCATTAAGTGTCCGATGATTGATTACAGGACTATGGCCCCCGTGAAACCCTAATAAATGACGAAAATAATTTGAAGTTTGATGACTTGACAGAGGAAGATGAAGATGACTCAAGGTCAAGGACCCAAAGACGAGCAAAACTTATACGACTAAACCAATTGCTGCTCTCCTGGTTTTAATGTGCATGCAGGCTTGGTTCCATCTTGTGATTCAATGTCTGCTTCCTTCTCTGGCTCAATTTCACCAGCTTTTGTCTGCTCATTTGCCACTAGCCCCTCTCTTGAACCCCCGTGGGTCGATCCATTATTAGTTGCCATCTTCCTTTCATTCCACTTGTCAATGTGGTCCCAAATGAAAGTCACAATCTTCATTGACTTCTGTTTTTTCGGTCGATTCTTCGGTCTCATCTTTATAGTTTCATCAAGGCACAAACAAAAGAAATATCGCACCTTTAGTCCCATATTTGAACTCGATTAAAGAGAACAAATAGGTGGCTTGTACATATGTCAGTAATAGATGTAGTGACTAAACTTATTTACCTGTTTCTTTATAATGGCATATAGTGGCAGTGTTCTATAGCTGCACATGATCTGGACAAACACTCTAAACAACACGATTAGACCGATTAGCAATTATAGCACTTGATTGTCGATCTTATATGACGTACAGGTTGAATATATAAGTATCATTCTTACCCTATGACAAGTCTCGGGATGACATAGTCCACCTTTCCCATAATGCATGAGTGAAGATCATATTGGAACTGTAAGAAAAGACGTGGGCATTAGTCCTATTTTATACCCTTTACTCAGGTACCCAAGGAGGTATGGTATGTTAGGAACCAATTTCCTCACAACCAATATAAACAAAGTTTGGGAAATCAATGCTCACCAATATAAAGAAGAAAAAAGCAAGTTCGAAAGAGTTTTGGAAGAGTATGATGTGAATCAAGTCGAGGACAAGGTGAGGCTTTTGGAACCAGAAATCTTCATTTGAAAATTCAATATCGGTAACTTTTAATGCCGAGGCCCCAGCACTTGAATGATACGCCGCGATGATCTTGTCAGTCCGCCGTTTTACTATGTGCTCCAGTTTTGTGCCGACAGCCAGCAGAAGCTGCGAAAAGGCAAGACAGAAACATATTGTTTCCACCAAGTAAGACTCTAAAAGATCTTTTATGGATTCCTCCACGAGCAAAATTCGTTCTTTGGGTGCAAGCAAGAGGTTACATGGTTTAATTCCTATGTATGTCTTGAACTTAATTTGTGATTAGGGCAAGCCCATGCCAATCCTCCTCTTGCTGATTAGTAGCTATCCTTTTATTAACTTTGTTCTTGATCCAAAAGCCAATGAAATTGCATTTACTGCACGTTCGGCCATAGTTTGAACATCCCAAGATATGGTAAAAATTGAATATTCGATGGATGACTTTACTACTGGAAAATGCAATTCAAAAAGGACGACTATACATCACTACACTTACAGTCAATGGAAGGAAAGATATCCAAAAGTAGGCATTCCATCCTGCAAAGAAATATTATCCAAGACAGATTCGTATGATGTCTTTCTTTGAAATAAATTATGGTAACTTTAAAAGCAAAAAGGAGAGAAATGCTAATGCTAAGTAATCACTAAGGCTGGTTTACAAAATCATTCTACTAAGTGATGTGGCAGATTGTTACTAGTGTTGAAAGTGACCCACTTATATAAATGCTACACTTGCAGTCTGAAAAATTCATTTTTGTAGATCGGTCTTAAGACACATAACATTGCTTGAAAAGAAAGAGAGGTACTTGAACTTCGTGCAACACTTCTGATCTTGGAAAACTTGAACTTTAATAGCAGCAACGCATTGCAGAATGTAACGTATTTCATGCCCAAATCACTCACCAGCAACATTCAGGAGCAAGAAAAGCACCACGAACAACCACAGATACCAACTACATTGATAAGAACAAGACAGTCAGTATACCTGAAGAAATCGCCGAATATTTTTTGGAGATATTCTTTGTAATGAAACACTGTCAATTGCTGAAGAGACTAATAGTTCTTCATGATGATAAACATTTTTCCTATGAATAGACACAAAGCAGTATTTTTCACCTGATTCCAACGACTTTGTCAAAATCCTTTTGCACACCGCGGATTACGTACTTCTCGAAATGATCTTTGGGCTTTTCCAAATTACGGGCCTGTGGAGAAGCAAGCCCATAATTTCCTGCCTTGACGCAATGCACACGGATCGCAATGTACTCCGACTTAGTCAAGGACGGAAAAAAGTGCTTGCCAATCATATGCTGCAGGATTAGTTCAAAAAAATAAAATAAAAAAGAAAATCATATGCTGCAGGAGAGGGAGAACTGTTCAGAGACAATCTCATCATTCTTCTAAAAAGCTTCATTCCACGGAAATGAGTTTTCGGTATTGCTTTCTACACTGACTTGGGTATTGGGGAAGATGGAACACGTTTGAGTGTGCTATGTATACTAAACAGAATATGGAAATGAAATCTAGTGACACCCATTAGGTCTGATGGCTCCAATGTATCTGAGCACATTCAACACACAAAGAAGATATTTTCTGCATATTGAGTTTTAGAAATTGCATGTGCTTTCATGTATGCGGATATCAGCCCGTCATCTATGAGGTCTTATTTGCCAAACCTAACTAGTGAAATGTTGGGAAATAGGATGCCCGAAACACTATAACTTATAAACGATGTTCATTTTGGTATCAAAACTTTTTGTCAGATCAGTTAAGTGTCAAGTTAGAGAAAATAGTATCATTTAGGTGTCTCTTGTGACAAATTTCGATAATTTGTCTACTACGTTTTTTCTTTTTTAGTTATGAAATTTTAATGCCTATGTGACTTTCCTATAAAAAAATGAAGTCCAAGGTGGATGATGACCTGGCATAACTCTCCCTCTATCTAATCCAAGAACAGAGATCCCTTGGCTTGAAGCTCAAGCCCTCAAGAAGTAAGGATAATAATCCACTGCAAATCGACCCTAATTTTTTTTTTACAGCTCCAACTCCACCTTCTATAGCAAGCGCAACCCATTCCCCTCTCCCCCAACCTCCACCAACTTCATCTCCTCCCATTTGCACTGTGGCTTTCGCGAGCTCTGGCGCTCCATCAACTCCCTCACCTCCCGCCTTACTGCCATGGGCATCCGCAATGGCCATGTCATCCTCCTCATCTCCCCAACTCCACTCCTTCCTCCAAATTCCACGGTAAAAATTGGAAGTCCGGTGAGATTAAATCATACAAATGAAGTAGCAGACATCTATTGCAAGTTTCAGTTACTAGTTTTGTCCCAAATCCATGATTGTGAGTTTAGGACTTGAGATGAGGCTGAATTTTTTTCCGAGTCATCTATTGCAAGATTAGGGTTTGAAGAAAGGTCAAATTTAGGGCAATCATGTGTTCAACCGTTGATAATGCGAGTCCCATAGAGGTCCAAAATAATTAAAGGTTGAGATGATATCGTTCTAATGGTTTACAAACTATGCAATAACTTCTCCTTTAAAAGACACACAAGACTTACCAGCCAGCCAATTACTGCTGATCTTTTGCCTTGGTTAGAAAAACGACCATCTCTTTCAGCAAGCTGGGTGAGCTTGCGGTGAAGATCTGCAGCTCTCCAATAAAAGTACCTCGTATTAGTCAAAAGATCGATCTATAAAATTGGTATACAATTATGAAACAGCTTCTTGTAAATGGGTATACAAGTGAGGCACATTCGAAGCATTCGATTCTAATTTACCAGGTCACTGGTCAATTTAGTTTGTGGATCAGTTTCTGTGCCCATGAGAGATTACTCGGGGGCAAGGAAAAGGATTTAGCAAGAAAGAATCACGTACCCTCTTCGTTAATATAACGCTCGTTTTCCCTGTTCTCTATAATGCATTGCTCCCACTTCCACCAATAGTGTAACTATAATCAACAGCATGGCAGGAAAATCTACAGAGTTAATCCAAGATATGTATATACAAAATAGAAAATTTTGTGGGTCACCTTGAGTCATATACCCTTGCTTTTCCGCATAGAATAATGACCACGCAGACGATCATGTGAAAGGTAGCTAGCACAAATATGAAGATGTGCAGATGGTGAAGTGCTGTAAAAGATAACAACGGCACCTTCCCCTGAAGCAATACGCAACAAAGATTATATGTTTTGCGCACTCATTGGAGTAATAACTTAAGCATGTTGTAGATTCATCATTTGCTTAAACACCCAATGGCTATCTGTTTGCCAATACTAAAATGTTGTGGAGAGAGAGAGAGAGAGAGAGAGAGAGAGAGAGTAAACTCACCTTTTGGCTGCAGTAATCAGGGGTGCCGTCCGGGATTGAGTGTCTGTGATATCCATCGGAAGCGATCGGATTCGTCAAGAAGTCAGCAGTGGTGGTAGAAGAAGAGGGAGAAGGCTGGTGGCAGGGAAGCCAGGCGTAGGCAAGTCTCTTCGGTATGCAAATCTTCCCGATTCTCGTCTGGAACACCGATAGCAGCAAGGATATGAACCCCAACAGCATCAACTCTGCCAAATTTCCAAAAACAAAAACGTCAGGTAAAGTTATGAAAACATTTTGATTTCTTATAAATTTGTCCGAGGACAGTTACGACGGCCAAAACCAATGCACATCAATTCCAGTGTATGACATAACATAAAGCACATAAAACCCGTCTCGTTCTCTAACAATTTTAAGTGCGCTCACCTTCTTTAATCTTCTGTAAGGCATCGAACAGATGCTTTCGCCGGTGCCTGCGAAGACCCTGGCAATTCTTCTTCGGCCTGCTCAAAAGCTGCGCTCAACAAGAGTCGGTCACACGATCACCATCACGAGACGAGTATCTCAGCAGGTGATGAAATCAAAGTCGAAGCAAAGAAACCAAGAGCGGACCTGCCCCACACATTTAAGAAACCTGTGAACAAGGATAGAAATCAGCACTATCACACTACAAACCACGGCCACCACCCACGTCGACGTGAACTCTAATGTCAGATTCGCTTCTCCGACCTCCCCCATTCTCTCTCTCTCTCTCTAATGTTAGTACCTTGCCTTAATGTCTACACAGTACAGATGCACCTGCATAATATATAGGGAAAAAAACCACAAAAAAACTATCAAAAGTCAATAGCAAGTCACTTTTTAGCTGAAAAAATCGACATCTCGTAATTTTTTCTAGTAACTTTAGCATACACCATCAATGTAAAGATAACTTACACAAGCGATTTTAGTCACCTTTGAGTTGATGGTTAGTGATAGAGCTGAATAGTTGACACATTCCAATTGGAAATGTTAATTGATAGATCGATCTATGCTTACCAAAACGTGGGTTGCACACTTTTGATGGCTAGAGCCTATGACGATTTTGGTCTACATAGATCGAGTCTTTGTAATTTTTTTTCTTTCTAATCGAGAGTGGACAAGACCATTTGTGTAATGTTTTCTTTACACTAACCATTTGTACTCTAATTTATGAATTTATTTTGGTTACTTATTGAAATTCTTATAAAAAAATGTTCAAGTAATTAATATTTGTCTATAAGTCCACCGTCGAAAAGTTCAGAAACTAAAGTTAATGCAAGACACTCCTGACCATGGAAGCCTAAATAACCACATGGATACTTTTACTATTCTCTAAATTTTGCACCAATTAAGTTTTACAGTGCTATGTCTTAACATCAACTGACAAGTTGTTTCCCTCGCCTTAACATGATACTAGCTGATTTGACCAATTCGAAAACCAAATTCCACTGCTCAATTTGTTGCCATACTTAAATCGGTCTACTCGTCTTGAACAAAACAGTTGTGAGGCGTTCATATATGTACTTCTTTCATTAAAAAAAAAAAAATTAGAAACATATATCAACGTGTGTGAATGTAAAGACATTTATTAATCTACATATATTTGGGAAGAAACCACCAAAAAACCCCAAACTATATCCATTTTGACATATTTACCCTAAACTTATTTTTGTGATATCAAAAACCCAAAAGTATCCCCACTCTAACCATTTAACCTAAACTTTTTCTTATGACATAAAAAACCCCAAACTTTGTATATATGTGATACATTTACTATCCGTCAAAGCTTTGTAAGAATTTTCAATCAAAATAACGTCATTTTGTTTCACTTAAGCCACGTGAATCTCAGGCCTCGGTTTGCTTTCTAACCTCAGGCTACGTTACTTGGGGTTGTGTGACCTATGCAATGTCTGAGGTCTTAGGACCTTAGGTGCCTTGCTTGGGGTAATGAGACCTTAGGCTAGGCTGTCAACGGCTTGAGCATCGTCGGAAATGTTTGAGAATTTTATTTTATTTTTAAAGAAAAACTAGCAAAAGTTTAAAAAGTGTAGTCTTCTCAAAACGATATTTCAGTTAAAGTTGTTTCCAATGTGTTTTTAAATTACACTTTACCATATATTATTTGTATTTTGAAAAATTCCTTTCACTTAAAATCTTTTGCATTCTCTCAAAGACTTTCCTCCAAAATCAGACCACACCTTTACTATAACGAAGTCTTGAATGTTTCATTTGTTCCACACATCTGAAATGAAGCCAAATGCTATGTTTTTGTTTTGTTTGACTTTTTGCTCCTCTATAATATGAATGTCGAACTCATCCATCAATATGTACTTCGCAAGATAATGATAATGTCCTTTCACTCAATTATAATCTTGATTCAACCCATGACGTAATTCCATGAAAAAAATTGCATTACCAAAGAAATTGCTGAAAACTGAAAAAACCTTTCCCTTTCACGTGGATGATAGAAGCCAAAGCCAAAGTGGAGTTGCTATAAGTGGGACGTTGCTAAAAGGCATGTCTATCTCCCACCAAAGCAAGTGGCGACAGGTTTTCTCACCCTTTTCCCTCTTTATATAAAGAATTGGAGAGGACTTATAGAAAAGACTTACAAAATTACATTAGAGGAAAAATTTCTCTTTCATGATGATGCGACTTTGGGTCGGGTTGATGCTTCATTATCAACTTTGGGTCGGGTTGATACTTCATTATCAACTTGCTCCTATCTCAATTCTACTTTTGTATGCATACGTAACTATGAAAATTTACTATCCATGATAAATTAAGTGAAATCGAACAACACACTCAATATTATTGATATAAAAGATATTGTCTAACAAGTCATGTGAATGTGCTTTGTATAGGGTAAGTAGATTATTCCTATATCAAGAAAATAGAATCATCTTATACCAACTTAAAATTGAGAGCTTGATAGGCCAAATTTATAGTTATGCATGACTATGTTCCATTGAGGTAATTGCACTAGTTGTCTCTCCTCAAACTTTTGAGGTTGAAAAACTTGATGAATAAGATGCTTCAAACCATAATAGAGTACTCTTTTTGATATATATTTTACATCAATCCAAGACAGATTAACCTGGCTGAAGCAGTCAAGAGTTTTGCAAAATATCATGTAAACATTCAAACCTAGAACTCACAATTTAGCGAATTGGCTGAATCGGTACAAGTCTAATTAAACTAAATTAGTCATATGCGGAGCTCAGTATTTCTCACGTGATACTTAGGACTGTGCTCACCATTTTACTGGTGGAGTATATACAAAGCCAGATGTGGCACGGTATTAACTCATCTTGAGTCCAATGTTGTCTCTAACAAGAGAAAAATTAAATTTTGTTAAAATTCCGTTTGTTTTGGGAAAAACAAATGATTTGAAAAATATTTTGTTAAAAATAATTATTTGTACAGTTTAAAATAATTAGTCAGTGGAAATTTTTTTATTATTAACAACAATTTATGTCTAAAAATTTTTGTGAACAATTAATATATATTTTTCATTTATTTATTTTTATAAAGGATATAAGTGATTGTTTTCAAGTAAATATTTTTCAAATTATTCATTTTTTTTTTTTTTTTTTTTTTTGAAACAAACAAAGCCAATACTTTTCTCCCATGTTATCTATGCTCAAAATTTAGTGAATAGAAAACGTATCCATGTGGTTATTTAGGATTCGCTGGTCAGGAGTGTCTTGCATTAACTTTAGTTTCTGACTTTTCTATGGTGAACTTTTATAGATAAATTTCAATTGGTCGACCATTTCTTGATAAGAATTTTGAAAGTCAATTTTCTTAGCTTTTTTATATACAAACAAAATAATATAGTAAACCTTAGAAAAAACAAACAAAATAATATAGTAAATTAGAGTATAAATGATCAGTGTAAAGAAAACATTACATAAACGGTCTTTCTTACTCTCAATTTGAGGGAAAAATATTCCAAAGACTCAATCTATGTAAACCAAAATCATCATAGGTTCTTAGCAAAAATGCAGGACCCACGTTTTGGTAAGCATAGATCAAGTATCAATTAACTTTTCTATTTTGAATGTGTTAACCATTCACTTTATCACTAACCAAAATTGCTTGTGTAAAGTTACTTTTACATTGTTTTTGTACGCTAGTATTACCAAAAAAAATTCTAGCTGTCGATATTTTCAGCCTAAAAAAAAGAAAAAAGCTATTGATTTTTGATTTTTTCGGCCTGAAAAATTGACTTGTTATTGACTTTTGGAATTTATGTGCCCACGTCATTTTTCAGAATCTTTAAAGCACGAGCCGATGTCACCTTTCATCTCAATGCATGATGAAGCCAGGGACCCGGATTGTCAGCTGGAACACGTTAACGTGATAGAAGGAAACAAAAATCTGAAAGGAGTACTTCATCTTTTTATGAACCAATCGGAAGTCATAACTTTTTCTTTCTTTTGTGTGAGAGGTCATTGTACCTTCCTCCTTTTGAGATTACAAAGGTCTTCTTTCGGGATAGTCTGATTCATGATTAAGTTTGAGACCCGAGTTTGATGCTTATCAATTTCTTTTTCTATTAGCACAAGAAGTTCAAACTTTTGACTCGATTAGCCCTTAATGAATTATTGACACTGTCTTATATGAGGATTCTAACCCTCTTTCTGGTATGGACTAGAGTTGCTCATGTTATCTTTACTAGTCCAAGGGCTTCAATCCATATTTTAGTGATCTATTTAAGGAAAGAGAGCCAGATAGTTTTTATAGTGTTAAAGTTAAACAAGATCGGAGTTCTAGATTTTGACACTTTCCATCCAGGCTGAAGCCAGCTTTGAGATGAAAGAAAAGATATTTTCATGTCTGGACCATCATGATCCGGGTTGCCTAACTAGAAGTCCATTCGGACATTGGAGGTGGTGGTGGGGCGCGGCCTTCGTGAAGGATACTTTTGGCAAAAGACGTGCTTTGAACCTGAAAAAATCATAAGGAAAATCGAACATTTGACCACTAGCTCAAAGATAATTGATGCATTTCACTTTTTCTCACGGAGTCGAAGTTGTTAAATCAAAACTGGTTGATTGCCTAATGAAGAAAAGCTGGTAAATCACATAAGCAAATGTTGATAAATTCATATATAGGTTGATAATTTAAGACATTTGTAAGAAAGACAAATAAAAGTTGGTTAAAAAATTGATAAATTGAAAAAAAAAAATCTAATAAACATTGATAAACACAAATGGAAGTTGCTAATAAAAAAAATCAATTGGTAATTTAATACGAAAAACTTGGTAAGTTGCTGAAATAAAGATTGGTAAATTCATATAAGAGTTGGTAAATGTGATGCATTAGAAATAGAAAGGAAGGCAAAATGAAATATGATAAACGATAAGAAAAGTTAATACTTTTTTTTTTTTTTTGGGTACTTTACAAACTGTCAAAACGGCCGACTCTTCTGTGCCTCATTCCAACCCAATAGTAAGCGTCCCTCCCAACTGCAGGACGCACTCCCATAATTCACACCAAAAAGAATCGACCCAAGGAAGAAGAAAATGAAATATCCTATATCGCTTGTATCATGGTCCGTAATTCTTCTATAACTTGAACTCTTATAAGTGGACCTTGGGATTATCAGGTGAAACGTGAGTGGTACATAAGGGATAAATACAACTGGTCTTTGGGAGTGGCTCCAGATGGTTGGTATTAGGAGTTTTAGGATATAGTAAATATATATCTATGGAGCTCTAAAAGGCGAAGTTGGCATTCCGTGTACAAATTGGTCCTGATACCGCTCCTTTGATGAGGTCATGGTGGGTTGAATCAATTGTTGAGCCTAAAGTGACTTGCGATCTTGCTCGATGGACTAGAGGCTCAAGCTAAGTTGGGCATGGTGCAATCTGACACGAGGAAGCTATTCGCTGTATTTTTTTGGAACAATTATATAACGAAGGTTGGTTTGATAGAAAAAAGGTAATGTCTTATGGGCCTTTAATGGGAATGTTTTTTGTTTTTTTGGGCAATTATTAGCCACAATCTAGTAATGTCATAATTGTCATTACCTTTTGTGTCTCCTTGGATTCATACTTGCTTGCATGTATTTTAAATTTCCACCTAAATGATATTGAGATTTTACTTAGTCTATGCATAATTTCTTTCATAGGACTATGGACTATAAAAAGTTCAAATAAGCAGAAACTACTGCTTGTGTAGGACTTCAAACATTTCATGCAGTGGCATCATGAGTTTTATTGTGGACATAGATGTTTTCGAGTAAAAATATTGGTCACCTTTGATCTTGAGTTTTGTTGGGGACATGATTTTCACATTTTAAATCTCATGCTAATGTGAAAATGTCTAAAATAGTGAAGTTGTTAAAGTTCATCTTCACAATTTCCTCATATGCTTTCTAATTGATCTACCTTGATGAATCGGGTGGAGATGTTTCCATAGGGTTGAGCGAGGAAGCCACCTCTACACATCTAAGGTCGCATCGATATTAACACCCAACCCTCTACTTTTGAAGAATCTAATGTCAAAGCCATAATCCTGTTTTATTTGTCTGGTAGGAACCGCTTCATTTACTCAAGAACATATCAAGATAGAACCAATGAACAATTTTGTTGTCCATAAGTAATTGTCTTAGCTAAACTTAAACTACGAGTATGCATATATGCTACTAAATTACACCTTTTATTTTGCTGGACTAATTGCAGGATGACTACATTGTTGAAGATAAGCTTGAAAAGCTGGATTGTGGGCATGACTTTCACTATGGCTGTATTGAGAAATGACTCATGTGGAGGAACTTTTGTCCACTTTGCAAAAGGAAAGCTATAAAATTATGAAAGAGGCATATGTCAACTTTGAAGTAGTTCATGTGATGGTTAGATTGATTGGGTTTCAATTGATTTTAATATATATTTATTATTATTGAATATCTAAGTTCTCTTTGTCTAACTTCAAGGAACTAAATAGAAATCAATGTGATAGCATGCGCCAATAATAATGACGTAATATTAGTGCTACTAATAATTAACTAAAATAACAAACAAATTGGTATTGGAGAAAACCATAAAACCTAAGTGGTTATACTCCCATGTCTGTTTTAACAATGATAAGATATAAAATTTGATGATAATTGATGACAATATGATGTTAACTAGAATAAGGCCAACCGATTTTTGAGCTACAAACACCATCCATCAAGATATTTTAGATATTGAATGCGATTAAAACCTTTTTATATGTGGTGAAAGATTTAATTTATAGACGTGGAATGAAATTTAGACTATCTAGGACTTGATAAAGAAATGGGGATATATGGTCATTAGATTGGGCAAAGATGATATTAGTTATATTGGAAATATATATTCTCTCTCTTTCTTGAACACACAAAACTTCTTATTCTTCAAATGTTTTTTTTTTTGTTGAAATTCTTATGCTCACATTCAAAAAATTCAAATTATTTCTCTTGCCGTTACAAAATGCCATCTACTTTAAGTAGTGCCTTTTTGGGATCCTAAGTGAAGTGGGAAGCAATAGGTATACCCGAATTTGATCTGCAAATACGCACCAAGACGACAACGGTTACATGCCCAATAATACAAAGAAATCACTTTTTTTTTTTTTTTTTCATTATGTGAAATATGAGAAAAAGCTACCTCATACATAGAAGAGATAAATAAGTCTCTTGTCAACCCTAAGTGGCACTTAAAAACACAAAAGTTACATTAAGTGGTAAAGCATTCAAATAAATAAATAAAAGCTTAATATAACGCGGAAAAGGGCACAAAAAGAGGAAAGTGCTCCAAAGTATGCCTGAACAATGGAATTCAAGGTCAAATCAATAGGAGTCACTAGGGGTGATCGAGTCCAAGATGGGTAGAGTCTAGACTTAGACCCTGTACCCAACCCTATTATAATCGGTTCCTCTTTTCTGAATCCTATACCCGACCCTGTTTGTATTGAAACATGAGAGCACTAAAATTGAGGAACTATTTTCTTCAATAGTCTCACACGGCATAAAAGTTGAGATCAAATTTTTGCCACTCTTATTGGTCGTCTCATGCATACGTAGTATGAAATACGTATTACGGTATTAATTTATTTCCCATGGAGCGTATGTCTACACCTTCAATACCATACAGATGATAGTTCAGACATACTCAATGTTTAACTTGAGTTCACGTATCTACTCATTCACAAAATTTATCAGAACTCACATCTGGCATCATAGACAGATATAGTAAAATATGTGGGTTATTTTACTTTCGGACATAGTAAATATTATGTCCTCATCTTAACACCTAGTTAAGGCGACAAATATATTTTAAGCGTGAGCTCTCAATTATCACCTAGATAATAAGCTTAAAAACAGTCTCATCTCTATTTATCACACAGTAAATAGAGGCGATTACCCGTGTGAGTGTGCTAATTTTATATCTGTCCGACATACTTTCACAACTTAAAGTAATGCACAGAGCATTAAGATGCATAAAGATCAAACAAAAATTCATAGGTATTAATGATGAAAACACAAATTCATCAAATGTGAACACTTAGGGAAATTACAATATTTAGTACATCAGCCTCTACGCAATCTTAGAGATTTCATATGGCCACAAAACACATCTCTAGGTATTGACTTTGTCATAGGATCTGCTACCATTCTATGCGTAGATATGTACTGTAAGTTCACATCTTTTCGTGCAACCATATCCTTGACAAAATTATACTTGATATCTATGTGTTTGGTCTTGTCATGATATTTTGGATCTTTGGTGTACGCTTTTGCTACTTGGCTATCACAGTTAACCAATAATGGACTTGCAGCTTCCTCAATAACACCTAAATGATCCAAAAAATCTCTTAAGCCAAATATCTTCTTATACTGCTACTGATAATGCCACGAACTCAACTTCCATTGTGGATAAGGCTATACACGTTTGTTTCTTACTACTCCAATATATGGCACCATTATTTAGTAAGAAAACAAATCCAGAGGTAGATTTCCTTTCATCTAAATCTCCTCTCCAATTAGTATCTAAATAGCCTTCAAGTCACAAATCATTTCCTCGATAACTCAGCGTATAATCAGCAGTTCCCTTTAGATACCTTAGTATTCTTTTAATGGCTTTCCAATGTGCTTGACCTGGATTGGATTGGTATCTACTCACCATTCCAACTTTAAAACATATGTCAGGTCTTGTACACATCATAGCGTACATCAAGCTACCAACAGCACTAGCATAAGGAACATGTTTCATTTGTTTTTTTCTCTTGTGGAGTCCTTTGACACAGTTTATGGCTCAATCCTTCACCTTTTGCAATAGGAGTATCAATGGGTTTACAATCTTGCATACAAAATCGTTCAAGAACCTCATTTATATATGTTTCTTGCGAAAGAGATAACGATCTCTTCGAACGATCTCTTGAAATCTTAACTCCAAGAATGTATGCAGCCTCACCCATATCCTTCATCTCAAAGTTGGAAGATAACCAACTCTTCACAGTATTTACAAACTCCATATTGCTTTCGGGAATTAGTATATCATCAACATATAATGATATAATCACAAATTGATCATTGGATCTTTTGATATATACACAATAATCCTCATCAATCATTGTAAAGTCATATGCCATTATGACATTATGAAAAACGTATATACCACTGTCTCGATGATTGCTTAAGGCCGTATATCGATCTCAAAAGTCGACATACCTATCCTACTTGGTCTTCCTTTATGAAACCAGCAGGTTGCTCCATATATATATTTCTTTCTCTAATTCTCCATTGAGGAAAGCAGTATTTACATCCATTTGATGTAACTCAAGATCCATACTTGCCACTATTGCCAGAATAATGCGAATCGAGGTAAATCTCACTATAAGAGAGAATGTTTCTTCATAATCAATTCCTTCATGTTGATTATACCCCTTCGCCACAATGCGAGCCTTATGCCTTTCTATTGAGCCATCAGCTTTTCGCTTTATTTTGAGAACCTACTTGTTTCCAATAGTTTTGTGTCCTTTTGGAAGATCAACCAGTTCCCAAATATGGTTTGACTTCATTGACTCCATTTCCTCTTCCATTGCATGAATCCATTTTTCCTTACTATGACAACTTAGAGCCTCATTAATATTTCTTGGCTCATCCTTATCTTGCGGAGCAATCATAAAAGTTTCCCCTTCAATGTCAAAATGTCAACGGGGAATACTTTAGCAACTTGTTCGCCGTATGGGAGATTGTACACTTTGCACATCATTCCCCATTATGCTCCAACTAGGATTAGATAATGACGATGTCGTCTCATCATGTGGTTGTAATTGAGAATGAATTGAATTCAATTCATCACTTCTCATATTACTCCCACTTGGACGAACTCCACCAATATCATTATCTTGATCCAAGGTTTCAAATATGGAGTAATCTTCCCATATTTCGCCCTTCTTAGGAAATTCATCATCTAAGAATGTGACATCCCGTGATTCAAATTGAGTTATACTTCCACTTTCCTGCTCACCTATGAACACATATCCTTTCGAGTGTTTGGAGTATCTCATTAAAATATTCTTATTTCTTTTGGGACCCAATTTCCCAAACTTGTGAGAGGGCTCATGAGTATAGGCAGCACATCCCCTTTACTTAAGAAAACTTCTGTCCGGTTTTCTACTTGTCCATAACTTATATGGAGTGGAAGTAACTGATTTGGAAGACACCCGGTTAAGTATATAGGCAGCAATTAACAATGCATCACTCCAAAAAGTGATAGGTAAGTTAACATGCGCCATCATGGACCTAACCATTTCCAGTAGTGTTTTGTTTCTTCTCTCCGCAACATCATTTTGTTGAGGAGTATATGGAATAGACAACTGTCTTTCTATTCCTTTTTCATCACATAATTTTCTAAATTCATTAGATAAATATTCTCGATCTCGATCGGATCTCAATACTTTTATTTTCTTCTTGAATTGATTTTCTACCAAGTTCATAAACCTTTTGAAACAACTTAATACTTCAGATTTATGAGAAATCAAATAGACATATCCGAATCGAGTATAATCATCTATAAAAGTGATGAAATAAACAGCGCCATGCCTTCCTCTCACATTTATTGGACCACAGACGTCATAATGGATTAAATGCAAAGGAAATTTAGCTCTTTTACCTTTTCCAAATAGTTTCTTTATCGTTTTCCCTACTAAGTAATGCTCACATATGAGCAAATCGACTTTTTGAATATTGCCCAACAAGCCCTCTTTGGCTAGTCTATTAATACTTTGTTGGCTAATATGACCAAGTCTAGCATGCCACATATTCACATCATTATCATATGAAGTGGAAGATGTGAAAAAAGTGAATAACAAATATTGACATAACCACAGTCAACATTTAGTACAATAAAACCATCCAAAAAATGACCACAAACATAATAGTTTGTATCCAAATACAAATCTACACTGCTATTACGGAAGTTCACACTAAAACCAAGCTTAACCAACACCAAAACAGACATTAAATTTTGACGAATCTCCGAAGCATATAGAACATCATGTAGGAACAAGGTGCGTCCACCACGCATGTTCAATTGGCAGGTGCCAATCCCTTTAATTTTAGCTCTAGAGTTATTTCCCACATAATCCACTTAGTTCCAGTTGGTATCGTCGGAATTCCACGAAAGATTCTCTATCCTTCGCTACATGGTCTGTCGCTCCTGAATCTACAGTCCACAAATGATTGGATTCAGCCAATTATACAGAACTTGACACATAAGTAAAGTTTTCAAATGTACAAGAGGTGTTTACCTTTTTCGGCTCACAACAGTTGCAAGCATAATGACCTTTCTTGTCACAATTGTAACACCTCACCTTTGACATTTTCTTCACCTGGGGACGTTTTCTTCTCTTGTGTTGGTTAACTCTTGATTTCTTACAATAAGGACTTGATCTTTTGCATTCCCACATATTGAACGAATCAATACGCTTGTGCTTAGAGCTCAAAGCCCTTTCTAAGCTAGAACCAGCATTGCAAATATTTATTTTCGGCTCAAATGCCGTTAGGCGGTCCTCTACTAGCTCAATGTGGCGCACGGCATTCTCAAGATCTTCCATAACATGGTCAAGAGCTTTTAGTGCTTCTTGCTTTTCTAGTACATATTGAATCTTCATATTCAATATTTCACAATTGTTGCCGTTCATATAATCAATTATGTTCTTAATTGCTGAAACCATCGATCTAAACACATCAGACATATATGCATGAATAATTAATGCCTATCATTTATGCATCCATTTTGCACAGACCCATCATATCAATGAACAATTTCAAGTAAGGTTTCGAAATTAAAAGGTCACTATGTTTCCAATCATCCTCCAAAAATCCTAACTTAAAACTATTATTAATATAATTGTCTTATGCAAAATAAATTCTATGAAGTTACAAAAACTTCTATGAACTACCCACAGCAGTCAACAATAACAGAAAGCAAATAATATTTGACATTCAATAGAATAATAATGCTTTCACATAATACAATTATCCACTATACTAAGTAATATATACAAAGAAAAATATCAACATAGAAAGAGATATTTACACCAAAAAACATCTCAAACTAATCTAAGAAATAAATAAAGAATGTCCCTTCTAATCTATCAGTCAAAATATCTAAAAAATCTGAAGGCACATTTGCCAACCATGGAAAAGGTTTTGGAGAGCTATCATCTCGCCTCCCAAGGTGTATTCACTCTACGCCATGTGGCGCTCAATCTAAGGGTTGAAGTTTTGATTAACTCAATCTTATAGTACTCTTTTACAAAAGCTACTACTAGCCTCCTATAACCCGGGACCACGTTGACCTCTCATAAGCGATCTACCACTACTTGCCATTCAGGTAGAAGAGTGTTCATCAAAGCCGGCACCTTCTCAAAATCCGGCATAAGATAACCATTCCAAATGATTTCTTGTATCATCTGATTGACCTTGACCACATGTGATACTAAATCATCGTCATGCCACCGATAATTAGCTAACTTTGACATCAGCCTTTTAAGTCTTGCACTTCATTCGTCCGTTCTCGGGAATGCATGTATCCGTGCATAACGCATCATAGTTCTTGCAACAAATGCAGAACTAAAAAATGGATCACTTATAATCCATAATGAACATAAGGGAAAATACATAATTTTCCATGATTCATGCAACAAATGCACAATAAAAAAATGGATTACCTATAACCCACACAGACATAATTGAAAAAGAAACAAATTTTTTTTCTTTTGGGTCAACGGTCAAAGTCAACGGTCAAAGTCAACGGATCAACGGGTCAATGGTCAACGTCGGAGTCAACGGGCGACGGGTTGGACCGGACTACCGGGTCAGGCCGGTCGAGCAAACCAACCGGCACGTGCCGCGCTCGTGCGCGGGATGACGTCACGCAGACGTTAGCCGGCATGTGTGCATGGCATGCACTAGGCTTCCGCGAGTGCGTCGCACGTGCCTTCGGCCGAAACGGCGCGTGCGATGCATGCACCTGCAAGGGACCAAATCGGTGCGTGCAACGCCGCTCGTTCTGGCCGTGCGTGGCGGCGCGTTCGGCGGCCCCCGGTGGTGATCTGCCACTCATTTTTCTCGTCTCGACGAGGGCTTCGATCCTACACTTTTAGAAAAAAAATTTCAACTTACAGAAAATCGAAAAAACGGGTGAACAGTGCTTGGGTGTCGGGTTTTTCCGCCCCAATCGGTGTCGGCCGATTAATTTCACGAAAAATCAATCAATAAATCATTCATAAACATGAAAGGGATCGGGAAAACATGAACTAGGGCTCTGATACCAATGTTGGGAATTACTGATTGCCTAAAATCGGATTCGACACTAAATCGAACCCCTAAAACTAATGCGGAAGACGAGCCCAGGAAGAACATGTATCACCGATCCTAAAGCACACCATGGAATCGAGTGTACGTTGTTAGTCACAGATTAAACACCAATGTTGAAGTTCGAGGAAGAATTTGATCTCGGTCTACCAAGAGGCATACTGTTGGTTCAAGTGGGAGAAACTTACGTTGGTTTTGGGAGAAGGGAAAAGAAAAACACACGTACGTCCAAAATGTGTCTTTTCTTTTTCTTTTCTCCCCTTAAATACGTCTTCTCCAAAAGACGTGTTCCTTCAGCAAAAGACATCCCCTCAAAAATTACAACTCTTCAACATACCCTCCATCCATGGGTCCTAATTTTGTGGGCCAGGCTTTTAGGCCTAACATGGGCGGACGGGCCAACTTAGGCCCATCACATTAATTAATAAAACCATCAGTGATGAAACATGCTTACTACTTCTTTCAAATATTAAAGGTCTTCCTTGGAGATCATGAAGAAGAATTCAGTTAAATAAACTTAACACTAGCCAGATTAGACAGAAGAACTTGTCATTAAAATAATCCAGTGCAAAAAATAAAAAATGGAATGAGTGATTTTGTTTTTGTTGAGGAAGTTTCCAGTTTTCTTTAGGGGTCATGTGACTAGAAAAGTAGAAACTGTGTCTTTCTTATCGACTTGATAATTGTTTTAGAGTGAAAAAGCACATCAAGAATGGAATCGCCTCTTGCCATGTGGGGGTTAGATGAAGCCAAATCTGCGTTAGTTGGTTACCCATCAATTTCGCCGTTTTATGAGGGGATTGTTAATCTAAAACCTGAGATCATACAACATTAGAATAATATTTTAGTGAGGGTTTGAATGATTTCTCTATGGTAGGTGTGAAAAAGTATGCTTTTTGCGCACATGGCTAAGAATTATTTAACATGTTGAACGACTCAATTGAAAATGCATTCAAAATTTTATTAGGCTGTTGACGTTGGCTAGGAATATTCTTTTTCATATTCAGTTCATATTATCATGATTGATGTACATATGCGCTTTTAAAAAAATCATGTTTGTCCGTAAATTTCATTCATCACAATAAAGGGAAAAGAAAAAAGACTGCTGGGAACTTATAGTCTTATTTTATACCATAATCATCTATAGTGACTGTCTATGAGTTCGCTGAATAAGGGGTATACATTACTTACAAATGAGCTTAACCCCGCTTATTTGGGATCAGATTGCCTTATTCCATCTAGCAATCGCATCATGAGTACAGCTAGTATTAGCAAAATTCTGCTGGCTGCAATCGCCAAAAATATGCTCTCCATGTAAGGAATTCTTGCCTAGACCTGGATCTGTACACCCGATGCGATGAGATGAATAGGATTCGGACAAGAAATTTTCTTCCGTCTATGCAATAACCCCCATTAGAATTTAATGAATCACACTCCATTAAATCAAATAAAATGGTGAAAAGCACAACCTAATAATTTCAAAGGCATAATTTACCATGACATATTAATAATAGTAGGTATTGATTAAAAATTTACCAGCAGTCTAAATATACACATTTCAGATATTATTATCATATTAATGAAATTTGACAAACTTTTGGATAGTTACCAAAGTTATTTGAATGGTATCTACTAATGCGTATATGCAAATAACAATGTAATACAAATATCTATCAATCTTTTAAGTCATATTATACGATGTTGAGGAAAATTTATCAATAAAATCGAAATCAATGGCACACTATCCAACACAATACATACAGACATGAAACCTACTCACCGAATGTGAACTTATGAGCGACGCGAAAAGATGAATTTTAAAATAGTAATTTGTTTGAACAATTATCAACTCCGTTTTCTAGGCGTGCATGTTTATTTGGATTTCCATATAAGTAAATAGTTTTTTTTTTTTTTTTAATTTTCCACCAAAACATATAGTATATTTCAACCTTCAGAAAGTTGTGAAAATATATTTCAACGTTTGAGTATGAAGAAATCTTTAAGAGTTTTAAATTTTTTTAAAAAAAAGTTAAAAGTGTGCAAACGGAAGATTTGACTTAAGCAAAATATTTAAAAGTAAAAGTCATCAGGGACAGTAGTGATTGATGAAAACATATATTTAAATATAGATTGAGATATTCTTATAAGATTTCCAATACCATACACATTCAAAGTTGACCACCCAAAATATTCAAAACCAACCAAAAACCAAACCACACAAATCCTGAGCAAGATGCTAAATTGAGTTTGTAAGGAGGGACAACTTGATCTTTCCAATTCAAAATATTTATATGTATAGATGTTGAAAGTTATCGTTGGGTCAATAACAAGATATGTTTTTAGTGTTTTGCCCATAAGAAAAGGACCCACTCCAAGATCAGTATAAGCACCCCTCAACAAAATTGAACAACAAATGATACACTTATTCATGGAAGAGATGATGCAACAAACTTTGATTAACAGCTCGAATACGTGAGTCAAGTTTAGACATTAAATAAAAATGTATGACATGATTTACAACTCAGTTTCATAAACAAGTTCTATATTGAGATTCCATTGACCTGCAAAGGCCCGAATACTTGAACTGACAGTTTTATATTGGGATTACATGAGCTGGCCTGTGTAAGGAAGGGAAACGTCCTTACATGTGAAATAAAAGAAAATGTCTCGTCTTACATGTGAAATACAAGGCGGGGTGAAGTCGGAGCGTTTTACGAGCCGCTAAATCCGGTTCAAGTAAGGAAGAACTCATCACTCCATTTGTCTTAGTATTGAAGAAAAATGATATTGATTATTGCATCGAGAGAGGAGATGCTTCCCAATATACACTTTTTGATTATCGCTCTATACTACACTACGGTTGTACATTTTTACTTAAAAAGCTTTCTTATAATGCCTACAAAGTATTGTTTCCTTGACGCATGTATACTCTATTGATGGATAGTTGAGACGGTAGTTTTATAATTTCGGGAAGCGACAAATGGAAACCGAGCAAAAACACGGCGTCATCTCTTTTGCACTTTTCAGGTTGATATGGATCTCTCGACGATGATCGTAAGGATTGTGTTTTCTGAGGACGGCACTTCTCCATTACCAAAATTAACTATGACTTATCACCCCATCCACATGGTCAGGAAAATAGGTTGTCCGACTATTAGAACGGACAAGCTGGAAAAACAGAAATGTTTATATGTTTAAAGTGCAAGGCTAACGATCCTCATTTGTTTAGGAAGAAAGAAGATTGAGCAGACGAAGCATGTGAAAGCATGTGCATCTGACTTGATGGCATGGTCCCTGTCTGTTGAGGAGGACACGGAATGGCAGTGCCTGTCTCGTTTTCCGTCAGCTGTATGACATCAACCTCTCGACGTCTTGCGAACGCATGCACTGTGATACACTTACTGATGTGCAATTAAATGCCACTTGGACGGACAATGGCCGGTGAAGTTAAGACTTTGGATCTGGACAGTAATAAAATAAGACCGGTAGCTGACTTGATTATATGGTCTTCGCCTTTTGAGTAACAAACGCAATGGCATTGTCAGCTGTAAAACAAAAAAGTGGTAGGATTATTGATTTTAGAGCATCTACAATAATGTGTGTCAAATCCAGTGAGGCACTGGATTTGTGTTGGGCTTACGCAATTAAAAGTGTCATCCCGGGTTTAGACAAAAAAAAAAAAAAAAATCCTCCTTCTGAGTCATAATCTCCATTTGATTTTTATGATTCACATCCAAAAAATCATATAGGGCCGTGGAACACAACCTAATAATTTGAGAGACATAATGTAACATGATGAATTAATAATAGTCGGTATGATTAAGAACTTAGCAGCAATCTAAATATGCTCATTTTGAAGACTATCGTCATATGAAATCTCTCAAGCTTTTGGATAGTTAGTAAAATTATTTGAATGGTATCTACTAATGCATATGAGCAATTAACCATGTGATATGACTATGTACCAATCTCTAATAATATTGGAGTCAATAATGTAAAATATGGATGAATTATTTACCAGTACAAATTGAAATCAACGACTTGTTGTCTTGCAAGATAAATACATATGTGAAAATTACTACTTTAATGTGACCTTATGAGGATGTCGTGCAAAAGTGAGCTGTAACATATTAACTTTGTTTGAACATTTATTGACTCGGTTTCAAAGGCGTGCATGGTTGTTTCGTTTCAAATACAAGCAGATATATATATATATATATATATTTTTTTTTTTACTTTCCTCGAGATTAAAATATTATTTAAATACCAAAAAATGAAAAAAAAAAAAAGAAAAACTGTTCGTGTTCCTATGAAAGAAAAAATTGCACGTGTAAAGTGCAAGATTTAAATTAAGCAAAAATGTTCAAAATAAAAGTCATCCAACATCTTAGTTATTGATGAAAACAAATCATGCTTTGAGAACCTTTCAGTAATCCAAGACAATACACAAATCCAAAGTTGACCATCCAAAATACTCAATGCCAATTAAAAACCAAATCTTTAAATCCAACAAGATGCAAAATGAGTATTTATGGAGAGTTAACTTAGGCTTTTTGGTGTAGGGTTTTGCTTATAAAATGGTGTTTGCATAAATAGATGTTGTAGATAGTCATTGGGTCAATAGTAAGATAAGTTTTTAAGTATTTTCCCATATAAGAAAAGGAGCACCGCCTAACAAGATTGAACAAATGAAATCGATTCATAGAAGATATGATGCAACATATTTTGATTAATTACTTAGAACATGTGAGTCGTGATTATATATTTAATATAGATGCATGACATGATTCACACCTTGGTTTCTTAAGCTAGTGTTATATTGAGATATCATAGCCCACAAAGGCCCAAGTACGTACGTTGATTGTCAGTTTTATATTTAGATCACATGCATTGGCCTGAGCAAGGAACGGGGGAATCTTTCTTCCTTTTTTTTTTTTATTTTCTTGTAGAGGAGTAAAAGAAATTTTTTGTGTTAATTAACTGTCGGAGCATTTTATGATCCACTGAATCCGGGTCAAGAAAGTGAAACCCTGATATAATATATGCAAAAAAGACCCCAAATCTAAACTTACTTGATTGCTATAAAATTGTAACAAATTAAGGAGAAGGTGAGGTACCGATTAAGGAAACTCACCAAGGCCTCATCAAGACAATTAGTTCATGCTAATGGTATTTTGTAGATTTATGAATTATGCCTCCCAAGATAAAATGACTTGAACTTGTTTGCATTATCATTACACAAACAGGATTCAATCAATCAATTTCCATAAAAAAGTAAAATATAAAGGACTCAATCAAACTTTTTCCCGAACTAGCGCACCTCGAGAACAACTTCCTATCACTAAAGAGACAGGTCTTTGTAAAGGCAAAGAAAATTGCTACAGAAAACTAAAAGGATATGAACAGAAGAGTCATATCTGTCATATCTGTTACGCTCATATTTGTGGAACCATTAACCCATAATTGCGACAAGTTTTATAATTACAGGAGCGATAAATTTGAACTAAGCAAAATCATGGCATCATCTCGTTTGCTCTTTTTAGGTAGACATGCATCTCTCGGTGATAGTTGTTTTCTAAGGACGTCACTTCTCCGTTTTCAAAATGATCTATGACTGAATAACCCATCCGCACGGTTAGGAGAATGGGCTTTCCATTACTTTGGTGATTCGGTGAAAGATTATTGAACTGTTGACTGACTTTCGGCACATGGGAAACCATTATAACTAACAAGCAAGAAATTTTTTTTTTGTGTTTGAAGTCCAGGGCCAAGTAACCTCGTTTGTTTAGGAAGAAAAAAGATGAAGCAATCCAAGCAAGTTGTCAAAAAATCCAACCTAAAAGCGTTGTCTCGGGTTAAGACAAAATCAATCGAGAAATTTGTGTGCTCATATATATTCATACCGTGAGTTATTATCAATTTGTATTAAGTTCAACTTTGGCATGGTGATATTAGAAAATGGTGTTGTTATGAGTTTACATAAATTGTAGTAAAATTGGGAAGAGATTGAAAACTATGACATTGTAAGGGCAGGAATTATATTGACACATTTTAATAATAAATTTTTATTAGAAATTAAAAAAAACCATTATATCTTTTTTTTTTTATTTTTTATGAAGAGCTTTATTATGGATTTGTATTAACGATAAGGTTGCAGTGATGTACCACTCCTTTCGAGATAAAGAATTAGAGATATTGACTCTACTATCTCACCATTCCCCATTTACTAAAACATCTATGTATAATTCGTCTTTCTCACATCCACGACTATAAATAGTGCATGCACCTTTAGTTCTCCCCACACCACACCACTGCATCCTCTTCCTTCCCTTCTTTGCTCTTTCTAAACATTCACTCAACCCTAGAAACACTCTCTCTCTCTCTCTCTCTCTCTCTCTCTCTCTCTCTCT
The DNA here is from genome assembly GCA_014182375.1 of Eucalyptus virginea. Taxonomy (NCBI): domain Eukaryota; kingdom Viridiplantae; phylum Streptophyta; class Magnoliopsida; order Myrtales; family Myrtaceae; genus Eucalyptus; species Eucalyptus virginea. The sequence goes on from CM024514.1 coordinate 4,020,674, forward strand.
CTGAGATTCAAAATGGACAATTTCATTAACCATCTCCTAGGGAAGCCAGACCAGAGCATGTGGGCCAACCTGCTTGCTTCTTTCGACGACGAGAAGTTCATGAAGGAGATGGTGAACACTCACGCTCCTGAGGAAGGAGACGTGGATGTTCAGTCTCTCTTCCATCTCGTCGAGAACACCCTTCAAGGAACAACTTCTATCGTCGACTCCATCGTCAACCCTAAGGTAATCACCAACGTAATGCAATAAATTTGTGGAATAATTGCTCATATAACATCAGTGTTTAAACACTTTCCACTAATGACCTTCTCTTCCATTGATCTAATGGTCAGTGAAAGGCTAGTTGTTATAGTCCTACAACTAAGGTTAGACTGCACGTGGACATTTTTCTTTACCCTAATAGTGTATGCTCCGATTTTGCTGAATTTTGCATGTGTGATTACATTCATTCTGTGTGATACTTCTTTTGTGTTCAATTCCTTGCTTAGTTAAAAAAGAAAACTATTGATGGTCATTTGAAAAAACGAAGTTGGGGTGTAGTGGATAAAAACTCATAAGTAAATTTATTGGGATTCCAATCTTATTTGGTTTACGTTTTCTTATTATTCCATGCAGTGATAATCTTGATAGAGCATAAAATGAAAATGATTTTTCATTTAATAATATACTTTTGACTATTTTATAAACAAACCTCCTCCCTTTTTCGAGGTGGCTGAAACCATTTTAATATTAAGACTTCTAATGAAATGGTGATGATACGATTATCGATCAGCTTATGTTTTTTTCTTTATGAGAACGTTGAGAGAAAGATATATATTGTTTAGATAAGTAATAAATAAAAAAAAAAAAAACAAGTCAAATTAGATTTGGGATTGTAAGAATCTGATCCACATTGAACCTCGTACCTACAAGTGATAATATATTAAACTGGCTACGTGGACCACGTTTGCTTTTCTGGTTGCTTTGCTCTTCCAATGGCTGAAGGAGAACAAGAAAGGTGAAGCAATTATTCTCAAAAGAGGTATTAAAATATCCATGAACTGTAAAAAACACTAATCTAAGCAATAGTATAATAAACCTCGTTCCTGGAGGCGATAGTGCATTGAATTACCTACACGGGCCCCGCGTGCTTTTCTGGTTGCTCTGCTGCCGACGGAGAACCAGATAGGTGAAACAATTAGGGTTAGAAGGTGCTGCATTATTCGTGTACTTTAAATAAGCACTCATCCAAGTAATTATGCATTTCGAAAAAGGGATACGTTAAAAAGTTTAACTCAGAAACTTAAATTATCAGGTTGAGAAACATAACTCAATTGTCAAGTGACATGAGACAATATTTTTAATAGATCTTTTGTTTTTTTTTTTTTTTTTGTCACAATTTTTTTGGCCACTTAAAGCTCAAGCTTTTTACCGTGAAGCCATTTTTTTATTTATTTTATTTATTATTATCTATTTTTGTATGATTCGATATATGCATAAACCATTTATCACATACACCACTTTCATCGTCTTGACATGAGAGTTTTAATTGAGAAAAATTTACCGGCTACCCCAATCAATGGATATAGATAGGAGGTTATGTAACAAATGAGTTAAACAAATTATGTAAATGACTAGTGCTTTTGCAAATGAATAGCATTTGTCCACGCTTACCGAAAATTGTTCTTCCGACTCATTAGGCCGGAGGAGATTTTCTGGCCATTAGGGGCTGTTTGGTAACCATCCCAACAAAGTGCGATTCTGATTTTTTGTTCCCGAGAATCGCTTTGGGACGAGAATCGCGTTTGGTAAAATTTTTGTTCCTGGGAGCAGTTGGGAATAGAATCAAGAACCAAAAAAAAAGTTGATTCTTGTTCCGGGGACGAGTTTGAGAATCAAAAATCAAGAATTTTTTTCTTCCTTCGGCCATCTCGCGACCGCCATCTACCACCGCCTCGCCACCGTCCGCTGCCCGCCACCGCCGTCCACCGCCCGCCGTCCGCCGCCGCCGGCCGCCGGAGGCTCGCCGGACCGGGCGAGGTCCGGCGAGCTCGCCGGAGGCAAGCCCGACCACCGGCGAGCTCGCCGGAGGCTTGCCCGCCACGGCGAGGCTCGGCCTCCCCAGGATCGGGCGAGGCCGAGCCTCGCCGATGGCCGCGGGCCTCGCCGGGCCGGGCGAGGCCCGCCCGCCACGGCGAGGCTCGGCCTCGCCGGATCTGGCGAGGCCGAGCCTTGCCGGGGCGGGTAGGGTCAAGGCGAGCCTCGCGACGCCCGGCCCACCGGTGGCCGGGCGAGGCTCGCCCGGCCACCGGCGAGGCTCGCCCGCCCGCCGGTGGCTGGCGAGGCCTCGCCCAACCCCGACGAGGTCGGCTCGGCCACGGCGGGGCTCGGCCGAGCCGGATCTGGCTCGGCCGAGCCTCGGCGGGGCTAGGCGAGCCTCGCCCGGCTGCCGGCGAGGCCGGCCGGGCCTCGCCGAGGGCCGGCGACGCTCCGAGGTGAGGTCGCCGGCCCTCGTCGGCCGGTCGCCGGTCCGGCGACCGGCAAGAAGAAGAAGAAGAAGATGAGAAAAAGAAAAGAAAAAGGAAAAAAAAAAAAGAAAAAAAGGAAAATGAAAAGGAAAATGAAAAGAAAAAAATGAAAAAAGAAAAAAAAAAAAAAAAGAAAACAAAGGAAAAAGTAAAAAAATTATTTAAAAATTAAAAGAAATTGATTTGGAACAGAATTAATGAACACGGTACCAAACGCAATTCTATTCCCGAGAATAAAAAATTTTGGACGATTACAAACGGCTTAAAATGCTTAGAATCGGTTCAGGAACAGAATAAAAAAGAATCGGTTCGATCGAATCGGCTCACAGGGAATAGAATCGTTACCAAACGCGCCCTAAGGGCTGTTTGGTAACCATCCCAACAAAGATCTTGGATTCTGATTTTTGTTCCCCGAATCGGTTTGGGACGAGAATCGCGTTTGGTAAAATTTTTGTTCCTGGGAGCAGTTGGGAATAGAATCAAGAACCAAAAAAGTTGATTCTTGTTCCGGGGACGAGTTTGAGAATCAAAAATCAAGAATTTTTTTCTTCCTTCGGCCATCTCGCGACCGCCATCTACCACCGCTTTGCCACCGTCCGCGCGCCCGCCACCGCCGTCCACCGCCGCCGCCCGCCGCCGTCCGCCGCCGCCGGCCGCCGTCACGCCGCCCGCCGCCGGTCCCGGCTCGCCGGAGGCTCGCCGGACCGGGCGAGGTCCGGCGAGCTCGCCGGCAAGCCCGACCCGGGCGAGCTCGCGGAGGCTTGCCCCGGCCACCGGCGAGGCTCGGCCTCCCGGATCGGGCGGGCCGAGCCTCGCCGGTGGCCGCGGGCCTCGCCGGGCGAGGCCTCGCCGGGCCGGGCGAGGCCCGCTTGGCCACCGGCGCTTGCGGGGCCGGGTAGGGGCGGGCGAGCCTCGCGGCGCCCGACCCCACCGGTGGCCGAGCGAGGCTCGCCCCACCGGCGAGGCTCGCCCGGCCCGCCGGTGGCACAGGCAGGCCTCGCCCAACCCCGACGAGGTCGGCTGGCCACCGGCGGGGCTAGGCGAGCCTCGCCTCGCCGCCGCGGGGCGGCCGAGCCTCGCCGAGGGCCGGCGACGCTGCAGTGAGGTCGCCGGCCCTCGTCTCGGCCGGTCGCCCGTCCGGCGACCGGCAAGAAGAAGAAGAAGAAGATGAGAAAAAGAAAAGAAAAAAGGAAAAAAAAAGAAAAAAAGGAAAATGAAAAGGAAAATGAAAAGAAAAAAATGAAAAAATGAAAAAAATGAAAAGAAAACAAAGGAAAAAGTAAAAAAATTATTTAAAAATTAAAAGAAATTGATTTGGAACAGAATTAATGAACACGGTACCAAACGCAATTCTATTCCGAATCAAAAATTTTGGACGGTTACAAAACGGCTTAAAATGCTTAGAATCGGTTCAGGGAACAATCAAAAAGAATCGGTTCGATCGAATCGGCTCAGGGAACAGAATCGTTACCAAACGCGCCCTAGGTTGCAGCCCTATAATCATGTGCATTACACGGTAACTACTCTCTTTATATCCTTTGGTTAGAAGAGTTATTTCGTTTTTGTATGAACTGACAATGGTTTACACCAAACTTTGCTCCCTGAATTGATCATGGATTTTTTTTTTTTTTTTTTTGTTGGTCAAATAATTGATCATGGCTTGACATACCGAGATCTTTCGTGAGTATTGGGTCTGACTTAGATTAATAGTGAAAACTAGCCTTTTTAAGAATAAAGTGATCTTCATCGTAGGGCGCTCAGGGATCTGGAAGCCCTGATTTCAAGACTCTAAAAGAGGGCTTCAATCCACCTTTAGCAGCCATCAACGAAGTGATTTGTCAGGTATTTCATATTCTCCCTCGCAGTAACTGATTTCTTTCAAGTCTACTTGTTTTGTTCGTTTTCTAGTTTTTCCGTGTGCATGTGCTTAAACTAAACATATGAAGCTTTAATATTCTGAAATTTTGCATTCTAGCCTGCTGTTTGGAGGTTGCAAATAACTGATCTCTTGCATCAACTTATTGTCCTGTCATCAGCTCACTTGCAAGGCATTAGACACCAAAAATTTGCGCCAAACACTGGTCTCGCTCTTTCACCAGCTGTCGAGCTTCTCATGGGTTAATAAGGCTCTGATTGCCCTTTCATCACTTGCTGTATTCTATGGTGACTTTTGGCGACTTGCTCGGGTTGAACCATCAGACAAGCTTGCGGAATCTATGGCCATACTTAAGGGGTTGCCTGAAATCACCAAGCCCTCAAACCTGCAAAAGATCTCAGTTTTCGGTGTTCTCAACGAAATGATCAAGACCACCCTGAATATGACCCAATGCATTGTGGATTTTGAGCATGAATCTAAAGATTTTCCCCAGTTATCTACAATGATTGATGTTGCGAACAGTGTTTATCAGATCATCATCAGCATCCTTGCTTGCTCTATTCAGTTCACTAGCCTCATTAGCATTGTCGATGAGTATGTTTAACTAGTCAGGCACAATAATTTATTAGTTATTATTATTATTATTATTATTATTATTATTATTATTATTATTATTATTATTATTATTATTATTATTTGTCTTTGCTTCCGAAAGAGTTTGCTTTTTTATTATGTTAGATAATGATTAATGTCTAAATTATTTTAAGCTATTCTAATTACAATATGTTTTCAAATTTTCGTTTTTCCCGAGAGCGAAAAACTCTTTCTTGTAGAAAAAGAATTCAACTTCAAATTGCTTGATATGTTTCCAAAAAGGCGCAAGAAGCAGTTTTAGATTTTTTTTTTTTTTAAAAAGAAAAAAAAAAAAAGATCAAGCTCGATGAGAACAAATATGCATGAATTGGAATGACTCACGCCTCTAAGAGGATTTTCTTTTTGTTGTTTTTTCAGCAACAAGGGAAAAGATCTGTCTGCCTTCGCTCGGAAAGTGAACATGGTCCACCACAATATCAAACAACATTATGAAGATTTTTCACAAAAAAAGGGTAAAATATGTTCTTTTTTTCCTACTTAACTAAAGCCCTGAATAGATTGGGCTAATCGTCTGGTAAACTTATTTTTGGCATGATGCAGAGGAAATTAAGGAGTATCAGAGGCTGCTGCGAATCATTAATGCCCCTACCGATAACGTGGAGCTGATCAAGGCCTTGCTTTACATCAAGGATGATCCTCAGCCTCTCTTCATTGGCTCAAAGAAGGCAAGGGTTCATGTCTCCAGCTTTCTCTAGTTTAACATCACTCTATGTTTCGAGTCCAATACATCGAGATTTTGCACAACATGCCATTCTCGTAAGATCGTCTTTCTCCAAGAATTTCATCTCATACATTTGTTGGAATCGAACACAAAAATAGTTTCCATGAGTTTCGCAATCAATAAAGAGCACGTGATGCACCAATGTTTATAATTCACCTTGTTTGTTTTATAGGATAAGGTCGAGTCGCTCCGGAGGAAGAATGTGTTGCTTCTGATTTCGGACCTCCAATTAACCTCTCATGACCTCTCGATCCTCATCAAGATCTATGAGGAGTGTAAGTTCCATGAGGAGGGTTACGAGATAGTTTGGGTCCCTATCATCGAACAAGAATGTGAGGACGTCATCAAACGGTTCCAGAACCTCCAGTTGCAAATGCCGTGGTGCTCGGTGCACTCCCTAAAACTTATCAACCGGGTGGCCATCAGAATCATTAAAGAGAAGTGGCATTTTAAGCAAGACGCCATTGTGACAGTACTGGATCCACGAGGAAGAGTCTCAAACCAAAATGCTATGAGCATGATTAGAATTTGGGGGAAGGATGCTTTCCCTTTCACCGGTGCAGTAGCAGCAGACATCTGGAAGAGGCCTGGCATTAACTGGTTTGAGCTTTTAGCGACTGACTTCATCTTTCCGGGGATACAGGAAGCTGTAAGTTTTTGTTCTCCTTCTTCACTTTTCTTTTACCCTTTTGCTTTTTTTATACAGCTAGGGTGCACGAATGTGGGTGTCAAAAGAAATTATGATCTTTAAGTTTGCTAATTAGAAGGTGAATTTAGTTAAATTGATGCAGCAATAGAAGATTTGATTCAAACTTAGAATCTGCAAGACATACCTGGGATAAGACAAGAACTATAGAAGACTATTCTACACTGTCGTTTCGTCTATTCTTTACTAATATAAACGGTCAATAATCATGTCATATGTGAGTAGGCATAGGCTTTACTGGAACTTTTGTATAAAAAATTTGAGAATGTCAGATGGTTGTATAGTTTGATTTACAACATAAAAGATCTATTTAAAAATGAGCATAAGTTATTTTTCATTGACAAAGACATTGTCTCTTATCAGATCAAGGCTGAGAAGTACATCTTCTTGTATGGAGCGGAAGAACCCAAGACCATCCAGGTGATCGAGGACTCGCTAAAGAAGATCGACGACAAAGCCATCGTCGCCTTCAATGTCACCAAATCGCAGTTCTTTTGGAACCGCCTCAAGAGCTGCATGCTTTCGAAGCTACAAATCGGAGGGGACTTGCACGAACCCATTATGCAGGACATCCTCAGGCTCTACACCTGTTTCAAGAAGGACGGCGGGTTTACGGTCCTCACGAAGGGGTCGCGGGTCGTGATCAACGACTCCCACATGTACGTCACGATGGTTCTGGTGCAGTACGAGACGTGGAAGAAGCACGTGAACGTGAACGGGAAGACGTTCGACATGGTCTTCAAGGAGGAGTTTGACCGGTTATACGTCCCCCCGAGGTGCCACCACTTCTATATTCCGAACATGGTTGGCTACATCCCAGAGGATGTGAAGTGCCCGATTTGCCCGGGCATGATGAACAACATTGTCAAGTTCGAGTGCTGCCATGATGCACATTAGTCGAGCAATGATGAGAGCGTGCTCTGTGAGTGCCCTACGTACCGCTGGATGAATGAATAAAGAGGGCTTGCTTATTGTCAGCCCAGCCCTCCTCCCTGAACTTTTGCCTATGCAGAATAACGTACGGAACAACTATGTTCCTGTACTCTCTCCATGTAAAACGTTTCCCTTTGGACCGCTTGCTTTTGTTATTGTTATCAATAAAATTGCCTCTCCGAGCGCTTTCGCCTCGTGACAGTGAAATTGCCACATGGCAAGCTTCTATCACACTGCAAATGACAGACTTCGATGTCCTACGTACAAGCTTAGAATCGAATTTGACTTTAAATTTATTCATCCGACCTTTTATAACGTATGGTCGAATGGAGGGTGGTGTGACTAGTATTCGGCCTTTTAGCCCTATTCAGAGCAGAAGTTGTGATCATCGCGGGGATTGATCAATGGGACAAGAACCCATTCTTTCCTTCTCTTGCGACTCCAGCAATTACCTTTATTTTATCTAGAGGAAGAATTACCTTAACGAGGAATTAACACCAGAGACGGGATGAAGCAAAAGAGAGTATGGGAGGAGCAGCAGGCGAGACTAACAGACTTGAAGAATAAAACTTAGCGACAGGTGTCGACGCCCGAAAATCAGCAATCCAAGCAAAATCGGCCATTTTGGTAGTTTTTTTTTTTTTTTTTTTTTTTTCGATTACAAATTATGAATAAATAAATCCGAGGAAAATACAAAAAAAAAAAAAAAAATGGAACTCTGCCCGAAGAAAATAACCCATTTGGATGAGAAATCATATTGAACTTAAACTGGTCCTTAGCATGACCTTAAACTGCTATGCCGAATCGGAGCCCTCCTCGAGGCGTAAAATTGAGGAAAGGGTTAACCGTGGGGGGATTTGAAACCAAATTAGGGAACAACCCCTCGGCCAGACCAAGCTCTACTTCCCTTGGGTTGCCAAGGCGCATCTTGGAATGACGGCAGCTAGTATGGTCCTTAGCATGACCTTAAACTGCTATGCCGAATCGGAGCCCTTCTCGAGGCGTAAAATTGAGGAAAGGGTGAACCGCAGGGGGATTTGAAACCAAATTAGGGAACAACCCCGGCCAAACCAAGCTCTACTTTCCCTGGTTGCTAGGGCGCGCATCTTGGAATGACGGCAGCTGGTTTCAAATTTTGTTTACTTAAACACCAAGGACGGAATTGATTTTAATTGGTCCACTAAGTAAAAAGGAGTTGGGCCCATCCCTCTTTTGACTAGATTCCTATCTCTCGTGCTCTCTTGGAACGGCGGAGGACGAGCAGACGTTCTCCTAGTTCGAGCGGAAATCATTGCAGGTATGCATCTTTTGTTCAATCAATTCGAATATGTTTTGTTCTCATGTTTTTTTTTTTTTTTTTTGAGCGAAAAATGGCATTGTTCTAAATCTAGATATGCGCCAGTTTGTAAATCGAAATCGATTATTTTCTGATCTGTTGTGATGATCTAGACTCATAGTACTGCTAATTGTGAAGATTATAAATGAGTCGTTGCTTCCATTTTGCACATGGCTATTGGGAGAACAGTAACAATCCGAACAATATCATATTAGCACAGTAAAATAAAACAATTTTTCATGTCATGCAAACCTAATAGGAAACGATGTAGCAGAGCAATATAAATACCAAGTACACAAACACAACATGATTTTTTTTATGTTAAAAACCTTCTCAGTATGAGGAGATCAATTGACAATACACAAACAAAGAGCCAAATACCCGATGGAGAGCAAAGGCCGGTAACTTCCAAGGAAATTGGGCCATTTCAAGCTAATTATTTCCCAAGAAGCACGAACCAGAAGCTCTCTATCTTCAACGAACGAGAGCCTTGAGGCTTAATTGCCATTGTCAGTGCAATGAGCCTAGTGTACTCTGCTCTCCCCTTAAACCCGAGGATGCTGCAACTTCGAGCAACGAGGAGAAACACAATCTAACAAGCCGAAATTCTACTGCCCCTCAAATTCTTCACCCACACAGACACACAGAAATCTCTTTCGATTGGGTAGAACTAGCGGCATTGGTCGAACGTGTTCCATCAGGCCTAGAAAAGGGGAAGAAACAAGAGAAAATTAATTACATGGAGCAACCGAGTTCATTTCTCTTAGTACGAGAGCGAGGACGAAGATACCAGCAGCTTAAGTTGGCGGACGGGGTTATGCTGTCCGTGAGTCACCAGCAGCTTAAGTTCCAGAAAAGTTTATTCTTCATAAACAGGACAGCATAAAGCCAATTGACAATACACAAACAGAGACCTAGATAGATCCATACGATAACATGCTAACTTATGAAGAGCTCGGGCATCACCGAATCCTCGTCAAGCAATTCAATTCACAAATCAATCCCATGAGATGCAGGATTATACGTAAGAATCACAAATCAGCTCTAAAATTTGGAAATACGTTTCGCTTTCCCACAATTGTAGAGCCGCATGAACCGGCAATCCGGAATGTATCCAACAAAGATGATGGCTATGTAATCCACCATGCTACAGACCATCCAACTACGGTACATAACTAAGCCCCATCTGCCCAAGGTCCGATTTGAAGTGCCGATGTAAAGGACTGCAATAAGTCATACCGGTTAGTAAAGGTCCAAGTCAGAAAAGATATGACTAAAGCATCGGAATTTATGAATACAACATTAACGTTATTCCCTGGAATAAAGGCATCACCATACTTGTTTTCCATATACTCTTTTGACGTAGTCTTCCGTCAGCTCCATTGCTATGTTTGTTTATCCATCCAGGCAGGGCCGCACAACTTCAGACATCACAAAATTTTGGAAACTTGTGATTGAATAGCAGAATATGCATGTGTGAGGTCCTTATTTCTACTGTTTTCCGAAAACGAAATGAGCATTTTGTGTGATCATCGTTTAATCTCATATGAGCTATTGAGAACTCAACTCCCCATATATCATTCAACAACTAATTAAAGTTCAAGACAATTAGTTAACAGCACATAGAATTCAATACAATACTAAAAAAAATGAGGACAGGAATAATTGGAAACTCAGCATTATTGAGCTACATCGAGCAAATTTTTTTGTTGATTAACGCACAAAGAGATGATGTTGAGAGAAGTGCCTCGATAATCGACATAAGAATTCAGTTTGACCACAACCGGTCTCCTAACAATAGATTTCTATAAATCCACGGGGGTTTTCGTGGTGGCCAACCCTTTCTCCCCTCCTCCGCTCATCATCCTAATCCTCGACTGGTGCTTCCTTTACTCGAAACAAGGAAGATCCATAACCATAATTCGATCAAACTGAAAAGAAACCAAAAATTGCCAACTAAATTTAGATAGAGAAAGGGCTCGCGAGCAAACCAAATCTATTGCGAATCCCTCGTTCACCTCCAACCATAACTCCTCAAATGCCGAAACAAAGAAGGACCCTATGGTGCTCATCTCATTCCCTATTTCAAGTTATTTCTTGGAATTATGGATGGTGGAGTCAAGGGGTGTCAAAACCGAATTAAATTGAAATTTCGTGTATTTTCCACTTGGATGACTGAAAAGTAATCATTTTTTTTTATTTGGCTCAATTAATCAAGTCGAACCGAAATTCTCAACAAAACTTAAATGCCCAACTTAAAATCTTTCTTCTTTCTGATCCTTTATTCAGTTTGGTTTCAATAAAACAATAAACAAGGCAAAAATAAGAAAACCAAAAAACCGAATCGAACCAAATTGAACCAAACCAGATTTTTGATTCGGTTTGTATTTGGTTTAGTTTGGATTTGATTCGAGTGGATTTCGCACCTTATCAGTTCGGAACCGTGGACACCCATTGGTGATCATTTATATGAAGAAAATCAAAGAATGGACAGTGATAATGATGATGAGGAAACAGAGAATCTTGTCCAATTTAATTTTTTTTAGAATGTTAAAAAGAGTTCACTTTAATTGCTATTCTCCATTCTTATCTTTTTTTTTAATTTCATTTTTCAACCTTTTATTTTCTTCTCTCAACAAATAACTTTCTTAACGGTGCTGTCATATGTTGTACTAGCCGGTTTGTCTAAGCGAATGAGAAATAAAATTGATTGATTTTGTTTTTACTATAATTATACGATTTATCAAAAATATTTCTTAAATTAATAATTTTAACTTGTTTGTCAAATCGTCGTCTCCGTACATCGTATTGGTAGTCTGATATTGCTAGTGCTAGTACCTAGAGGGGGGGTGAATAGGTATATAAACGATTTTTCTTGATAGACGCACAATACTTAGACAATTAAGGAATTGCAACAAATAACAATCAATCATAAAACTCAGTGAATGAAAGAGAGAAATAAACACGCGGTTTATAGTGGTTCGGCTTGATTCAAGCCTACGTCCACTCTTCTGCACTGACAGCCAATCGGCTGGATTCCACTATGAACAAAGAGATGTTACAGCGTTGATCTTCCTTGATTTCTGGGTGTAGATGAACTACCACACTCACTCAAGGTATCACCAAGTATAGACACTCTCTGTGTATACAATTTCGCTCGATCGTATCGACTAATAATCAAGGTGCTTCGGACTGGAATTTCTCTATCGATCACTCTTCTAAAACAACTAGAACGTCTTCCTTTTATACTCCTTTATGCCATCATACCCGTTGGCACTTACCAAAGGAATTCCTCCAATCTACCCGTTGGACGGAATCAATCAAGAAGATCATTCGAGCTATTAAAGGAATCTGACGATAGCCCATCAATCATGTTCGCCCATACAAGCAGGATCTAGGTTTCCATGAATAGAACCTTCCAAGAATACTTCGTCGATCATCGGATCTTCAATTGATCTAGATACGAATCAAAGAATCCGTTATATTTATTCAGCTAAAAGATCTTCTCCGAGGATGAAATCCTTAATCATTTTCTTCAGATTTGGATTTCCTTCGACCTTGAATCGATAAACCGTCAATGAGAATAATTTTGAGTCTTAAGTCTTGAGTCTTGATTCTTGAGTCTTGAGTTCGAGTCTTGAGTGCGAGTGGAGTGCGAGTGCCGGTGATCGAAAGTCTTCAGACAATCTGCAAATATCCAGACTAGACTGATGGAAACGTTTTGTCAGCTTCAAAATCTTCTAGAACAATTTCTCCAACAATCTCCCCCTTTTTGATGATGACAAAACTTTCCTGTAGATTTGAACAACCTTGACCTGCAAAAACATTTCTCAAGCAATATGGCTATCTCATAAAGATTAATAAAACAACCGGACTCTGCATCCACAGAAAATTGGTTAGACTTTCATGAGTAACACCATATAACAACACTCGATATAAATGCCAACAGTCAAGCATCACAATCCACAGCCCAAATTCAGTCCATACTCAAGTTCACACAAGTCATACTCAAAACATACTTAAAAACTTAAAAACTCACAACCACAAAAACAAATTTAAAGTTAAGGTTTGAAAAAGATGGTTGGTTCAAATTTCTTCTCCCCTTTTTGTCATCGGTAAAAGGTGAGAAAAGAGTCAGGTCTGCTTGGGAATGCGCACAATCTGGAAATCTCCCATGGATTGTACTATGCCTTCGAGCCTCTTCAAGTCTTCCCTTAATTGAGCTACCTCCTCTCCTTTGGCATTGGCTTGAATCTGTAGAGCGAGGTCTTTCATTCTGTCTTCCAGGGTAACTGAAGATGCTTGTCTAGCATTCTTGATGTTTTGAATCTCATAGTCCAGAGCATAGATTTGGCCCCGCATTTCTAGAAGAACATCAAGAATATGTTGAAAATCTGCTGAATTGTGTCATACGCATACTAGCATTTACTTTCTCGGATGGAGTGAATGCGGACGATGTCGCTTCGTATGACCTTGCAGATTTGATGATGTATCATGTTCTTCTTCTTCGAGCAATTGAGAAGCCTGAAACTCTTCTGGAGCAGCATGAGGTGAGGATTTTTCTTGCTCCCCAACTCCCCTGTCTCTAAGACATCAAAATCTTGCTCGCCAACTCCCCCTGTCTCTAAGACATCAAAATGGGAGGAGTGATGATCATGCTCTTCCGATTCCTTCTCTCCAGATTCAGTAGCAGACTTTTCTTTCTCGTCTTCTCCTTCTTCTTCAGCTTCTATCTCTTTTTCTCTCTACTCTTCTTCTTCATCTTCTTTTTCCTTTTCTCGCTGCTCTTCTTCTTCTCTTTGCTTTGACTGAAGTTCCGTTGATCGAGATACAGAACGTCTAGTCCTTACCAGTGTAGGAATAGAAAGATCTTCCTCTTCTTCTTCATCCTCCAAGATGAGGGATCTTCTCTTTTTGGATGGAGCACCAATGGGCTCCTTTCCTTTTCTCTTTGATACAGAAGATAGAGGAGTTTTCACCTTGAACTTTGCCATTTCCTTGCTAAGTTCTTTCAGACGCATCTTCGTCAACATATTCAAACCTACCACCATTTTATCGCACGGTCGAACACGAGAGTGTGTGGTGGTTCAATATTCATGTGTCGAAGATCTTTGTCACAAGATTTGGGTAAGGCAATTGTCCCTTGTTCTTCGACATTGCTACGTACATATGGAAGAGAATAGTATGAGGCGAGAGAGAACTTCTTTCCGAGTTGATTGCATGCATCAATTTTGCTTCCGTATTAGATACATCAGTCTTTGATGTAGACTTTGGCCTGATGCAATTGATCACAATTTTGTGCAGCACAATATTGATGGCACTCATCTTCGAGTAGGTAATCTTCACCTCTATATCTCTGTTTTTGACAAGATCCAGAGTAGCACGAGCAATCGAGACTTTGATTGGTTGATAACGTCCTCGTTCAACACCAATTATGTCCGCCAGCATGTCCACATCAATCACATAGTCCTGATCTCGAACACTGAATGATATTCTATTCGCATCTAGAAAATCGAGATTCGAATAGAAATATGCGTCAAGTGTGCATAACCATCCGTGGTATCGGTGCAAAAGCTGCTCAAGTTGAAGCGGTTGGAACTTTTCCCTTAAGTTCACATTAACAGCATCCGGGAAATCAAAATCAACACTCCTGGGGTTTATCACTCCTCGTTTTAACAGACTGAAGAACAGCTTCTCCTGTTCCTTCGATCTAAACAACTCCATCTTCTTTCCCTTCACCTTTGCAGCAATGCCCATTCTCGGTTGAAAATCACTAAACATTTTATCATCTTCGTTCCCCTCATTGGGAATCGGTCCTGAAACACGAGGGTCACTTGGAATGTTCGCAAGTGCCTCTTCAACCTTTCCTTTGGGAGCTATTCCCAATTCCTCCATTCGCTTCAAAAATCTGTACTCATTTCCATAGTTCTTATCTCTAAGGAAACTATCTATATAATTCAGAGGAGAACCAGAAGCTTTCAACGCACGATAGAGCATGTAAATAAATGAGGGTTTTTGCGCTCTCACAGGTTCAACGTCCTCTAGAATGACTTCCTCCTGATGATGACCCGCATCTTGTGGGGTAGATGGTGAGTGATGAGGTGGAGAAGGAACTGGACTCTGTTGCTGTCTCGACAAATCTTCTTCCTCGGTGAGATCGAAGTGCGTAGGTCCCTCCTTCATTCTCTCGTGGACCCCGCTTGCGATCCTTGACGACTTTCTCGAAGAAGACATCTTTTCTTGTCAATGAAAGATTCCTTCACTCGCTTTCCCAAGGAAAAATGACAACTTTCTCGAGTATGAATACGAAGTAGAAAACAGGATTGAGAGAAGAATGCCTTTTAGGGTTTTGAGAATCGAGTAAAAAGAGAAAACTATGTATATATAACTCAGTTTTGAAAAGGAAATAGCAATCGATACGAAGAAAAGTGAACCGATCGTCTTTCTTTTAAAGATAATAACTGCCATTTTAAAAGAGATTATCCCTTTTTGAAAAGGCATGTTTCCAATTTTTTTACGGAAATTGAAGATGGTATCAATCAATTATAACTGAATGAATGATCGTACCTTTTTGAGATAAAGAAATAACTTACAGTCCATACAATGAAGGTCTGAGTCTGAGAATTCAGAGTCTGAGGGTTAGAGTCTGATTGATGTAGATTCTTCAGACTTTAACCTCTTCAAGCTTCAAAATGTTGAGTCTGGTACGGATAAAATCGAATTGATTTTTCTCCAAAGGCTTTGTGAATATATCCACTAGTTGACTTTTCGAATCAACAAATTGAATTGAGATTTCTCCATTTTGAATATGATCTCTAATGAAATGATGTCAAATCTCTATATGCTTTGCTCTTGAATGAAGGATTGGATTTTTGGTGAGATTGATTGCGCGGGTCTTTGTCACATCTGATTTACGTGCATGAGTCTTCAATCCCAAAGTCTTGTAGCTGTTGTTTTATCCATAGAATTTGCGAACAATGACTTCAAGAGCTACATACTCTGCTTGTTGTAGAGAGAGCTACGATTTCTGTTTCCTTGAAAACCAAGACACATCCTGCTTCCAAGCAACTGGCAGGTTCCTGAAGTACTCTTTCTATCGACTCTGCAACCGGCCAGATCAGCGTCTGAATATCCCAGAAGATTGAAGTCTCCCTCCTTAGGATACCATAGACCGATGCTTGAAGACGAGGCAACGTATTTAATAACACGTTTTGCAGCCTTGAGATGAGATTCTCTAGGATCGATTGAAATCTAGCACAGATGCAAACACTCAACAAAATGTCGGGTCTAGAGGCGGTAAGATAAAGAAGTGAACCGATGATGCTTACGTACGGCTTTTGATCAACTTTCTTCCCTTCTTCATCTTTGTCTATTTTCAACGAACTTGACATTGGTATATCAGTCTTTTTGCAATTTTCCAATCCAAATCTTTTGACAAGATCATTAGCATATTTTTCTTGACAAATGAACGTTCCTTCCTTCAATTGCTTTACTTGAAGACCAAGAAAGAATGTTAATTCTCCCATCATACTCATTTCAAATTCATCCTGCATAGACTTTGAAAATTTCTTGCATAGACTTTCATTAGGGGATCCAAATATGATATCATCCACATATATTTGAACAAGTAAAAAACTTTTGTTTTCCTTTTTAATAAATAAAGTAGTATCAACTTTACCTTTAGCAAAACCATTCTTTAATAAGAACTTACTTAGTCGTCGTACCAAACTCGAGGTGCCCGTTTAAACCATACGAGCCTTTTCGGTGAAGACGAGTCGGCTTCTTTGGGTCTTCAAACCACGGAGGTTGTTCCACGTAAACTTCCTCATGGATAAATCCATTTAGGAAAGCGCTTTTGACGTCCATTTGGAATAACATGAAATTTTTATAACAAGCAAACGCAAATAATAGACGAATAGCTTCTAACCTTGCCACAGGAGCGTAAGTCTCATCATAGTCTATTCCTTCTTCTTGCGTATATCCTTTTGCCACGAGTCTTGCTTTGTTTTGTACGACTTTTCCTTTTCATTCATCTTGTTTGAACACCCATTTGGTTCCGATAACGGTTTTACCTTTTGGTTTAGATGTCGGATCCCATACGTCATTAATGTTGAACTGCGAGCTCTTCTTGCATGGCTTCAATCCAGCTTTCATCAGATAGAGCTTCTTCTATGCTTTTTGGTTCAATTTCAGAAATAAGAGCTACAACACTAGACTCTTCACGCCTTTTGGATCTGGTGCGAATTCCTTCATTAATTTCTCCGATAATGAGATCTTTAGGATGACTGGATTTATGCTTCCGATTCTTGGTTGATTTGACTGTTGAAGATCTCTTTCTTTATCTCGAGTCTTCACGAGTAGCTTGATGCTGATCTTCCAGTCGAGAAGCTTCTTGAGTTGTAATCTTTTGAGGGTGCTGGAGCGAGTTCGGACTCTTCATCTTCGAGTCTGATTGGATTCATGTTGCGTAGAGTCTTGGAATTTGACATTCATTGACTCCTCCACGAGGCGGCTCTTCTTATTATAGACTCTGTAGGCTTTACTTGATGTAGAATATCCAAGGAAGATGCCTTCATCTGATCTTTCTTCAAACTTACCAACTTGATCTTTTGCATTTTCAATATAAAACATTTGCATCCGAATACATGAAAGTATGAAACAATAGGCTTCTTTCCTTTGAATAATTCATAAGGGGTTTCTCGAAATAGGTCTTAGAAAGACTCTATTGATTATATAGCATGCTGTTGAAACAACTTCGGCCCAAAATCGTGAAGAAATTTTACTTTCAATTAACAGAATTCTAGCAATTTCTTGAAGAGATCGATTCTTCCTTTCCACAACTCCATTTTGCTGAGTATATGGGGAGGAGAATACATGTTTAAATCCAGAATTATCACAAAATTTTGTAAAATTTTGATTTTCAAATTCACCTCCATGATTTGTTCTTATACTTGATATAACACATCCAATTTCATTTTGAATCTTTTTAGCAAATTTTTCAAAATACGAAAATGTTTCTGACTTATTTGCTAGAAAATATACCCAAGTAAAACGGGAGTAATCATCTACAATTACCAGGCAAAATTTCTTACCTCCAATACTCTAGGTTCTGGTTGGTCCAAATAGATCCATATGCAGCAGCTGCAGTACATGATTAGTAGAGACATGATTTATTGGTTTGAATGAATTTCTTACATGTTTTCCCAGAATGCATGGTGTACATGGATTGGTCTTTTGATATGATAATTTTGGTAGTCCTCGAACAAGCTGTTTTGATGAGATTTTGGCCAATTGCTTCATGTTGACATGGCCGAGCTTTCTATGCCATAAGCTTGCTTCATCTTGAATAGAGATTAAGCAATGCGATTCATTTGGTTTTACGTCTAAGAGGTAGATATTTCCATGTCTTCGACCTTTGAAAGACTGAGTAGAGTCTTTGCGATTCCCGGAACATGTTCCTTCTTGGAAGAAAATCTTGAATCCAGTATCACATAGTTGACTAATGTTGAGAAGATTGTAATTGAGTCCTTCTACTAGAGAAACATTGTTGATTGTGAGATTTCCAATTTTGACAGTTCCAAATCCCACAATATTTCCTTTCTTTGTTTCCTCCAAATGAAACTTTTCCTCCATTTACTTGAATAGGCTTTAAGAAGCAATTTGAGTCTCCCGTCATGTGTCTTGAACATCCGCTGTCAAGATACCATTTTACTTTTTTCTTGACGGAGACCTGCATTCAAAAGAGAGTCTCAAACTTTCTTTGGTACCCAAATTTTCTTGGGTCCTTTGGTGTTAGTAGAATAAACATTATAAGGCCATGCTTTCTTAACAGGCTTCCAAATCAAAGGACACTCTTTTTCAAAGTGATCCTTCTTTGTTACACTTTGAACATCTTAGAGCATTTTCGACCTACGGATTTTTACAAAAATTTCTTGAAATGATTTTTGTAAGCCTCTTTAGATGGTCTTTTCTTAATTCTTTCTTTTACTTTAGGAAAATCAATCAAGGGAATTGTTTATATTGTCATACCTAGACCAGACTTATTGAAGTAAGGTCTTTGAACCGAAAGAACTTTTCAAGTTTTTCAGATCCTATTGAAAATTTCCTTGAAATATTTGATAAGTCAATTTTTAGAAAAGTATTTTCTTTTAAGAGATTATCTTCTTTTTCTTTAAGAGTCGAAACATTCAAGTCTAAACTTTTGATTCTTTCTTCTAAAATGTTTTCTTTTTGTTTTAAAGCTAAGTTTTCCTTTTTTAGTTCGGAAACTCTTTTGAGAGAAGTCTTAAGACTAAAACACAGTTCATCAATATATTTAGAAACTTTGACAGGAATTTTAAAATCACTTACCTCAAATTCAGCATGCAGTCGATTCGAGAATGAGTCGAGTCGATTGTGCCATCGGACACAGATTGGCATATTCATCATCACTTTCTTCACACTCGGTATCACTCCAAGTTTCGGCTTTGAGTGCTTTTCGAAACTTTTCAGCTTTTCCTTTCTTCTTCTTGAAGAGGACGTTGGGTCTTATGTGTCCCTTTTTCTTGCATTCGAAACAAACTACATCTTTTTTCGGTTCCTCATCATCAACAGACTTGGATTGCTGTCTTTGAAAACTTTGTTTATTGGAGTTGAACCTTCTTCCTTTCCTATTCAGTTTTCTGAATCTTCTTATCATAAGAGCAAGCTCCTCATCATCCAGATCATCTTCAGAATCTGCATAATCAGAATCATCATTTGATTTTAATGCAATGGATTTCTTACCTCTTGGATCTTCGTCTTCATTAATTCGTTCCACTTCATAAGACTGAAGAGTTCCAATCGGCTCATCGACGAATAGTGGCATAATTCTTTGCGTCTCTCTTATTGAAGTCTTTATATGATTCCAATCCTTAGAGAGTCCACGCGTAGCTTGTTCACTTTCATGGGATCGAGATTTTTGTCCTTGGTTCTCAAGACTATTGACAATATCTGTAAAAACGACTAAACATGTCGGTTATAGGTTCTCCTGGTTTCATCTTGAAGGATTCATATTGACCAGGAGAATGTTGATTAGGTCTCCTTCACTCGATCTGTTCCTTCATATGTGATATGTAATCCATCCCATACTTCTTTTGCTGTAACACAAGAAGATATTCTGTTATATTCAGTTGGTGACAAAGCACAATATAAAGAGTAAATTGCTTTTGCATCGAGTGCTTGTCTCTTATTTATTTCTTCCTGAGTCATTCCACAGTCTCAATTGTTTCTTTTCCTCTTTCGAGACGATGCAGCGGTAGGTGTGATCCCTTTTCCACAACGTCCCATTCCAGAGGATCCTTTGATCGTAGAAAGGCTTTCATCTTGTTCTTCCGGATGTTGTAATCCTTTCCATTAAAGTAGGAGGTCTGGTATTGCTTTGCCCTTCCATTAGCCACGGTGCCGACATACTAGCCATGGATCTTTTACTCAAAAAACACTTCAAATAAAGTAAGAACACGGGCTCGATACCAATTGATATTGCTAGTGCTAGTACCTAGAGGGGGGGTGAATAGGTATATAAACGATTTTTCTTGATAGACGCACAATACTTAGACAATTAAGGAATTGCAACAAATAACAATCAATCGTAAAACTCAGTGAATGAAAGAGAGAAATAAACACGCGGTTTATAGTGGTTCGGCTTGATTCAAGCCTACGTCCACTCTTTCTTACGCACTTTGGACAGCCAATCGGCTGGATTCCACTATGAACAAAGAGATGTTACAGCGTTGATCTTCCTTGATTTTACGGGTGTAGATGAACTACCACACTCACTCAAGGTATCACCAAGTATAGACACTCTCTGTGTATACAATTTCGCTCGGGCGTATCGACTAATAATCAAGGTGCTTCGACTGGAATTTCTCTATCGATCACTCTCCTAAAACAACTAGAACGTCTTCCTTTTATACTCCTTTATGCCATCATACCCGTTGGCACTTACCAAAGGAATTCCTCCAATCTACCCGTTGGACGGAATCAATCAAGAAGATCATTCGAGCTATTAAAGGAATCTGACAATAGCCCATCAATCCTGTTCGCCCATACAAGCAGGATCTAGGTTTCCATGAATAGAACCTTCCAAGAATACTTCGTCGATCACCGGATCTTCAATTGATCTAGATACGAATCAAAGAATCCGTTATATTTATCCAGCTAAAAGATCTTCTCCGAGGGATGAAATCCTTAATCATTTTCTTCAGATTTGGATTTCCTTCGACACCGAATCGATAAACCGTCATTGATGTCCACCGTGTCTCCAACATAGTCCATTCGCCCCCGATTCTTCACCGCGACGGACAAGGGAGCATCCACTTTGACGGCAAGCGTGATTCCGGTGGCCTCTCGATGCCGGATTGTTGATTTGGAAGCTGATCAGCTGGTGGCCTGGTGTGTACGTCTCTCGCCCGTCACCGATGCCTCGTGGGAAGCGAGTTCCGAGACATTCGAGGAGGTCGGCCATGCAGGTGCGACCGTGAGTGCTGCGTCGCCGGAGAGCGAATTGGTTCCCTGGAGTCCGTCTAGGAGCAGGACGAGCGTTTTCTATGAGTTTTCGAGTGATTATGTTGCTCGGAGATCAATGTAGTAATCCTTGGAAGGAGATCAGGATGGGGAAGCTGGTGGAAGATGTCGATGCTCTCGCTGGGACTATATGCTGCTATAAGGTAAATGAACTAAGCTTTGAACAGCTATCGGATGGTGATACTTTTGTTTCTGGTTCTAAATGTGGTGCCATTTGTTTTCTGCGATGTTTCTCCCGCTTAAATTTCTCGATTTGAATGATGGTTCACTGGTTGAAATGTGATTTTAACCGAATTTCGAGCGTTTTTGTCCTAGCCTAATGCTTGTATCCTGTCACGCCCCGATCCTCGGGCACACACACATTCTTCTCCCTTGGTTGATTTTATAATGCGATATCCCAGGACTATGTATCGCCGACCCTTTCAATTTTTTAAGCATTTGCGGAAGCAGTTAAAATCCCCAGACAATAAAACAATGGGATAGAAAAGCAGGGTCATATTCTTCATATTGAAATTTATAACCAAACTTTTATACAAAACACAAACCAGAGCACTTCACAACTTTTTACTCTAAACTCTATTCACATCAAAATAGAGATCTCAAAAGAAGATAGAATCTCAATCCATCTGGGTCGTACTCAAGGCCCCTCTCGGGATTATCTTCTTCTTCCAAAAATCCTTAGACTCCTCCTCTTTAGCTCCTTAGCGGGGTCCTGAAATGTTTTCCCCAAACTGGGATGAGACTACGTCTCAGCGAGTTCTATCCCACTAAGGCTCGATTAGTAAACTATTATACTATAGGCTGCCTAAACACGTACAGGGCAAAAGACTTACCTTGGTCTCAGATCCTACCTGCAAGTCAGTACAATTCATAATAGGCACCCAAGTAATCATATCATCGATCGAAGCATCGATCAAATCGACCTAGTTGATTATATGCCAACAAGACCACTCACGGTCATTTCCATTCAATCAATCAATTCACAACATCAAATCAAAGCAATGATCAATCGACCTAGTCGATTACATGTCAGACGGACCATTCTAGGTCAATGCTCTTGGGCGTCAAGTTCACCAAGGTGACTTATCCACTAGACAATTGCGTGCGTTTTTTAAGGCGCCATTTTCGCCAGTGACATCCTTAGTCACCGAACCACGCATGCCTATAACCATGTACTCAATAGACAATTGTGTGCGTTCTTTAAGGTGCCGTTTTCGCCAGTGAGGTCCATAATCACCGAACCACACATGCCTATAACAATGTATTTAATAGACAAGTGTATGCGTTCTTTAAGGCGCTGTTTTCGCCAAAGGATGTCCTTAATCACCGAACCATACATGCCTATAACAATATGAGTACTAGACCGATACGTGCGTTCTTTAAGGCGCCGTTTTCACCAGTGATATCCCAATCACCGAATCACGTAGGTCCACAATAATGTATGTATTAGACCGATACATGCGTTCTTTAAGGCACCGTTTTCGCCAGTAATGTCCCAATCACCAAACCACGTAGGTCCATACACCACGTCTGATCGGTTCAATCCCAGAGTATTTCCAATTCTCTCATAACTCCATTCACTTTACAATTCAATCAAAGCATTATAAATGCTAAATAAACATACTAGGTCATCTACTAATCAATCATTCAAATTCACTCAATTTCAAGCAATTTAGGATAGATCCCTAAAATATCACGAAGTTATTTAATTCCATGTAACGTAGAACTCAAATAAATAAACTGATTGCGCCACAACGATCAGCACGAGATTTCGGTCGTCGGCCATCAAAATCTTAATTTCCGAAAAATAATTAATTAATTACTTAATTTCGAAAAATAATTAATTAATTACTTAATTTCGAAAATTAATTAATAAATATTAAAAATTCAATTTAGCACAAAATAAAGCCCAATTAAATAAATGGACTTTACCACGGTCATCAGCATAAAATTCCAGTTCCGGACCATCTCAGTTGAATTTTTGAAAAATAAATAATTATTTAATTTAATTCCGAAAATTAATATTTAAATACTAAAAATTCCATTTAGGCCGAAAAGCTTAATTGGAGCTCACTAAGGATCGGGAAAAATCCCGAGGCACTTCCAATAATTAGTAGACCACGTCTACTTGCTAATTGCGCAATCAATTTATCTAAATCGCATCACAATTGACTAATAATTGCTAATTTATTCTAATCTAACCACCTAAACATAATTAATTAAAACTAAACCAACCTTAAGCATAATTAGCCAACTAATCCGGGATTAGTGAGATTACTCATCAAATCGCGCGCAAATCGGATTAATCCGACGGGGCGATGCGAGGAACAATTCTCTCCAAAGCACGGCTCGGGTTCGGGGCCCGGAAACGGCCCAAAAACGGGCCTAAAGCCGCTGGAAACCCACTTCGTGGGTTGCTGATCGGGGCTGGCCGGAGCTGATCCAGCGGCCAAAATGGCGAGGGGAGGCCGGCGGAGGATGAGGGGGACACCGGGGAGGTCCGGCGGGGCTGGACGGCGGCCGGAGGTGGCCGGACGAGGGCTGGACAGAGGCGAACAGGGCTGAGCAGAGCTTGATTCGCACGGGGAAGGAGCGACAGCGGCGACGGACGAGGGGCGGAGCGCACGGCGTGCGCGGGCGGCATCGCGGGTGCGGGACAGGTGGCGAGCGGCGGCTGCAGCTTCTGGTTCGAGCTTCTACTTTTGGTTCGCTTGTTCGGACGCACGGGGAGGAAGAAGAAGAAGAAGAAGAAGAAGAAGGTCACGTGGGGGAGTGGGGGAAAAGAGAGAAAGAGAGAGGAGATAAGGATTGAAAGAGAAAGAGAGAGGTCGGTGGGGGTTGCTATCCGCACGATGGGGGAAGGAAAGGAGAGAGAAAAGGGAGAGAATAATTATATTCTAAATTTCTTTTCTCTTTCCATTTTCCTTTCTAATTTTTTTTCGATCTTCATTTTTCCTCCGATAATTTTTTCTTGAAATTTCGGACTCGGTAATAAATTAATAAACGATGAGACGGTCCTAAAAATGAATTGTGACATGCTCGGATATTCAATTTCAAACCGAATCAAATTTCATGGTTAAAATCGATTGGACGTGATTTTAGTTCAATCCAACAAATTAGGTAGCTTTTAGGGATTTTACCGCGGATATATCCCTTAATGGCTTCACCCAATATGTAAGTTAATTTGTGAGTGATCAGCTCGGAGAAAAGGACCATAGGCGTGCCGACGATATGCACATTTCATTTTATCGAAACGGGATTGAATTTCAGGATGTCACATATTCACACAATGCATACTATGTCATTGTAAGAAAAAGAGTTCCTGTGGGTTTTCTCTATAGAAGATGAATTGCATATGATGTCATTGACACTGCTAGAGTTAGGTAATACAGTTTTTTTTTTTTTTTTTTTTTTTCTGGGTCAGAAGCTAAAGCATTTCATTAAGTAATCAAAGATGAGAGGCCCGGTAAAGGGGCATCATTACATAAAAGGTCCCATAAAATTTGTGGAGGTGATGAAACCCAATTCAAAAATAAGTAGTTGTTCTTGTGGGCTTTAGCTACCTAGTTTGTAACACAATTGACCTCTCTAGAGCAATGGGCTATATGAATGTTGGAAAAGGCCTGCATTTTTTCCTTGCATTTCCTGACAATAGGTTGAATTATTTTCCTCAAGAGTCTCACACGGCATAAAAGTTGAGATCCACAAGACTAATTATAATAAATAAAATCATAAGGAAAACAATTAGTAACAAACATGGGTCTAATATTAGTCTTATTCCCACAACTACTATATGAAGCTACTCCTCCTCTTACAAAAGAGAAATTAGGCGAGCCAATCCATGTGATATACAAGAATTTGACGGCGATGAACACTGTCCGTCTATCGGATGGTGTGAGAAGGAGCCGATGAGGGAGGGAAGCAAGTGAGGGAGAGGAATGACAAAGAAGGAGTGTCGTGCATGTTTGAAAGATCCAAGAGGAAAGATGTCGTGTGATTGTGGGAGTAAAGATAGAAATTGGGGGAAAAAAGGTTTTGGACCTCTACTTACAAAACCGATCCGGGAACTAGTTCCAAAACCGGTCCAGGAACTGGTTTCAACCAGTTCTGAATTTTGGGAACTGGTTCTTGGACCGGTTTCAATAGGAACCGGTTCTTGACCCTATTTTCTGGGTGGGCCAATCCGGAACTGGGTATACCCGGTTTGGTTGCACACCCCTAGGAGTCACTTTGTTAAGTAAGAACATCAGAACAAAAGAAGAACTACATAATGTTTCAAACAAATATAGGCTAATTTGAATATATCTACTCCTCATATACTCTTGTTTTTGCAAACACCATTGCAAGATGCCTATGTTTCGATCAAGATTGGCTTGGAACATTCGATTGCGGCCATTGCTCTTGCTACCCTGCAATGCGAAATGGCTCAAGGTGAAGAATATTGTCCAATTTGCGAAGTGGCAGCTGCAGCTCTAGCAATATCAATGAGAGAGATCTCAAAGTTCAAAGGAGTGTACATATGATAAATTTTTCAAATTTGTGACAAGATTGATCGACCCCTTTTTAGCTTGGACAATCTACATTGTAATTGATGACGTTCTTATTCGTTGTGAATTTCAAGTCTATAGTCTTTGACATCCACACATGATCATCTCACTTAGTACAGGTAGTACTGCATTTTGCATGGAGAACTTCCATATTGAACCATTGGGGACCTTTCAAGTTTGGACATCAAACTTCATTAATGAGAAAAGCAGGACACTTCCATATGGCTTCCACGTCGCGAGCTCCAACTGTACAGTGGTTGCCGTTGATGCTGAGAATGAGAGAGTCACGGGAAAGTTACAAAACTATTCTACTTTGCATTCTCTGATTTTAAGACGCATGCTTCGCATCGCAAATAATCAAAATCTTGCACATCTCAAACAGAAGCTGCAGCGGCTCAAGGCGAAAGAATGTTCGTACTTGGTAATAACATCTTCTGTTTTATTTCATTCTAAACTGTAATTGACTCTCTCTATCCCATCATTCAAAAAATGAACCCATCCAATATCTTCTCGAAACCTCATGCAGCGCGCTTGGTTGTGAATGTCTCTTGACCATTTGATTTTGGTGTGACCGAGTCTGATATGGTTGAATCCTACCGTGCCGAATGGTCTACATGTATTTGGATTGATGTCCCTGGTACATCCAATAGTGCCTTAAGAGCTATCTCTCTCTCTCTCGTTCTTATGTCGAAGTCTTTTGTAAATTTATGATCCACTTGCCTACTGTCCTAAATCTCAAATTCTTCCTACAAGTAGTATTTTGATTTTGCAAAGGTCAATCACAATTTCCCACCAAATCGTCACACCATAGCACATGAGATTGCTGAGAAAAAATAGAAAATACAATGTTAAATAAAAACATACAATGTTAAAGAAAGACATCATTCATTTAAACAAAACCTGAAGTAAATTAAGGAATACTTCTATGCTTCCCCTTGGAGACTTAAACAAATAACATGGTTGTTCAATAGGCAGATGATAATTATTGCGAGGAATTATTAGATATATAGATAAATTCTAGGTATATTTAATGGACCACTTGTCTGAAAATTGATTTACAACATGATGCAATGAGTTGATGACTTCTTACTGATTGTTTAATATGATTCGCGTCTCTAACTGTCTACTTACGACTTAACTTAGTAAATCAACTTGGTATATCAGTTTTACTATGGCTATACGGTTGTTGTTCATAGCTGTGGTTCTAGAATACGTTGATCACTTTTGGGACATGCAATAGAATTTATTGAATTAGAACCCGAGGGTTTGACAAATTGCCTGCATATACTGACGTGGTGAAATAATTCTTGATATTACTTTTAGAATTTTAGAAGTTTAATCAATCCAGGGTATACAAGAGAAGTCGTTATTGGCAACTCCACTAGGAATTCGAAGATATCGGATCTCCGTTTTTAGTCATTAACTAGTTTTTTGGTAATGGTGAATACAAGTACTAAAAGTTAACGGGAGAATTATCCAAAAAGTCCTCAACCTATTGCAGTTTTGTCAATTCAGTCCTAAACTTTTTAATTTTGCCGATTGAGTCCTAAACCTTTTGTCAGTTTGCCAATTGAGTTCATCCGGCCAATTTTGATCGGAAAATGCTGACATGGACGCCGGCAGTGCCACGTAGGACTGCCGGTGCTAACGTGGACAAATTTTAATAATTTTTTAATTTTTTAATATTTTTTTTAATATTTTCTGTTTCCCCACCCCTTTTTTTCTTTCTTTTTGGCTTTTCCCTTACCCTTTTCCGGTGGCCGGCCGGGCTAGCCGGCTGGCCTCGCCCGCCACGGGCGAGGCCCGGCCGGCGACGGCAACGCCGGCGAGGCCAACGCCGGCGAGGGCCGGCCTCGCCGGATCCGGCGAGGGGAGCCCTCATCGGGGTTCGCCCTCGCCCGGCAAGTGTCGGCCTCGCCCATGGCTGGGCGGGCGACGCTAACCACCGGGCACAAGCCGAGTTGCTGCGGCTCCGACTTCCGCGGTTCGTTGCTGCAGAAGCCGAGTTGGGTCGTCGTCTTCTCCAATCCACCCTCTGCAAACGAGCCGAAAACCCTCGAGTCCTTGGCAAGCTCCAACAATGGAGGCAGCGAACGGGGCACCGGCGCGCTCACGAAAGTCGGCGGCGAGGGAGCCCTCGCCCGGGCGAGCGTCGGCCTCGCCTAGACCAAATCGCGAGGCCGGCCCTCGCCCCTAGCCGGCCGGGCGTCGGCCTGTGGCCGGTGGCCAACCGTCGCTCGCCCGGCCGGGGGCGAGGCCAACGCTCGCCCGGGCGGGGCGAGCCTCGGCGAGGGCTCCACTCGCCGATCCGGCAAGGTCGGCCCTCGCCGAGGCCGGCCTCGCCCGGCATCGCCGTCGCCCGGCCGGGCCTCGCCTGTGGCGGGCGAGGCCAGCCGGCTGGCTGTGGCCGGTGGCCGGCCACCGAAAAGTGCAAGGGAAAAGCCAAAAAGAAAAAAAAAAAAAAAAAAAGAGGAAAAAATAGAAAATATTAAAATTTATCCACATCAGCACCGGCAATCCTACGTGGCATCGCTTGCGTCCACGTCGGCATTTTCCGGCCAAAATTGGCCGGATGGACTCAATTGGCAAATTGAGAAAAGGTTTAGAACTCAATCGGCAAGATTGAAAGGTTTAGGACCGAATTGGCAAACCGCAATAGGTTTAGGACTTTTTAAACAATTCTCCCAAAAGTTAACGCCTTTTAAATTAAAGTAACAGTTGACAAAGTAAACCATTTTATCTAAATTAACATAACAGTTAATGGTTTCTAACTTAACACCTTTATATTTATATTTTAATGTTATTTACCTTTTTTCCGGTCAATTTGTATTTTTTTTTTTATAAGTTAAGATATATACTTAAGCAATGACATATTTTGCAACATATATAATTACTTCGTAGTGACCTTTAAATATATTGCAGGAATCCAATTCTTTTTCTGTGGAATAATTAATCTTTTCTTATCTAATTAATGCAAGATAAAAAGGTTTTCAAGTAATGTGAAGGGAAGGGAAGGGAAGGGAAGGGAATAGATTGTTGTGAAGACGTGGCTCAACCTTAATTTATTCTAATCAATAAGATTTTTAATCTAATTAATGTAAAAGATAATGTATTCTAAGTAATGTGAAGCGAAGCAAAGGGAATAGAGCTTTGTGATGATGCGGCTCGACCACAAACCTTCATTCTACTCAACTTTCTGATGCCTTAGAGAACCTACGTACACAACGGTTTGGTAATCTAAAAGAAATTCTGGTTCTGATCTACTATAGCTTTTGCGGCAACACCAACCAAGCTCCTACGGGTTCATCCTTATTCACGATTCCATCGAGTGTCCGGTGATGGATTCCAGGACTAGGCCCCCCTGAGAAACCCTAGTAAATGACGAGGGTAATTCAAAGTTTGATGACTTAACAGAAGAAGATGAAGATGACTCAAGTCTCATCATTGGCCAAGTACTACGCAAGGACCCAAAGACAAGAAAACTTATACAACTAAACCAATTGCTGTTCTCCTGGTTTTAATGTACGTGCAGGATTGGTTCCATCTTGTAATTCAATGTCTGCTTCCTTCTCTGGCTCAATTTCACCAACCTTTGCCTGCTCATTTGCCACTATTCCCTCACTTGAGCCCCCTCGGGTTGATCCATTATTAGTAGCCATCTTCCTTTCATTCCACTTGTCAATGTTGTCCCAAATGAAAGTCACAATCTTCATTAACTTCTTCTTTTTGGTCGATTCTTTGGTCTCATCTTTATAGTTTCATCAAGGCACAAACAAAAGAAATATTGCACCTTCAGTCCCATCCTTGAACTCAATTAAAGAGAACAAGTAGGTGAATCATGCATATGTCCGTAATAGACGTGGTAACTTAACTTATTTACCTGTGATTTCATAATGGCATATAGGGGCAGTGTTCTATAGCTGCAGATAAGCTGGACACACACTCTAAATGACCCAATCAGACCAGTTAGTGATTATAGGACTTGATTGTCGATCTTATATGACATATAGGTTAAAGATATAAGTATCATTCTTACCCTATGACAAGTCTTGGGATGACGTAGCCAACCTCTCCCATAATGCATGAGCTTAAATGATATTGGTACTGTAAGAAAAGACCCGAGCATTAGTCCTATTTCCTACACTTTACCCAGGTACCCAAGGAGGTATCGTATGTTAGGAACCAATTTTCTCACAATTAATGTAGACAGAAGGTTGTGAAATCAATGCTCACCAAGACAAAGAAGAAAAAAGCAAGTTGGAAAGAGTTTTGGAAGAGTACGATGTGAATCAGGTCAAGGACAAGATGAGGCTTATGGAACCAGAAATCTTCTTCTGAAAATTCAATGGCGGTAACTGTCGATTCTGAGGCCCCTGCACTTAAATCAGACTTCTTGGTGATCTTTTCGGTCCACTGTTTTACTATGTGCTCCAGTTTCATGCCGACAGCAAGCAGAAGCTGCAAAAAGGCAAGAAAGAATCATATTGTTTCCACCAAGTAAGCCTCGACAAGATCTTGAACGGATTCCTCAACTAGCAAAATGCCATCTTTGAGTGCAAGCAAGTGGGTTACATGGTTTAATTCCTATATATGCCTCGAATATAATTTGTTATTAGGACAAGCCCGTGCTAATCCTCCTCCTCCTCCTACTAATTAGGAGCTATCCTTCTATCAATTTTTGTTCTAGACCGGAAAGCCAATGAAATTGCATTTACCGCATGTTCCGCCACGTCCCAAGATAGGGTAGAGATTATATAGTGGACGACTTTACTTCTGAAAATGCAGCTAAAAAAGGACGACTTTTCTTCACTACACTTACAGTCAATGGAAGGAAAGATATCCAAAAGTAGGCATTCCATCCTGCAAAAAAATATTATCCAAGACAGATTCATATGATGTCTTGCTTTGAAATAATAGTATAGTACTCCCTTTAAAGGCGAAAAAAGGAGAGAAATGTTAATGTTACGTAATTGCTAAGGCTGATTTACATAATTGTCTACTAAGTGATGTGGCAGATTGTTTTTAGTATTGAAAGTGACCCACTTATTTAAATGTCCACTTAAAATCTATAAAGTTTTTTTTGAAAATCAATTTTGTAGATCAGTCTTAATATACATGACATCACTTGAAAAGAAAGAGAGGTACTTGAACTTCATGAAACACTCTACTGATTTTGGAAGTCTCGAACTTTAATAGCAGCAACACAATGCAGAATGTAACACATTTCATGCATAAAATCACTCACCAGCAATATTGAGGAGCAAGAAAAGCACCGCGAGTAACCACAAATACCAACTGCGTTGATAAGAACAAAGAAATCAGTATGCCTGAAGAACCTGCTGAATGTGTTTTTCTAGACGATCTTTGTATTATAACAACGGCAATTGTTGAATATGCTAATTGTTGCTCATGAAGGTAACTATTGTTTATCTAAATAGAGCCAAAGCAGTATTGTTCACCTTATTCCAACAACTTTGTCGAAATCCTTTTGCACACTGCCAATGATGTACTTCTGAAAATCGTCCTCGGGAGTTTTCAAATATTGCGCCTGTAAAGATGGTGGAAAAGATGACCCAATTAATTTTAAGAAGAAATAGAGAACCACGACGAAAATTACATTTCTGAAGGATTTCTTACCTTGATGCAGTTTACACGGATCGTAATGTACTCTAACTTAGTCAAGGAAGAAAAAATGTGCTTGAAAAATATATGCTGCAGAAGAGGAAGAATGGTCAGGATACAATCTCATCATGGTTTCTAAAGATCTTCATTTTAGAGAACGGAGCTTTAAATATTGGTTTCTAAACTATCCGGGGTCTTGCGTAACACGGGGGAATTGAATGAATAAGCTATATAACATTTTATAATTATTTATTGTTTGATTTTTTTATGATCAATAATAAATTGTTATTCTCACAATAGAAAACAATTGTCATGCAATCGTCTCTCTGTCATAATCAATGTTGAGAAAACTCACAGATTTGAGAGACAAAGATGATGTGCATATAAAATAAGTAACGTGGGACTGAAGCGATGTGGGACTAAGTCGCTGCCCAGAGGCCTCTAAATCTAATTAGTGACTTAATACAAAAGAATTTATGACTGCACAAAAAGGAGACCTAACACCAAAGTCATCCCGTCAATTCTCCATTTGGTCGTTCGTCGTGCAATTCGTTAGGAAGATTGATTTCTAAAATTGATTGGTGGCTAATTAAAAGAATTGCTTCAAGACAAATTGCTAGTACTTAGCAGAATTCGTTTAGCATAAAGAACACTCATGGTGGTGCAACAATAATGAGTGATGGAAAAAAGAAGACTACAAATTTGACCAAGTAGTTAGTAATTGGCAAAGAAGGTTATAATAGGGGAAATTAGGAAAATTATCCAAAAAATTTTAAATTTTTGCACTTTTACCAATTCAATTATAAACTTTTCAACTTTCTCAATTGAGTCTTAAACATTTTTATATTTTGTCAATTAAGTCTTATCTAGCCAATTTTGACAAAAAATCATTGACGTGGACGATGATCATCCTATATGGCATGGATATCATTGATGTGAAATTTTTTTAATAATATTTTAATGATTTTGTTTGAATTTTTCATAAATTCTTTTCCTTCTTTCTTTTCTTCTCTTTTCTTTTTCTTCTTTCTTTTTCCCTTTTCCCTCCACCAATCACCGCCTCATCAATGTCCAGCAAAGGTCGCCAACTCCTAGGGATGGCCGCCCTCACCTGGAAGGGTGAGGCCAACCCTCACTATCGCTTGATCTGGCCCTTCGCTAGATCAGGCCAATTGGTGAAGGGCCGACCTCGCCAACTTAGGCCCAAGCATGCCTCACCCAAGGCCAACAAGGGCGACCCTCGCCTAAGCCCGATGACCTCCGCCGGCTATTGACAAGGCTTTGCAATGGCTGACAGAGGCAAAAAGGGAAAAGGAAAAAATAAAAAGAAAAGAAAAAAAGAGAAAAGGGAAAAAATAAAAAAGGAAAAAATAAAAATTCAAAAATATTGAAATATTATTAAAAGTTGTCCATATTAACATTGGCCGTGTCACCTCTTGTGTGACAACCTAAGCGACGGTGCGTGGGGAGGAGGGATGGCGGTGCATCCACGCCTCAGTCCCTGGATGTGCATAAATAAGGGGAATGGGTCTCTCTCTAGTCCCATATCGCTTAGGGGGGAGTCCTGGGCTAGTTTATAAAGGCTTAGGTCCTGGGCTTTTAAAGTTTATAAAGGCTTGGGTCCCGAGTCTAATGGTATCTGTGTGGGGCCAACAAGGACGCGCTCCTAAGGGGTTTAAAACCGTGAGGAATCGGTGTCATGTGCGTAAGTGGACCCTCTCTATATTACACCTAGGTGGGGCCCTCTAATCTGTGTAATGTGTTTTAAAGTCGTGAGGACTCAGTGTCCAAAACGGACAATATTACACAAAGGCCTGGGCGTCACTTACTGCTATGTCACATAATATGGCCGGTTTCCACATTTAGTAATTTCAAATCAAAATTGAATGGACTCAATTGACAAAATGTGAATTCAATTGGCAAATTTGAAAAGTTTATGATTGAATTGGTAAAAGTGTAATAGATTTAGGACTTTTTGGACTTTTTTTAAAGGGAAATCTAACAGCTTTGTTGGTTTACCATATATTACTGCTGGAGTAGTATTATTTGTAGACTTGTGGAGATAAATACTAGAAGAAGTAAATTTGAGTGTCCATTTTCTCAGTGTAAATCTACCTTAGAAAAGGAAATTTTATTGACAGAGGTTAGGTACTTTAAGCGTAATCTCCATTAGTCTGCCAGATATAATTCAACCATGATTGTGATTTCATCTGGGTACCCATTGATCTATGGTTATCTTCTCTTCTCATATAGTGGTTGGGATTGATCCAGAAGTTCAGAAATTTCCCCAGGATTATTTGACAGTAACGTGACCAAAGGGAAAAGCTAAAGAGTGAAAATATTATATAATCTAGAAACCACATAAATTAAGTTCATCTCAACCGTTGATCATGTTTGTCCGACTATAGGACCCAAATAATTAATGGTCCATGATTTATTGACAATGCAATAACTTCTCCCTTAAGAGACACACAAGACTTACCAACCAGCCAATTACTGGACATCTTTTGCCTCCGTTACTATCTTTTTTGGGAAGCCGGGTCAGCAAGTCAGCAAGCTGCGAAGATCTGCAGCTCTCCAGTATAAACACCTCATTTTAGTGAAAAGATCGATCTATAAAATTGGTTACAATTATGAAACAACTTCCTGTAAATGGGTACATAAGTGAGGTACATTCACAGCATTCGATGATAGTTTACCACGTTGCTCGTCGATTCAGTTCGTGAAGTAGGTTCTGTGCCCTCGGGATTACTCGGGAAAAAGGAAAAGATTCAATAGAAAGAATTGCGTACCCTCTTCTTTGATGTAATGACCATCCTTTATGATGGATTTGTCCCACTGCCTCCAATGGTGTAACTATAAACCAACAGCATGGTAGGAAAATCTTCAGAATTAATCCAAGATATGTATATACAAAATAGAAAATTTTGTCAATTTTGTGAGTCACCTGGAGTCATACCTTTGCTTCTCCACATAGAATAATGATCACACAGACGATCACGTGAAAGGTTGCTAGCATAAATATGAAGATGTGTAGATGGTGAAGTGCTGTGAGTGATAACAGAGGCACCATCCCCTGAAACATTACGCAACAAACATCATATCTTTTGCACACTCATAGGAGTATCAAATCAAGCATGCGATAGATTCATCTTTTGCTAACGCACTCAATGGCTGTCTGTTTGCCAATATTTAAATGAGAGAGAGAGTAGACTCACCTTTCGACTGCAGTAATCTGTGGCGCCGGTGAGGAGTCTGCGTCCTTGATGTCCATGGGAAGCGATGGGATTAGCCAGTGGGCAGTGGTGGTGGAAGAAGAGTTAGTAGGCTTGTGGCAGGGAAGCCAGACGTTGGCATGTCTCTCCAATATGCAAATCTTCCCGATTCTTGTCTGGGACACCGATAGCAGCAAGGATGTGAACCCCAAAAGCATCAATTCTGCCAATTTTCCAAAAACAAAACCATCACATAAAGTTATAAACACATTTTGATTTCTTATAAATTTGCCATAGGACAGTTACGGCCGCCAAAACCAATGCACATCAATTCCAAGTGTATGATATGGCATAAAAAGACACGAACCCGTCTCTTTCTCTAACGGTTTTAAGTGCCCTCACCGTCTTTGATCTTCTGTAAGGCATCAAAGAGATGCTTTCGCCTGCCCTTGCCGGTTCTCGGGCCTTTCGTGTACGGCCTGGTTAAAAGCTGCGTTGAACGATACTCAGTCACATGCTTACCACAGACCATGAGATGAATATCTGAGGAGGGGATGAAATCACCGTAGAAGGAAGAAACTAAGAGCGGACCTGCCCGACGCATTGAAGAAACCTGTGAACGAGGAAAGAAATCAGCACCAGCACGCAGCAAACCACGGCCACCACCCAGGTCGACGTGAACTCTAACGTCCTCCCCTCCGCTCCCGCCTCCAACATTCTCCCTCTCTCAAGCGGCCTTCTCTCTCTCTCTCTCTCTCTCTCTCTCCCCAGTGATTGTCCCTTGCCTAGTGTCCACGCAAAACAGACGCATCTGCATAATAGATTGATAAAAACGTCTGTAAATTTGGTCTTCCATTTGGTCAAATGAACCAGTATTCGGTTAAACTCACCTGGTGAGGGAAATTACTTGTTACTTGATGTTAAGATATAAATATCGTAAACCCTAAATGGTGCAAAATTTAGAAAGCACAATCAAAGTTTGACAAAAATTAGGCTATGTATGTTTTGTGAAAAATTAATGATTTAGAGAACATTTTCCTAAAAATGGCTAATTGTATAGCTTGAATTAATTAGTCAATGGAAATTGTTTTCATTATTGATGATAATTTATGTTTAACATTCACTAAAAATTTTTTCGTTCACTCATTTTGCGAAATAATACAATTAATTGTTTTCAAAAAAATATTTTCCAAATCATTTATTTTTAACAAAACAAATAGAGCTAGTAGTCTTTTCCCACATAATCTTTGCTCAAAATTTCAATAATAGAAAATGTATCCATGTGGTTGATTAGGCTTCGGTGGTTAACTTTAGGGTCCACTTCTTTTGCAGAAAATTCACATTTTGAAAAATATTTTTCCTAAAAATGATTAGTTATATTGCTTGGAAAAATTTGCTAACAAAAATGTATGCATTATCGACAATAATTAATACCCACATATTTTCGTGAACAATAAAAATATTTTTCGTTTATTCATTGTAAGTGATATAAATGATTGTTTTTAGGAAAATATTTTCTAAAACATGGATTTTCTACGAAACATATAAACCCTTAGTTTCTGAACTTTTCCTATGGTGAACTTATAGGTAAATATCAATTAGTTGACCATTTTTTGATAAGAATTTCAATAAGTCAACTTTTGTAGTCTTTTTTTATACAACCGAAAAAAATATGAAAAACCAGAGTATACACTGTAACCATAAAGAAAACAATACCCAAATAGCCTTATATACTCTCCTCAATCTAAGGACGAGATATTACAAAGACTCACTCTATATAGACCAAAATCGTCATAGCCATCGAAAGTGCAGGATCCACGTTTTGGTCTACCTAGACCGAATCTATCTAATAATTTTCTCATTAGCCATCAACTCAAGGGTGACTAAAATCGGTTGTGTAAAGTTATCTTCGCATCGATAGCGTCAGCTAGAATTACTCCCAAAAAAAAAAATTACTGGCTGTCCATTTTTACGGCCTAAAGAATGACTTGCTATCGACTTATGGAATCTCTCTGCCCACGTAGTTTTTCAGAATGGAAGAGCTGAGGTCAGCTTTCGTCTCAATGCAGGATGCACGCAGGGGACAAGCTTGTAAGCTGGAACACGAGAACGGTGAGAGAAGGGAAAACAAAATCTCAAAGGAGGACTTCATCTCTTTATGAACGAATCGGAAACCATTGCTTTTCCTTTCCCTTGTGTGAGGGGTCATTATCCCTTCCTCCTTTTGAGATTCGAAGGTCTTCTTTCGGGAGAGTTCGATTCATAATTAGAGTTTGAGCCCGAGTTCGATGCTTATCAATTTCTTTTTCTATTAGTACGAGGAATCTAAGCTCTTCACGCAACTAGTCCTAAATAAATTATTGAAACTGTCTCGTATGAGGATGCTGAAACCTGTTTCTAGCATGGACTGTAGAATCCAGGGTCTTCCATCCATATTTTAGTAATTGATTTAAGAAGAGAGAGCCAGATAGTTCATATGGTGTTAAAAACTAATGGGTTATGTTCTTATGGGTTGGGCTGTCAATGTTGGGCTAACCCAGCCCTTGACCCGTTACACAATTACTTGTGGATAATGTGACATCCCGATTTTCCAATTTTAATTTCAATAAATTTAAACGGGCATTTCGTTGGCACGCATATAGTTCTCTTCCTTGAGTCGGCCACTCATGTGAAAAATAGTCTATCAGGTGAAGCCGTTAAGAAATTATAATGCATCAGACTCGAGAATTTGACCAGGAAGCGACCTTTCGACCGAGCTAATCTGCAAGGGTCATTACGACACAAATAAAAATCGATTAGAGACCGGAGATAGGTCGACTCGACAGAGGCATGTGATCGAGTGTGGGTGATTCCACCGGATCGCACAATCTTTGTCGATCGGCACTGGACCGACTTTTCTGTCGATTGGGTACCCTGTGTTCGTATTTGAAACCTTGAGATTACCCCGACAACCGAAAGTCGCCAATGTTTCAAAGATGTACATTTTGGCTTGAGATGATCAACCATAGGTCAAATGCATGAAAATTTCCAAAGGCTACCCGGTAGGTTGGGCCGCGCTAGTATCGTGCCAAAGTGAAATTAACCGTGGAATTGAGATCAAATTTAGAAATTGGAAGTCTGGATGTGTCACAAATCATTTTAGGATCATTGATTTATTTTCGGAAGATTTTTCATGCAAGCCGAGTTTTTCAGTAATTAAATCAGAAAATGGCTAATTTGGCTCGAGAAATTAATAGGCCCGCTTTTGGTCGTACTTTTGGGACTCAAGTTGATTCTGCGGACAAGTGAGGATGTGAATTGAAGTGTGGTGACATTGGATTAATTTTATGGACTTCAATTTGTACTCAATTGGAAGTGGATTGATTATAATTGAAGAACTTCATGCACAAGAATTTGGACCCCGGCGGAAAAATAAAATGGACCCATTGGAAGATATTGTGGAGGATTGGGTGAGTGGATTGTGAGGTCATCCTAGGTCATGGGGGCCACCTTGATTGGATGAGGGAAAAAAAGAGAAAAAGAAAAGGGAAAAGAAAATGAAATGGCTCCCCTTCTCTCTCCCTCCTTCTCTCTCCTCCCTCTCTTCTTCCTCTCGCCCCCGACGCCTCTCTCCTCCATGGTTGGTGTGTGAGACCAGAAAATTTGCAGAGGAGAAGCTGGAGCAGCCCTTCGCCGCCCACTCAGCCGCTTGTCGCCGGCTGTCTGCACCCGCCGTCGCCGTTCCGCTAGGCCGCTCGCCGCCCGCGCCATCGCCTCTCTCTCTCCTCCGCCTCCTGCTCATGCTCAACGTCTCCAGCAGATCTGGGAACGCCAGCAGCAGCGAAGACTGAATAGCAAGCCGCCGGAGCCGAATCGCCGTCCCTCGTCGCCGCCGTCGCCCCGCGCCGCCCGCGCGTCTCCGCCCGCTCACTGTCGCAGCCCCGCGAGCTGCTCCGCCCAGCCACCTCCGCCTGCCCCTGTTTGCCTGTTCCACGAGTTGCCGGAGCTCGTCTCCGACCGCCGTGCACCGCCGTTCGTCGCCGCCAGCCACCGCCGTAGCTCCTCCGCCGTCCCTCCGCCCAAACCGGCGCCGGATCTACCCTCTCTCGGCCTCGAACCGCCATGGACAGCAGCTACAGAAAATGGGTTTCTCAGCCCCTTCGTGGCCCATTTTGGCCGCCTTCCCGAGCCCGGATGCTCGGCCCGCCTTGAGGAAAGTTAATCCTCGCGTCGTCCCCGTCGTTTTGGTCCGCTCGGTTCACTAATCCGGTGAGTTTAGCTCACTAAACCTCGATTAGAGGGTTAATTATGCTTTAGGTGTGCTTAGCCTAAGTTAATTAAGCTTAGCCTAAGTTAATTAAGCTTAGGTGGTTAGTTTAAATTATTTAATTGTGAATTAGATTAAGATGTTGTTTAATTTAAAGTATGCTTAATTAAAGGTTAAGAGAGTTTATTTAATAATAAACCTTGATGTGACATAATAGGGTTTTATTTTGAATTATTTAAAGATTTCGAATTCTGGAAATTTATAATATTATATTAATTCCGAAATTATTAAAATATTATTATTAAAAAAAAAAAAACGGAAAAATTATTTTTGAACCCGGTTGCTCGGAATTTCGTGCCGATCGCTTCGTAGTCGGATTTTGAAATTGATGATTGGATGTTATAAATTGAGTGTGGATCGTGAAAAATATGGATATTATTATTATATTAATTTTCGGAATAAATTTAATTATTTAATAAATTCGAAAAATTATTTTGGGACCCTAAATTCTCGAATTTCATGCTGATCGCTTGTGCCTTTAGAATTTGAATTTGATGAATGTATGTGGCAAATTGAGTGTTGATTGTGGTAAATAAGGATTTTATTCATAAAAACCCAAGTGTTGGGTTTTGATGCAAAAATTGGATTTTAATGATTATATTAAATAGTGGGATTTGAAAAAGTGAGATATTGGCTTTTTGATTCGAAATTAGCGTGTCCCCACACACGTGAGTAATTTCTAGAATATTTTTAATATGAAGAAAAATGGTCGGGATCACTATTTTAAGTGGAAGCATTGAGTGAAAGACAAAGTGTCCTGGGGCCGAGTATGCTTTGGCTGTGTGATAATTAAGAGGAACCGCCCCGGGCTGTGTTTGGACTTGCCCCTATATGGGATGCCCACGCGGTGGTTGCGGGTCGCAGTAGATTCTGGGCCCATGCTCCTTCGGGAATGCCGTCGACGTACTGACGAAGCCGCGCTCCATGGGGGGAGGCGATGCCTGGCTATATGCCAGTAGATAGCCGAACTGCGAGTAGGCTATGCCCTTGTGTGGCAGCGAATATCAATTGGAATGCATGTTGAGTGTTATTGATGTGTCGGATTATGGGACGGAATTGTGTGGCATGGAATGGGACGTGTCATAACGATTTAGTCTTATAATCAGAACCCGCGGTTGTTGGTTATATGAAAGAGAATGCGTTCCGGTTGTTTAAGTTCCTCTTACTATCTGTGATTGTGTGATTTGAATTGTGCTAACCTGCAGGAAGGAACTGAGGCGAGGTAAGTTCTCTGTGTGACGTGGCTAGGCCACCCGGGGCGTATTTTCTTTCTAATAGGGGTTTAGGGGGTCGAACTTGCTGAGACATTGTCTCATCCCGGTTTGGGGAATCAAAATTTCAGGTCCCTAGATGGTGGTCGTGGAGGACCGAAGCCCTAAGTTTGGAAAGGAGGAGACTGAAGTATTGGTGAACGTGTCTTGCTAGTTGGTGTTAGGGTAGTTCCCCTTTTGTCGGCTTCTGTTTGTAATCCTGTTGAATTATGAAAGTGTTATGTTGTGGTTTTGCTTCTTGCTTTTCTATCCCGTATTTTGTTGTCAGGGGATTTGTTTCGCTTCCGCATGTGCAATAAAAATGAATGGGTCGGCGACTCGTCCTGGGAAGTCGCAATTGTATCGACCAGAGTGGGATGTTCGCGTGCTCGGAGGATCGGGGCGTGACAGATAAGGCAGTTACTTGCGGATAAATAAATAAATAAAAGAAATCGACAGCTCTCGGTAGGAAATTTGGCATACTGAACCAGATATCGTTGTGTAAAAGTTCAACAACCAACTCATTTGCATTATTTTCGATGGACTCATTTTCGTTCTGTGTTTGCTTTTTGGCAGCTTCTTTTGCGAGTTGCATTATCATAAACTCCAATTTCACGTAGATAATGTACAAAAGCTGCACAAAATTAGTGAGAATGCCTAATTAGATACAAAAATATAATCATCCTTTTTGTTTTCATCAAGATTCATTTGAAATATGCAAGACATAATGACTCAAAGGAGAGTTTTTTTTATCACTACTTACAGTAAATGGAATAAAAGATATCTAGAAGTACGCATGCCATCCTACAGAAATGTACAAGAAATGGATTGCAACAATGAAGTCTTCCTTGTCAAATTTATAGTGATTTTATTCGGTAAGTTGAACTTTGATTGTGGAATAACGTCACTGCTTTTCTGCGAGCACTCAGACGAAACCAGTTTGACATGCATATTTCTGGTTTCGAATAGGGAGACTCGCCGTCGAATCTGTTCATATTACTTCTAATGCAGTAACATTAAGATCCAAAACAATATTGTCAGTGGCACAGATAATGATTTGCTCATCCTTAATGGCAATTTTTCTAGTAAGAGAAAGACAGTTTTTTTTTTTTTTTTTTGTCTATTAGAAAAATACTATTTCACGAAATTCATTTCCCTTTTCCTAAATGATATATCACAAAAAGTATTAGGCTAATGTTGACGCCTTAATTTTATTTAGATTTATTTTACTAATTAAAATTTTATTTTATTTTGTCTTTTCGGATAAATAGATAATAAAAAGAGAAAACAACAAAAAACAGAAAAAAAAAAAAAAAAGGCAGCCCTCGAGTGGGCCCTTACGGCCCATTTCCCCTTTCAGCCCGGCCCCACCAGTCATCTCCTTCCTCGCGCCTCTGCAGTACACGCGCAGAGGACGCGACGCCGGAGAGGCAGGCGGACGGCGACCCACGTGGGAGGGGCAGCTGGCGTCGGATGGGACGCCGGTTCGGCCGGCAGAGGCCGCTTGGCGCACGGGGACCGGCAGTCGAAGCTCCGTCGACCGGCTGCCCCCTTGCCTATAAATAGGCCCCCGTTTCCGTCGTCGAGGAGGCACGCCCGAAGATTGTGAGCTTGGAAACCTCCTCCCGAGAGACTTTGAAGGAGGTTGAAGAGTGAGCGAGAGACAGGAGCGAGCTCCGAGATCTTCCCACTAAGAGACTTCGGGGGAGGAATCGAAGAGTGAGCGAGAGAGAAATTGGGTCGCGAGCTCGGCCGACCTCCCACTGAGAGACTTCAGGGGAGGCCGCCGGCGAGCGAGTCCGAGGAGGTTAGATCTGGCCGGTGGAGGCTCGGATCTGACCGAAGTGAGAGAGAGCCAAGGCCGAGGAAGGTCCGGCCGAGAGCCGCGTCGCAGATCTGGGGCGACCGAGCCCCTCCGTGGCGCCTCGTCACCACCCCCCGACGCCGTTGTTGTGCCGAATCCCGCCGCGCCGCCGTCTCGTTGTCACCGTAGCCGAGCCCCGGGCCGCCGTCTCGAGCCCCACCATCGTTGTTCACCGTGGTCGTCACCGCTATCCTCGCCCTCATTGTCGTCGAGCGCCTCCGCCGCCGCCGCCTTCGATCTCGGCATTGTTGTCGTCACCATTATCGTTGCCGTTCATTGTAGCCGTTTTCCGTTGACCTAGCCGTCGTCGCCATCGCCATTGTCGCCTTCGTCGTCGCCGTCACCACCGTAGTTGCCGTCGCCGCCAAACACCTCGGTTTCCCCCCTTCGGCGCCGCGGATTCACAAACCCTAGGGTTTGCGATTTTCCGGGTCGTCAAATCGGATCCAGGTCTCGGAACCGGGTAGGGTTTCACGAGATCCGGGGGCGGCAGGAGTCGGGTCGCGAGCCGGGGCCGGGTCGGGTAGGGCTTTCGCCGGGAGCCGGGTCGTGGAGCGGGTCGTTGGGCCGGCCAGTGTCCCCGAACGCCCGGCCACGACGTCGTTTCAATTAAAAAAAAAAAAAAGACAAAAATCCAAGTCGTGCCCGTCCTCATTCGAGTCGCCGCCCGGTTGGACCCAACCCGTGGATCCAATCCAGGGCCGCTTTTATAATATTTTGAATAAATAAATAATTTATTTTCCAAAAAAAAAAAATATATATTTTCTTTTCGAAAAATATTTAAAAATATTTTATTTTCCAAAAATATTAAAAAATTAATTTCCAAAAAATCGAAAAATAATAAAAATGATAAAAATATTTTATTTTCCAAAAAAATCAAAAAATAAAAAATATTCCATATTTTCCAAAAAATGCCAAAAATCCAAAAAAGCCAAAAATTCATGAAAAAGCCAAAAAAATTCAGAAAAAGCCAAAAAGACATGTATTTTTCCAAAAATACCAGAGAAGGTAAAAGAAAAATCCCTTTTATATCCAAAAAATTAGAAAAATACTCAAAAATGTTTTTCCTCCCAAAAATGCGGGAAAATCCCTCAAAAATCCAAAAAGCCTTAGGGTTTAAATAAAATTAGGTACCGAAAGGGCATTAGTGATTAACTAGTTTAATCAAGTTCCCGATCCTAATTTCTCTCAGTTGTGCAGAGTGAGTATTTCTCCCGATACTTCACTTGGGTTTCTAATCAACCCACCCCAAATCGATTAGTGGCGACTCCATTTTAA
This sequence comes from Eucalyptus virginea, assembly GCA_014182375.1. Classification (NCBI taxonomy): domain Eukaryota; kingdom Viridiplantae; phylum Streptophyta; class Magnoliopsida; order Myrtales; family Myrtaceae; genus Eucalyptus; species Eucalyptus virginea. Next base: position 4,064,032 of record CM024514.1, read on the forward strand.
AATTAATTTACGGGTTAAAAATTTAGACTATTAAAGTCGTGAATTGGTGGACTTGGGAGAGTCTGGGCATAACTAATTTCAGCCGAGCCATTAGCCTCCGCAAGGCGCCCGCCCCTGATGTGGGCCCCGAAAAAAGAGAGGTCACGACAGCCAATTCAAGGTGCAGTAACAATGGATCATTTTTGTACTAGATTGTTCATTGAACAAAGTCTCTGTAGATGGAAAGTTGGTATGAAGGATTGTAGATTTGAATCTCCTACAAATTGTAGCTAGAATAGCACTGGGAAAATCTAAAAAGTCTTAAACATATTATAATTATGCCAATTCAATCCTAAACAATTTTTTTTTGGCCAATTGAATCCTAAAGCTTTTGTATTTGTATCAATCCAATTTTTCTAGCCAATTTTGGCCAACTAGCGCAGATGTGGATGCCATTCATCTTATGTGGTGTGTCGGTGTTAATGTTAACAATTTTTAATAATTTTATTATTTATATTTTTATCTCCTTTAGATTTGTTTTAATTGAAAAGTTTTAATTAGACAACCAAAAAAAAAAAAAAAAGTTAGAGTGAGGCCACCTTAGGATGAAACCGATTCAATTACTCATGAGCAACCCTAGCCTCGCTTCGTGATTACCTGGCTCAAGCTAACAATACTAAACATGACTAAGTTCAAACTTACCTAAACTCGAGCTCAAGTTCATGTACCACTTAATTGTGACTAAGCTGAATCCGCAAATTACCTGAGTATCTCCATTTATATTCTAGCTTGAGTAGGAAATTTAATAGTTGATGTGTTCGAGTCAAGTTTTGTCGTCAGTGTCCAAGACTCGAACACAAAACTGTCTTCTTTCTAAACAAAACTCTCCCTTTCTGCCCGGACGAAGCAGTAAAACTAAAGAGTGTATACATTATGAAAAGGAAAGTGTGTAGAAAATTTTTATTATAAACGAGATGTTTCCCTTTTTTTTCCTTTTCACAATCTTTTTATTTTAATTGCAGGAGTGGAGAAAGCCACGTAAGATCTAATGAATCTTCCTCAATCGAGTCATTTGATCTTATTTACATTTTTAAGAGATAATCCCAAACTATTTCCTCATAGCTATGATTGTTTCTTTGTCATTAGACTGATGGTTTAATGAGCATGAACGAAGGTATCTACAGTAAATTTCAATGGTGAAATTGATCGAGCAATGCAATTAATAAAAAACAAATTTCAATTGAAAAGAAAGACAGGTGGGTTTTAATGGTGAAATTGATCGAGCAATGCAATTAATAAAAAACAAATTTGAAGTGTTTTTCCCTCCAGTGTCAGCTGTCTGTACTCACGGAACATGCCTGACTTATCATTTGATATGAGAGTTCCTTGTTGACTTGTGATTTTGTAGAAGATGAAACGATTTGAAAAGAGAAACATACACTCATGGATAAATCAATTCATGAACTCATTTATTTGGACAGGCTTGGTTGTGCTTCAATGTCTTGTATTGTATTCACTTCACCGGCTTCCTTAATCTCAACACCGGAACTTCCCAAGACCAAACAATTCAATCCCAAACTCTTTCTGGCGGAAGCTTCCGAGTTTTTAGAGAAAAAGCAGGGTCAATTTTTGCAAAATTTTGAAACAATTTGTTTCATCAAAGCGGTGAAACCTCGAGATACTTTCTTCTACGAGTCTGAGACGTTACTCCTGAAAGATCCTTCCCTCGAATCCGTCCGAGCCAGTTCAATATTTGTGGACTCCTCCGGTGAGTTCGGCTCCTTTCTAATCATCACCAAAATCGAGGTCAAGATCTCCATTTCTTCCTCTTCATCCGATAGGTCCTTCTCCAAATGCCTCTTAATCTTACCTATTTTGTTCTGCTTGTCCGATTGCTTCTCCCTCCAATGCATCTTAATTTCATCAAGACAATAATAAAGAATAAGGCATCTTCAATTCCATGATTTGAACTCAGAGAGAAAGAGAAAACTGACAAATCTTGAGTGCATAATAGGTAGTAAGTTCAACTAACCTGTGATTGTATAATCGCGTGCAATGGTAATATTCTGGTGCTGCACAGAGTCTGGATGATCACTCTGAGGGCCAAAAAATACCACAGAAGAAGCCAAATTGATGGTTAGGCCTCAACACACAGATTATAGAGCAATGATATAATTGACATGAGCAATAAAACATACCCCATTACTATTCGGGGGACAACAAAACCAACCTTTCCCATAATGCACGAGTGAAAACCATACTGGAACTGCATAGAGATGCAATAGTGCGTTAGTTGGCATTTTCCCGATATGCAATAGACATTGCTTAACATTATAAATGATGATGGCGATATGAGTTATTTGTGCTCACCATTATAAAGAAGAAGAAAGCAAGCTCCAAAGAGTTCACAAACAGCAGGAAGTGAAGCAGGTCGCCGACCAATTTTGGCCCAGCAAACCAGAAATCATCTTCTGAAAATTCAAAGGCCAAGACCCCTTCACTATTTTCGCTACACTCGTCTTTGTCTTGTTTATGCTTTTTGGCAACTTCTTTTGCGAGTTGCATTACCATTCTCTCCAATTTGATGCCAATAATGACCATAAGCTGCACAGAATTAGCGAGCACGCCTAATTAGATACAAAAATAGGCTCATCTTCTTCTTCTTTTTCCATCAAGATTCACTTGAAATTGCAAAGGAGAGTTTTTATCACTACTCACAGTAAATGGAATGAAAGATATCCAAAAGTGCGCATTCCATCCTGCAAGAAATGCACAACGAAATGGATTGCTACAATGAAGTCTTTCTTGTCAGAGGCAAATAAAAAAAGAGATACAATCGAGCTTAATCAGGAATAATAGGGATTTTATTCGGTAAGTTGAACTTTGATTACGGAAAAACGCCACTGCTTTTCTGCTAATACTCAGACAAAACCAGTTTGACATGCACATTTCTGGTTTCCAGTAGGAAGACTCGCTGTCCAATGTGTTCATTTGACTTATAATGCAGTAACATTATGATCCCAAACAATATTTTCAGTCACTAATAATGATTTGCTAATCCTTAATGGAAATTTCCTTGTACTAGAAAAACACTGTTTCACGCAATTCATTTTTCCTTTAATTCCTTAATGATATATCACAAAGCGCATTGGGCTAATTTTAGGCATCATAAGAATCAATCATTTTAGTACCAAAATGTTTATTTACCTAAGTCACCGCTATTCTCAAGAAGACCACATGATCAACTTTAATGTTACTCAAACATGTTGGGTTGTTTGTACTCCCTATCGACAGGAAAGCATGGAGGTCCCCTCCCCAGTGAGCATGTAGGGGTCCCCGGGGGGGGCACTTGGCAGGGGTTGTAGGCGATAGTGCCCTCAAACTGCCAAAGGCCTTTTTGTAGTTGTTAGTTTCGACTTAAGCCCATGAATAGCTACTGAGTAGCCTAGGGCTTTCTCGACCCCTAGGGTTTTTCTTGTGCCACCTATGTATAGTCTCTTTTTCTTATAATTGAGAGTTGAAACGGAGAGGTAGAGGTGTTAATTGTAGTGAAATCCTCTACTAGATGTAGTCTAGTTTAAGGATGAATTAGAATAAACCATGTGCCTCGATTTCTCTTTCTCGCCTTTACTCTCTATTTTGTTGTGTTTGTACATTTAATCTTAAAATTTGGTATTAAAGTAAGGTTTGAGGTTAGGTTTTTTGGTGAAGAGAGATCTGAAAAATCGAATCTTGGGAAGATGTTAGTTGGTCAATCACAAATTGAAGTAGAGAAGTTCAGAAGAAAGGGTTTCAAGTTATGGAAATTGAAGATAGAGGCCTTGCTCGTGAACAGAGATTTGTGGCATGTGATAAAAGATGATAAACCTGAGGAGAATCCCAAGGAGAAGTCGAAAGAGTCTATGTTCACTTAATTAGAGTGAATTAGCAGCATTTAGAAGGCGAGAAACCTAATTTGGCTATGTCTTGCTAAAACGTCCTCATGAGTGTGACCTCTAAGAGGACGGCAAAGGATCTCTAGACAAAGCTAGGAAGCCTTTATCAGAGCAAGTCACTTGTGAATAGGCTATTTTTGCAGAACCAAGTGCACGACCTTTAAGTCGGTGAAGGTGATTTTTTTTTTTTTCACATTTACCCAAATTTAATACTATTTGTAGGCAACTTGCATCTATCAATGTTAATCTGGATGAGGAAGATAAATCACGTACATTACTGTGTTTACTTTCGAATTCACGAGAACATATAATTATTTCGATTGGCACTAGTGTTAGTGAACTATCTTATGAGAGCGTCATAGTTGCTTTATTGTATGAGTAAGTGAGGGGAGTAGGTTTTGATAGTGCAATGAATGAGGCTTTTTTCATAAGAGGAAGGAATAGTGACCGATCCAAACCTCGATTTGGTAATAGGATTAAGTCTAAAGGAAGATCTAAAAGTTGAGATCGATCAGAAATAAAGTGTTGAAAGTGCAAAAAGGCTAGACACTTAAAGAAGGATTGCATAAGCAAAAGTGTAGGTTTAGAGAAGCAAGATAAGCCACCATCCTCTAGTGCAAAGAAGGATAATGACAGCAGCATGGAGACATGTATTTCAATTGCAACTCATTTCAGGGTGACAGTTGTGCATGGATAACAGATACCGGAGTGTTTTTTTACATGACACCTCATAGAGATTAATTCTATTGTAATGAGCCACATAAGAGAGGTATGGTGCAAATGGAAGATGACACGATGCTTGATATTGTTGGTCACAGATTGGTGAAGCTAAAGATGAATATGGGACAATAAAAAATCTTCCAGATGTGATGCACGTTCTTGGTCATACCAGAAATCTTCTTTTTGTGGGAATTATGGTAGATGCTAACATTACTTTTATCAGTGACAAATATTCATGTAAGCTAACTCATGGATCTATAGTGATCACTAGAAGCAAATGGTATGGAAAACTATGGAAGCTAATAAGAAGCACAATGATTAGTTGTGAGAGTTAAATCTCAAAGTAGATGGAAGAAGATCCTTCAATGCTATAGCATATGAGATTGGGCCATATTGATGAAAAAGGACTGGTGACCCTTACCGCAAAGAAGATGATGGATAGAATCTCAAACTGCTATATGGGTTTCGAATTTTGTTAACATTATCAAACATAGAAAATAGAATCGAGTATCTTTTAAATCCATAGGAGGGAGAGTGAAAGGGATTTGGATTTGACCCATAGTGACATCATTGGTTCTATACTTGTAGCATTGATTGGAAAATCAATATACTATGTTTCTTTTACTGATGATTTTTCTAGATATATGTGGATTATATCCTATAGAGGAAAGATGATGTGTTTGAAGAGTTTCACGATTTCAAAACTATAGTGGAAAATCAGTTTGATAAGAAAATCAAAGTTTTGTAGACTAACAATAGAGGAGAATTTTGTTTAGTGAATTTTGATCAATTATGTGCAATCAATGACATTGCAAGGCAAAAGACAATGCCCTATTCACCTCAATAGAATGGGGGTGGCAGAAAGGCTTAATCGGTCTCTCATGAAAAAGCAAGGAGTATGTTAAGTGAAGTAGACTTAGTGGTTGAATTTTGAGCAGAATGCGTGCTATATGAAGAGCAGGTCTCCCACATTAGCTTTGAAGAGTCAAACAACATATGAGACACTATTTGGGAAGTAGCTAGACATATCCCATGTTAGAGTGTGTAGCTATGAAGTGTATGTACACATGTCAAAGCAAAAGACGAACAAGCTTGAGAGCAAGTCGGAGAAATGCATCTTCACCGGATACAAGGATGGTGTTAAAGGGTATAAGTTGTAGAATCCTAATACTTAAATATATCACACTTATAGCAAGGATGTAGTGTTCAGAGAATCAAGCTCCTAAAAAACCACAAACAATTGAGTTAGATATTGCTTTGAAGAAAGAAACAGAGGTCACATAAGCTGAAACAAAAATTCAAATTATGAAATTGATGAGCCTGACAAGGTAGATGACACACTAGAACCAATCTTAAGAAGGTCCACACAGTTGAAAAGACCACTTGAGAGGTATACTTTATTTAGCAATAATGAGACTTGTGCTTAGACTGTTATAAGTAATGATCCAACTACTGCCAAGGAAGCAAGAAGTGCAAAGATGTTGAATAGTGGGAAAAAATCCATGAAAGATGAGATGGACTTATTTAATAAAACATAATAGTGGAGTTTGGTAAAACTACCTATAGATTGTAAGGCAATTGGTTCCAAGTGGGTGTTCAAAAAGAAGACATCTAAAAATGGAGAGATAGAACAATAAGAGGCTCATTCAGTTACGAAAGGATACTTGCAAACAAAGGGAGTCGATTATGATGGGGTTTTTTCTCCCATTGTTAAATTGAATTTCATAAGACTTGTATCATCCGTAGTAGATGTATATAATCTAGAAGTCGAGTAGCTCAATGTGAAGATAGTTTTCCTCCATAGTTATATGAAACAACCAACAAGGTTTTTGGTCATAGGAATAGAAGATTTTGTTTACAAACTGAACAAGTTATTATTTGGCTTGAAGCAATATCCAATAATGTGGTACCAGAAGCTTGACTCGTATGCCCTGAAGTTGGCTTTTTTGTTGTGATACTGATCCTTATGTCTATGTGAAAAGGTTATATGATGGTTTTGTTATATTAACCTTGTATATTGATTATATGCTACTAGCTAGGAACATTTTGAGAATGATCAGTATCGTGAAAAGACTGTTAACAAAACAATTTGAGATTAAAGATCTAGGCCCAACAAACTTTATCTTGAGCATGCAGATAAAAAGGAAACATGAAAATGGGAAAAGAAACATGGTAGAAGTATGTTAAAGAAGTTCAACCTGGTAGACTATAAACCAATGAAGACCCCCATGTCCACAAGTTCCAATTTATCAATGCTCTAGTGTCCTAAGACTGTAGATGAAGGCAAAGAGATGGCAATAGTCCAATATGCAAGCATAATTGGGAGCTTGATATATGCCATGGGGTGTACGTGTCCAAATATTGCTCTAGTAGTGGGAGTATTGAGCAGATGTATGTTAAATTCGAGGGAAAAGTATTAGATTACAGTAAAGTGGATGCTTTGTTATCTTTGCGATACATATAACTTTGAGCTATGTTATGAAGGCATGAAAAGCTCAAAAAGACAGCAAGCATTAGAACTAAAGTGATTTGTGGATGCTGATTGGGAATGTAACATTGATAACAAGAGGTCAACCAACGAATACATGGTTTATGTTCAATGGAGCTGTGAGTTAAAAGGGCAAGAGGCAAAGTGCAGTTGCTTTATCTACTACTGAGGCAGAGTATATGACCATCACTCATGCTACTAAGGAAGTGATTTGGCTATGTAGAATGCATAAAAAGCTTGGTTTTACATAAGAAGTGAAAATTGGGTGTGATAACCAAAGTGTTATATTCTTGGCTAAGAATCATGGATTTCATGCAAGAACAAAGTGCATCAGCATATAATATCACTTCATCAAGAGAAAGTGGAACAAAAGGTTTTAGTGTTGGAGAAAGTTGACATACTGGTGAATGGTGCGTTTTTTATTTTATCTTTACCAAGGTAGTGAGTGCATAAAAGTTTGAATGGTCACGCTTATGAAATATTGTCGAAGTTAATGGATCTTGTAGTTCGTATTTAATAAGAGAGGAAGAAATTAGCAAAGAAATAAACAAGAAACACTAGAATATCTAACCCATGGGGAGAGTTGATTGCAAATAAATCCACTATGAATCTGAAAAGTGTATAGTTTATAATCGCTCAACTAATCAAGCATTTCCTAACTCTAGTTACATCTAAAGTAAAACTCATAAGTGTGATCTCACGACTACTCATGGAAAACTCATCACAAAACTTATAGAGAGAAGAACCCTAACACCCAACTTGTTCGCTATGGTTTCATTTTTATATGTTCTTATATGAGTTGCCCACTCAAACTAGACAACTAACTCAAACTACGAATTCAACTTCAATGTGGAAAGTATTTTGGTAGTTTCTTGCTTGTTTGAACATCACACTACAAGTCCAATTTGAATTTGTAAATACTATTTAGATCATGTAATCTTTATGAGCTCAAACTTGAGACATAATCTAAGAGTAACAAATCTTGAAATAGTTACAAAGTAGAATAAGTATGCATTTATGTGCTTACCCGCTACATTCACAAGCAAATAAATCACGGGGAATAACCACGAGTACCATCTGCAATAATGATAAAACTTCAAATTAGTATGCCTGAAGAAGTACTAAATATTCTTTGATATTTTAAGTATTATTTTAGTGAAAAAGTCATATTGTTTTGTTTTTCATGATTTAGTACTGTCAGAGAACAATTGGTTGATATGATAACATTTTTGACCGAAAATGAGACAAATTAATTAACATATATAATAGCGTCTTTAGATTAGGATGAGTAATTTGACATGGTCGAATGAAATAGTTCTTTCTTGTAAAGGAAAAAGGAAAATCTTCCTTTCTCTTAGCTCATCCTTTTCTTTTCCTTTATTGCACACCAAGGGCACACAAGACAATGTTTATATTATTTTGCTCTCCGAAATAGAGAAAAACATAAATTTGTTTGATATCGTCAATTAATTTTTCTCTTCCGCATAATAGAAAAGTGGTTATGAAATAGATTTGTAATAGAAGTAACAAGTACAAAAAAATAGCTTATTCTTCTCAAAAACAATTTTTAGAATAAGTCATTTTTTATTTTCTTTTTTAATTTTCTTTTTGTTCCTCACCTCTTGCATAGTGGCAGCAAGAAAGAATAAAAAAAAAAAAATAAAAAATAAATCTTAAAAAATTAAAAGAAATTCTGCATTACAAAAAAAAAAAAAAAAATTTGTAAACCATAACAAACATATTCTTATTTTTATTTATTTATTTTGAGAATAGAAATTTTGTGTAGTTACTAAACACGTTTTTTTGCTAAAAATTATTTTAAAAATAGAAATAAAAAAAAAAAAAAAAAAAAAGACTATTTCTAAAAGAAAATTATTTTCTGAAAATATAAATGTTATCAAACACATCCCAAACGTGCTCAAATAGCTTTGTATGAAGGGGTATTGTGTTACCTTATAGCCATCATTTTCTCAAAATCCTTTTGCAAAGTCCTCGTTATGTACTTTTGAAAATCTTTTTCTGGATTCTTGGGATGACGTGCCTGTGGACACGACAGAAATGACAAGTAAATTAACCATTTCAAGACATATTATATTACGAGGACCCAAACAAAATTTCAGCATAAGAACGTCCTCCTACGTACCTCGATGAAGTTCACACGAAGAGCAATGTACTCACGCTCGGTCAAAGAAGTAAACGATTTCTGCAGAGTCGACACGAGCTGAAGAGGAAAATGCAAGACAATGTTGGGCCTCTCGTCAAACAATTCTTCCTTCCAGGTAAATCATAAATATCGCATTCCATAACAATTGTAGAAAATATATTGCTCATTCCACATTTCCAAATACCATATGTAACAATAATTGTGACCCACATGATATTATTAATAATTTAATAATTATTTAAATGCTAAAAACTTATTGGCTATGAGAAGATGCGACTTTATGAAGATAGAATGTGTTTAATGGAATGCACCTATTAATAGCCTATATAAAGAGTTTGGTCTTCTCTCCACCCAATACAATGAATTGTATTCTATCCTTCATCAGACAAAATACTTTAAGACTAAAGTGGATTAAGGAAGAGATATCAAATTTCTTCATTTCTCCTATTTCTGCAACAATCATTTTTTTCAAAGTTATTGTTATGTGTAAAGCTATATCTTCATCCCTCTTGTCGTGAATAAATAATGAGGATCAAAGATTATTTACTTAGAATTTCCTAATAAAGAATTACATTATTGCTTACACCTTAACTTGATATGTTTAAACATACTATGTCCGCGAACAAAGATTCGAAAAGAGAAAATCATAAAATCCATATAACTAACGTTGAAGTTTAGTATGATCCAATGAAATTATAATGCGGAACAATTTGAAGATTGCATGATTTAGTTAAGGTCGTAAGGATATGCTCGATTACGCAAGAGCCTCCAAACTCTCTCGTTTTGCAGTTGTGGGGAGCTTCAAGACACTCAATGACTTACCAGATGCCTGAACAAGCCAAGTGGGCTTTTATAACCTTCCAAAATCTCTGTGAATACTGCAGATATAAATAGAATAGAAATACCTCAATCAAATTAGGAAATTCTTTGGAGACTGTACGAGAATTTTGAGCAGAGCGAGATCGCTCATCTTATCCTCCCTTTAGCACATTGCTTGAGGAGGATGAATTCGACGACATTACCTTCTCGCTCTCGCTGTCTACTTCTGATCTTTCATCATATATCTCCAAACGCCTCCATTGGTTTATCTAACATCATGCAGACGAAAATAACGTTACTAAATTGATATAAGAGATAGCCCCAATTCTTTTACTGATTTTTCTAATTCGGACGAGTTTTACTTTTCACTCATGACTTTTTGTAAAAATTGGGACACTCACTAACGAAAGTGATCGAGGCACTTGAAATTTTTTGAAAAATCAAACAATGTACACATGCAATCACGATATTGGATGGAAAGTCGCAATCATAAATAATAGAAAGTAACAGAAAGATGGAGTTGAAGTGACAAGGATGTCGTAGCACACCATAGATAGTACTTTCAGCACACAGAGGACCACGTGAAAGGTAGCTAGCACAAATATGAAAATGTCCAGCTGATGTAGTGCTTCAACAGACAACAATGCCACCTTCCCCTGTAAAATAGAAAAAGAAAAGAAAAGTTGCAAAATATTCGCTTCATACCACTTCACCATAGTCTTCAGATCTCTCTCAACACTGAACATGGAGAAAATTGTTTTAAAAGTTTTAAATCTATTGCATTTTTGTCAATTCATACATAAACTTTTCAATTTTACTAATCGAGTCTTAAACCTTTCATTCTTTACCAATTAAGTCATCTGGCCAATTTTTACTAGAAATTGTTGATATGAACGACCGGTGCTAATGTAGATATTTTTTAATAATTTTAATTTTTTTGAAAGTTTTATGAGTTTTCCTTTTTTTTTTTATATATATTCTTTTTTTTTTTTCTTTTTTTTTGGACTTAAGACAACAAGGGTTGCTGCTTGACCCTTGCTGGCTCTAGGCGATGGGCCGCCAACTCACTCGAGGCCAACGAGGGCCACTAAGCCCTCACCTGGCCAAATATGGTGAGGGGCTCATGGCCCTCCCTTAGAGCCGGTGAGGGTCAGCCAGCCCTCCCCTATAGCCAGCGGCCTCGCCAGCCCTAACTCCAATCAAAAAAAAAAAAAAAAGAAAAAAATGCCATAAAATTTTCAAAATATTATTTAAAATTAAAATATCTATGACTGAATTAGTAAAAGTGCATGTCGTGCCACGTAGGACAATCTGCGTCTACGCTAGCGATTTCAAACCAATGGACTCAATTGGTAAAATTAAAATATTTATGACTGAATTAGTGAAAATGCAATAGTTTTAGAACTTTTTTGACAAATTTCCCCCGAGATGTACATAGAGTTGTATAGATAGTTAGTGTAATAAATGATGTAGTCAATTCTTAATCATTCACAAAACACTATTGAACTTATTTAATATCTGTTTGCAGTTTATCATATAATTGTGTTTATCGATCTTTTAAACTTGCATTTGTTTTTGTAAGATCTCTATAATTATAGAAGAAGAAGCAGCAGCTTTGGTAAAGTTACTTTTTTACTGCAGTAATCTGTGGTATCAGAAGCCACGGAGTGGAGGCGGCGTCCTCGCGTTGCACCGGAAGCGAAGGAACTAGTATTGAAATTGGCGACGGCGGAAGAAGAGTTGGGCTTCTTGCAAGGAAGCAAGATGTTGTCGAGTCGCTCCGATATGCAAATCTTCCCTATTCCAGTTTGGAACACCGTCAAGAGAAGCGATATGAGACCCAGTAGCATCAACTCTGCCATTGTCGTCGTAACCGGAAAAAAACCCAAAATAAAAAAAAAAATAATAATAATAATAAAGAAGAGATCATTCATGTGCGTGCACATTAGTATTTTGAAATAGTTAGATAAAGGAAAAAGAAAGAAAGAAAAAAAAAAAAACAAAGAGAGATCCCTCACCATCTTTCATCTTCCGTGAGCCACCGACGAGAGGCCACCATTCGCGATCCTTCAAACGCTGCATTCGACAAGGAAACTTGAGTTAAAAAATTGCTGGCATCGCAATTGACATGCGCGAGTTAGACCTAGGAGAGGTCCGTACTCTCGGACCTTCGGAAGCAAGAGTAATCACCTGGCCGGCGCAGTGAATGAATCTATCAACAGCGATAGAAATGAACAATATGCTGAAGCACACCAGAGCCACCACCCACGTCGGCGTGTACTCTAAAGAATTCTCGTCTACTCCCGCAACCGCCATTCTCTCTCTCTCTCTCTCTCTCTCTCTCCCACTTTCTCTCGTGTATGCTCGTGTTTATTATGCCTCTCCTTTGAATTCTCATATGGTATGTTTTATTAGAATTTGCGGCTGCAATCGAATAATATCGAGTTTCCACCTCTATAATTTCCAACTGCAATTATTGAAAGGATGACATCAGAAATTCCCGTAAAGGCATAAAACTACACTAGCAGAATTAAAGTATTTAAGACTTAATTGACATCCATAAGTAAGTTTAGGACTGTTTGGGTAATTATCCTATATATTTTCTTAATGAAATGATCCCTTGCTTGTTTATCAAAAAGTTCTCATTCCAAAAGCCAAGAAAATAAAAGAAATGAACGAAGACAATTAAGGTATCTTATGCATCGAAAGGCAGAAGAAAAGTATTTCATGCATGGATGATGCTTATTGCTTTGTGTCGGGTTAATGTTTTATCGTCAAATTGGTACTATCTTAAGTCTATTTGCACATCCATCTATGAAACTTTAGTATGCACAATTAGTTTAGTGAAGTGTTTCGTGATACCGCATTTTACGAGGCACTTGATATTATTGATGAATATGAAATTATCTAGCAACTCAAATTAGTGTGATTGTATCGGATAAGTAGGTTATCCTCCATATCTAGAAAAGTCATTTTTAAAACTTAAAATTGAGAAAGCAGTTAAGCCAAATTTGTAAATTATTAATGAGTTACATCCATATGAAGGAGGTAATTACTCCAATTGCGTCTCCTCACCCTGTCAAGTATTAAGAAAATTGACTAATTAATGGTTCAAATTTATAATTATATAGAAGTTACTCTCTTTATATATCCAATGAATTTACATCAATCCAAGATAGATCAACCTAGTCAAAGAATTCAATAGTTCTGCAAAATGCCAAATAAATATTCAAGTTGAGAATTAACAAAATCATTGAACACTTGACAAATTTGCTTAATAGTTATTTCTGTAAAGATACAGCGGAATCATATCCAAACCCGAGTGTCTCTCACTGAGAATAATATAAGGACTGTGCTCACCCTTTTATAGGAGGACTCTTATACGATGCTACATAATTAATACACACAAATACGGTAGTTTGCACACATTCATAGTAGTATATTGATCCAAAAAATCAAAAATCCATGTTATCTAACAAAAAATTATATATTTGCTAAAGAGTGGGCCAGAATTGTCTAATCAGATTAGTCATGATATATTATCTAAGGGTTAATTCCTCGCTTGCAAAACCATATAAAAAAATTGATTCGAATCATAGAACACAAGGATACTAGGTGTTTAGTATATTCTAATGTAGATACATCTTTATTGAATATTTAAACATTACTCACTTATTCAAGTAGCTAATCAAAGTTTGCTGCGTCATTTCTCCTATAAATCAGTGTATCATTTTTTTGTTCAATTTTGTAAACGGGCATTACATTGATAGACTGAGTCCTTTTCTTCTGGGGAAAAAACCAAAAACATATCTTACTATTTATCCAATGATTACTTATGATCTATATAGGCAGGTACAATTGACATGCCTTTAAGCAAAACCCTACATTAGAACGACTAAATTGTCCCTCCTTGCACACTCATTTTAGCATATTTTTAAGGATTTGGGTAGTTTGGGGTTTAGGTCTGAATATTTTGGATGGGTGAGTATTTAGGATTTGGGCTTGGATTTTCGTTATTTAAGGAACGCAAGGAAAATTGACATGAAAGCACAAAGTGGCCTTCAAAGGTTTACTTAACTAGGTGTTTAGTATATTCTAATGTAGATGTGTATAATTGGTAAATGGGTAAAAGAAAAGGTGTGATTTTCATATTCATCCATTTTTTTCAACTCAGACAGTAGATAACGTTCCTCTTTTACGTTGTCTTCTTACAAAGACCCCATAAAATGTTCTTAACTTGCACATGACTCGTGAGTTGCTTTTTTCTCCTTTCAATTTTTGCTACAATTTTTAAGTCACGTTGGAGCGATACTTGTATAAATTGAGTGCACGTGAGCCTAGTCAATCTCAGCCGTAGAATCATGTGGGCTTCATTTGAAACCATAGGCTCATAAACACCCAAATCATCCAAAAACTTTTCATCACATCAATTGGCTATATTATGTGTTGATAGCTAAATTTTTGCTGGTAAACTATTATTGCATTTCATAAGAAAATTGGGAATTGAATTTGTGGATATGATATAATTTGACCCTATTTTAGACATTAGGAACATCTTTCTATTACGTGACCTGACCCGGAGTTTTTCATGAATTTAAACAAGAGTTTTTATGAAGGTTTTGGATAATGGCCTAACATCCGGGCAAAGAGATGACCGATAATGGTCTCATGAATTATTTCCTTGGCATCGAAGTGAAGCAAAGTGCCAATAGGATTTTTATTTCCCAAAAAGATTATATAGAAAATATCCTTGAAAAACTCAACATGAAGAATTGTACACCGGTCAATACACCAATGGAGTATGGAACTAAGCTTTCGAAGTTTGATGATGGTGTCAATATTGATTCAAGATATTATAGAAGCTTGATTGGGAGTTTGAGATATTATAGTCTTGTAATTGTTCTTGTAAAAGTGAAATAAACGAAAAGTCTATTTATCTCATTATCTTCTTTGTGTGAGTTGCAACTATTTCACCTTCATTTTCTCCCATTAGTCTCCTTTCTGGTTTCGAAAAGGGAGACTCGCTGTCAAATCCGTCCATATGATTTTATAATGCAGTAACATTAAGATACAAAACACTATCTTCAGTGTCACTAATAATGATTTGCTCATCCTTAATGGCAATTTTTCTTGTATTAGAAAACATTCTTTTTTTATTTTTTTTTAAGGAAAACATTGTTTCAAGAAATTCCTTTTTCCTTTTCCTCAATGCGTATTAGGCTAATTCTAGGCGTAGTAACAATCAATCATTTTTGTATTAGACTGTTTATTTACCAAAGTGACTGTAGATGGAATGTTGGTATGAAGGATTGCAGATCTGAAGTCCTATAAATTGCAGGTAAAATAGCACGTATCATCAAATTATTTTGGCAGGAGAACTATATTCAAATGAAAAAGTTGTCTTCCTTGACTTTTCTCCGATCATATCCTTTAGATTTGTTTTAATATAAAATTTTATTAGCCAACAAAAATAAAGGATAAGAAGTAAGAGCAAATTATTCATGAGTATCTAGCCTTTGGATGAAACCGATTAAAGCTCGAGTTAACAGTACTAAACATGATTAAGTTCAAATTCAACTAAACTCAAGCTCAAGTTCATGTACCACTTTATTGTGACTAAGTTGAATAAGTAAATTACTTGAGTATCTTGTTGTGACCTCCCTTTAGGCAGCCCTTATGTGCATGCGGCTATGTTCAGAGGCTAATGGTTAGCTAAGCGTTAAGTTTAGCATGAGCTCTCCCAAACCCACCAATTCACCACTTTATTTGAGTTTTTAACCAGCAAGTCAATTTCATTTATGAGGCGTCACTAATCAATTTGAGGTAAATTGATTAGAACTCAAGTAAAATATTGGTAGAAATATTTTACTTTTGTGCAACTAAAGAAATTAGAATCGATAACTTGATTATACTAGTTAATCAAGTAATGCTTTTTTGTACCTAATCTTGTTTAAATTCTAAGATTTTATTTTTTTTTGGATTTTTCATATATTAAAAAAGATACTAAAAAAAAAAAAAAAAACATTTTAGGCCTTTCCCTAATTTCAGAAATTTTCAAAGGATTTTTCAATCATTTTTAAGAGAAAAATGCTCAAAATCAATTTTAAGCCTTTCCTTGAAAAAGATATATTTTTTTTAATTAAAAATATCTAAAAATAACAATTTTTTAATTAAAAAAAAAATATCTAAAATAATAATATACTAAACTTTTTTGTTTTACTTGTTCTGGAACGAAAATAGGAAAAAAAAACACAAAAAGTTGTTTTACGAAAAAAAAAAAAAAAAAACACTTCTTTGAAGCCAAAAAAGAACAAAAATTCTCTCTCTTCTTTTTCTTTTCTTTTCTTCACCCGGGTCGGCCAGACCTGCGCGCCGGCCCAATTCGGGTCTTGCCCGACTGACCCGGGTCTCACGCGAGCCCCCTTTGTTTTAAACATTTCTCCCTCTCTCCCTCTCTTTTTGTCTTTTTCTTTATTTTGTCCTCCTCAACCTGCCCACGGATGGGAACGAAGGTCCACAAACATGTCAAATGATCAACAAGCGCTCAGAACCAAACCAAAATCACAGGAAATCCATACAAGCTTGGTTCGGGCATTTTAGCGAACACATGGAGGGGCGTCGGCTAAAGGGAAGCTTTAGACTTGCGTCGGCATTGAATTCGGACCAAAATCAACAACAACGGACCAGCAAAACTTGACTTCAACACGGGGACGATTCGTTCACGTCCAATACAAATATGAGAGTCAGCAAGCTTCGGCCATAAGCGAAGGACACAAACGGACGCCTAACTCGAGCATTTCAGCAAACAATTAATATTCGCAAACCAAGGAGTGAAAAACGGGGACCACCGAGCCCGAGCTCTAACATGCTAAGCCCCGAGACCACAGTACGTACACAAATAAAGCAGGAAACTCGCACGAACCGGACAACGGCTGCCCGGTCCGGCGAGCCCAAAACAGAGCATGGCCGTGAAGAAAAAGGGCGGTCGGCCGAGAGTGCCTACCCAGCTCGCGGCGTCGGACGGCGGACGAGCTCAATAGATCGGGCTACGTCCGTTCGCCTCGCTCGCCCACGAGCCGGGATCCTCGGGAAGCCGACCCCGAATCGGAAAAAACCAAGACCGCCCGAGCGGGGGACCTACTGTGGCTTCAAAGCGGACAAGGAGCGGCGGCGGATCGTCGGTTTTGGTTCGGGGTGGCAGCCAACGGCGGCCCTCTCAGTTGCGTTCTCTCTCTTTCACAGCGGGATCTCTCTCAGATATCGCTTACTCTCTCGGGCTTCTTGGATGTCTCTCCGAAGAAAACCCCTCAGATCTCTCTCTTCGTATGTGTTTTTCCTTGGCTCGCCAGATCTTGTGCTGCTCCATTTGGCGGCATTAATGACGCCTGCTAAGCCGCCCCCTCCATCGCCGGCTACTCTACTTTGCTCTGGTAGATCGTCCTCGCACGCGTGAGGTGCAGAGGAGGGAAGAGGAAGGAAGAAGGAGGGGAAGAAGGAGGGGAATTTTTTTATATATATTTATCCGAAATGCAGTAATATAAAAAAATAAAATTTAGTTGATGCAAATAATATTAATGCTATGTGATGTGATGTGATGGAAAATATTCTTGGGTAGGGCCAAATTTGGTCCCTAATTTTCTATGCACTTAAATTATAGATATTTAGTCAAAATTTAGATGTCAACGTATCTCAATTTATATTCTAGCTTGAGTAGAAAATTTAATAGTCGATGTGCCGCTTGAGTCAAGTTTTGTCGTCAATGCTCAAGACTCGAAGAAAAAACTGTTTTCTTTCTAAACAAAACTCTCCCTTTTTGCCTGGACGAAGCAGTAAAGCTAAAGAGTGTATACGTTAAGAAAAGGAAAGTGTGTAGAAAATCTTTATTATAAACGAAATGTTTCCCTTTTCCCTTTTCACAATCTTTTTATTTTAATTGCAGGAGTGGAGAAAACCACGTAAGATCTAATGTAATCTTCCGCAATCGAGTCATTTGATCTTATTTACATTTTTAAGAGATAATCCCAAAACTATTTCCTCAGAGCTATGATTGTTTCTTTGTCATTATAGTGATGGTTTAATGAGCATGAATGAAGGTATTAACAGTTTTGATTGGCCAATTTCAGACACCGGATCATCGTTTAGTCTCTTAAATGGTCCGTGGTGTCAATCTGTCCATACATATATATTTCAATTGAAAAGAAAGATAGGTTGGTTTTAATTGTGAAATTGATCGAGCAATCCAATTAATAAAAAAATTAAAAGTGTTTTTTCCCTCCAATGTCAGCTTTCTGTACTCTCGGAACATACCTGATTTATCATTTGATATGAGAGTTCCTTGTTGACTTGTGATTTTGTAGAAGATGAAACGATTTGAAAAGAGAAACATACACTCATGGATAAATCAATTCATGAACTCATTATCTGGATTGTTGGTGCAGGCTTGGTTGTGCTTCAATGTCTTCTATTGTAGTTGAAGAAAATAAGAGGATTCAAGAAAACAACGATTCAAAGATAAATTTCTCAGAAGAAGAATGTTCTTCATTGAAAGCCATAATACACTATGTTATTCTACTATACATAATGCTATTTATATTAAGAAGACAACTAGATTTCCTATTCTATATTCCGAATATCTAATCTGACAAATTGACCGAAATCAAATCATATCTACCACTCTAATATAATATTTCGATAGTAGAATCAAATCATACTCTAATCTAATCTTCCGATGGCAGAATCAAATCATAATCAAATCATATTCTAATCTAATCTTCCAATGATTTACCAATAATATTATCAATCTTATCAGTAGTCACTTCACTGGCTTCCGTTATCTCAACTCCGGAACTTCCCAAGACCAAACGATTCAATCCCAAACTCTTTCTGGCGGAACCTTCTGAGTTTTTAGAGAAAAACCAGGCTTAATTTTTGCGAAATTTTGAAACAATTCGTTTCATCAAAGCGATGAAACCTTGAGATACTTTCTTCTGCAAGTCTAAAACCTTACTCCAGACAGACCCTTCACTTGAATCCGTCCGGTTGGGCTCCTCCGGTGAGTTCGGCTCCTTTCTATTATCAATCATCACCAAAATCGAGGTCACGATCTCTTTTTCTTCCTCTTCATCCGATGCGTACTTCTCCAAATGCCTCCTAATCTTACGTATGTTGTTCTGCTTGTCCGATTGCTTCTTCTCCAAATGCATCTTAATTTCATCGAGACAAATATAAAGAATAGGGCATCTTCAATTCCGTGATTTGAACTCCAAGAGAGAAAAGGAAAACTGCCAAATCTTGAGTGCATAATAGGTAGTAAGTTCAACTAACCTGTGATTGTATAATCGCGTGCAGTGGTAATATTCTGGAGCTGCACACAATCTGGACGATCACTCTGAGAGCGCAATAAATACCACAGAAGCCAAATTGATGGTTAGGCCTCAACGCACGGATTATAGAGCAATGATATAATAGACATGAGCAATAGGCCATACCCCATTACTATTCGGGGGACAACAAAACCAACCTTTCCCACAATGCAGGAGTGAAAACCATACTGGAACTGCATAGAGATGCAGTAGCGTGTTAGTTGGCATCTTCCCGATATGCAAGAGACATTGCTTAACATTATAAATGATGATGACGATATGAGTTATTTGCGCTCACCATTATAAAGAAGAAGAAAGCAAGCTCCAAAGAGTTCACAAACAGCACGACGTGAAGCAGCCTGCCGACCATTTTTAGCCCAGCGAACCAGAAATCGTCTTCTGAAAATTTAAAAACCAAGTCCTTTGCACTATTTTCGCTAGACTTGTCTTTGTCGTGTTTATGCTTTTTGGCAACTTCTTTTGCGAGTTGCATTATCATTCCTCCAATTTGATGCTGATAATGACCATAAGCTGCGCAGAATTAGCGAGCACGCCTAATTAGATACAAAAAAAGGCTCATCTGTTTTTTTCCCCATCAAGATTCACTTGGAATTGCAAGACATAATGACTCAAAGGAGAGTTTTTATCACTACTTACAGTAAATGGAATGAAAGATATCCAAAAGTGCGCATTCCATCCTGCAAGAAATGCATTAAGAAATGGATTGCCACAAT
Organism: Eucalyptus virginea; assembly: GCA_014182375.1. Classification (NCBI taxonomy): domain Eukaryota; kingdom Viridiplantae; phylum Streptophyta; class Magnoliopsida; order Myrtales; family Myrtaceae; genus Eucalyptus; species Eucalyptus virginea. The sequence continues at coordinate 4,084,233 of CM024514.1, forward strand.
GAAGTCTTTCTTGTCAAAGGCAAATAAAGAGAGAGATATACAATCGAGCTTAATCAGGATTAATAGGGATTTTATTCGGTAAGTTGAACTTTGATTGCGGAAAAACGTCACTGCTTTTCTGCTAACACTCAGATGAAACCAGTTTGATATGCATATTTCTGGTTTCCAGTAGGAAGACTCGCTGACGATTGTGTTCATATTATTTATAATACACTAATATTAAGATCCAAAGCAATATTTTCAATTTCACTAATAATGATTTGCTCATCCTTAATGGCAATTTTCCTTGCATTAGATAAACACTGTTTCACGCAGTTCACTTTTCGTGCACCTAATCCTAATAAACCATAGTTGTTTTACCAAACATTTGCTCTATAATAGTTGCTCTTATGAAATGATGTCAAAGCTAATGGATCTTGCCGTCTGTGTTTAATGAGAGAGGAAGAAACTAGCAAAGAAATCAACAAGAAACACTAGAATATCTAACCCATGGGGAGAGTTAATTGCAAAGAAATCCACCATGAATCCAAAAAGTATGGAGTTTAAAATTGCTCAACTAATCAAGTGTTTCCTAACTCTAGTTACATCTAAAGTAAAACCCATAAGTAGACCGTCAAACGGGTAGGTCGGGTCATAAATGGTCCAACCCAAATTGACCAATTTAACATGTTTATGACCCATTTATTGCAATGCAAAATTTTTTACCAATATCCAACCCAACCTATACTCGACCCATACTTAATCCATTTAACTAAACTTAAGAAAGCTTATTTCTTTATATATATTTTAAAAAAATGGTATTGCTAAAATAGTTTTATACAATACAAATTTAATGGACAATTTTTATAATTTTTAAAATAATTATTTTTAAAAATCGAATTTAAATTATTTTTTATTTTTTAAAAATTAAATTTTTAAAATATTTTTATTTTTATTTTTTAAGAATATAATTTTTTTTCTTTTCTTTTTCTTTTTTTTTTTTTTTTTCTTCTTCTTCTTTGGCCGGCGCTAGCCACGACGACAATTGGTGCTCGCCACGGGCGAGCCTTGAGCTTGCTCGAACTCGCCAACACTAGTGAGCTCAAGGCTCGCTCACATCTAGAGCCGACAGCTTGAGCTTGTCCGCGCCGGAGCTCGAGCTCACCTCAAGCTCACCCCTCGCTGGCTCGGCTTGAGGCCTTTGCCTCGCCGCATCCGGCGAGCTCAAGCCTCACCCAACACCGGCGAGCTCGAGGCTCGCCTAGCCGGTCACTAAACATCACCGTGCCGGCCACTAGAAGGATGGAAGAAGAAAGAAAAAAAAAAGGAAAGAAAAATGAAAAATGAAAAAAAGAAAAGAAAAAAAATAAAAATAAAAATAAAAAAATTATAAATTCAATTTTTATAATATATATATTTTGTAAAGTTAAAAAGGGAAAGAGAGATTGTGAGGTTTTGGTTGAAAATGGGTTCTAAATCCAACCCATTTAAGACCCACTAAAATACCTAAGACCCACCTATCTTAAGTCTTTAATTGTTAAACCCATTTAACTACTTTTTGTCAAAAAATAAGTGATTCATATATGACCCATTTATGATTTAAATGGGTCATGTATGGGTCTAAGACCCATTTTGCTACCTCTACCCATAAGTGTGATCTCATAATTACTCATTGAGAACTCATTAGAAAACTTATAGAGAGAAAAACTCTAACACTCAACTTGTTTGTTAAAGTGGGTAATAAGAATTTCATTTTTATATGTTCTTACATGACTTGTTCACTCAAACTAGAAAACTAATTCAAAGTAAGAATTCAACTCCAATGTGGAAAGTAATTTTGGTAATTTCTTGCTTGTTTGAATATCATACCACAAGTCCAATTTGGATGTGTAAATACTATTTGGATCATGTTTCCTTCATGGACTCAAACGTGAAACATAATTTAAGAGTAACAAATTTAGAAATAGTTATAAAGAATAATAAGTATGCATATATGTGCTTACCGGCTACATTCACAAGTAAATAAATCACGGCGCATAACCACAAGTACCATCTGCGATAATGATAAAAGTGCAAATCAGTATGCCTGAAGAAGTGCTAAATATTCTCTCATATTTTAAGTATTATTTCCATGAAAAAGTCATATTGTATAGTTTTTTCATGAATTTAATACTGTCAGAGAACGATTGGTTGATCCGATAACATTTTCAGCCAAAAATAGGGCAAATTAATTAACATATGCAATAGGACCTTTAGATGAGGATGAGTAATTTGACATGTTCGAGTGAAATAGTTCTTTCTTGTAAAGGAAAAAGGAAAATCTTCCTTTCTCTTAGCTCATCCTTTTCTTTTCCATTTATTGCTCATCAAGCCTACTTAAATAGCTTCGTATGAAGGGTATCGTTTTACCTGATTCCCATCATTTTCTCAAAATCCTTTTGCAAAGTCCTCATTATGTACTTCTGAAAATCTTTCCCTGGTTCCTTGGGATTTCGTGCCTGTGGACACGACAGAATTGACAAGTAAATTAACCATTTCAAGGCAAATTATATTACAACGAGGACCAAAACTAAATTTCAGCTGAAGGATGTCCTCTACGTACCGCGATGAAGTTCTGACGAAGAGCGATGTACTCATGCTCGCTCAAAGAAGTAAACGTCTTCTGCAGGATCGACACGAGCTGAAGAGGAAAATGCAAGACAACGTCGGGCCTCTCGTCAAACATCTCTTCCTTCCAGGTAAATCATAAATATCGCATTCCACAACAATTGCAGAAAATGTATTGCTCATTCCACATTTCTAAACACCCTTCACAAGAATAATTGTAACCCACATGATATTATTAATTAATAATTTAATAACTATTAAAATGCTAAAAACTTATTAGTCATGAGAAGGTGCAACTCTTATGAAAAGGTACAACTCTTATGAAAAGATGCTATTTTTATGAAGATAGAATGTACTTTGATGAAGTACACTTATTGATAGCCTATATTAAAAGTATGGTCCTCTCTCCACCCTACACAACGAGAGGTTGTATTCTATCCGTAGTGAATTAAATAAGAGAAATTGAATTTCTTCATTTATCCTATTTTTGCAATAATCATTTTTTTTTAAAGTTATCATTATGGATAAAGATACATCGTACCCTCTTGTTGTGACTTCAAAGATTATTAAATTTAAAATTTTCATGTAAAGAATTAAATTATTGCTTACAACTTAATTGATATATTTAAACAAAGTATGTTTAAATATATCTAACGTTGAAGTGTAGTATGATCCAATGAAATTATAATGCGGAACATTTTGAAAATTGTATGATAGTTAAGGTCGCAAAGATATGCTCGATTTCGCAAGAGCCTCCAAACTCTCCCGTTTTGCAGTCGCGGGGAGCTTCAAGAGATTCAATGACTTACCATATATCTGAACGAGCCAAGTGGGTTTTTATAACGTTCCAGAATTTTTGTGAGTACTGCGGATAAAAACAGAATAGAAACACCTCAATCAAATTAGGAACTTCCTTTGGAGACTGTACAAGAATTTTGAGGAGTGAGATCACTCATCTCCTCCTCCCTTTTACCATATTTGCTGGAGGAGGATGAATTCAACAATGTTACCAATTTGGATGTCATCTTTTTGCTCCATTCGTCGTATATCTCCAGCATGCTCCATTGAATTATCTAACAGCATGGAAGGACGAAAATAACTAACGTTAAAAAATTGATCCAAGAGAAACCTCTAATTTTTTTAGTGATTTTTCTAATCTGACTAATTTTACTTTTCAATTATAACTTTTTGTAAATATTGGATAACTCGCAAAAAGAAATACTCAAACACTCGAAGCCTTTTGAAATATCAACCAATGTACAATTGGAATCACATACAAATTCCTTCATGTTCTTTCGAAACTTAAATCTGATATATATTCTACGATATTGGAGGGAAAGTCGCAAGAATAAATAATAGAAAGTAACAGAAAGATGGAGTTGAAGTGACAAGGATGTCGTAGCACACCATAGATAGTACTTTGAGCACACAGAGGATCACGTGAAAGGTAGCTAGCACAAAGATGAAAACGTCCAGCTGGTGGACTGCTTCAAAAGACAGCAATGCCACCTTCCCCTGAAAAGAAAAGAAAAGAAAAGAAAACAGTCGCACCAAATATTCACTTCGTACCAATTCGCTGTAGTCAAGCATCAGCAGCAACAGGTCTGGTAAAGTTACTTTTTGGCTACAGTAATCTGCGGTATGAGAAGCCATGGCGAGGAGATGGCGTCCTTGTGTTGCACTGGAAGCGGAGGAACTAGTGATGAAATTGGCGACGGCAGAAGAAGAGTCGGGCTTCTTGCAAGGCAGCAAGACGTTGTCGAGTCGCTCCGATATGCAAATCTTCGCTATTCTAGTTTGGAATACCGTCAAGAGAAGCGATATGACACCCAATAGCATCAATTCTTCCATTTTCATCGTAACCCAAACAGGCAAAAAAAAAAAGCAGAAGAAGAAGAAGAAGAAGAAGAGAGAATTTATGTGCATGCGCATTAGTATTGTGAAATAGTCACAAAAAAAAAAAAAAAAAAAAAAGCATCAAAGAGAGAGATCCCTCACCATCTTTGATCTTCCTTGAGCCGCCGACAAGCGGCCACCATTTGCTTTCCTCCAAATACTGCATTCGACAAGGGAACTCGAGTTAAAGAATTGCCGGCATCGTACTCTCGGACCTTAGGAAGCAAGAGTAATCACCTGGCCGGCGCAGCGAATGAATCTATCAACAACGATAGAAATGAACAATATGCTGAAGCACACTACAGCCACCACCCACGTCGGCGTATACTCCAACGAATTCTCGTCTACTCCGGCAACCGCCATTCTCTCTCTCTCTCTCTCTCTCTCTCTCTCTTCTCTCTAGTATGCCTCTCCTTGAATTCTCATATGGTGTGTTTTCGTGCACACGTATATATAGAATGATGCACCGACGGAAATGTTCACACACACGGCGACGATTTCTTTTTTGTTTTATTAGACTAGACGCAAGCTGCTCAAGTTGAGCAATCTCGAGTTTCCAAAAGATGGGCCAGAACAAAAATTCACGCAGCACTTGAGGAATGAGCATTATGATGTTTAGGACTTTATTAGAATTTGCGGCAGCAATTGAAGAATATCGAGTTTCCACGTCTATAATTTCCGATTGCAATTAGTCAAAAGGACGACATCAAAAATTCCCGCAAAAGCATAAAACTACATTGGCAGAATTAAAGTATTCAGGACTTAATTGGCATCCAAGACTATTTGGGTAATCATCCTATATATGTTCATATTGAAATGATCCCTTGCTTGTTTATCAAAAAGTTTTATTCCAAAAGCCAAGAAAGCAAAAGAATTGTGAACCAATTATTCTACTAACGAAGACAACTAAGGTATCTTATGCATTGAAAGATAGAAGAAAAGTATCTCATGCATGGATGATGCTTATTGCTTTGTGTCGGGTTAATGTTTTATCGTCAAATTGACACTATCTTAAGTCTGTTTGCACATCCATCTATGAAACTTTAGTATGCTGAAATGTTTGGTGATACCACAGTTTACAAGGCACTTGATGTTATTGATGAATATGATATTATCTAGCAAGTCAAATTAGCGTGCTTGTATAGGTTAAGTAGGTTATCCTCCATATCTAGAAAAGTCATTTTTTAAAAAACTTAAATTGAGAACCCCAATTAAGCCAAATTTATAATTATGTATGGGTTACATCCATACGAAGGAGGTAATCACGCTAGTTGCGTCTCCTCACCCTATCAAGCATTAAAAAAATTGACTAATTAATGGTTCAAATTTATAATTATATATGGGTTACTCTCTTTATATATCCAATGAATTCACGTCAATCCAAGATAGATCAGCCTAGTCAAAGAATTCAATAGTTCAGCAAAATGCCAAATAAATATTTAAGTTGAGAATTAACAAAATCATTCAATACTTGACAAATTTGCTTAATAGTTACTTTTGTGACGATACAATGGAATCATATCCAAACCCGAGTGTTTCTCACTGGGAATAATCTAAGGACTGTGCTCGCCATTTTATAGAAGGACTCTTATACGATGCTATATAATTAATACACACGAATAGGGTAGTTTGCACGCATTCATAATAGTATATTGATTTGAAAAATAAAAAATCCATGTTATCTAAAAAAAAAATTATATGTTTGCTAAAGAGTGGGCCGGAATTGTCTAATCAGATTAGTCATAATTTATTATATAAGGATTAATTGCTCGCTTGCAAAACCATATAAAAGAAAAATTGATTCGAATCATAGAACACAAGGATTAATTTGACCAATATTAAATTTAAGACCAAATTGAACATTGATTAAGAGGTACAAAACTAAATGTTGGTATTGTCTCTTCTTTTTATTAATAATAGAAATTTAAAATTAGTTTTTTAAACCAAGCCGTGAACAATGTGATACATCTTTATTGAATATTTAAACATTACTCACTTATTCAAGTAGCTAATCAAAGTTTGTTGCGTCATTTCTCCTATAAATTAGTGTGTCATTTTGTTGTTCAATTTTGTAAAGCGGGCATTACATTGATATTAGACTAAGTCCTTTTCTTTTGGGTGTCGCAACCTACCCTTTGGGGAAGGGAATAGGTTAAGGAGTATGCCTAAAAGATATGCCTACGACTCATGATCAGGCACGAACTCTTCCAAGCATATACCTCGTGCGATATTGAGATATTCATAAGAATTTTATAATAATGAATCGCCACTAGTTTATTGGGGTCGGCTAGAAACCAAAGGAGGTATGAGAAGCATACCTCACTTCATACACAACTAGAGAATTCAAGATCGGGAACTTGATTACACTAATTAACTAATTAGTGTCTTGTCAGTACCTAATTTTGTTCATTTTAGAAAGAAATTTTGTTAAGCAGTTTGAATTAATTTTAAACCAATCCATTAACACTCATGGTGATCATACGGGTACGTAATAATTAAAATAACAGTTAGCAACCAAGGAAAACGTTTAAATAAATTGCATGGGAAAGCAAATTTTTAACATTAAGGAAAAGATAAATACTAATCTTAATTAGACTAAAGGGATCAAAATAACAAAAGCATGCAAATAAGAGTAATTGTCTTTGAAGACAATTGAAACCTTAAGGTATAGCCCTAAAGGCCTCAATATTTTTAGCACACTTTAAAGTTAAGAAACTTCCATTTTTCAAGAAAATAGCTCAGAAAGTTTGTTTTTAAAATTTTTCAAATGAAAATTTGAATTTTCTGACATTTTTTATAATTTTCTATTTTTTTCTAATTTTTAATTATTATTTTTTGAAAAAAATTTCTCCGAAAGTTCTTGAATTTTCAGATAAAAATTTTGAATTTTTATTATTTTCGAAAATTTTTAAATTTTTTGAAAATTTGTAAATATATATTTAATATTTAATATTATATTCGGGAAAAGGGGTCCCGACTGAAAAAAATAATAATTTAATTTTTTGAAAATTTTTAATGATTTTGAAATTTTTTAATGAGTTTTGTAATTTGTTTTATTCTCCACTATTTTGTCTTCTTCCCTATTTTGTCTTTTCCACTGAACCTTTTCTCCGCACTCCTCCTTCCCGAAGCAAATTTTCGCTTTCTTTTTCCATATTTTGTTTTACTTTTTACTTTTTCTGTACTCTTTTTTTTTATTTTTTTTTTTCCCCGGTCTCTTCCCCTGTGGTCTTCTCCCCGACGCCTCCTTGCACGTCTTCCCCCCAAAACTTCACCCAGACAGCAACACCCGCATAGCAACCAGCGACCCTTCCACCGCCGAACTACCACTGTCTACCGGTTATCTACCCCTACCGGCGATGACCACCGTCGGCCACGAACTCCGGCGGCCAAACCATTTTCGGGCACAAAAATCCCCCGGCTCAAGAATACACGATTGCTCCACGAAAATCGCATGAAATTGCAATGGAAACATAAAAGACAGGCACGGTCCGACGTATATAAGAGCAGGCACGAATCAAACCAAGTTTCAACCCGGGTTGCTTCTCGGTTCTCTATGGGACATTTTGTCAAACACATGAGGTGCGCTACTATAACGAGGTGTTTTTGGCTCAACCGAAGCTCGAACCATAACGGGATCTTCGACACACGAAAAACAAGACATCGAAAACAAAAAGTAAGGCGATGCAGGCTGGAGCTCGCGCGAACCGGACGGCCACGAGCTCTGGCCTGGTGTACCCGAGAAAGAGAGCACACACAAAGGCCGAGGGGACTTACCTGGTTCGAGTGGGGCGCTATGGCGGATGGCGACTAGCGGGCTGGCCTCCGGCAACGATGAGCAATTCAGGAAACAACCAGCAACGTCGATCTCTCTCTCTCTCTCTCTCTCTCTCCCAAAAACTCTCTCGAGCTCACTCACACCCCCCCTTTCTCTCGCTCATCTTCTTCCTTTTTTGAGGGCCACCGGCCAGCACGCATGGCTTCTGCCATCGCCAGCTTGCTGGCCGGCCTAGCCCCGACCCGCAGATCAAGCTGCCATCTCGCTCGCGATCCTCTACCCTCTGGTTTGTACGTTTCTTTTCTGCCAAAGCAAGACCGGCATGAGGGCGTGAGGAAGAGAAGAAAGAGAGAGGGCCGGGCTTGGGAAGAAAAATGAGGCTGGGCTTGGGCCCAGGTGAAAAAAGATCCAAAGGAGAGGAGAACAGAAAAGGACCGGGCCTAGCCCGGTCCTCTCTCTCTCTTAAAAGAATTATTCTTTTTTAAAATTTTAGATTTAATAATTAATGATAGTTATGTAAATGCTTCTAATGTCTACACGTAATGGATTTTAATGAAAACATACACGATGCATTTTGATGAAAGTTATTTACTTTACTATTTATTTCTCTTTTTTTAGTAACTAATTCCTAATTTTATATGCGATTAAGTCATAAATAAAATTATAAAATTTAGGTGTTAGCACTGGGCAAAAAACCAAAAACATAACTTACTATTTATCCAATGACTACTTACAATCTCTATTTAGACAGACAACATTCACATGCCTTTAAGCAAAACCCTACATTAGAAAGACTAAATTGTCCCTCCTTGCACACTCATTTTAGCATAATTATAAGGATTTGGGTGCTTTGGGGTAATATTCTAATGTAGATGTGTATAATTGGTTAATGGGTAAAAGAAAAGGTGTGAGTTGCTTTTTTCTTCTTTCAATTTTTGCTACAATTTGTAAGTCTCGTTGGAGCGATACTTGTTTAAATTGAGTGCACATGAACCTAGTCAATCTCAGCCGTAGAATCACGTGGGCCACATTTGAATCCATAGGCTCATAAACACCCAAATCATCCAAAAAATTTTCATCACGTTAATGTGTTATATTGTGTGTTGATAGCTAAATTTGCGCTAGTAAACTATTATTGCATTTCGTAAGAAAATTGAGAATTTAATTTGTGGATGATATAATTTGACCCTAAATATATATATATATATATATATATAGATAGATAGATAGACATGACATGGCATAATCTTGCATTCACATTCTTTATTGCATTTTCGCCATTTAGACATTAGGCACATCTTTCTATTACGTGACCTGACCTAGAGTTTTTCATGAATTTAAACAAGAGTTTTTATGAAGGTTTTGGATAATGGCCTAACATCCGGGCGAAGCCTAAGCCCGTTCGGTCACTTTAGGTCAATCCCACAAGCCCGACTTCCTTCTCCGTCTCTCCGAATTCATCCTTACCATTCCCTCCTTGTTGATCGAAATGGCTCTGGTTAAGGCTACTTTCTGCAGTACAATCGTGAAAGAAAAACTGAGGGAGATAAAAACAAAGTGGGAACGTTCAGTCGGTGCTGGCAAGAACAGAGAAAAACGAAGAGTATTCGGTATTTGTGCAGGTGAGGATAAGCCAATAGAAGAAAAAGAAAACAGAGAAAGAGCAGAAGGTTGAGAGAAGCAAAGAGATAGCAGGGCATAGGCGCTGAACAGAGGAGAGAGGTAGAGCCTTGGTGCAGAAAGAGGCAGAGATAGAAAGAGAAGAGACCGGTGCAGTTCGGAGATACAAAGGAGAGATGACAATCGGCCAAGGGGACTGGGATATCCTCGGTCACAGGAAGCTACCGAAAATAAAAGAGCAAAAGCAGAGAGGACGAGCTCTGGGGGCAGAGCACGCGCACACGCATGGCAGAGAACTCATGGTACAGACAGCAACCTCTCGCACAGAATTCTTGAGCAAACTACGAGAGAATTCTGGGCACACTGGGCAGTACATGCGAGCCAGAAGATAGAAAAGCCGAAGGGGAATTGAGACTTTGAGAGGAAAAAGGGATTGGTGCATTCGATTCAAGGAGGATTTGGAATTTTTTAGCAACCACTCTAGAGCAGCAACCGGCTTTCCAGATTTTATCTTCGAGCTAATTGCTAATCGGTTCGTTCCTTCAAATCATTGTTTCAAAGCGTCACTCGTCCTTCCATCTTATGTAGATCGAACACTATCTCTTGTTGATGAGTTTTCGCACGAGGAGATCGAAAACTTCTTTCAAATGACGGCTATTACAGTACTGAGCGACCACTAAACAAGGGCTGGTCTGCGACCGAGACGCAGCTTGGTCCGTGAGTGAGACGTGCCCTGGTCTGCCTTCTAGTACGCCCTGGTTTGCCGCTAGGATTGTGTGATCGAGATTGATAACGGGTCAGGTCTCGGGTTGGGTCGGGTTTCCGGCCGGCCAACCGCTGCCGGCAGTGACGTCATCGATGATGTCATCAAGACCATTGGATGACGTCAACATGCTGGTTAGCCGATGGGTGCGTGACACTCACGCGCTGGCTTTCCTAGCGCTTTGAGCGCGTGTGGGTGCGTCTGGCCTCATCCGGCGGCGCTCGACCCACCGTTGGACTCGTCTTGACGAGTAATTTCACCCTGTATATTTAAAAATTGATTTTGGCAGAAAAATATTTCAAAAATTAGCCAAAAACGTACGGGTATACGCAACCCCGAACCCGTTCTTCGCTTCGGTTCGTTTTCGACGATTCAGATAGCAATTTCGACCAATAGACATCCAAACAGTGTAGGTTTCATACTCTTGATCTCGATATCAAATGGTAAATCAATGAAAAACAAGGTAGAAATCATAATCGGGCTTTGATACCAATGTTGGAATTCAAGTAGGCGAAATACGATTTACCTTTTATCCAATGCGCAAACGACAATTAACCCCGGAATGAACGTTGAATTGCGGATGAATCACGAACAAAATTACCTCACGTTGGTCTGAATGCAATCACAAGGAAAGCACCCAATTTCCATAGCGTAAATGTCGATTGTTCTTGTAAAGGAGAAGTGTAACACTTCATTTTCTTTTGATGGAAAGGGGACAAGACAATGAGAGAATTCTGAGCATACATTCTGCCAACCGTTGTCTTCTGGAGTCTTTTTATATGACTATGACTCCATCACACCTCTTCAAATGGTGTCTTTCCATCGTAGCGTATGAAGGTGAAATGGTGCGTTCTCATCCCATTCTATCATGGACGTACTAATTTAGTACAACAGTATGAGTACTCCGTCGTTTGGGAAAAATTTGGAGGCTTGCCGGCAGAGTTTGCTCCCTCAATGCACGGTTTGGTATCAACATACGAAGTAGAAACAACATGCTATGAGCACTTCATGAAGACCACTGAGTCTCCAAAAGAAAGAAAGTAGGGACTAATTCCACTTAAGTTGAAGTCTGCCAATGAGTAACGGGGCAGGGATGGGCAATTACCTTATTGCAGACCATCATCAACTATTGTTATGTCACCTCTAAAGCTAATTTTGTCGCCATAAAAATTGTAATAGATTGACTTCACATAATATCTACCGGCATGTACATAGAAAACAGTGCGTTATTTTCACAAGTGAGCTCATATTCAGAATGGCCGCAGTTTTGGGATCGCCTTTCAACCGAGAAGGATAACTTATATTCCAAATCTCGCCATAAGAGGAAGTGGCACATAAGTAATTCTTCTTCATACCACAACTTGTCCCTAATAGTAGAACGTGCAAGATGAACAGAAACACATGATACAAATATATGGAGCCAAGAGAATTAATCATTTCTCCACTGCTCGATGCAAGAATGGAGGTTTTAGCTTTGGTAATTGTGGTGAAGGCTCCCCTCTGACGGACTGTATATGATCAAAAGATCAGTTGCGGGTCATCTGTCATTGAAATTTCCAAATCAACAAGACAAAGTCAAGTCAAGAAAAGTAACTTGTAGGGACCAATCAAAGGTTCCATCAGTGGAAATTACGCGGAGATCATTGTACACGCAACCAAGCTCACATAACACGGTGGTGAATTAATTTATGGATAGCTTTCACATTGATTAGGAAGGAAGCAAAAATCAACAAGATGCACCACATGAACTTCTGGATCCTTCCTCGTGACTTCACTCATGAAATCTTGGCTGATAGATTTTGATTTATTCAAAGTCGTAGTAACAACTTCATTGCCACTTCTAAGTATTTTTCTATATACAGAGTCATTTCTTCTTCACCTAACTTGTGCTTGAAATTTTTTATGATTATTTGAATATCTGAGTAAGAGTATGTTATAAGCAAAAGGTTGTTATGAGCTTATAGAAATTCTTTGATGTTTCCATCCATTGCTAGGTGTCTTCTCATGCATTTATAGATTAAAATTATGAACACGCATGGAGCTCAGAGTATGAATGTTGTTGCGCTACAACGAGCTGCAAAGAGTATTCCAAATAGATTAGCATATATGAAACATCTGTTTGTGTCGCTCGTATTGCAATAAAAAAGTACTGCATATCATTTGCTATCCATTCAATCCGATGTTAGACATGACTGTAATTGCAATGAAGAACTGCATATAATCTGCTATCCATTTACGAATATATTGCACTTTGACTTACCAGCAAGTAGCATATAAATGTCCTTCAAACTGAATTCGACCAAGTGCAATCTTAACTTGGTATGACATTAGAAATTGGCTAGATTACGATTAAAGTGATTAATCGAAAGTGATATGAACATCATAGCGTCAAGTGAATAAAATTAAAGTTCAGTGAGAACGGCCGACGGTCTCAATTGTCTGTTTTGTCGCATGTTTCCCATCCTGTAGAAACTCGTAAAGAAAGCAAGATAGTGATTTCGTTAAAACGTGATTTATTGGATTAGTTAGAATTTTCATAGAGTGAACCCAGGGAATACGTTCTCCAAACACCAAACATAGTGAGAAAGGACTAAACAATTCAATTGTGCAAAAGGAAGAAAGACAGGTTTATGAGTGGAGGGAGTGTACAACAAAAGCCCAATATCTTCATAGGAAGATTGTCGAGAGTTAGCCAAGTCTAAGTCTATTAATATATTCAGTTAAACCTACATTCATTTAAAAACTTAATTCTAGTATCTTGCTTGTTTTCGGAGTTCAAAAGTTAAACTATTCGGTATTGATCATGTCTAACCTTGTTATTTACTCATCATTTTCCTCTATCAACAAGCATCTTAATAATTTAATACACAATTATTGTAAACTAGTCATAAAAAATATAGTGTTAGTAATGGTAACCTTTATTCCCCATTCAAATCCCTTATCTTGATGATCTCTACTTTTGCTGGCTAATTCCAACTTGCCTTCTATAATTTCATGGTTGTCTCAGTCAATCCCTTGTTAGTTCTTTGCTCAGTCAACACCGCATGCTTAGGTATCTTGTCTTTATCCGATCCAAGTTCCACCTGTGCAAAATGCGACGTGCGTGACATTACATGCTTAATTTTAATTAAACCCGCAATTAATTAAAACATAGTGATCAAGGAAAGGAGTCGCTCTTCTTCTTCATATATGACATGCGGCTCATCATCGACTGCCATTTAACCATCTTTGTAGGAGTTTGTTTAATAAGAGATCATAAGAGATCGATTTCACATAATATTAATCAGCATATAGATGTAAGACAGATTTGTTGCAAGCGAAAAAAAGTAGTATATGTGGCCGGCTAAAGTTTTATTATATTAGAGGGAATTATGTAGAAATTGTTGTACTTGCAGTCAAGCTAACATAACGTGATGGCAGATTAGCTTATGGATTGCTTTCACATTAATTGGGAAAGAAACTTCTATGCTGTTTCTACGTATTATGGTAATTATACCCAAAATTGAATAAAAGTCCTTTTGAGTGATGGCATCTGATGTTCTATTTTATTTCAAGTCCAATATTTCATAAGTATCTCTTCGTTAAATTGTAAAAACAAAAAGGAAAAAGATATTAATATTGATGATACTAACATTTTGTTCATAAAGTTTTAAATAATGATTTTTTTTAACCCATCCCTTCCCCGCATCGAGATGTCCGGCAAAGCTGGAATGAAGGTCAAACATGTCATCATCACCAAAACTAGTCGCAATGCAAAATTTGGCATTTCTCTTTGTTCGTAATATCTTGTTCGATACCCGTTCATTTTTTTTTTTCACATGTTATTCATCTTGTACATCAACTATTCAAAAGCCTCGTCTAACCTTGTCCCTTTTTACTTATCATTTTTCTCCGTGGATAACCATCTCGACAACTCAATATACCAATATTGCGTAGTGGTCGTGTAATACCTACCTTTGCTAATTGTTAAACTGTCGCCGTATTCAAATAAATCACCTATCCTAATCAACACTACTGGGCTCATTCCACTTAGGCCCCTATAATCTCATGATTATCTTAGTCAACCCCTAAAAATTTAAATTGTCTTACTCAACATCCTCCACTTCTGATCACACAAAATGCTCATTCCATTCATCGAAAAGGAAAAATAGTGGGCCTATTATGTTTTTCCTCTAAGACATGTTCGAAGTTGTAGATTGCTTGAGGAGGTGGCTGTTGGCGAGGTGGGTGATCAGGCGGGGATCAAAGGGTCGGGGTGAGAGGTTTGGGCGGGAAGGAGACGGACTCACTGCTCAATGCAAACTTTAACGCGAAGAAAAACGTACTATGTTATACCAGGAAGATTCACATCAAACGAAAATAGAATCAATGCCATACGACACTTTAATGTCATTCAAAATATGGCCATGGCGAGTCTACTAGAAAACACTAGTACTATGTAAAAATCATGTAACAACTTCATAAATTACATAGTGAATTGTGATATATGTTAACAGTACTATTTTTATCTCGCATCTAGTTTTTGCTAGAGGAGAACAATCAAACAATACCTGACTTTATAAACTCATTGTCATGCTGAAACTGATAGTTGTTAGAAATTATTGGAGTACTTGATGAAGATGAGACTGTTTCAAGTTCTATCTCATCATCAACATCATCAATCGGTGTCTCCATCGGATACAAAAGCGGTTTTGGAGGCAATTGTAATTTGTCCATATCTCCTTCAAGCATATCTAGGACTCTCTTCATTGATGGCCTATCGTTAGGACTCAGTTGTATACACCATAGAGCAACGATTATCATCTTCCTTGTTGTTTCTCTTTCCTCTTCAAGGACACCTACCATTCCAACCTCATTTTCTTTGCCAAGTTGATCATAAACCCACAAAGGGAAGTAAACTTGACTTGAATGTTCTGCATGTGCATTTAGGTTTCTCCTTCTACCGGCCATTTCCATCAACATCATCCCAAAACTATAAACATCAGCTTTATAAGAAATGCCACCAATATCCTTATAGAATAGCTCAGGTGCCATATACCCCAAGGTTCCTCTTGCTGTAGTCAATGATACTATGCTATGATCGGTGGGATAAAGTTTTGCAAGTCCAAAGTCAGAAACTTTCGGAGTGAAACTTCGGTCTAAAAGAATGTTGTGAGGCTTGATGTCAAAGTGTAAAATTTGCATGTCACATCCTCGATGAAGATACTCTATTCCTCTAGCTATGCCAAGAGAGATCTCATACATTTTCTTATAATCAAGAGAATTATCACTATCCTTATAGGAAATGTGTTTATCCAAAGATCCATTCGGCATGAAATCATAGACAAGAGCTTGTTTGGAGTAATCGAAACAAAAACCAACAAGTTGCACCACATTAATGTGGTGAATCCTTCCAATTGTGGCCACTTCGCTCATAAAATCTTGGCCATCAGATTTTGATTTGTTCAAAATCTTAATCGCAACTTCATTGCCACTTCTAAGTATTCCTCTATACACGGAACCATATCCCCCTTCACCTAGCTTGTGTTTGAAATTTTTTGTGATCTTCTTAATATCTGAGTAAGAATACCTTATGGGCAAAAAATTGTTGTGAGCTCGTAAGAATTCTTCGATGTTTGGGTCGATCGCTTGATGCCTTCTCATCCACCTATAGATTAGAAGTATCAACACACACGGAGCTCCAAATATGAACTTTGCCGCCAAGAAGTGGGCTGCACAAAAATTTGGCCATTTATTAGCGTAGTGTAATAAAACTTTAACACATACACTTTTTTGCTGCTTGATATCTTCATAAGTGAAAAGGATTAGTCATACCCAAGACAAAGGCGAAGTTTGAAGCTGCATCTCGCGCATCATTACCTATGATACTCCATGTAGGACTGGCTGTAAAAAGCAAGAGAATTCGTTTGAGATTACTGTTAATAATTAATTAGCATTAATAACAATCAGTGAATAAGTAAATCTATCATTACTAGTAACAAGGGAAAAGTACCAAAAAAGTCATAAACCTATTGCATTAATACATATTCAATCTTAAACCTTTAAATGGACCAATTTAGTCCTAAACATTTTCAAGTTTCACCAATTAAGTCCATCAAGTAAATTTAGATCAAAAATTTTTAACATGGAAATTGACCATCCTATGTGACATGATCGGTATAACATTGACATTTTTTAGTAATTTTTTAATTTCTTTCTTTCTTTTTTCTTTTTCTTCCATGGCTTGTGGAAAAAGAAAGAAAACAAAAGAAAGGAAAAATTCAAAAAAATTATAAAAAAGTTATAAAAAAAATTCACAGCAATGTCAACAGTGTTATGTAGGATAGCCAATGTCCACATCAGCAATTTCCGGCATAAACTAGTAGGATAAACTCAATTGACAAATTATGAAAAAAATTTAGAACTCAATTTGTCTAATTTAATGATTGAAAACTGAATAGGTATAAATGCAATAGGCTTAGGACTTTTTTGGTATTTTTCCCACAATAATAATTCACCTTAAGCCATATCCCAAGTCAAAGATAAATTCATACAACGACTTTTATTCATTTAAAGTTGCAAGTGAAGAATTCTAGAGTAGAAGAAAGGTGAATAAGTTTCACTTTAGTAGATAGCACTCCGTGTCAATTTTGTTTTATTCACTCATGGAACCCTAGATGTATCACATTATTCATGAATTCATAACTCACGCGCAGTACCAATTTACAAACATCACCCAATATGTGGGCAACTAATTCATCCACGCAATAGTAACCGCCGGGCACGGGATACGAGTTACTATCAAATCAGACATTTTACCCCAAACAAATGTAATGGAATAGAGTCCAGAAAAGCTTTATGGTTGTAAAATAAAAAGGAGCAATACACAACAATCTACTAAAAATCTCACCACTTTACTTAAGTGACGTGGCAATTGTTCTATTCACGAAATACAATATCCAATTGAAACATGTCACATCTGTCAGTAAATTTTGACAACATCCCTTAGTAGTGAGGATGATGAAGAAGAAAGAAAGGAAAGCTTCAGGGAAAGTCAGCTTACGGGTGGTATCGTAATAGGGACTGCACCACTCCCGTCCGATTCTTAGGTATCTGAAACCTAGGAAGCAAAATAGATATCTTCTTGTTGACGTATAATATTCTGAATGAAAGGATAGATTGAATCCTTGGGCCATCATGTTGTGGAGGTCCTTGTATGGTGAGCTCACACGATTATACCCATCCCCTTTCCTCCCCCAGGCATCACTTGATGCTAATGCCGTCATGGTTATGGTGCAAGAGTCCTTGATGTCCGTTACTTGAGGTAGTTTTACAGCATATGAGTACCCCTTCATCTGGGAAATATTAGGAGACGTGTCGGCAGAAAATGATCCCTCGACGCATGGTTTCGTCTCGACATACGAAGTAGAATTAACAGATTGTGGGCACTTCAAAAAGGCTACTGCCGGGGATATATAACTATCTCTGTATATATCATATATACGATATATACGATATATATCATGAGAACTGAAGTTGGAGCGCATCAATGAGTAATGAGGAAAGGATGAGTAATTACCCTTTTGCAATCCATCATCAACTACCGTGATTTTACCGGAGAAGGAATCTTTGTCATCATAATGATCATAAAAGATCGACTTCACATAATATCGGCCGGCATGCAGATTTAGAACGGTGCGATTATTTTCACAAACTAGCTCATACTTAGAGAGGCCACAACCTATCGGATCGCCTTTTAAATGAAATGGATAGCTTATGTTACGAACCTCGTTGCAATATGAAGCACACAACTGATTCTTCTTCGCACCGCAACTCGTCCCTAGAAGTAAAACATGCAATATGAGCATAAATACACGGTACATCAATACGGAGCCGAGAGAATTACTCATCTCTCCACTGTTTAACGCAGGAATGGAAGTTTTAGCTTGGTAATCGTGGTGGAGGCTCAATAAAGGAATGGTTCATATAATAGAATAGATCAGTTGGGGGTCATCTGTCGATAATGTCCAAGTCAACCAGTAACACAAAGTCAAGTCAAGAAAAGCAACTTGCGTGGAGGACCACGCATTAGTTAGGAAGGAAACATCTCTGCGGTTTCTAGTGAAAATGAAGCATCCGTGTAGGAGTCGTCCTTTGAGAAGCCCAGGTCAAGCAATGACAAGAGCCATTAAAGTGGAGTTTTCGTTGTCATGGAACGTCTGTGGCTCAAGGGAGAAATAATTGCTTGCACGATACGGCAAGTGAATTAATAGCATATCAACTGGTAATTATGTGAATTTCATTATGAGGTCCATATCCTGGTCTTCATCCATATGGCCTGCAGATTATATAATATCTTTTTTTGTTCGATTTGATCTTGCAATTAAATAAGTTTTTGGTATTTTAAGAGTAATTACAAGGGCCATGTTTTCCTCTCACTATCTTTCTAATTGGTGGGTTTCAAATATGGATATCACTCATGTGCTAGTGATGTCCATAATTTATAACGTACAATTTAGAAAGGTAAAAGGAGGAGGCTTGCTTTGGAAGCAAATATAAATCTAATTATAATCATAAATGTATGCCGAATATTGAAATACACATAAAAATCAAAATAGACGGCTGAAATTAGAGTACTAGAAATTTTATTTATGAAGTATGCATTTTTTTTTTTTTTTTTCGAAAAGCCCCAGCAACGTCACAGCTAGAGAAGATGGATATTTGTTCCTCGTATGACACATGCATTTCCCGTTTCAAGGAAATTCTCATTAGAGAAATTGAGTTCTCTTCTTTCCCTAGGTAACATGCGGTCAATATTGTATACAGAGTAAAGTCTCATCGTTGCTATGTGATGGGAATGTTTTGTTTATCTTCTATTTCGTCGATCCTCCAAATTTCATTTACGAATAAACATGAGAAATGGCCTTGTTCCTGACAAAAGCATGATTAGTGGGTGTTCTCGATTTGCTTAAAGTACAATTAAGATCTAAAATTTACAAAAATCACAATTAAATTCTAAAATTTTTCAAATTAGTGTGATTGACGACTTATGTTAGCTCCATCAAATTTGGGTGGCAGAAAATATTGGCGAGGTATTTCTTTTTACATTTCGAGGACACCTGGGTGTGACATAAAAAAAAAAACCAAAACTTAAAAAGAAACAAAAAAGCCAAAACTTAATGGGAAAAAAAAAGAGAGAATGTCCTTAGGACGAAGCGATGCATGCCGATTTTTTTTTTTTAAAATCTAAACATGCCGATTACTCAGCATGGCATTGCTAGTTATCGCTTCCAATAGAACAAGAATGAGTGGCAACAGTTGGATGCATATTCATGGAGCTGAGAGCATTGATCAGGTCTTTTTTTTTTTGTCATTGGCATAGAGAAACTGGTAAAGAATTGCTGAGTATGTGTGGAGGATGCACAATATAAAAAGATTTTCAGAAAATAAAGATATGATGGTCCCTTTTTGATTAGAGACTTGGGAGCCGCCTTGTCCTATATAGAAATGACCAAGTCAGTCAACACAACCAACGTGTGGAAGGCAAGAAATTAGAGGAGGTGGACCCGAACTGAAGTTCCATTATTAGGAGAGTCGTGTCCCGACTCTAATGGAGAAAACTCAAAAGATCTCAATTCACATATGATCTTTCTTTGACCTGTTACATCCACATTTCTTCCCCCCTCTCCACGGGATTGTTGGGTACACATTCCATCAACGGACAAATCCAACTCTCTCCCTCTCTCCACATCACTTCCTTCTTCACCCCACGAATCTTCCTTCTTATTTTCTTCTTCATTTTTTTTTCCTTCTCCCTTCGTTCTTCTCCGTCTTCTTTCTTCACAGCGCGAGTCATGATGATCATATGCAAACCACCATCACCAAGCCGCGTGCATCCGTCATGCCTAGCGTTGCTGCTGTCTAATGCAAAAGGTATAAAATATCAGAAAATCAACGACAAACAATTTTAAAAAAACAAAAAAAATCAGGGACTCACATGTTTTAGTCCAAATGTCAAAACCAACTCCGCGAGAATAGCTGGGCGCCAAAAAACCCGCTATGAATCTAGAGAACACATAATTTATAATCGTTAAGTCACTCAAGTGTTTCACGATTCTAAGCAAAACACACAATTTTATCTCATAAGCTCTAACTCAGAATACTCAAGGAGAAAACTCTAACACTCCTCCAGTTTTCTCTAGTGTGAAAATTTGTATATTCTTATGTAACTTGCCAACTCAAACTGTGAAACCTTACTTTCCTCCCTTTTTATATATATATATATATATCTTTAATCCAAGATCAGCCATCACCAAAAGTTGGGGCTCCACTAAATTTGCTTAGAGATAAAATCCTAGTCATACCTATGCTACTGAAATTTATACAAGCTCAAATTTGAGACATTATTGAATAATTCTTTGCTTAGTTCAACTTTGTAGTCATGTCATCTTACTCATCATTCAAGGTGACTCTCCCAACAACCGAACGGGCACTCAACTACCATAGATGTCTATCAAGTTCAAGCTGAACTCATACTTGTTTAGAGGAATAACTTGGTCCACATGTCCGATTCTCCTTGGCAAAAGCTTCTTCACAGTCACAATTTCTCTTGACATGTTATGTTTTACGCAGCAATGTCGATCCCCCAATGTGCTCAATTCTATAATGATATCTTCAACTTCCACAAAACACCACACAACCTGATGTCCCATGCCAACATCATCGACCAAATCATTAGACCATATCGCCTCTTCAGCTCCTTTTCATTGTCAGCGTATTTTTTGCCTCAATCATGGGCGAAATTGTTGTATCTCTTAATGAAATCTTCCATTAAACAAAGGCATAATTACTTAGAAATCGACCAATTTTCAATCCATACGCAATTCAGGTACGCAAACCCAGTTATTCTGAATTGCATGCTCTGAAACATACCCCAACGTCTGTCTTCTCAACAAAACTAAGAGGATGCACTTGACAGAATCATGATGTATACCTAAATTAATCGTATTTATTCTCCTGACTATACGTGATAGATCAAGCTTAGTATTATCCATAATAAAACTTAGACAACCAATAATACTAGCATTTGAAGCATAGTACAGTGCTCCACCTCCATCTAAGTACATAGTGACAATGTAGATAATTTATGTAATGCAACAAGTAGGGTCTCAATTGCATGTTAAGTGCCTCAATGCTTTCCTAACATAACTCCTTCGAGTCATGCACAACATTATGATTGTCTTCACTCTCTGCATCTCCATATTTGAAGTTGTCTGTATTACATCAAATTATCTATTTTAATATATGCACATGAACCTAGTCAATCTCATCCATTGAATTACGTGAGCCTCATTTGGGGTCCAAATAACTCATCAACAAATGCAATAGGCTCATAAACACCCGAATCATCCAAAAGCATTTCTTCACGTTGATGTGTTATATTGTG
This sequence comes from Eucalyptus virginea, assembly GCA_014182375.1. Taxonomy (NCBI): domain Eukaryota; kingdom Viridiplantae; phylum Streptophyta; class Magnoliopsida; order Myrtales; family Myrtaceae; genus Eucalyptus; species Eucalyptus virginea. Next base: position 4,106,301 of record CM024514.1, read on the forward strand.
TGTTAGCAGCTAAATTTTTTCTAGTAAACTATTCATGCATTCCATAAGAAAAGTGGGAATTGAATTTGTCAATACGATATAATTTGACCCTAAAAAATATATCGACATTTCATAATCCTGCATTCTCATTCTTTATTGCATTTTCAGCATTTAGAGATTAGGCACATTTTTCTAGAATGGCATCTCCGTATCGAACATGGACTTATGGCGAGATCGCGAATATCTTGTGAACAGGCCTATTAGGTGACCTGACCCGGAGTTTTTCATGAATTTAAACAAGAGTTTTTATGAAGGTTTTGGATAAGGCCCTAACATCCGGGCGAAGCCTAAGCCCATTCGGTCACTTTAGGTCGATCCCACAAGCCCGACCTCCTTATCCATCTCTCAGAATTCATCCTTACCATTCCCTCCCCGTTGATCGAAATGGCCCTAGTTTAGGCCAGTTTCAGCAAGACAATCGTGAAAGAAAAACTGAGGGAGATAATAACAAAGTGGGAACGTTCAGTCGGTGCTGGCAAGAACAGGGAAAAACGAAGAGTATTCGGTATTTGTACAGGTGAGGATAAGCCAATAGAAAAAAAAAAAAAAAAAAACAGAGAAAGAGCAGAAGGTTGAGAGAAGCAAAGAGATAGCAGGGCATGGGCGCTGAACAGAGGAGGTAAGTAGAGCCTTGGTGTAGAAAGAGGCAGAGATAGAGAGAAAGAGAAGAAAGCGGTGCAGTTCGGAGATACAAAGGAGAGATGACAATCGGACAAGGGGAATGAGATATCCTCGGTCACAGGAGGCTACCGAAAAAAAAGAAGAGCAAAAGCAGAGAGGACGAGCTCCGGGGGCAGAGCAAGCGCACATGCATAGCAGATAACTCATGGCACAGACATCAACCTCTCGCACAGGATTCCTGAGCAAACTACGAGAGAATTCTCGGCACACTGAGCAGTATATGCGAGCCAGAAGAAGAAAAGCCGAAGGGGAATAAAGACTTTGAGAGGAAAAAAAGGTGCATCTGATTCGAGGAGGATTCGGAATTCTTTAGCAACCACTCTAGAGCAGCAACCGGCTTTCCAGATTTTATCTTAGAAGTAATTGCTTGTGTTAGGTAAAATATCGTTTCGTTCCTTCAAATCATTGGTTCAAAGCGTCACTCGTGTCCTTCCATCTTATGTAGATCGAACACTATCTCTTGTTGATGAGTTTTCGCACGAGGAGATCGAAAACTTCCTTCAAATGACGGCTATCGCAGTACTGAGCGACGACTAAACGGGAGCTGGTCTGCGACCGAGACGCAGCTTGGTCCGTGATTGAGACGTGCCCTGGTCCGCCTTCTAGTACGCCCTGGTTTGCCGCAAGGCTTGCGTGATCGAGACTGAAAATGGACCAGAAGACAGAATCTCAGCACTATTAGTTGTAAACATTATGACTTTTACTAAAATGCTGTGTAATATGCGCTTAAGTCGCCCACTTTTATTGTTCTGGCCATAATACGGACTTTTTCTAGTATCGAGTAACTAGTGACTTTATTTTCCAGGTTAACGAAATTATCAACATTTTTATAGTTTGCACATTACAATCTTTAAATCGACTTACCTATGTCTATTTGCATAGTTGAAATTACCAACATAAACTGAAGTTATTCACCAATTTTTTAAAAATTAAATTATTAACTATTTTTGGTTATAAACTTCATTTATCGTACTAACCCAACGTTTAAATTTTTATTTTTATTTTAATTTACCAACTTTTTATAGGGTCAACAAGCCTTATTTGCGTTTGTTTTTAACCCCGCACATTTACGAACTCTCACCAACTTTTCTCCAAAATTACCATATAATATGCAGTAATCAAGTCTCATTGAGTTACTTGTTGACACTAATTTGTTTTTTTCTTTGCTTTGCCAACTTTCTTGTCGTTTACAAACTCTTATTTGCAATTGTTCACCGCACCTTAAATTTACTGACTATTTTTAGATATAACCAACATCATTTAGAGGACTTATTAAGTTTTCCGTGATTAAGTTACCAACTATTCAGATAACAGCTCTAAATTGAATTACTTATCAAATTTATTTTTTGTAGTACCAAGTTTTCTTCTTTTACCCACTTTTCTTATCGCTTACTGACTTTTGTTTACCTTTCTTAATTGCACCTTAAATTTTAATAACTCTTATATGATATTACTAATCTAATTTTAAGTGATTTACCAGTTTTCTCAAATTAAGCTATCAATAAGTTTTGGGTTTCCATTTAGTTCATTTATTTTTTTTTTTTTTTTTTTGGTTCTTTCTAATTTACCAATTTTCCATTGATTTATTTGACCAAAACAAAAAATTGTAAATCACTTGGAAAAATTACTCAAATGTACGAATGCAAATTTAGTCATAAACTATTCAATTTTGCCAATATAGTCTTAAATTATTATGCACAAATCCAATGTAGTCTTTCAAGTAATTTTGTCCTAGAAATCGCTTATGTGGCAATCCGGTCATCACTAGTCATTCTACATGGCACAATATCAACGATTTCAAGAAAAAAATTGACCAAAACAACTATATTGGAATCTTGTGTAGAGATTCAGGATTAGATTAGCAGTAGTGCAGTAGGGTTTAAGACTAATCTAACATTTTTCTCTCAAATTAAAGGTTGATCATGCATTGCTAAGAAAAGTATATAAAAGGTGGTAAAAGACAAATAGAATTTTTTATTTTTTTGTCAAAACTAAAAAAATAAGTTGGAAAGAAAAGAGAGTAAAATGTTGGCAACTAACTCAAATAAGAGTTACAAACCAATAAACAAAAACCCAACTAACAATTGGTAACGAAAGACTATTTAGCAACTTAATCCTAAAAAAGGGTTAGTAAGCAAGCTAAAAGTGACATCTCAATAGTAAAGTTTGTAAAATTTTAAAAAAGAAAACAATAAACCTATTTGTAAGAAACACAAATGAGAGTAGATAAACCAAAGCCAATTGTCAACTTAATCAGAGAAAAATTGGTAATAACACAAAAAGGGTTGGTGATTTCCTAATAGGTGGGAAATTTACAGTGTTAATAAGAATGATCGAGATTCCTATTTGGAATCACTGCAAAAGCCATCTCCTTTTAGTGAAACTGAGATCCAATATTGGTAAGAGATATTTTGTCAATTGGGGCACTTTCCAGTGAAACAATATCGTATGTGCCGTGTCTTGTCATTTGGGAGAAAGAGCGCTAATATAGGCATTAGATTGAGGCTTTCTCGGAAACATACTTTCGTAATTTAGATCACAAGAATACATTAATTCATCCATGCAAGGAAATTAAGATATCCCTCTCTTCTATTCACATGTGACTGAAATTTTTATGATATATAACCTTATTACTTCCCAAATTGATCAAAGGATAAACTTCCCAGTTTGAAGCACCCATAACACATGGGGATTTTCGGTCGCTATCGGGATTATGGCCTTGACCGAATTTCTACTCCTTGTGGGCTAAGTCCTGGAAAATCAATTAAGTTTGGGGCTTCCCTTTTTAAACCCATGCAGATCTTAAGGCTAAACCCAACGCAATTTTTGACTGGACAGACTTAAATACAATTTATGTGGACCTATAATTATTAAATGAAAATGCGAACCATTTTCATGATATTTTTATTTAGGGGTCAAGGTTGACTCCTACTTTTCTCATGCGGTAAATAAATAAATTATGATAACCAAAATTTAGGGGCTTCACAACTTTTATTTGTACTCTTATGACAAAGTTTTTTTTTTTTTTTTTTTGATACCCGTGAACCGTCGACAAAGTTTTACTATTGGATAATTGAATCTATGCAACTATTATTATTCTGTGTATATCTTATCTTTGGTAGTTTTGCTTGTATTCTGAAGTTTGATTTTCATAAAAGTTTTCATGATTGCCATGTCTATGTGTATGCATCAAATGTACATCAATGTGAAAATAGTTGATATCTTTGTAGTTTTGCTTGTATAGATAATAAAAGTCTTTATTGCCAAAAAAAAAAAAAAATGGGAAAATAGATGATATGACATAATTAGATAAGAAAGTGAAACCGTAGTATCATTATGAAAGGAAACACTTTGATCTCTAGCGAAACTAATAGTTTCAAACTATACATGTTGTGTTTGATCCTCTAGCAAACAAGGCATGCAAATTGGCTACTGGCCAATAGGCGGCTCTGCTGGTATCTGCTGGTAAAGGGATTGCAAGGGTGGGGCCGGAGAATACTAGGTTCAGGATTTGATCCCCGTGAACACCGCACACATTTGTACATAGAAGAGAGGAGTGTGACAAAAAAAATTGACTATTGTTGTGAAATTAACGTAATTATATTTTTTTTTCTGTTTAAATCCAATTTTTTAGTGAGAAATCACATTTTTACCTCCACTGTCATCAATCAAATCGTCCAAATCAGAGTAGCCTCAAAGATGACCAAAATAGTTAAGCAGTATCAATTGAGAGAAAAAAAAGATGATTGTCCGAAGAGACTTGCTCTCGTCATGTGTACATATAGAGTAATACCAAAGGAAAAAATAGACGGAAACACGTTTGGACTAAATCCATTTCAGCTCTCAATTGTTTTTCGTCTCTGCTGTACATTCTTGGATTTCTGGCGCTTCGATGTCTGCTTTGGTCTCTAATTCCACTTCACCACCTTTCATCTGCTCGGTTGTTCCTGCTGACCTATGTCTGGAACCATTTTCAGCGGATTCATTTGTGGCCACCCTCTTTGATTTCCATCCCTCATAACAGTTCCAAATCTGGGTCACGATCCACATGTCTTCCTCTTCGCCCGAGTGGTTCTCGCCCGGATGAATCTTAGTTTTATCTCGACACTGAACCAAAAAAAGGGTTCGCATATCGAGTCCAATCATTAGTATACAATATTAAACTCTGGCTTATCACAACTCATAAGTATGTCGTAGGTTTGTCATACCTGCGATTTCATAATTGCATATAGGGGTAGCGTTCGGTAGATGCACATGAACTGGACAAAGGCTCTGTGCAAAACATACCAAGAAAGTCAATTTGATTGACATAGGCATTCGTATAATCGATCTAATATGGCACACAGGGATAATCGAAGGATAAGGATATGAGCAATCAGTAGCCTTACCCGATTACTATTCTTGAGACAGCAAAACCAGTCTTTCCCATGATGCAGGAGTGAAAATTATATTGGAACTGCATAGAGATATGAGAAAGCATTATATAGTTGGAATTGCCCCAGTACGGCAATAAACTTAGATTAATACCACTGATGATAAGCTGAGGTATATTAATGCTTACCAATACAAAAAAGAAGAATATAAGCTCTAGGGAGTTCTGAAATAGCACGATGTGAATCAAGTGGAGGACGAATCGATGCCTACGGAACCAGAAATAATGACCTGGAAATTTGACAACCAACGCCTTTTCGCTTTTTTCACTACAAGAACCGTCTTCTGCTGAATGCTTTGTGGCGACCTTTTCTGCAAGTCGTGTTATCATGTGCTCCAGTATGGTGCCCGCAGTGAGCAAAAGCTGCACAGAAGCTAGAAACCTAGTTAGATGTGGAGTCTTTTTATTTCCATTAGAGAAATAAACATATCTTTTTGGAAATTTACAGTATGACACGTCTTGTTATTTAGATTGAAATGTTTCTTAGGGACACTTACGGCGCGTTTGATAACCACTCTGTTCCCAGGAACAATTTCTTATAAAAAATGATTATTTTTTATTCTGTTCCCGGGAACAATTTTTAAGTAAAAAAACGCGTTTGGTAACTATACAAAATTTATAATTTTAGAATAGAAAAAGAACATAAATGTGTTTGGTAATTATATAAAATTTCTATTCCAATTAGTTTTCAATTATTTTTTTAGATTAGTGTAAATTTGATATTGAATTCTCATGGACCACTCACCAATATAATTGTCTTCTTATGAGTGAAGAAATCATATTATATTTTATTATATTTTCGATTTCAAAAGAATTCAAATTTAGAATTCTATTCCATTCTAAAATTCTATCAAATTATAGAAATTCTATTGATTAATTAATTTATAATAATAAAGCAATATTAACTAATCAAATTTTTATTAAATAGTAAATAATAAACTATAATATAAAAAATATATATAAATACTAAATAATAAATTTAAATATAAAATTAAATATGTATTCTATATATAGCAAAATTTCAATTCCTAGTTCAAATGATTTTTTATTTTTTAAATAATTTTTTATTTTATTTTTTTTAATTTTTTCTTCTTTTCTTTTTTTTTTCTTTTTTATGTTTTTTCTTTTTTTCTTCTTCTTCTTCTTCTTCTTCTTCTTCAAGGTGGCCGGTTGCCGGCCTTGAGATGACCGGCGACCGGTCAGACAAGGGCCAACAACCTCATCGAAGCATCACTAACCTCGGTAAGGCCGTGCCTTGTCGGTTGAGCCTTAACTGGGTGAGCTTGTCCCCGCCAAATTTGGGCGAGGTCAAGCCTCCCCAACCAGGCGAGGCTCGCCGGTGGCTGGGCAAGCCTTTGGCGAGCTCGCCAAGCCTCACCGGACCTCGCCCTAGCCTTAGCGAGCTTTTGACAAGCTCGCTAGTGACCGGCGGCAAACGGCAAGGGGTGACGGCAGCACTTGAAGAACAAGAGAGAGGGAAGAAGAACAAGAAGAAAGAAGAGGAAAAAGAAAAAAATAGGTTGATTTGATTCTAAAATTGTTCCTGGGAACAGAGAATCAATTTTTTTCTACTCCTCGATTCGGTTCTAAATCTACTTCCGGGAACAAAAATTTTATCAAATGCATTTTTTTCTTCCAAATCTACTCTCGGGAATAAAAGAACATAAACAAATACTGTGTGGCAAGTTGCTAAACAGCCCCTCAGTCTCTGGAATGAATTCCAGGATGAGCAAAATGCCATATCTTCAAGGGCCAGCAAACATAATCACCCGTAATTTATCACTACTTACAGTCAACGGAATGAAAGATATCCAAAAGTACGCATGCCATCCTGCAAAAGTATAAAAAAAACTTGTCAAGACATAAATGAAATATGATATGATAGCTTCATGAAGGAATTTTTGCTCACCAAGATCTGCCACTGGAAAATCTTTGGTTAATAGACATTTGGAACAAAATGTGTTGACCTTCATCATCCTTCTTATGATGAATTATTTTCAGATGTCACTTTTTATTTAGAGATGGTTGTAGTGTCTAATCAATTTCATTTGTTCCGGACCATTAAATATCATATGCAATCTCTCTGGTCAATCGATTGGCAGTTTGTCCTCATGCTAACAAGTTCGCCAGGTTCTATGCGCTACATGATAGTAAGGGAATATCACTTCATGGACCAGAAAATATCAATTTCAGCGTAATTCGATAAGTGAATTTTATAACTATCATCAACAATATAATGCTGCGTAACATGGGCCTGAGTCACTCACCGGCAACATTCACCAGCAAAAAGATCACTGCGAATATCCACAAGTACCAACTGCAATGACCAAAAACAGAAACCAACAAGCCAAGAGCTCAGCACTTTCTGTTTCTTTTGATAAGCCATAGTGCACTTTCTTTTTACTACTGCTTTAATTCTTTTCACTCTCTTTGATTGAACAAATGGTGCTTAATTACGGGAAGAGGTTGGAGATTAGAAGTGACAATTTTTTCCACCGCGTTCCAAAGGGCAAGCAAACTAAAATAGCAGATTTCTATTGTTCCGTGCCAAAGATACCGGTGTTTTTTTTATTCCCCATTGTCCATAAACTATTGATAAAAAAACTAAATAAATAAATAACCGCTGACTGTTGTTTTAAGTAACTTGCTAGTAATTTACCAACATTTCTTATAGTTTAGAATTTACCAATCCTTGTACTAATTTACCTACTTTTATCAGTATATCTTATGGATATTTCAAATATACTAACTCTCATATGAAATCACCACCCCAAATTAAAGTGAATTACTCACACACATTTAATTATTTTTTCATTTACTAGCTTTTCTATTGAGTCATCCACTGTTGCGTTGGTTTGCAACCCATATATTTATTAACTTTTGCTAGAAATTACCGATGTAAATTCATGTAACTCACCAATTTTTTCTAATTAAGTTAACACATAGTATTGGCTTGCCAACTCTCAATAAGTTACTTGCCAAGTCTATTTTTCTTTTGATTACAAATATTTTTAATATTTTACCATCTTTTATTTACCTTTCTTAACTACAAGTTGGACTTAACATTTTACAATTCTTATATATTATATTCTTATTTTACTGACTTAACTTTTAATGTTCACTAATTTTCTCAATCTAGGTTTTCAACTTGCTGGGGTTCCCAAGAATTTGAGTAAGTTTTTAATATTTATTTGGTTCTTTTTAATTTACTAACTTTTCAATTGGGTTATTTAATTGGGAAAAGAATTGATAAATAACTCAAATGAAATGTTGATAATTTCATATAATAGTTGAATTTATAGGCATTTTAAAGAAAGGTAAAGTTGTTCCAAAGATAAAATATTTTTCTTTTTCATAAATAAGAGAAGTTAATAAGTTGAAAAAAAAATTTGGTAACGTAAGACTAACAGCTAACCTAGTCATTACATTTTTTAAAAAAAAAAATGTTGTTAAGCAGTATAACTGAAATTGATAACTCAATGGTAAAGTTTGTAAAATTTGGAAAAAAAAAAAAATTTCTTTTGATCAAGAAAAAAAAATCGCATGTTGGTAGGTAACTCAAATAAGAGTTGATAAACCAAAATTAATTGTCAACTCATAATAGTTGATAATCACACTAAAACAGTTCACTGTTTGTTATAATAGATGGTAAATCTAAGACGTTAATAACAAAAGTAAATAAAAGTTGGTAACTAGAAAAAAGAATAAACTATCCTCAATATTGTCACTATCATAATAACTTAATCAGAGAAAAGTTGTTAGTCACTTTGATTAAGGTTGGTAGTTTCTAAAAGGATTTGGTAAATTGTAAAATAAGCAAGGCCAATAAATGTAACTACTCAATAGAAAAGCTGATAACTTAATAACGTAAACAAATAAACGTTGGTGAGAAACCTAAATGGAGTCGGCAACCCAAAATTATTCGGGACTTAATCTTAGAAAAGTTGGTAAGTGACACAAATAAAAAAAGTTGGTACACCCTAGAATTTTTTTTTTGTTTGGTTGGAGATGAAAGAAGTTAGTTGTTTGATTTAAACTAAATAAACATCGGTAACTAATCCAAGCAAGAGTTCACAAAACCATAGTTTGTAAATTAATGAAAAATTTTGGTAATCACTCTAATTAAGATTGGTAATTTCTGAAATAATAGTAAATTTAAAGAATCGGTAAGCAAGATAATTAAAAGTTGGTAATCAGTACAATTAAGATTTGTATTTCAATAGTTGGTAAATTTAATGGATTGTAACTAAGGCTAATAACAGGTAGCAACTCAATAGAGAAGTTGCTAAATTTAAGAAAATAAATAATTGCAAGATTGTAAGCAACTCAAATGAGAGATGGTAAATAAAAAATAGTTGCTAGACTAATGAAGAAAAGTTGGTAAGTCACATAAATAAATAAATAAAATTGGTAAATTCATATTAGAGCTGATAATTCAAGAATTTGTAAGAAAGACGAAAAAGGTTGGTAAAAAGATTTATAAATCAAAAAGCCAAATAAATGTTGGTAAGTAACTCGAAACTAGTTGATAATTTAATGAAAAAACAATTGGTAAGTTACCAAAAAATATTAATAAATTCATAAAAGAGTTGGCAAATTTGAAACATTAATAAGAAAGGCTAAACTAAAGACAGTAAAAGATAAGAAAAGTTGGTAATTTGTAAACTATTTATAAAAGTATCAGTGCATTACCAACAAGTTACCCAAAATTAGGAAATAGTATTTCTTTTTAACCAAAAGATTTTTTACACTTATCAACTCTTTCATAAATCCATGGACACGAAATTCCGTTTTCAGGACCAGATTGGAAAGAGAATAGCAAAAGTGTCCAATGAAATAGATTTCTTCTTGTCAACATAGTAAGATACCTCCTTTCCCCTTTTCCATCATTTTCTATTCCATTATTTGCTCGTCGAGATATATTTTCCAAAATCAAAAGAACGCTTAGATAGCTAGAGAGGGGAACTAATCAGTAATTACCTGATTCCAACAATTTTCTCAAAATCCTTTCTCACGACATCGATTATGTAGTTCTGAAATTCTTCCTTCGGCTGATGCGAATCGCGTGCCTGTGGAGAAGACTGAAAATCTTCCCTCGGCTTATCGACATCGCGTGCCTGTAGAGAAGACGTAAGTTTTGCGTAAGCCGTTTCATAGAAATAGGGCATGAGACGAGTTACACGTTTGCAGAAGAATGGCATACCATGAAATTCAAACGAAGCGCGAGATACTCGAACTTGGTCACAGAAGGATAAAACTGCTTGAAAAACGAACACTGCAACATACCAAAATGTATAAAGAGAAATCTATAGCTCGACATGAACTTCTTCAATGAAGAGTATTGTCGCATTATATATCAAGAGACTCGTAGAGACTATTACCATCCAACCAAGCCCTTTCGATTTTTTTCCTAGGTTAGCGAGACAACCTCGGTCTTTCTGCTTCTCTAGTAATTCTGCAGCTCCAAACGATATAGATATGACCACTTCAATCAGATTCGCAAGAAACGGAGATGGTTCATACCAGAAATTCACGAAGTAAATAGGTCTAGTGTGAGGGTCTTCGCTTACCTTGTTGCAGTTTGTGATAGTCATCATGATTGGCCAATTTGTTCCATTGATGTATCTAATGAACACAGCAACGTGGAAGGTGGGCGTCACGGAATTGGTCCGATAAACGTTGGTAGAGATTTAGAATGTAGTATGCAAGCCATACCTTTTCGTATCCAAGCACTATCTTGGTCACACATAGAATCACGTGGAAGGTACCTAGCACAAATATGAAGATGTCCAGTTGATGGACAGCTTCAGCCGTCAGCAATGGCACCTTCCCCTGGAAAAGTAGAAGTTGCACCAGAAATATCCATCATAAGATATATATTATATCTGTTTCTTGTATAATCTTCGGAACAGTCTCTCATAAGCCCGGAGATGTGCAGAGACTTGATTATGGCGATTTATTTAAAGATACGTCGGACTATTGATGGATGTTTGAAATACATGATCCGATTATTTAGTATGTTCAATTTACAGTGCAATACCCTATTTCATAAACAGATCAGTAAACTGGCATTTATATCTCTGGCATTACTTAATATCATCTCCATCGTCAGGGGAAGGACAGTACACAAAAAAGAGCGTTAATGAAGACAGAGCTTCAAGGGGGCGGGGCGGGAACATAAAATCACCTTTTCAGCGCAGAAATCAGTTGAAGGAGAAGTCTCGGCGAGGAGGTGGCGTCCTCGCATTTCACTGGATCGAAAGAAATTAGTGAAAAGGGCTGTGGTGGAAGAAGAGTCGTGCTTCTTGCAAGGAAGCCACCCGTTGGCAAGCCTCTCCGGTATGCAAATCTTCTCTATTCTAGTTTGGAACACCGCCAGGAGCAGCGATATGAACCCCAGCAGCATCAACTCTGTGCCCCCACCAACAACGTTAATGTCAAATTCATATGCACATCCGTAAGAATTCGGCGTTGTCAAAGGAAGGGGACAAAAATGGATCCTTCACCTTCTTTGATCTTTCGGAAGGCACCAACAAGCGTCTTCCATTCGGACTTGTTTAAAAGCTGCATCAATTCGACGGTAAACTCAATGTTAAGTTACCCAAGCATTCTTTGATATCAAAAGGAGTATTGGAGCTTAGTCTTCAAGAAGGTGATACGAGCGAAAAAAGACGGTCACCTGGCCAACACACTGTAGGAATTTATCGACGGCAAGAGAAATCAGGACTATACTGAAGCAAACTAGAGCCACCACCCACGACGGCCTGAACTCCAGCGTCTTCCCCTCTACTCCACTATACGCCATTCTCTCTCTTTCTCTCTCTCTCTCTCTCTGCGCGCGCTTTTGATGTGCCCCCCTCCCTGCCCTCACACGCCCATATATAGGATGACATTGACGTGTAAATGTGCACGCATGTGCTACTCTCATTTGTTAAATAGAATAGCAGTGGACAAGAACATGGCAATAAAGAACTTGAAAATCGCTCTTCCAATGCCCCAAACAACACCTCCTCCCGTTGACTCCAGTTAATCACTAAAAAGCGGGGGAAATTTGTTATCCATACTTCAATGGGACGGAGACGAGGCAGCTCATGCAAAATTGATCTAACCTAGGCCTCTGACACGAGAATGTACAAGTTCGAGCTCGCATTCATAGTAATCTATGCAGCCTTGTTCTTGTTTTTCTATCGTTGTGATCATCAGATTTTGGTATTCTAGGTGTAATTTGGAGTTCTTGTTCCTATTTGAAACGGACGTAGCTGTTGAAGACTTTACGGAACGCAGTCCTAAAGGCAGGCTCGAATTGAAAATTTGCGCAATTTTCGATGAGCTCAGTTGTAATGTTCGATCTAGAAAGAGTCATGAGGCCTGCAATACCAAATGGAAATGTTGGTTCAGAATGCAATGTTTCGGCCAAATCAAGACATACATTTGAGGTCGTTTTTTGCCTCAAAATCCATCTTTTTGACATGATTCGGGTGAATTTCTAATTTTATTGTGTTTAATCGCATATTATCCTGCCTTTTGCTATACCAAATAGGATTCTTTAAGATTGCCTAAGTAATTGTGCAAACTTGCGTGTTATCTGTTTTCACTGGCTCACTATTCCTAGCTAGTCAACGAGGTTTGTGGTGATTTTTTTAGCTAACAATTTACCATAATCTTTTCAGGATTCTAGATTGCTTATAACCTTTTTTTATAACTAAAAAAATAATCAGCCAGCTATGAGGATTAACAATCATCTTTTCTTCTTTCCCCTGCACTGCTTACAATTTTATTGACTCCATGTTTAAACTAGGTCCTCACATTCCTAAAGTAATATTGACTATTGGCGTTTAGCAAGGCAAAACTCACTCCACCGGATGTTTATCTGAGAATTATAGTTTTTTTTTAGGCATCGGCAAAGCAATATCGAGTTTCCAAAAGATGGGCGAGAGCAAAAATTCGCACTGCACGTGAGGAATGAGCAATATGATGTCAAGCACATACTGGAATTTGCGGGGGCAATTGAATAATATAGAGTTTCTAAGTCTGTAATTTCTAGCGGCAATTGGCTAAAATGACTATATTGGAATTTCCCGCAAAGGCATTAAACTACCTTGGCAAAATTAAAGTGTTTAGAACTTAATTAACATCCATAAATAAGTTTAGGACTGATTGGGTAATAATCCTATATATGTTCCTATTGTTTTGATCCCTTGCTTTTTTATCACAAGAAAGTATTTATTCCAAACAGCCAAAAAGGTAAAAGAATTGTGAATCGATTATTCCGCTAACAAACACAATTAAGGTATCTCATGTATTGAATGATAGAAGAAAAGTATCTCATGCATGAATGATGCTTATTGTTTTGAATCGAGTTAATGTTTTATTGTCAAATCGGTACTATCTTAATTGTGTTTGTACATCCATCTATGAAACTTTAGTATCCCAAATTAATTTAGTGAAATGTTTGGTGATACCACATCGTACAAGGCACTTGATATTATTGATGAATATGATATTATCCAGCAAGTCAAATTAGTGTACTTGTATAGGATAAGTAGGTTATCCTCCATATTTAGAAAAGCCAGTCTTAAAAACACTTAAAATTGAGAATCCCGTATAAGCCAAATTGGTAATTATGTATGGGTTACGTCCATACAAAGGAGGTAATTACGCTAGTTGCGTCTCCTCACCCTATCAACTATTAAAAATTTGACTAATAAATGGTTCAAATCTATAATTATATATAGGTTACTTTATTTATATATCTAGTGATTTTACATCAATCCAAGATAGATCAACCTAGTCAAAGAATTCAATAGTTCTACAAAATGCCAAATAAATATTCAAGTTGAGAATTAACAAAATTATTCACCACAAATTGGCTTAATAGTTACTTTTGTAAAGGTACGACAGTCATATCCAAACCCAAGTGTTTCTCACTTGGAGTAATCTAAGAACTGTGCTCACCATTTTATAGGTGGAGTCTCATACGATGCTATACAATTAATACACGTGAATAGGGTAGTTTGCATGCATTCATAATACTATATTGATCCGAAGAGTCGAAAATCCATGTTATCTAACAAAATTATATATTTGCTAAAGAATGGACTATTACTCACTTGTTCAAGTAGCTAATCAAAGTTTGTTGCGTCATTTCTTCTATAAATCAGTCTATCATTTTGTTGTTCAATTTTGTAAAGCGGGGATTACATTGAAATTAGACTAGTCCTTTTCTTCTGGGGAAAATACCAAAGACATATCTTACTATTTATATAATGACTGCTTACAACTTCTATTCACGCAAATACCATTCACACACCTTTAAGCAAAACCCTTTATTAGAAATACTAAATTGCCCTTCCTTGCAAACTCGTTTTAGCATATTCTAAGGATTTGGGTGCTTTGGTTTCTAGTTGGTTTTGAATATTTTGGATGAGTGTGAGTGTTTGGGATTTGAGCTTGGATTTTTTTTTTTTTTGTGCGGAGAAAATGAAATTTTTGTAGATAGGAACACAGGAAAAAATGATCTGAAAGTACAAAGTGGTCTTCAAAGGTAAAACTCAACTAGGTGTTTAGTAAATTCTAATGTGGATGTGTATAAGTGGTCGATCGGTAAAAGAAAAGGTGTGATTTTTTTTTCAACTTGGACTGTAGATAATGTTCCTCTTTTCTATCGTTTTCTTACAAAGACCACATGAAATGTTCTTAACTTGCAAAAGACTCGTGGGTGCTTTTTATTTTTTTCAGTTTTTCGGTCACGTTGGAGCGATGCTTGCACAGATTGAGTGCACATGAGCCTAGTCAATCTCAAGGAAAAAGACCAAAAAAATCATAAACCTATTGCATTGGTACCAATTCAATTCTCAACATTTTAATTGGACTAATTTAGTCCTAAATATTTTCGTATGGTATCAATTCAGTCCATTCGACAATTTAGGTCGAAAATCTGTTACTTGGACGTCAGCGATCTTATGTGGCCAACGCTAACATGGACAATTTAAAATGATATTTTACTAATTTTTCAAATTTTCGATTTTTTAAATTTTGTTTCCTTTTTTTTTTTCCTTTCTTTGGACTATGGCCAGTATCGGCCATTGCTGGCAACCAGCCACGGATAGGGACCGATGAGGGCATCGTGGCCCTCATCAAATTTGGCGAGGGCGAGACCCTTGTGGCCTAGGCAAAGGCAGCCCTCGCCGAATCAAGCAAGGGCTCAACCCTTGCGTCATGGGTGAGGGTCGCCCTCGCAACCTAGGTAAGGGCGGTCCCCTCTAAACTCGGCGAGGGCAGGGAGAGTCGAGCCCTCACCAGAGGCCACAAGGGCAACCCTCGATAGAACCGGTGAGGGTCGAGCCCTTGCCCCAACATTGAGGGCATTGGCAAGGGTGACCCTCACCTGTGGCTGAGCTGGCCATGGCTAGTACCTACCACGATCTAAAGAAAGGAAAAGAAAAGGCAAAAAAAAAAAAAAAAAGCAATTGAAAAATTAGTAAAAAATTATTTTAAAATATCAACGTTAGCGCTAGCGATAGTAATACCACGTAGGATTGCAAGCGTCCACGTCACTGATTTATAACCTAAATTAGTCCAATTAAAATATCTATAACTAAATTAATATTAATACAATAGATGTAAGACTTGTTGGCTACTTTTCCCATCAATCTTAACCGTTGAATCGCGTGGCTCTCATTTGGGTTCCAAATAACTCAACAATAGAGGCAATAGGCTCATAAACACCTGAATCATCAAAAAACTTTTCGTCACGTTGATGTGCTAAATTGTGTGTTAATCGCTAAATTTTTGCTAGTAAACTCTATTCATGCATTTCGTAAGAAAATTGGGAATTAAATTTGTCCACACGATATAATTTGGCCCTAAAAAAAGAAACCGATATGGCATAATCTTGCATTCGCATTCTTTATTGCATTTTCGGCATTTAGAAATTAGGCACATTATTCTAGAATGGCATCTCCGTTAGGGCGAGATCGTGAATATCTTGTGAACAGGCCTATTGCGTGACCTGACCTAGAGTTTTTCATGAATTTAGAGTTCTTACGAAGGTCTTGGATAAGGCCCTAACATCCCAGGCGGTGCCTAAGCCCATTCGGTTACTTTAGGTCGATCCCACAAGCCCGACCTCCTTCTCCATCTCTCAGAATTCATCCTTACAATTCCCTCCTTGTTGATATAAATGGCCCTAGTTTAGGCCACTTTCAGCAAGACAATCATGAAAGAAAAACAGAGGGAGATAATAACAAAGTGGGAACGTTCAGTCGGTGCTGGCAAGGGCAGAGAAAAACGAAGAGTATTCGGTATTTGTGCAGGCGAGGATAAGCCAATAGAAGAAGAAAACAGAGAAAGAGCAGAAGGTTGAGTGAAGCAAAGAGATAGCAGGAAATAGGCGCTGAACAGAGGAAAGAGGTAGAGCCTTGGTGCAGAAAGAGGCAGAGATAGAAAGAGAAGAGAGCGGTGCAGTTCGGAGATACAAAGGAGAGATGACAATCGGCCAAGGGGAATGAGATATCCTCGGAACAGGAAGCTACCGAAAAAAAAAAAAGAACAAAAGCAGAAAGGACGAGCTCCGGGGGCAGAGCACACGCGCACGCGTAGCAGAGAACTCATGGCACAGACAGCAACCTCTCGCACAGAGTTCTTGAGCAAACTACGAGAGAATTCCGGGCACACTGGGCAGTACATGCGAGCCAGAAGATAGAAAAGCCGTAGGGAATTAAGACTTTGAGAGGAGAAAGGGAATTAAGATTCGAAAACTTCCTTCAAATGACGGCCATCATAGTACTGAGCGACGACTAAACAGGGGCTGGTTTGCGACCGAGACGCAGCTTGGTCTGTGATTGAGAAGTGCCCTGGTCCGCCTTCTAGTACGCCCTGGTTTGCCGCTAGGATTGCGTGATCGAGACTGAAAATGGACCAGAAGACAGAATCTCAGCACTACTCATTGTAAACATTATGACTATCACTAAAATGCTGTGTAATATGCGCTTAAGTCGCCCACTTTTATTGTTCTGGCCATAATACGGACCTTTTCTAGTATCGAGTAACTAGTGACTTTATTTTCCAGGTTAACGAAGTTATCAACATTTTTATAGTTTGCACATGACAATCTTTAAATCGACTTACCTATCTCTATTTGCATAGTTGAAATTACCAACATAAATTGAAGTAATTCACCAATTTTTTAAAATTAAATTATTAACTATTTTTGGGTTATAAACTTCATTTAAGGTACTAACACCAACGTTTAAATTTTTATTATTTTTATTTACGAACTTTTTTATAGGGTCAACAAGCCTCATTTGCGTTTGTTTTTAACCCCGTACATTTACGAACTCTCACCAACTTTTCTCCAAAATTACCATATAGGATGCAGTTATCAAGTCTCATTGAGTTACTTGTTGACAGTAATTTGTTTTTTCCCTCGCTTTGCCAACTTTCCTGTCGTTTACAAACTTTTTATTCGCAATTCTTCGCAACACCTTAAATTTACTGACTATTATTAGACATAACCAACATCATTTAGAGTGACTTATTAAGTTTTCTGTGATTAAGTTACCAACTTAATTTAGATACCGACTCTAAATTGAATTACTTATCAAATTTATTTTTTGTAGTACCAAGTTTTCTTCTTTTACCAACTTTTCTTATCGCTTACCAACTTTTGTTTACCTTTCTTAATTGCACCTTAAATTTTAATCACTCTTATACGAAATTACTAATCTAATTTTAAGTGATTTACCAATTTTCTCAAATTAGGCTATCGATAAGTTTTGAGTTACCACATATTTAGTTCAGTTTCCATTTTTTTTTTTTTTGTTTCTTTCTAATTTACCAATCTTTCCATTGATTTATTTAACCAGGAAAAAAATTTGTAAATCACTCAGAAAAATTACTCAAATGTACGAATGCAAATTTAGTCCTAAACTATTCAATTTTGCCAATATAGTCTTAAATTATTATGCAAAAATCCAATGTAGTCTTTCAAGTAATTTTTTCCAAGAAATCGCTTATGTGGTAGGCCGGTCATCACTAGTCATTCTACATGGGACAATATCAGTGATTTCTGGAAAAAATTTATTAGAACGACTATATTGGAATCTTGTGTAGAGATTTAGGATTAGATTAATAGAAGTGCAGTAGGGTTTAAGACTAATTTAACAATTTTTCTCCCAAATTAAAGGTTGATAATGCATTGGTAAGAAAAGTATATAAAAGGTGGTAAAAGACAAATATAATTTTTTATATTTTTTTTGTCAAAACTAAGAAAATAAGTTGGAAAAATAAAAGAGTAAAATGTTGGTAACTAACTCAAATAAGAGTTACAAACCAAAAAACAAAAACCCAACTAAGAGTTGGTAACGAAAGACTATTTAGCAACCTAATCCTAAAAAAGGGATAGTAAGCAAGCTAAAAGTGACATCTTGATAGTAAAGTTTGTAAAATTTTAAAAAAGAAAACAATAAACTTATTGGTAAGAGACTCAAATGAGAGTAGATAAACCAAAACCAGTTGTCAACTTAATCGAAGAAAAATTGGTAATAACAAAAAAAGGGTCTGTGATTTCCTAATAGGTGGTAAATTTATAGTGTTTATAAGAATGATCGAGAATCCTATTCAGAATCATCACAAAACCCATCTTCTTTTAGTGAAAATGAGATCCAATATTGGCAAAGATATTTTGTCAATTGGGACAATTTCCAACGAAACAATATTGTATGTGCTGTGTCTTGTCATTTGGGAGAAAGAGCGCTAATATAGGCATGAGACTGAGGCTTTCTTGGAATCATACTTTCGTAATTTAGATTGCAAGAATATATTAATCCATCCATGCTAGGGAATTAACATATCCCTCTCTTCTATTCACATGTGACCGAAATTTCTATAACCTTATTTCTTCCCAATTTTTTTTTTTTGTTCGAAAATAGAATATGCATTCGATTAAGGAGTCTTACAAGACAATGATGGATAAAATTCCGAACATAAAATTTGGGGGTCTTCAACCAATTTATAGGAAGCTTCTTGGCTCTATGATTCCGTGCCAACCAATCCGCTGCTCTATTTGCTTCATGAGGACAGTATACCACCATAGTGTTTTTGCATGTGGAAAACTCTTCTCTACAATGTTGGACAATTTCTTTTAAGTTCCATGGGGGCTCAGCTCGGCCCATCACGAAGTCCCCGACCAAAGGAACTGTCACTTTCGCACTTCCAGTGAACTACTTGACTTTCGGATCTCTCCATGTGCCGCATCTGCATCTCTTTTAAGTAGAAAATCCCATGCAAGACAGACTCGGCCTCCGCTTGTGGTGCCGAAGAAGCCCTAGTTTCGGCGGCAAAGCCCTCAACGACTTGCCCAACTACATCGTGTACAATTCCGGCGATAGAGCAAGTAAACTCACTTGGAACCCATGACGCATCAACATTCATCTTCATCTCCCATCTGTTCGGTGGATTCCAGTGAATCGGTAAGTTGCGATTTAGGGTTTTTGCTTTCGGTTTCATCTTCCATCTACTGAAAGTGATGCTTTGGTTTTGTGCTACCTCCAGTAGATCCGCTGGTTTTGGGCGCTTTGCTCTGAAAATCCAATTGTTCCGGGCCTTCCAGATCTGCCAAAGAACCAAGCCGATGAACTCTCGTGTAGATAGGTCCCTTCGTGAGTTGAATACCTCCATCAACCACTGATCAAAGTGCTTTTATGTGTCGTGTGATATTTGCGCCCTGTAATCGGTGGTCCTCCCATATTTGTTTAGTCCATTTGCATAATAGAAACAGATGTTCTGTGGTTTCGATTCTCGAGTAACACAGCGGGCATAACGGGTCGGTTGTGATTTTTCTTTTGTAGAGATTTTCTCTCGTGGGAATAGCATTCTGACAGAGACTCCAGAGGAAGGTTCTAATTTTCGGGGGTGCTAAGAGGCTCCAGATCTGAGTCCATAGGGTTCTTGGGGGCTTGAAAGAACAAGATGCCCTGTTTTGGTTAGTGCTTATAGTTGATGGGTAAGCTCTATTGTATCCACTCTTTACTGAATACTTCCCTGCACTATTTCCTGTCTAGACTAAAGTGTCTGGTTTAGGGTTTTGACTCAAGGGGATCGCTAAGATCTCATTAGCTATGTTTGCATCAAAAAGCTGTTGTATTTTTTGCTGATCCCAAGCTTGAGGGTTTGCTTTGATCAACCCTGAGACCATAGTAGGTTCTTGGTGATTTGCTTGTCCCCCAATAACTCCCTGTGCTAACCATTTGTCTTCCCTTATTTTAATAGATTTTCCATCCCCCATTGACCATTTTATATCTGCTTCTATTGTGTCTCGTCCAAGCATCAAGCTCTACTAGCCCCATGGTGATCGTTGGCCCTTACAAGCTGTCTAGAGATCGCCATGTGGGAAATAGACTCCTTTCAGTACTTTGCTCCACAGGGCAGTTAGAGAATTGGATAATCTCCATGCTTGTTTACCAAGCATTGCGCGATTAAAGGTAAGCAGATCTTTAAACCCCAACCCTCCTTCATCCTTTCGAGTTTTCAAAACTTCCCAGTTTTTCCAATGCGTCCCTCGCTGAGCATCTCCTTTCTGCCACCAAAATGATGCTATTCGTCTTTCTATTGCACGACAGATGGACACTGGTAACTTGCAGATGAACATTGCATAAGTTGGTATGGCCTGCACCACACTTTTGATAAGAACCTCCTTCCCTGCTTTGGTAAGGGGCTGCATGGTAATGTTCTTGTTCTTTTTTTGTTCTAGGGAACAGAAATAAAAAAAAGTGTTTATGTTCTGGGGAACAATTTTTGACCAGAAAAATGCGTTTGGTAAATTTGTTCCGAGAATAAAAAATGAATAGAAATACGTTTGGTAAATTTTATTCTTTTTTTTGTTTCTTTTAATTTTTTTTATATTTTTATTTTATTTTATTTTTTCCTTTCTTTTTATTTTTCTTCTTTCGGCCGGTCCGGCCTCCGGCGGCTCGGCGACGGGGTCGGCGGCCTTGCCCGGCCACGACAAGGCTCGGCCTCGCCGAGGGCCGGCGGCGCTCCGGCGGGTTGCCGACCCTCGGCGGCGTCGCCCGGCCCTCGGCGGCCGGTCGCCGGCCATGGCCGAGGCCGGCGATCGGCCAAAGAAAAAGAAGAAAAAAGAAGAAGAAAAGAGAAGAGAGAGAAGAAGAAGCGTTTCTTCAAAATCATTTTTGGAACAAGAAGTAAGTTTTTTTTGTTTCTTTTTTTTGTTCCAATTTTGTTCCGGGAACCAAAAAAACAAAAAAAGAACAGAAACGCAACCAAACACATTTCTGTTTTTTTTTTGTTCCCAGGAACAAAAAAACAAAAAAATTGTTCAGAAACAGAAACAAAGAACATTACCATGCAGCCCCTAAGTAGTTTTTCTTTCCAGCCCTCCAGCTTTGAATTTACTCTGGCTAATATCCATGCAAACAGTTCTTTTTTTTATTGTCCCCATTCCGTAGGAATACCTAAATATTTGCCTATCTTTTCAAAAACAGGGACTCTCAGTTCTTGGGCCATGTTTCTTCTTAGTGGTAAGGGACAATTGTTGCTAAAATATACCCCTGACTTGTTTAAATTGACAACTTGTCCGGATGCATAGCAATACTGGTTAAGTGTAAGTGTCAAACTTTGGCATTCCACTAAAGTTCCATCCAGAAAAAAGATAACATCGTCGGCAAAAAGTAAGTGAGATAGCTTAGGACAAAACCTGTTCAACTATATGCCTTTGATGCTGCCTTCTGCAATTGCTTTTTTCATCAGCCATGTTAATACATTTGAGATTAAGATGAATAAATATGGCGAAAAGGGGTCGCCTTGCCTGAGACCTCTCGAGGGGTTGAAAAAAGGGGTGGGTTCTCCATAAATCTTCACACTGAATGTCACCGTTGATATGCATTGCATGATAAGGGACACCCACTTGGCACAGAAAGCCATTTTCAGCATGCAATCTCGTACAAAATCCCATTCAATTCTGTCATATGCTTTATGCATGTCGAGTTTTAATACTAAGATAGCTAGTATAAGCACCTAGAGGGGGGTAAATAGGTGCATAAACAATTTATCGAGATACGGAAGCAATACTTGGCAAATGATAAAGGGAAATTCTTTCTGGATTAACAAAATGAAATACGATCAAAGTAAAGAGAGTAAGGAAGAGAAAATTGAACACAGAGTTTATAGTAGTTCGGCTTAGCTCAAGCCTACGTCCACTCTTCCGCACTGACAGCCTAGTGGCTGGATTTCACTATGATCAAAAGAGAAGTTACACCATAGCACTTCCTTGATTCCACAGCGTAGATGTTCTACTACACCTCCTCAAGGTCTCTTACGAATATTGACTCTCTTTTGAATACAATGGATCGCTCAAAGAGATTGTCTAAACAATAGGAAGCTTTCAGACTTTGGAATTTTTCTATCGCGCACACCTTCAACAACTTATGACGTCTTCTTTATATACTCCTTCATGCTATCATACCCGTTGGCACTTACTAAAGGAATTCCTCCAATCTACCCGTTGGACGGAATCAATTAAGAAGATTAATAAAGCTATTAAAGGAACGTGTCGATAGCCCATCAATCATGTTTGCCCATACAAGCAGAATCTCGGTTTCCATAAGAAGAACCTTCCAAGAATATCCAGACAATTATCGGATCTTCAATCATCGAGTCAATCTCGATCAATCAAAGGATTTCGTTATGTCTTCTCCAGCCACGAGATCTTTTCAAGTTGATAAGGACATCCCCTTAACGAATCATTCAAATTTGGATAACCTTTCTTCAACGGATTAGAGACTGTCAATGAGGATAGACTTTGAGTCTTGAGTCTGGCTGTCCAGAGATCTTCAGACTTTAAGAAGTAGAGTCTGCAAAACCTTCAGACTAGACTGAGGAAACGTTTTGTTATCTTCAAAACACTTCAAGAAGATTTCTCCAACAATCTCCCCCTTTTTGATGGTGACAAAACTTTCCTGCAGATTTGGACAACTTTGACTTGCAAAACATATCTCAAACATATGTGCATATCTTATAGAGATAAATGGCTAACACTAAAATCTGCAACCACAGAAAATAGGTTAGTCTTGAATATATCCATAAGATATTAATAGCAGTCAATAGCAATAATCCAAAATCAAATCCAGACACAAAAAGACACAAAGTTTAAAGTCAAACATTAATCCAAAATAAACAAACCAAACAGAAAAGGTTAAAGTTGTTCAAATCTCTTGCATCTCTCCCCCTTTTTGTCAGCATTGAAAATGTTGAGATAAAAATAAAATGAAATCAAGATTTCTTGGGAACACGAACAAGCTGGAAATCTTCCATTGACTGTACGATCCCTTCCAGCCTTTTCAAATCTTCCTTCAGTTGAGCAATCTCCTCACCCTTGGTATTGGCCTGAATCTGAACAGATAGGGCTTGGATCTGATCTTGTAAGGACACTGAAGAAACCTGACCAGCATTCTGCAAAGATTGAACCTCGCATCCCAAGGCATAAATCTGACCGCGCATCTCCAAAAGAATATTGAGAATTCTGCGAAAGTCGGCTAAGTTATCAGTCTGCGTACTAGCTTCAGCACGTTCTGCAGATGATGGCATGTCTGAATAATCTCGCAGGTTTGGCGTTGAAACCTCAGGACCTTCTTCTGGAAATTGAGAGGCATAAACATCCTCTAGATCTGCAGGAGATCGACTGATTCCTTCACTTGTGTCAGGATATGAGGACTTCCCTCATTTCTCTTGATCTCCCCCTGTTTTCATGCCTACAGGAGAAGAGAGTTCCTCAGGTTCTCCTACATTTCCAGGTCTTTCCTCCTCTGCTTCGCCAACTGCTCTTTCTTCTTCTTCATCTCTTCTTGCTTCTTCTTCTTTCTCCCTTTCTTCTTCTCTTGCTTCTTCTTCTCTCGCTTCTTCTTCAACATCTCTTTCCTCTTGGCCTTCTCTTTCTCCTCCTTCTTCTGTCTCACGCTGTTCTGTTGAGTCTGGAACAGAACGAATTAGCCTTTTCAAAGCTATTGCCGAAATGGTGAGATCATCATCTTCTTCATCTTCCACAATAAGAGCTCTTCTTTTTTGCTTAGAAGCAATCAAGGGCTCATTTCCTTTTCTTTTTGAAGAAGAGGATTGATGAGATTTGACTGGAGTCTTTTCCTTATATTTCTCCAACTCCTTGTTTAGTTCCTTCAGATGCATTTTGGTCACCATCTTCAGTCCTACCACCATATGATCGCACGATCGAACACAAAAGATTTGCGGAGGCTGAATATTCAGATGTCTGAACAACTTTGTTACAAGGCTTGGATAAGGTAGTTGACCTCTGTCTTTCATCATCGCTCTATACATGTGGAACATGATAGTATGAGGAAGAGAAAACATTTTTCCAGTGAGAATGGCATACATCAATTTCGCTTCTGAACTAGAAACATCAGTCTTCGAGGTTGATTTGGGCCGGAGACAATTGATCACGATCTTGTGAAGCAGGATGTTGAATGCATTCATCCTAGTATAGGTAATCTTCTCATGTGTTCTCCTATCCTTCACAAGTTCCAGAGTGGCCCGAGCAATAGAAACTTTGATCGGCTGATATCTTCCTCTTTCAACTCCTAACACATCTGCCAGCATATTCATATCCACAACATAGTCTTGATCTTTGATACTGAAAGAAAATCTATTAGCATCCAAAAAGCTAAGATTCGAATAGAAGTATGCAGTCAGTTCAGGATATGCCTCAGTAGAATCGGAGCAAAACGTCTCGAGTTGAAGGTAACTGAATTTCTCCCTCAAATTCACTTTTACCGCATCCAAAAAATCAAAATCCACACTTCTAGGGTTTATAACCCCACGCTTCAGCAATTTCAAGTACAAATCCTCTTGTTCCTTCGATCTGAACACTTCTCCCCTTTTTCCTCGACTATTAACCGCCACACCCATTTTTGGTTGGAATTGACTATACAATTTGTCGTCATCATTTCCATCTACAGGATTCGGTCCCCAGTCACGAGGATCACTTGGAATATTCGCAAGGGTTTCCTCAGCCACCCCTTGTCGAGCAATTCCCAAACTTTCCATTCTTTTCAAAAAGATATATTCATTCCCATATCCTTTATCTTTAAGAAAAGCGTCGACATAGTTCAAGGGAGTATGAGTTCCTTTTAAAGTGCGATACAGCTTGTAAATAAAGGCAGGCGTCTGAGTTCTTACAGGATCTGCATCCTCAATGATTTCTTCCTGTTGTTGACGAATAGCGCCTTGAGGACTAGATGGATGACGCTGCTGAGAATGTTGTGGGCTCGGTTGCTGTTCAGAAGATACTTCTTCTTCAGTAAGATCGAAGTGCGTAAGCCCCTCAGCCATTCGTCGTGGTCCCCTGTTAGCGATTCTCGATGACTTTCTCGAGGAAGACATCTTTCTCAGTTTTTTGGAAGATTCCTTGCTTGACTTTTCTCAAGAAAGATGACAACTTTTTCAAGGATTAAACAAGTGAGAAAATCGGGAATGGAGGATTGATGCTTTCTAGGGTTTTCGAGAGTAAAGAAAAGAGGGGTAAATAGAGCACTATAAAGAGAGATAAGCAAACCGTCACAAAGGAAGGTGAAAAGATGCCTTTTTAAAATAACTAACATTTTCTTCGAGAAAATATTCATTTCAAGAAATAACTTCTTTTTCGAAAAGGAAACGATGCAATAATTACGTCGATTAAAGATAACAATAAACCACGATTGACAATCGTACCTTTTCAAGATAAAATACGAGAGAGAGAGAGAAAGATTAACTTACAGTCTGATGATCGTACCAAGACTAACTTACAGTTAAGGTCTTGTATGTCTGAGTCTGAGAGCCTTTAGACTTTGATCTCCTCATACCTTAAAATGTTGAGTCTGGAGCGAATCGTTTCAAATTGATTTTTCTCCAGAGGTTTTGTGAATATATCCGCCAATTGATTCTTTGAATCAACATATTGAATTGAAACATCTCCATTTTGAACATGATATCTAATAAAATGATGTCGAATCTCTATATGCTTTGCTCTTGAATGAAGAATTGGATTTTTTGTGAGATTGATAGCGCTTGTGTTGTCGCAGTTGATCTCCGTGCATGAATCTTTAATTTCAAAGTCTCTTAGCTGTTGTTTTATCCACAAAATTTGCGAACAACAACTTCCGAGAGCTATATACTCTGCTTCTGCTGTGGAGAGAGCTACTGTACTTTGCTTTCTTGAAAACCAAGACACTATCCTGCCTCCAAGAAGTTGACAAGTACCCGAAGTACTCTTTCTATCAATTCTGCATCCAGCAAGGTCTGCATCTGAATATCCAAGAAGAGTAAAGTCTCCCCTTTTTGGATACCATAGACCAAAACTTGAAGTTGATGAGATATATTTGATAATACGTTTCGCAGCACTCAAATGAGATTCTTTTGGGTCTGATTGAAATCTGGCACAAATGTAAACACTAAACAAAATGTCAGGTCTAGAAGCAGTAAGATAAAGAAGTGATCCGATGATACTCCTGTACAGCTTTTGATCGACTTTCTTTCCTCCTTCATCTTTGTCTATCTTCAAGGAACTTGACATTGGTATATCAGCTGTCTTGCAGTTGCCCAGTCTAAACTTTTTAACAAGATCATTTGCATACTTTTCTTGATGAATGAAAGTTCCTTCCTCCAGTTGTTTTATTTGAAGTCCAAGAAAGAAGGTCAACTCACCCATCATGCTCATTTCAAATTCATCCTGCATAGACTTAGAAAATTTCTTGCACAGACTTTCATTAGACGATCCAAAAACAATATCATCCACATATATTGAACAAGTAGAAAACTTTTGCTTTCTCTTTTAATAAAAAGAGTAGTGTCTACTTTACCTTTAACAAAGCCATTTTGTAATAAAAACTTACTTAATCTTTCATACCAGGCTCGAGGTGCTTGCTTCAAGCCATATAAGGCATTTTTTAATCTGAATACTGAGTCTGGTTTCCTTGGGTCTTCAAATCCAGGTGGTTGTTCCACATAAACTTCCTCATGGATAAATCCATTTAGGAAAGCACTTTTGACATCCATTTGGAATAACCTGAAATTTTTATAACAAGCAAATGCAAGTAATAAACAAATTGCTTCTAACCTCGCTACTGGTACATAGGTCTCATCATAGTCGATCCCTTCTTCTTGAGTGTATCCCTTGGCCACGAGTCTTGCTTTGTTTCTTACTACCTTGCATTTTTCGTCCATCTTGTTTCTGAATACCCATTTAGCTCCAATGACAGATTTACCTTTTGGCTTTGGAGTTAGTTCCCAGACATCATTAATTCTGAATTGTCAGAGTTCTTCTTGCATAGCTTCAATCTAGCTTTCATCGGATAAAGTTTCTTCTATGCTCTTGGGTTCTGTTTCAGAAATAAGAGCCACAGCACTAGACTCTTCTCGCCTTTTGGATCTTGTGAGAATTCCTTCATTGATATCGCCAATGATAAGATCTTTGGGATGACTGGACTTATGTTTCCAGTTGCTGGTTAAAGTTTGAGATTGATGGTTGCTTCCTCCACTAGAATCTTCAACGATCACTTATTGCTGGTCCTTCAAAGTTTGAGCTGCTTCTTGAGATTTAGACTTTGTAGAGTCTGGAGCAGGTTCAGATTCTTCGAGATGAGTCTGAATGGACTCATTTTGTGCAGAATCTTGAAATTTGACATTCATTAATTCTTCCACTATTTGAGTCTTCTTATTGTAAACTCTGTATGCCTTGCTCGAGGTTGAATATCCAAGGAAGATGCCTTCATCGACTTTTCTTCAAACTTACCAACTCGATCATTTGCATTTTTCAATATAAAACATTTGCACCCAAATACATGAAAATATGAAACGATAGGCTTCTTTTCTTTAAAAAGTTCATAGGGAGTTTTTTCTAGAATAGGTTTTAGAAAAACTCTATTGATAATATAACATGATGTTGATACTGTTTCAGCCCAAAATCGTAAAGAGATATTACTTTCAATTAAGAGGGTTGTCGCGACCAATTTTTCGGGTGTGAACCACCTAGGGTTTGGCTAATGGATTGTTAAGCCTAGACTTAACTCGGGCTCTCCCAAGCCCATACCAATTCGCGACTTAGGTTTGAATCGTTAACATGCAATTGAATTTTAACTAGGAGTCGCCACTAATCTATTTTTGGTGGGTCGATTAGAAACCCTAGTAAAGTAACGGGAGATTTACTTTACTCCTACGAACCAGAGACTAAGGGTACGGGGACTTGGTTACGTTAGATTTCTCTAACGCCCTTTCGGTACCTTTCTTTTTATTTTGAAAAATGTTTGGCAAACAATTTGGATTGATTTTAAATCTATTTCCCTAACATGTGAGGTGTTCAATGCAGTGCGCAAACCACCAATTTAACACCCAAGAAAGCAATTAAATGATGCGGGACTTACCTCAAAGCAACGAAAGCATCTGCAGTGTTAAATTAAAATCCACATCAACAATCCTAGATATGGTTTCTAATTAACAAGCAATTACTCAATTTTTGTTTTCTCTTTTTCAACAAAAATATAGTCCATATGCAATGCAATGCTTCTAATCTAATATGAAATGATATGGCATGGCAACATGTCCTAAACTATATGACATAAATAAGCATGCAATCTATTATAAAGAAATGCAATAATTAAATATGCAATTTAATTTAACCCAAATGACTTAATGCTAATGACGTGCGATGCAATGCAATGACGTACAAAATTATTTCAATTAAAATGACATGTGAGCTATATGTCACGCGACATTTATTAAATGACCTAATCTAATGACGGTCAATTTCTAATTAGAAATGAACCTAACAACAATCAATAAATGACGTGCATTTCATGAACCTAATTTTATATGACATGGACATTTTTATTTTCCTAACAAAACATGCAATTTATCTAGGAGACATTATCTACTTATAATTGATAAACATGCAATCCTAACATGCAATGACGTGCAAATAATGCCCTAATTCAACATGATATATGCATGATGACATTTTGTGCTTTTATTAATTTCGAAATTAAAATTTCTCATGCAATTCAAATAATGATAAAACTAACATCCTAAATGAATCTTCTTTCTTTTGGTTTTCTTTTTCATGATTCAAAATAAAATTCTTATTTTAAATATAAAAGATAATAGCCAAACCTAATCTTAATTCAACATTTTTTGGATTTTCTTATTTAAAACTCGGGATAAGATTGCAATTTTAACCCTAAAACAGCAAATCTAATCCTAACTCAAATATTTTTTGGATTTTTCTTTTACGAAAATAAGATTGACCCAACTAACTTAACGATGGCAAATCAAACAAGATAAGATTGACATCCAAAAATTAGCGAACCGTATCTCGCGCATGAGATCGGGTTGGACATTTTAAATTAAATCGCGAATCAAATCTCGAGCTTGAGATTGGATTGTCGATTTTTGAAGGATTGCGAGTCGGATTTCGGGCGCGAAAATCGGACTGTCAATCCCAGCTTGAGGACTTTTCATGTCGGAACATCAATCATATATTTAGGAATAATCCTACTAAAGAACAAACAAACTATGAACTATATAAAAATAATAAAGATAAAATAATAATAAAAACTACCTAATCTGATTTTTTTGTCTTTTCTTTTTTTTTCCTTCCTTCCTTTCCACACATAGCTGTGGATCTCTGGCTGATTAGTCCGGCAAAGGCGTCGCGGTCGGGGCTCCGGCGAAGGTCCGGCGAGGGGCAGCAGCGTTGCAGGGAGTCACCGTGGGTGTTGATCGCGGTGGTCGGAGCTCGGCGGCGTGGGCGCGGCAGGCTTGGGCGTTGTGGGTCGTTGTAGGCGGACGAGCGGAGCAGCGGCGGGTCGGATCGAGCGGCGCGGGTCCACCTGGCTTGCGACCTGGGTCGCTGATCAGAGGTCAAGGCGGTCGGATGGGCGTCAGAGCAGAGGGTTGTTCGGGTCAGTCAAGCTCGGATCGGCAGCAGCTTCTCTGGACGGAATAGAGGGCCGAACGGCAATGGACGGGGCAGATCAATTTGGTTTTCAACTCGAGCTTGGTTGCCGGTCTGTGCAATTACAGATCTGCTCGGGTCTAGCTCTGGATGGAGGGGAGCGCTGGGCGTTGGACCAGAGGCGGCACGGCAGTGGCTTCAAGCGGCGGCAGCGATGCAGAGCCTGAGGCGCGGTAGCGAAGAGGTTCGGCGTCCGGCGGGGGAAGCAGGGAGAGACAGATGCGCGGCAGGGCTGTCGCAGGTTGTCGCGGCTGGCCTCGGCTTCCAGGCAGTGTCGGCGTGCGCGGAGAGGTGGTGTTGGCGGATGAACGCTCCAAAAGGAAGGTGAGCGGCGAGGGAGACGATGAACAGTCCCCTCTGCCCCCCTTGTACTTTCTCCTCTCCCTTCTTTTTTCTTTTCTCTCTCTCTCACCTGTCTCTCTCACGTCACTCTCCCTCTGCAACTTTTCTTTCACTTTTTTCTTTTTTGCTTTTTTTTTATCAAAAGAAAAAAAACCCCCTTTGAACCCTAGCGAAAAAGCCCCCCTATTTATAGAGAGAAAACCCCAGCCGGTTCTACGTACGAAGATTTGCGTATATTGACCTAATCGCTAAGGATCATCCTTCGAAATGGAGAGATGTGCTCAACAAGAAAATAACCCCCAAATTTTTATGAAGATTTTTTTTAAAGATAATTCACTTAACTTTTGATTCGTTATCCGAAAATCCTTCAAAATCTCATTCCTCCACAAAATATTTTTTAACAACCTTTTTTAAGAGATAAGTTAAATATCATTGTTACCCTAAAAAATAAAAATAAAAATAGTTAAAATTTAGGTGTCAACAAGGGTTCTTGCCATTTCTTGAAGAGATCTATTCTTCCTTTCTACAACTCCGTTTTGCTCTGAGTATATGGAGAAGAGAATAAGTGCTGAAAACCGATTCTTCATAAAATTTGGTAAAATCTTGATTTTCAAATTCACCTCCATGATCTGTTTTTATACTTGAAATAACATATCCCTTTTCATTTTGAACCATCTTAGCAAATTTCTTAAAGTAAGAGAAAGTTTCAGACTTACTTGCTAAGAAATATACCCAAGTAAATCATGAGTAATCATCCACAATTACTAGGCAATATTTCTTACCTCCAATGCTCTGCATTCTTGTTGGTCCAAAGAGATCCATATGCAAAAGCTACAGTACACGGTTAGTGGAAACTTGATTTATTGATTTAAAGGAATTTCTTACCTGTTTTCCCAATATACATGGTGTACATAGATCAGACTTTTGATATGATAAATTGGGTAAACCACGAACAAGCTTCTTTGCTGAGATCTTGGCTATCTGCTTCATGTTAACATGTCCAAGCTTTCTATGCCACATGCTTGCTTCGTCTTGAATTGAGATTAAGCATTGCGACTCATCTGGTTTTAAGTCCAAGAGGTAGATATTTCCATGTCTTCGACCCATAAATGACTGAGTAGAGTCTTTACTGGTTCCTGAACAAATACCTTCTTGAAAGTTGATCCTAAAACCGGCATCACACAGCCGACTAACACTTAGCAGATTGTAATTAAGCCCTTCAACTAAAGAAACATTGCTTATTGTGAGGTTCCCAATCTTCACAGTTCCAAAGCCCACTATTTTTCCTTTGCTGTTTCCTCCAAATGAGACTTTTCCACCATTTACTTGAATAAGCTTTATGAAGCAATTTGAATCTCCCTGTCATGTGTCTCGAGCATCCACTATCCAGGTACCATTTCACCTTTCTCTTGATAGTGACCTGCATTTAAAAAGAAACTCAAGTTTTCTTTGGTACCCATATTTTCTTGGGTCCTTTTGAGTTAGTTTGATAAACGGTTTTTGCCCAGACTTTATTGACAGGTCTCCATACCATAGGACACTCTTTATCAAAATGATTTGCACTATTGCATTTTGAACATCTAAGAGCATTGCGACCTACTGGTTTTACAAAGGTTCTTTCAAAATGATTTTTGTAAGCATTTCTTGAGGGTCTTTGTTTGATTCTTTCTTTTACTTTAGGAAAATCGATTAAAGGAATAGTTTCAAACGTTATTCCTAAACCAGATTTATTGAAATAAGGTCTTTGAACAGAAAGTATATTTTCAAGTTTTTCGATCCCGAGAGAAAATCTTTTGGAAATATTTAAAATGTCATTTTCAAAAATGCATTTTCTTTTAAAAGATTATCTTTACTTTCATTGAGAGAGGAAACATTCTGGTCTAAGCATTTCACTTTTTCTTCTAAAACATTCTCCTGATGTTTTAAAGCAGAATTTTCCTTTTTGAGTTCAGAAATTCTTTTAAGAGAGGTCTTAAGACTAAAACATAATTCATCAATGTATTTTGAAACTTTCATAGGGATTTTGAAGTTACTTATCTCGAATTCACTTTACGAATCGAATCGAGTCTCGGAGTTTGATTACGAATCCGATTGTGCCATTAGACATATGTTGGCATAATCATCATCACTATCTTCGCACTTCGTATCACTCCAAGTCTCTGCTTTAAGAGCCTTTCGATACTTTTCAGTTTTTCCTTTCTTTTTTCTCAAAAGAAGATAGTTGGGTCTGATGTGTCCCTTTTTCTTACATTCAAAACAGACTATATCTTTGTTTGATTCATCATCTTCAGTAGACTTGTTCTGTTGCTTTTGAAAACTTTGTTTCTTTGCATTGAATCTTCTTCCCTTTCTATTCAGCTTTCTGAACCTTCTTATCATGAGAGCAAGTTCTTCATCATCCATGTCATCTTCGGAATGCTACATCGTAATCATCATTAGATTTTAATGCAATAGATTTCTTACCTTTAGGATCTTCGTCTTCATTGATTCGTTCCACTTCATAAGATTGAATGGTCCCAACCAACTCATCGACAAACAATGGCATGATTCTTTGAGTCTCTCTAATTGAAGTCTTTATGTGATTCCAATCCTTAGAAAGTCCTCGCAGCAGTTTATTTACTTTCATGGAATCAGAAATTGGTTGACCTTGATTCTCAAGACCATTCACGATATCTTTGCATCAAGAGCCTGTCTCTTGATTATCTCCTCCTGACTCATTTCACTGAACTCAACAGTGTCCTTTCCTCTTTCTAAGACCGATGCAGCTTTAGGAATGATTCCTTTTTCTACAACGTCCCATTCCAGAGGATCTTTTGATCTTAGAAACGCCTTCATCTTGTTCTTCCATATGTTGTAATCATTTCGATCAAAGTAAGGTGGTCTCGTGTTGCTTTGCCCTTCTACAAGTCCTGGAGCCAGCATGCTAGCCATGGATCTTTTACTCTGAAGTAAAATACTTCAAACAAAGTGAGTACACAAGCTCTGATACCAATTGAGATAGCTAGTATAAGCACCTAGAGGGGGGTGAATAGGTGCATAAACAATTTATCGAGATACGGAAGCAATACTTGGCAAATGATAAAGGGAAATTCTTTCTGGATTAACAAAATGAAATACAATCAAAGTAAAGAGAGTAAGGAAGAGAAAATTGAACACAGAGTTTATAGTGGTTCGGCTTAGTTCAAGCCTACGTCCACTCTTCCGCACTGACAGCCTAGTGGCTGGATTTCACTATGATCAAAAGAGAAGTTACACCACAGCACTTCCTTGATTCCACAACGTAGATATTCTACTACACCTCCTCAAGGTCTCTTACAAATATTGACTCTCTTTTGAATACAATGGATCGCTCAAAGAGATTGTCTAAACAATAGGTTGCTTTCAGACTTTGGAATTTTTCTATCGCGCACACCTTCAACAACTTAGGACGTCTACTTTATATACTCCTTCATGTCATCATACCCGTTGGCACTTACCAAAGGAATTCCTCCAATCTACCCGTTGGACGGAATCAATTAAGAAGATTAATAAAGCTATTAAAGGAACGTGTCGATAGCGCATCAATCTTGTTTGCCCATACAAGCAGAATCTCGGTTTCCATAAGAACCTTCCAAGAATATCCAGACAATTATCGGATCTTCAATCATCGAGTCAATCTCGATCAATCAAAGGATTCCGTTATGTCTTCTCCAGCCACGAGATCTTCTCCAGTTGATAAGGACATCCCCTTAACGAATCATTCAGATTTGGATAACCTTTCTTCAACGGATTAGAGACTGTCAATGAGGATAGACTTTGAGTCTTGAGTCTGGATGTCCAGAGATCTTCAGACTTTAAGAAGTAGAGTCTGCAAAACCTTCAGACTAGACTGAGGAAACGTTTTGTCATCTTCAAAACACTTCAAGAAGATTTCTCCAACAAATACTACCTGATATTTTTTTCTTTCTCTTTGTGATGCGCAGCTGATGCAACACTTCCTGCACTATTGAGATATTGTCCTTTATCTGTCTGCCTTGAACAAAGGCACTTTGCTCCGATTCTATAATATCTGGCAGCCACCTCTTTAATCGATTTGCTAATATCTTTGAGATAATTTTATAATTGAAATTGCATAAATTGATGGGTCTGAATTGGCCAATTGTCTCAGGATTTTTTACTTTGGGAATCAAGGAAATATGTGTTTGATTAAGGAGAGGATCCAGAGTACCTGTGTTGAAAAAGTTATGCACTAACTGGAACAGGTCAGGCTTTAGAATTTCCCATGATTTTTGATAGAAAAGCCCGTTGAAACCGTCAGGGCTGGGAGCTTTTAAAGCTCCTAATTGAAAGACTGCTGCATGAACTTCCTCCATCGTGGGATTAGCCACCGGATCTTGATTGATGTTCTCATCGACAGGAGAAAGGCATTGGTTAAGGACAGGCTTGTAGTTTCTCGGCCCTTCTGTTTTATATAAACTTTTGTAAAAGGATTGAATATGATTTCTGAGTGCTACAGGATCACGACACCAACTGTTGTCTTCCATTTGCAGCATTGTTATGTTATTTCTCTGCCTCCTCTGTAAAGTTGTTGCATGAAAGAATCGAGTATTTTTATCACCCTATTGCAGCCATTTTATACGTGACCTCATGCCCCAAAATTGTTCTTCCCGTTTCCTCAGTGTGTCTATTTGGTGTATAATACTTTGAACCTCCTTCCTGCTTGTAGACTGGTCTGATTGATTGGTTATCTCTGTTAAAGTCTGAGTGAGCTCTTTTATCCCCCTAGGTGCATTGGCAAACTTCTCTTTGCTCCACTTTATCAATCCTTTTGAAGTCTCCTTTAGTTTCTCTGAGAAATTGGCCTGTTGAGAATCTGTTTGGCTCCAGGTTTGATGAATAAATTCATGATACTCTTCGTGTTCCGTCCAGAAAGCCTCCATCTTGAAATCTCTTTTCCTTTTCTTTTTTCCAGGGTATAGCCGAAGGACAAGAGGGCTGTGATCCGAGTCGATGGCTGGAAGAGCTTAGATTTCTGCTTCATGAAAGGTGATTCTCCATTCCAAAGAACATAACACCCTGTCTAGTCGTTTTTTGACAAGATTCTCCCCTTCCCTGTTATTTGCCCATGTGTAAGCACACCTATGACTATCAATGTCCATTAAAGATGACTCATTTAGCATATCTCTGAAGGCTGCAATTATATTATTATCAGCTTCTCTTTTCCCCACCTTCTCCCATACATATAATATCTCATTAAAATCTCCCATGCATATCCAAGAAATAGAATTATGAGGTTTAAGAGTCTTCAATTTTTGCCATAATGTCAGCCTCTCTCCAAAGTTCGTAGAGGCATGAACAAATGTTATCTGCATGATATGTCTGTTATCTGGATCAGTGCATTCCACATTGATAAACTGCTTGGAGCTGTCTTTCACCTGCAATGTCACTCCCTCATTCCACATTAAAGCTAATCCCCCATGCAATGCCTGTCGGATTCTCTAGGAATAAATGCTAGAATTGTAGTTTTTTGCACACACTTTCCACCATCGTTGTTTTGTTTTTTGGTTCCATTAGAAAAACTAAACTGGGCCTTTCAAGAGTAATTAAAGCTCGTAGTTCCTGGATTGTCAGGGGTTTGCCCAGCCCCTGACAATTCCAGCTAATGATTTTCATGTCGTTGTTGGTGGCTTATTAGGGCTAGCTACCAAAGCCCACTCTGTTCCATCTTTGATCAACTTAACAGGAGTCTCTAGAAGGTCTGTATCATCTATGAGAAGATGAATTGGCTTAGGTACACACTTTTGCTTCTTTGCTTTCTACACCTTCATATTCTTTTTACTGCTTTTTCCAACTTTCAGGGAAGTCTGTTTGGGAGATTCAGGGCATATTATCTGTTTGCCATGATCTTTGGTTTCCTTCTTACTTGCTACAATTTCGTCCATTGGCTCCTGTTCATTAGAACTTTCTGGTCTCTTTTTGCTGCAGACTACAATTCGCATATCAGGGGCTTGCTCTCTAACTGTGATTTCCTTTCCACTAGTTGGGGAAGATGATATAGGTATAGTCTCTTCCACTATAAGTTCTTCTTCTATTTTGCCATAAAAAGCCTCCCAATAAGGGCTATGCTCGCATGCTTCTGCTTCATATGGTCCTATTTTGTTGACTACCCATGGTGATTACACATAAGGAATTTCTGCACAGTCTGTGGCATAGTGGCCAATTCTTCCACAAGAGTAAGCACCTGTATTTGAATTCCACCCACAGCCATTTATTACCGATATCCAAAATAGCCCCTGATTTCAGTGGATTAGTCAGGTCGATTTCCACTCTTACTCTTCCTCCTTTTTGCTAAAAATTCCGTGTTGAATCTAGTTGGATTTCCAGGACCTGACCTAGCTTTCTTCCCAGATTGTGGAACATTGTTTCTACCTCCAACCACGGGGAATACCTCCTATTCGCAACCAAAATGCTGATCTGGAAAAATCATAGCAATGTTCTGGGATTTTAGGCTCGCACTGTTTTAGGACCAGCAAATTGCTAGCATAAGACCAAGGTGCAGTCTTCATAACTCTCTCTTTTTCCTCCTCTGATTGAAAGACAAAGGTAAAGAGACCTGGTTTGTACACACGTTACAGCTTCAGTTTTCCATGCTTTCTTCATTGTAAAGATAAATGCTGGATAATTCACTTTGGGCTTAGAGTATAGTTTACCTAGAAGAGTACGTTTGCATTCATCCCTTTTTTGTGGAGGTACCTCAGAACATACTTCAACCACATGATCCTCAGACCATAGATGTCCGAGACTTTTACATAATGCTGCCACTCACAGCTTATTTTCTTCCTTACTGTCCATGCACTCTTACTATAGGGATGGAGGTTTTCAAAAAAGAAATTCAGAGATGCAGGCCTAAGATGAGGGAGGGCTTGAAGGGAGCTCGATATAAGACAACTCAGTGAACATATTCAAAGAAGTAAAGGTTTACAAAAATTGCAAGACACATATTAGTGGTTCAATTCTTTCTGCTCCTGCTCAGGACATTACTTCCAAGAGAAACTACTATATGTTATTACCCATTTCTAATAATATTAGATTTCCACAGCAAACAGAGACGACCATGAAACCCTTTGGAAGAACAGGTAGGCGCAGCAAAAAGTACACTCAAATCCAGAAAAGCAGAGTCACGATCCACAGCAACATCAAGTCCAGAAACCCAGAGGTGGAGCCAAAAAACGAGACAACGCCTAGACATCGTAGATTCCACTTAGATCTGCTAACATCCATGAGCCCAGGCAAGCATTCAGGAAAATGAAGTCGAAATCCGACTTTCTGTGGCGTCATTTGTGAGATCTCCAGTGTTGAAGCAGCCTTAACTCACCAGGGAAGCTACTGTTCTATTGGGCGAGCAGACAACGCAATGCTCTGTATAACCAAGATCGGAGAAAACATTTTTTGGGTTTTTCTATCTTTGGTTTCATAGTGTAAAACAAAAGAGAAGGGAAAAGGGGTTGCAGAAGAACAAAGGGGATCTAGGGTTTGTAAAAAGGGGCACCCAAGGAGGTAGAGAGGAACTCGTTGTGGCATCCCAAAATTCATGGCAACCTCTAGTCACATTTAGGTCTATGAATAGGAGATGGAAGTACCATTAAGTTATTTTATGGCCATTTAATCCATAATTTGCAATAAGATATATGGCCAAGCTTTTAAGGGATAATTATGTGATAGGAAAGAAAATTCTATCATTGGCCATGTGCATCATAAATTGGAATTTATGGATTTGTGACTATAAGTTTAATGGCCTTATTATGTATGCAATTAGATATTTATTTAAATGATGATTAAGATATATTATAAAATAAAATAAACTTGGGCTATTTAAGTTTGGACCTAGGGCCCAAGTGAGATGGGCCTAAAGTGGGCCAAGAGGCCTGGCCCATGAAGCCCATTGGGCTGCCGATGCATGGAGGGGAGGAGTGGGGACACTTGTCTCCTTCTTAGGGACAAGTGTCCCCCATGCAAACCTAGAATGCATGCAATATATAAGCATCCAAAAAGAGAGAGAGAGAGAGGGAGAGAGAGAGAGTGGCTTGTTCGGCCAAGAGAGGGAGAGAGAAGAGAGAGATTTCGAGAGAAAGAGGGAGGAGGAGCCGAGGAGGAGTCGTCGCCGCCCGCATGCCGTTCGTCCGTCGCCGGTGTGCCGCCGTTCGTGTGGTCTAGAGGCAAGTGGGAGTCCTCTAGCTGCTCTTGCATGTGTGTTTGTTACATGTATGGTTGATATAGTGTCGAGTTTGGGTGATTAGGTGAGGAAAACCGAAGTATGGATGGATTGTTCTTGGGTGGTATGGCTGTTTTCGCTTGAACAGTTTGAGTCAGAATGTTGTGTGAGCTTGCATGCATATTTAGAGTCCGATTTTGGCTTCGATCTCTTCATGAAAGTTGTAGCTAACATCTTAAACTACAACATACTTAAATTTGGTACAAAATGATGGAGATTTAAGGGGTAAAACTCTCATCTTATGGAGATGTCAGATCTGAAATGTTTTCGCATGAATCCGCTCGAGTCAGAATGTTGTGAGATCTTGCATGCATGTTTAGAGTTCGATTTTGGCTTTGGTCTCTTCATGGAAGTTTTAGATAACATCTTAAACTACAACATAATAAAATTTGGTGGAAAATAATGGAGATTTAAGGGGTTAAACTCTCATTCTACGGAGACCTCAGATCTGGAACGATTTCACTGACATCTTGATGAATTTGTGATTGCATGTTGATTTGTGCTAAAAATCTCACTTGGATTTCTTCATGAAAGTTGTAGGGGACATCTTAAAATACAACATACTCAAATTTGAAGTGAAATGAACAAGTATAACCTAGTAAATCGACTAGATCTTGAAGACGGTAATTGTGGAGATGTATTACAGGACACCCGAGACTTCATGGACCTAAATGACGACTATACTCTGGATATTTGACTTGGATCTCTTCACGAAAATTGTAGAGAACATATTGATGTATAACATATCCAAATTCAGAGGAAATGAAGAAGAATAGGTAGGTGAAAACTCAGTATTTCGGAGAAGCATGTACTAGACGATTCGGTGATGGATCCAGAAGCTTCGTGAGACTGTAGAAACTAATCTAGAAAGAATCTGACTTGGAAGTCTTCATGAAAGATGTAATAAAATGTCTTGGCTATAACTTGGTAAAATTTCGTAATTTTTGGAGGTCGTATGGATATTTTAATCGAATTTCTTCGGAGACTGTGCATTCTGATTTCATCCGAAAATTACATGCTGTTTTGTGTGAATAATGGATTTGTGTGGAATTCTCATTGGCCATGTATTTTGCATGAAATCATTATCCTATTTTCTTATTTATTACTTGCCTTAATTTTATGATTTTTGAGAATTTATAAATAATTGAATTTAATATTTTTGAAAATGACATAAGCTGGAATTTAAATAAATGAAAAAGGGCATGATAAATGGATTATTTTAATTGGCATAAATTCCACGAATTATAATTTATAAATAATTTCACCATGTAGTATGTGTGATGGGGTCTTGATGTATGCATTGAGATGCATGTGTGAATTCAATGTTGATCATGATTTTTGGTTGCCATTGCATCATATGCCATGCTAAATTGAGACCGAAATTGGTGAACATGAATAAGGTTAAATGAGGAGATTGATGTGGCGGATGATAATGCCCCGGGAGTGTCGGTATGCCCGGTGGTATACGCTACGTAATTCCAGGGGAGGCCTGGTGGTATGTCAGTACGTAATTCCGGAAGCCCTGGAGGTTTGTGCCCAGGGGGATGCCTCGCGATGCCAGTAGGGGTGCGGGATGCCCAGCCAGGGAGTGTAAATGCCGGAAGCCCTGTCGGAGGTCTTTGCCCGAGGGGAATGCCTCGTGATGCCAGTTAGGATGCGAGATGCCCGGAATGTGGGGGGCGCCGGATGCCCGGTGGCTTGGAATGGCTGAGTGCCGGAAGCCTCGGAGGTCTTTGCCCGAGGGGATGATGAAATTGATGATTTGAGGAATGGGTGATGTGGTGATCAAATTGAAAGTTAAAAATGGAAATTAAACGATGATGATAATATGTGATATGAAATGAGGATGATCACCCATGGCATGATGATGATGATGATATACGATATGGCATGATGATATGCCTGATAATGATGATGATGATGATATGCATGATGATGATGATGATGATGATGATGATGATGATGATGATATACGATATGGCATGATGATATGCCTGATAATGATGATGATGATATGCATGATGATGATGATGATGATGATGATGATATATGATATGGCATGGTGACATGTGTGATATGATGATGCCATGATGATGATGACATGTATATGATATGATGATGCCATGATGATGATGATGATGTGTGTAATATAATAATGTCATGATGATAACTATATGAGTATGACATGATGATACACATGTATGTATTATGATTGTGATGATGATGCATGATAGTATGCGCATGACTTCATGGTAAGTAACGCTTGCAATACATGTATGACTTGTATGATGCATTGAGTGGTTATTGGATTCCTTTATCTACTGAGTGGTTGTACTCACCCCTTTTGGGAACCAACATTTCAAATTAGTAGATGGTTTAAGAGGTTGGATATGACTGCGAGGAGAAGGATAGCAAAAGAGGGAACCTTTGGACGCTGACACTGGTTGATAGACCTTAAGCATACGATTGTGGGAGGAGATGTCGGTCATCTTTTGAAATATAGCCGAGTATAGAAGACTGCAGCATTTTGATGTACCGATGAATGATGTCCATCTAGGTTAAGTGAATAAAAGTGTATGGCTTTTACTTATAAATGTTTAGTAGGTGTGCATCGTTTTTCTGAATATAGGGAAGGGAGTTGTTGGATGTGCTTCCGTATATAAATTGCACAAGGGACCGATCTAAAAGATGTAAACCCCCAAGTTGTATGGACCCGCTGCAATTGAAATGGTATTAGAGTGATATGTTAATAAGGAAAGTGAAAGGTAAGTTAACTGTGGCGACCCTAACGGATCGGGGGCCGTCGAGGGGTGCCACACTCACATAGACGAGAGAGAAGTTGAAATCTTGCTATATTTCTTCCCAATTGACCAATTTCTTCCCAAATTGACCAAAGGATAAACTTCCTAGTTTGGAGCACCCATAATACATGGGGATTTTCGGCCACTATAGGGATTATGGCCTTGACCGAATTTTACTTCATGTGGGCTGAGTCCTGGAAAATCAATTAAGTTTGGGGCTTCCCTTTTTAAACCCATGCAGCACTCAAGGCTAAATCCAACGCAATTTATGACTGGACCGACTTAAATACAATTTATGTGGACCTATAATTATTAAATGAAAATGCGAACCATTTTCATGATACCTTTGTTTAGGGGTCAAGGTCGACTCCTACTTTTCTCATGCGGTAAATAATTAAATTTTGATAACCAAAATTTAGGGGTCAACAACTTTTATTTGTACTCTTCTAACAAAGTTTTACTATCGATACTTGAATATACGCAACTATATATTATTCCATGTATATCTTATCTTTGGTAGTTTTGCTTGTATTATGAAGTTTGATTTTTATAAAAGTTTTCATTATTGTCATGTCTATTTGTATAAATCAAATGTACATCAATGTGAAAATTGTTGATATGGTGAACATAAATAGATAAAAAAGTGAAACCGTAGTATCATTATGAAAGGAAACACTTTGATCTCCAGCGAAACTATACATGTTGTGGTTAATCCTCTAGCAACCCAAGGCATGCAAATTGGCTACTGGCCAATAGGCATGCGGCTCTGCTGGTAAAGGGATTGCAAGGGTGGGCCCAGAGAATACTAGGTTTAGGATTTGATCCCCGTGAGCACCACACACATATGTATATAGAAGAGAGGAGTGGAACAAAAAAAAAATTGACTATTGCTGTTAAATTAACTTAATTGTTTTTGTTCTCTGTTTAAATCCAATTTTTTAGTGAGAAATCACATTTTGACCTCCACCGTCATCAATCAAATCGTCCAAATCAGAGTAGCCTCAAAGATGATGACCAAAACAGTTAAGCAGTATCAATTGAGATAAAAAAAAAAAAAAAAAAAAAAAAGGATGATTGTCCGAAGAGACTTGCTCTCGTCATGTGTACATATAGCGTAATGCCAACGGAAAAAATAGACGGAAA
Organism: Eucalyptus virginea; assembly: GCA_014182375.1. Taxonomy (NCBI): domain Eukaryota; kingdom Viridiplantae; phylum Streptophyta; class Magnoliopsida; order Myrtales; family Myrtaceae; genus Eucalyptus; species Eucalyptus virginea. The sequence goes on from CM024514.1 coordinate 4,149,002, forward strand.
CATGTTTGGACTAAATCCATTTCAGCTCTCAATTGTTTTTCGTCTCTGGTGTACATTCTTGGATTTCTGGCGCTTCGATGTCTGCTTTGGTCTCTAATTCCACTTCCCCGCCTTTCATCTGCCCGGTTGTTCCTGCAGACCTATGTCTGGAACCATTTTCGGCGGATTTATTTGTGGCCACCCTCATTCTCTCATACCACTTCCAAATCAGGGTCACAAGCCACATGTCTTCCTCTTCACCCGAGTGGTTCTTGCCCGGACAATTCTCAGCTTCATCTCGACACTGAACCAAAGAAAGGGTTTGCATATCGAGTCCAATCATTAGTATACAGACTTATACTCTGGCTTATCATAACTCATGAGCATGTCGTAGGTTTGTCATACCTGCGACTTCATAATTGCATATAGGGGTAGCGTTCTGTAGATGCACATGAACTGGACAAAGGCTCTGTGCAAAACATGCCACAAAAGTCAATTTGATTGACATAGGCATTCATATAATCGATCTAATATGGCACACACGGATAATCGAAGGATGAGGATATGAGCAATCAGTAGCCTTACCCGATTACTACTCTTGAGACAGCAAAATCAGCCTTTCCCATGATGCAGGAGTGAAAATCATATTGGAACTGCATAGAGATACGAGAAAGCAGTGTATAGTTGGAATTGCCCTAGTATGGCAAGAAATTCAGCTTAATACAAATGATGATAATCTGAGGCATATTAATGCTCACCAATACAAAAAAGAAGAATATAAGCTCTAGGGAGTTCTGAAATAGCACGATGTGAATCAAGTGGAGGACGAATTGATGCCTATGGAACCAGAAATAACCCTTTCGAAATTCGACAACCTCTTTTTTGCTCTTTTTTTGGGCGGCCTCTTGGGCGACCTCTTCCGCAAGTTGTGTTATGATACGCTCCAGTATGGTGCCTGCAATGAGCAAAAGCTGCGCGGAAGCGAGAAACCTAGTTAGATGTGGAGTCTTTTTATTTCCACTTGGGAAATAAACATATCTTTTCAGAAATTTACAATATGACACGTCTTGTTATTTAGATTGAAATTGTTCTTAGGGACACTCAGTCTCTGGAATGAATTCCAGGATGAGCAAAATGCCATGTCTTCAAGGGCCAGCAAACATAGTCACCCGTAATTTATCACTACTTACTGTCAACGAATGAAAGATATCCAAAAGTACGCATGCCATCCTGCAATAGTATAAAAAAAACTTGTCAAGACATAAATTGAAATATGATATGAGAGCCTCATGAAGGAATTTTTGCTCACCAAGATCTGCTACTGGAAAATCTTTGGTTAATGAACATTCGGAACAAAATGTGTTGACCTTCATCATCCTTCTTATGATGAATTATTTTCAGATGTCACTTTTTATTTATAGAGGTCACTTTTCAGATGTTCTGGGAAGAGGAAGAAAGCGGAGAGCGACTGAGCCCCCGATGACCACCATGCCTTCGCCGAAGTCGATAGTCTGCGGACGTTCCCCCCCTCTTCCCTCTCGCCGAGCCTTGGTAGGTTCCGATCTCGAGTCTTCAGCCGGGCCGGTTCCTTCCTCCTTTTGCCTTTGCGTCTTAGGTGCTCGACAGAATGCCCGAGCGTGTTGCGTTTCCTTTCTCTCGGGAATAGTCCGTTCTGGGTGTTGGTTGGCCTCTCGACCGGCAACGTTGGGGTTGACGAGAGCTGTCGCTGCCGTGGCTGGCCCCAGGAGAGATAGTTTAAACGTCGAGGGCAGGAGCGGTGGTGCTGGGAAACCTCCGTCTGAGTTGGCGGAAGCGACGCCGACAAGGGTACACGGCCAGGCGGAGGCGACAAGCGGCGCCGCCGTCTTGCCCGGCCAAAATCGTGAAAAAACAGAGGGCAGCGAGAGGTCGAGGGGGAGGAGAGGGAGGAGAGGCGCTCGGGTTGCATAGGGAAAAAGAAAAGTAGAAAAAATAAATAAAAGGATAAAAAGATTTAAAAAAAAAAAAGATGGGAAATAGTGGGAAAGAAGAGAGAAGTGAGGAAAAAGACAAAAAGAGAGAAAAGACAAAAAGAGAGAGAGAGAGGGGATAGAATAGTTTAAAATGGGGAAGACGCGCAGCCTGGCAAAGCCAACCTGGGTCGGTTCTTACCCGGTTGTTTTTATAATATAATAATCTTATTTTTAATTTAAAAAACATTTTAATAATAAAAAAATCAAAAAAATATTTTTCATTCCAAAAAATATCAGAAAAACTTAGAAATAGTCTTTGCATTTTTTAAAATGTGTGAAAATACCCAACAGAAAATCCAAAAAAAAAAAAAAAAAGAAAATCCTTCGCAAGTTCTTGAGAGCAAATATTGACTTATTCCAATCACATCTTTATGATGCATGGATTATTATTTTCTTAATCTAGTTAGGAATTGAATTCTAAAATTTGTGATTGGTATAAAATGATGTATAAATGTTTTACTTGATGTTTAAACAAAAATCAGGTACCGAACGAAAAGGTATTGGTGATTAATTATTATAATCGAGTCTTCGATTTTAGTTTCTCTAATTGCGTAGAAGTGAGTATTTCTCCCGATACTTCATTTAGGTTTCTAATTGACTCACTCCAAAATGATTAGTAGCGATTCCTATTTGAAATTCACTTGCATGTTAAAAATTCTAACTAAAAGTCATGAATTGGTGGTCTTGGGAGAGCCTGGGCTAAGCTCAATACTTAGTCGAGCCATTAGCCTCCACTCTCCACACACGCCCGCGTGTATGTGGGCGCCGAAAAGGGAGGTCGCGATAGCGTGAATGTATAGTATAAAAAAAAATCAGACGTCCAAAATCATTATGGGTCCTGCTGAGGCTCCATTGTCTCTTGATAGGCTATATGTGTTTTGATTTTGGCCGTGGGAATGCGTCTATGTCTCTTATTTAAGCATGTTGGTGTTTGATGGCTGCTTCCAGTCTGAAACATTTCTCACAATGTTTTAGTTTAATTGCAGAAGTGGAGAAAGATCATGTAAGATCTAATGAATCTTCAGCAATCGAGTCATTGGTCTTATTTACCTTTTTAGGCGATAATCCTGAAACATTGCCTCCTAAATATGATTGTTTCTGTGTCATCACGGTCTTATTTACCTTTTTAATGGGCATGAATGAAGGTATTTACAGTGTTGGATTGATCAACTTGAGACGTTGGATCATCGTTTAGTCTCATAACCGGTCCCTTTTGCCTGTCTCTTTCATTCTGGAAAGTGACATCTATACATTTCCTATTGAGTAGAAAATGCAATATTACCAAGAAAGATAGGTGGGTCTTCCTGTTGAAATTGATCGAGCATGGCAACTACTGGAACAAATCTGAAGTGTTTTTCCCCTCCAACTTCAGCTGTCCATACACTCGGAAAATACCTGACCTTTCTTATTGTGTAGCTTCAGTTCTTTTGCCTACTGTAACTAGACAATTATATGGAATGAGAGTTCCTCATTTACTTGCTTTTGCCTAAGATAGATATGCAACCTGTGATAGTTACATTTCGTCCTGATAATAGTATTTGCCTAGAGACAGAAGAGTTAACTCGTAATTCCATGGATAAATCAACCCATGATCTCATTTATTTGGAACGTCGGTGTAGGCTTGGTTGTCAATTCTGTGCTTCGATGTCCTCTGGTAAATTCACGTCATTGGCTTCCGTCAAGTCAACTCCAACGGATCCCTTGCTCGAATCCACCCAGCCAGTTCAGTATTTGTGGACTCCTCCGGTGAGTTTGGCTCCTCTCTTCGGTTCTTTCTATTATCAATCAACTCTGAAATCCAGGTCAGGATCTGCATCTCTTCCTCTTCATCCATCTGCTTCTTCTTCAACCAACGTCTTAATTTCATTGAGATCATCGAGACACTTTTTTACATGTTCGTTAGACAGGTACTCCTCCAAATAAATCTTAATCTTACGTATTTTGTTGTGTTTGTCCAATTGCTGCTGCTGCTCCAAATGCATCTGAATTTCATCGAGACAAATAAAAAGAATTTGGCATCTTCAGTTCCATGATTTGAACCTAAATCTTGAGTGCATAATAGGTTGTAAGTTCAACTCACCTGTGATGTCATAATTGCATACAGTGGTAATATTCTGGACATGCACACGATCTGCAAGCACCCTCTGAGAGCGTGACGGATGCAATTGATCGTCAGGCCCCAGTCATTGATCATGTACAGCACTCAGATTATAGAACAATGATATAATTTACATCAGCAATAGGTCTTACCCCATTACTATTCTTGAAACAACAAAGCCAACTTTTCCATGATGCAGGAGTGAAAACCATATTGGATCTGCATAGAGATACCACAGCACAATGTTTGGAATTTTCGCCATGTAAATGATAATGTAGATGATAACTTGAGTTATTCAGGCTCACCAACATAAAGAAGAAGAAAGCAAGCTCCAGAGAGTTCAGAAATAGCATGATGTGAATCAGGATGTCGATGAAACGAAAGCAGCAATAATTGTTTGTAATTTTATAAACCGTCCCCTTTGCACCATTTTCGCTAGATGCATTTTCGTTTTTGTATGGTTTTCGGCGACCCTTTTATGAGTCGCGATATCATAAACTCCAATTTGAGGCCAACTATGAGCAAAATCTGCGCAGAATTAAGGAGAATGTCTAGTTAGATACAATAATAGACTCAACTTCTTTCTTTCTTTCTTTCTTTCTTTCTTTCTTTCTTTCTTTTCAATCAAGATTCATTTGGAATTTGCAAGACATAATGACTTTAAAGGCAAGTTTTTATTAGTTCTTACTGTAAATGGAATGAAAGATATCCAAAAGTACGCATTCCATCCTGCAGGAAATGTACGAAGAAATGGATTGGAACAATGATGTATTTCTTGTCAAAGGCAAATAAAAAGAGTTTTCTTGTCTTTCTTGACGCGGGTGAGGTCCACACCCCGTCAAAACTTGGGTGAGGGCCGCGTCAGCCTCGCCCTAATAGGTCAAGGCCGTCCCTCGCCCAGCTCTCTCCAGCCATTGCATGAGATCGGCCACCGGCAAAAAGGAAAGAAAAACCTACTCAAACTATGAATCCAATTCCACGTATTTAGAAGTTTCCTGTTTGTTCGGGCATCATCTATTGGATCGTGTTCTTGTCATGGGCCAAAACTCGAGACATAATTTGAGAGTAACAAATTTTGAAATTGTTATAATGCCGAATAGGTATGCATATACATGCTTACCGGTTACATTCATGAGCATATAAATCACTGTGAGAAACCCCAAGACCCAGCTGCGATATCGGTAAAAATGCAAATCAGTATGCCTGAAGAAGAGCTAAACATCGATGTATATTTATATCTTCTATAACATCCTGTGTCGAGCAGAGTGGGGCGAGTAAAAGCCGCAACTCGTTATATCATCCTAGCAAACTGAAATTGTTCTTTCTTGTAAACGAGAAAAGGAAAATTTTTCATTCTTTTCTGTTTCATCCTAGCAAACTGAAATAGCCTAATTAAATAGCTTTGCATAAAGGGGTATCGGTTTACCTGATTCCAATCATTTTCTCAAATTCCTTTTCCAAAATCCGAATTATGTACTCCTGAAAATCTTTCCCTGGATCTTTCGGATCACGTGCCTGTGGACACGACAGAAATGCTAGATAATTTAACCATTTCAAAGGCAAATTATGTCACAACGAGGAGCGAAACTAAAAGATTTCAGCAATAAGAAAATGTGCTGGACGTACCGCGAAGAAGTTCAGACGAAGAGCGATGTACTCCTCCATGGTCAAAGAAGTAAACGATTTATGCAGAGTCGACACGAGCTGAAGAGAAAAATGCAAGACAATGTTGGGCCTCTTAACTCAGGTATATCTAAACATGATGTGCTCGTGAACAGAGATGGATAGTCAAAATATACAAAAGAGAGAAAATCGAAAAAAAAAAAAAAAAAAAAAAAAAAAAAAACGTCGAAGTTTGGTAAGATCCGATGAAATTACACTGAGAAACGTTTTGAAGATTGCACGATATAGTTAAGGTCAGTAAAGATGTGCTCAATTTCGCAAGATCCTCCAAACTCTCTCGTTTTGTAGTCGTGGGGAGCTTCAAGAGACTCAATGACTTACCCGATGTGTTAACAAGCCAAATGGGGTTTTATAAAGTTCCCGAATCTTTGTGAGCCCTGCAGATATAAACAGAATAGAAATACCTCTATCAAATTAAAATATTCTTTTGGAAACTGTACAAGAATTTCGAGCAAAGTCTCCTCCCTTTTATCACATTGCTTGAGGAGGATGAGTTCGAGGACATTACCTTCTCGCTGTTGCTGTTCATCAGCATTTCCGATCTCTTTATCATATGCTCCAAATTCTTCCATTGGCGTTTCTAAGTTCATGCGGACGAAAATAACATTACGAAATTGATTCAAGAGATACCTCTAATTTTTTGCTGATTTTTCTAATTTGGACGAGTTTTACTTGTAAAAAATTGGAAAACTCGCTAACAGAAACTCTCGAGGCACTTGAAAATGTTCAAAATATCAAACAATGTACACGTGCAATCACATATAAATATGTTCATGTTTTTTCAAAACTTTGGTACCGTACAATGCATTTTTTTTTTTTTGGGACAGTATTGTTGGAATGTCGTAATTGAAGTAACATAAAGTAACAGAAAGATATAGTTGAAGTGACAAGGATGTCGTAGCACACCATATATAGTACTTTGAGCACACAGAGGACCACGTGAAATGTAGCTAGCACAAAGATGAAAACGTCCAGCTGATGGACTGCTTCAACAGACAACAATGCCACCTTCCCCTGTAAAAAAAGAAAAGAAAAGAAAACACAGGAGATGTGCAAAGGCTTGTATAGATAATTAGTGTAATAAATGATGTGGTCGACTCTTAATCCATCACAAAACACTATTGAACTTATTTAATTTCCGTTTGCAGTTTCATATAATTTTGTATATCAATCTCTTAAATTTGCCTTTGTATTTTTAAGAGAAAAAGAAGAAGAAGCAGCTCGAGTAAAGTTACTTTTTTACTGCAGTAATCTGTAGTATGGTAAGCCACGGCAAGGAGGCGGCGTCCTCGTGTTGCACTGGAAGCGAAGGAACTAGTATTGAAATTGGCGGTGGCAGCAGAAGAGTTGGGCTTCTTGCAAGGAAGCATGATGTTGTTGAGTCGCTCTGGTATGCATATCTTCTCTATTCCAGTTTCGAAGACCGTCAAGAGAAGCGATACGAGACCCAGTAGCATCAACTCTGCCATTGTCGTGGTACCCCAAAAACCCCAAGAAAATAAATAAATAAAGAAGAAGAGAGAATACATGCGCATGCCCATTAGTATTATGAGTAGTCCAAAAAAGAAAAAGACGGGAAAAAACCAAAGAGAGGTCACCATCTTTGATCTTCCGTGAGCCGCGAATAAGCGGCCACCATTTGATCCTCTTCTTCTTCAAATGCTGCATTCGACAAAGAAACTTGAGTTAAGAATTGGCGGCATCGCGATTGACATGCCCGAGTTATACTTAAGAGAGGTCCGTACTCTCGGACCTTAGGAAGCAAGAGTAACCACCTGGCCGGCGCAATGAAAGAATCTCTCAACAATGATAGAAATGAACAATATGCTGAAGCACACTAGAGCCACCACCCACGTCGGCGTGTACTCTAACGAATTCTCATCTACTTCCGCAGCCGCCATTCTCTCTCTCTCTCTCTCTCCCTTGTGTGTGCGTGTGTTTATTATGCCTCTTCTTCGAATTCTCATATGGTATGTTTTCGCGCACGCGAATATATAGAATGATGCACCAACAAAAATGTTCGAACACGTGATGTTCATCCACACCTCGGCGATTTCCTTTTTGCTTTATTAGACAAAAGGCAAAAGAACCCACGAGGAACATGACTTGCTGTCTCCAAAAAGCTATAATTCTCAGATAAACTCATCCGGTGGAGTGAGTTTTGTCTTGGTAAACGCCAATAGTCAATATTACTTTAGGAACGCGAGGAATTAGTTTATACTTTATAGGGGAAACTAATGCCTATGCCACCAATTACACGAATTGATATTTAACTGTGATTGTCCGAGGAGGAGAGAATAGACTCAATGGAAAATGAAAACGTGGCCTAATAAATTGAAGCTGCTTAAGTTGAGCAACATCCAGTTTCCAAAAGAAGGGCGAGAACAAAAATTCGCGCTACACTTGAGGAATGAGCATTATGATGTTTAGCATTATATTGGAATTTGCAGAGACAATTGAATAATATCAAGTTTCTATGTCTGTAATTCCCGGCAGCAATTGGCCAAAACACCAATAGTCAATATTACTTTGGAATGCGAGGAACTAGTTTATACTTTATAGTGGAAACTAATGCCTATGCCACCAATTACACGGATTGATATCTAACTGTGATTGTCCGAGGAGGAGAGAATAGACTAAATGGAAAATGAAAACGTGGCCTAACAAATTGAAGCTGCTCAAGTTGAGCAATATCCAGTTCCCAAAAGAAGGGCAAGAACAAAAATTCGCGCTACGCTTGAGGAATGAGCATTATGATGTTTAGCACTATATTGGAATTTGCGGAGGCAATTGAATAATATCGAGTTTCTACGTTTGTAATTCCCGGCAGCAATTGGCCAAAAGGACTATATTGAAATTTTCCACAAAGGCATTAAACTAGATTGACAAAATTAAAGTGTCTAAAACTTAATTGAAATCCATAAATAAGTTTAGGACTAATATCGAGTTTCTACGTCTGTAATTCTTGGCAGGAATTGGCCAAAAGGACTATATTGAAATTTCCCACAAAGGCATTAAACTAGATTGACAAAATTAAAGTGTCTAAAAATTAATTGAAATCCATAAATAAGTTTAGGACTAATATCGAGTTTCTACGTCTGTAATTCCCGACAGCAATTAGCCAAAAGGACTATATTGAAATTTCTCACAAAGGCATTAAACTAGATCGACAAAATTAGGACTAATTGAGTAATAATCCTATTAATGTTCATATTGAAATGATCCCTTGCTTATTTATCAAAAGAAAGTATTTATTCCAAAAGCCAAAAATGTAAAAGAATTGCGAATCAATTATTCAACTAACAAATACAACTAAGGTATCTCATACATTGAATGGTATAAGAAAAGTATCTCATGCGTGGATGATGCTTATTGCTTTGTGTCGAGTTAATTTTTTATTGTCAAATTGGTACTATCTTAATTCTATTTGCACATCCATCTATGAAACTTCTGTATCCCCAATTAGTTTAGTGAAATGTTTGGTGATATTATTGATAAATATGATAAGTAGGTTATCCTTCTTATTTAATAAAGTCAGTTTTAAAAAAAACTTAAAATTGAGAATCCCATATAATCCAAATTTGTAATTATGTATGGGTTACGTCCGTACAAAGGAGGTAATCATGCAAGTTGCGTATCCTCACCCTATCATGTATAAAGAAATTGACTAATAAATGGTTCAAATTTATAATTATATATAGGGTACTCTATTTATATATCCAGTGATTTTACATCAATCCAAGATAGATCAACTTAGTCAGAGAATTCAATAATTCTACAAAATGCCAAATAAATATTCAAGTTGAGAATTAACAAAATCATTCAACACCTAGACAAATTGGCTTAATAGTTACATTTGTAAAGATACCACAGAATCATATCCAAACCCAAGTGTTTCTCACTTGGAATAATCTAAGAACTGTGCTCACCAATTTATAGGTGGAGTCTCATGTGATGCTATATAATTAATACACATGAATAGGGTAGTTTGCACGCATTCATAATAGTATAATGATCTGAAGAATCGAAAATCCATGTTATCTAACAAGATTATATATTTGCTAAAGAGTGGACTAGTATTGTTTAATCAGATTAGTCATAAAATATTATATAAGGAATAACTCCTCGTTTGCAAAACCATATAAAAAAATTGATTCGAATCAAAGAGCACAAGGATTTATTTGACCAAAATTAAATTTATGACCAAATTGAACATTGACTAAGAGTTGCAGAACTAATTTTTTTTTTTTTGGTAAAATGTAATAAATATATCGAGAAAAGGCTAAATGTACGAAATATCCCGTCACCAGAAACTTACACTCCAAATGAAGGATCATAAGGAGTGGAAGGGTGCCGAGATGTAAAAGCCAACAAACCGCGGCACACACACTACAACACAAACACCAAAAGAGAAACAAGGCAAGGACAACCGGCTACCAAGCAAGTCTCAGATGAGGAGGAAGGACAACCCCGGTTCCAAGCAACAGACGCCAGCCAACCTATGGGTCCCCTGAGAAAATAATTGGGTCTAGGCCCCAACACCTCTACAACCTTCTGTTTCTAAAATTATCTTCAACGTTCCTAAAGGTGATAGCTTTGTCTTAGACCACTTTGAAGAGATGGTTCTTCATGGCCAAGACCGTAAGAGGTTGGTCTCTGAAGATGATGCTATTCCTATTTTCCTAAATGATATGACAAAGAGTGCCAAAGGAAAAATGGGCAATGCACTTATGGAAATCTTTAACCATAAAAAAAGTAGCGGCCTAATGGAGTTTCTCCCTCTAAGTCCTGTTGCGCCAAGGCAAATTGTATCTGGAAGCCCAAAAAAAAGCAACGCTAGCCTTGACACGGCAACCAAAAAATAAGTGATCAATAGAGTCATGCATACTTTTGCAAAACGCATAGGCAGCACTTCCAATTATACCATAAGACAGAAGGAGAGTCTAGGTTAGGAGTTTGTGCTTGGCAATAAGCCAAAGATTAAGCTGATAGCGAGGCATTATGGCGTTGTTCCACACGAAGGCATGCCAATGGACCCGGGTTCTCTTCTTCCTGATGGAGTTCCACGTTGCGACCGTGAACCGACTCGTAGGGCTTTCTCGCTAGCAGGAATGATCTGGGTCGCCCGTAAGGACTGGAAGGGAATGACCCCATGATTCAAGCACCGTCTTGAGAGCCTACCCAGTGCCTGAGAAGAGGTCAGCCACATAAGCCTGTCTAGAAAGCCCTAATTTGTAAATAAGCGAGTCTGAAAAGAACAAGTTCAGGGGCCCCCTAGAGTGCCAATTATCAAACCACAGAGAGGTTGCTTGGCCATCACCAATTTTCCAACAGAAGGCCGTCCGGAAATTACTCCTTAGGTTCATCAAACTCTTCCAGGCCCAGGATCCAAAGGTTGGCTTCCTAACGACCCACTTGTTTTTTAAGAAAGTGGAATGAATCTACCTACACCACAGCACTTCATTGTCTGAGAACAAGAGCCAGATATGCTTAAGCATGGCGGCTTTATTGCAATCTCGGAGTCTTCTAATACCTAGCCCTCCTTCCTTTTTTGGAAGGCAAACTTCATCCCAAGCTACCTTAGCATTGCCCCTGCCCAAATCCGGACATTTCCATAGGAATTCTCTAAGGATTTTTTCTATCTGGTCTAACACAACTATAGGTAAAACAAATACATTAGCCCAGTAGGCTTGTATAGCATGAAGAACTGACCTAATAAGCTGAAGTCGTCCAGCAAGAGAGAGGAAGCGGTGAGTCTAAGACTGAACCCTTGCAGTGATATGGTTGATAAGGGCACGGCAGTCTACTTTGCTAATCCTCGAAGTAATAATAGAAACCCCCAAGTAATGAACTGGCAAGTTCCCTTCTTGGAAGCCAAGCTTAGAGAGAATACAGTTCCTGAAGGAAGGTGCAGCACTGGCCAAGAAAATTTCGCTCTTGCACGGGTTTGAATAAAGGCCACTCCAAGAGGAAAATATTTGAAGACTTTCCTTGAGGAGAGCCACTGTAGGGAGGTCAACCTCACAAAAAAGAGATGTGAGAGCCCAATCGCCTTACACCTCCAAAAGAACTTGAAATCAGGTCTCGAAGAGTTCCTTAAAATGATCCCTGAAAGTACCTCCATAACCAGACTGAAAAGGTAAGGAGAGATGGGATCACCTTGGTAGAGATCACAGTCGCTCGCAAAGAACCCGTGGAGCTCTCCATTCAAAGCAATTGAAAATTTGGGTGTGCGAACACAGGTCATAAGAAGCTGAGTCACAGACTGAGGGAACCCAAAGGCCAGCAACACTCATTTGAGGAAGTCCCAATCCACAGTATCATAGGCTTTCCTAAAATCCACCTTTATCGCACATTTAGGGAGGTATGGCTCAAGATGGAAGCTAGAGAAAAGCTCCTAGGCCAGCAAGATGTTATTTTTGATCCACATGCCCTTCACAAAAATGCTCTAATAAGGGCTTATCGTGGTCTTCAAGGCTAAGACCATCCGATTAGCTAGCACATTTGTAATACACTTGTAGATAGTGTTACAACAGGCGATAAGCCTATAATCCTCCACAGAAGTGCCGTTCAGCACTTTAGGAACCATCACCAAGATGGTATTGTTAATCTTTCTTAAGAGTTTTCCGGAAGTGAAGAAATCCATCATTGCAGCCGTGACTAAGGGACCAATTGTCTCCTAGTTTTCCTTGAAGAACTCAGCTGTGAAGCCGTCCGGTCTAGGTGCCTTTCCCCTGGGCCAAGAGAAGAGAGTGTCCCAGACCTCCAACTTTGTGACCGGCCTAGCGAGGAGTGCAGCCTAATCATCCGAGAGTGGATGCTGAATGACCTCCCTCAATTCCTCAAGCAAAGGCCTGACCAGCTCCCCTTGCGGCTCTAGTAGGTCTTCAAAAGATTCCATAAAGCAACGCTGCACCAGTCGTGGCTTAGTCACCTGGTTCCCCGAAGAATCAAGGACAGATAGGATTCTGTTTCTCAAATGTCTTTTATTTACATACTGGTAGAAGAACTTAGTGTTGTGGTCTCCCTCCATGAGCCATCTAACCCTGGACTTCTACCTGAAAAGTGACTCCTCCAAGGACCGCAACTCTACAAAGATACGCCTTTTATCATTTTCCACCTCAGCAAGGTTAACAGAAAAGGGATTTTGTTGCAAGCCCGCTTGAGTGGTCTCCAAGGCTTTCCTTGCACCAAGAGTTCTTGCATAGATATTAGAAAAAGAATCTCTGTTGAGCTGCTTGAGCCGGCATTTAAGAGCCTTAATTTTACAAACAAGCCTATATATAGGGACTCCAGCCCTTGGAGCATCCCAAACTTGCGAAACAATCACGTTGAAATCCGGGTGTTTCATCCAAAAGTCGAAGAACTTAAAGGGCTTCCTCCGAAGAGTTGAGCTAAGCACCTTAACCACCATAGGTGAGTGATCTAAGATTCTCGACACTAGGTTGAAGGCTTCCAAGTAAGAGAAATCCAGACTCTACTTAGCGTTCACCAGAACCCTGTCGATTTTCCTTACCTACCTAGAAGGCCTCGAGGACGTAGTCCAAGTGTATCTAAAACCAACAAACCTCAAATCTTCCAGCTCAGCTTACTCCAAGCACTGCCCAAACTCATCAAAGCAAGAGATGCAATTCTTTAGAGCCACTGATACGGTTCGTCGGATCCTTCATAGCATTGAAATCCCCCAAGACAAGCTAGGGAGAGTCCTGAAGATGAATGTTTCTGAAGATGATGTCCTCCCATAGAGGTCTTTGAAGTGAAAAGGAGTGATCCCCATAAATGAAAGAGATATAGCAAGCCACCCCAGAATTCAAACACTCAAAGTTTCCATGAACCGCCTGTTTAGTAATAGAGAAGGCTTCGAACTTAACCCTTAAAGAATCCCAACCAACCCAAATTTTGCCTCTTGTGGAGAATTCGTAGTTTGCAAGCCAACACCAATCCCTGATCACTCCCCCTGAAATGGAATTGAAGAGATTCTGTGGCACCTTCATTTCCAACAAACCAATACATAATAAGTAGTTCAATAAAACAAGGTTACGAACCTCCGCCTACCTAGAAGGGCCAACAAGGCCTCTAATATTCTAGCAACCTATATACATATGTACATGAAGAGGAGGAAAGAAGGGTTACCTCCTTGTCGGAGGCTTACGCCGGCTTGAAGGAGGAGCCGCACGAGCCGAGGGAGGAGGCAGGGTTGGGGAAAGGCTAAGAGCTTGTCCTGGATAGTCTCCTCGCTTCTCCTAGGTGAAGGAGCCTTCAGCGACGGACAATGAGACAAAAGATCATCATCTGAGCTACCAAGTCGGTTGGCTGAACCGTTTGACTCCTTGCCAGGGTTGACTAGGTCTGCTACTGAGGCATCAGGAGGACTGATGGGATCTTCCTCCGCAGTAAAGCTAGGAGCATCCACCTTGGTGAGGATCTGGAGCCCACTGTAGGCCCTGCAGGTTAAGGTTGAGGGCATACTCTTCATGACTATAGCTTTTTGCTTGAAGGAGTGCCCCTCCTTATTGAAACTGACCGGATGGGCCAAGACCATCCCTTTAGGAGGGGAGGATTTCTTATTCTTTCCCCTAACCTATTTTCACCTCGAATCAGACTCGCTAGTGTCTTCCCCCATTGTCGGAGTAGGCTCCGGGGGGAGGGGGGGTTCTCCACGGGTGGGGTGGGAATGGCCCGAGCTTGCTGCTGGCCCTGCACCGGCTTCGGACTAGCTGAGGAGACCGCACATGTGTGTCCAAACGAACCATACTTCAAGCATTCCGCTGGTTTTCATTCATACTCAATAGCGATTGATCGAACCACTCCATTCACTCTCACCTTGACCGATGACACATTCGACTGATTGAATTGGAGCTCGATGCAAACCCTTGCGAAGGAAATCATTGCGTTTGCTCCGTACGTTGATCCACATACAGAGGCTTGCCAACGGTGCTCATAATGGCACTAATTGCCAGGGTCGTCCGAAGGTCGAGAGGAAGGTTCTTCAAACGAATCCACACCGGCACCTTAGTTTGTTTTTCCCTCTTCAACTCTAGAAGAGGCTTCCATTGTTGCAAGATGAGTGGAACCCTTGCAACCGTTATAGGTCCCTCTTCCAAAATCTTTCTTAAAAAAAAAGGGTCAGATATATGGAAGAAAAAGAATCCCTGATCATCCGCAAAGATCTCAACTAGCTTAAGTCCCCAACTATGCTTGAGTGAATGCTCCGTGAGTTGAAAAGGTAGCCGCCTCCCTACATAATACCCAACAAGGCATTCATGTCACTTGGGATCCACCGCATCCAACAAGTCTTCAGGAAGATTCACCACTGGGATATCATCCTTATACGAAGGATGAGCAAATGTGAGTTCATACCCCTTAGCTGCAAGCCTAGCGACATTCGCCCACGACTAGGCATTAGGGGCCTTCGAGTTCCCCGATTGCTTTTGCGAGACCTGGGGCTACTTGGAAGCCGATCTCACTCTACTATGTCCTCTCGAACATCTTACACGGGCCGAAGCCTTGGGAAAATCACGATCCACCATCTCCGCTACTGTAGGGGTCTTGCCCATGAGCAAGGATGGATGGGCCTCCTTGCTTCGAGAGAGAGGGCTAAGAACCTTCTCAGCTCTAGCACTCAACTGGGCCACATAACTTGGCTCCCCAACCACAGAAGATGGAGCAGCCATAAATACACCAATAGCAGTCCAACTACCACTCGAAAACCCTCTATAGTACAGCCATTTAAAATCGTAACAAGTAAGAGGCTAATCGAGCTGAAGGCGAGTGCTGAGGAGTTCAAGCTACCCCTCCCCCTCCCCCATTAGAACCCCCGAGCAACAACGGCAAGATGCACGAGAGATCCTAAGCAGACTATAGTAGCAGCAACTCGTGAGGAGGTAGGGTAGCTCGACAGGGGTCTAAAGCAAGGCGGGGCTAGAGTGGGAAGAAGGAGGGTGTTGAGAAGACCAACTTTCCATTCGAGGAACCTCAGAGCCGCATCGGCAGCCGCACCACCAGAATCCGAGCAGAGCAACAATAGGGTGATTCACGAGAGAAAAATGTTAGCTTCGATCTCACAAATGAGAAGATGGAAGAAACCGTTCGTGAGAATTAAGAGGCTTACTAGAGGAAGAAAATTTCCAAATTTCGCGCCAAACAGGGCCGAGGCGGCCGGGGAGCAAAATGTTGCCGGCGCGAACAGGACAGAAATCACACCATTAGAGGGGAATGTGAACGATAGAACAGAAAAACCAAATGACCTAAATGTTGGTGTTGTCTCTTCTTTTTTATTAATACTAGAAATTTAATACTAACTTTTTAAACGGAGTTTGAAACAATGTAACATGCCTTTATTAAATATTTAAACGTTACTCACTTGTTCGAGTAGCTAATCAAAGTTTGTTGCAACACTTCTTCTATAAATCGATGTATCATTTTGTTGTTCAATTTTGTAAGGAGGGAATTACATGGAAATTAGGCCGGGTCCTTTTCTTCTGGGGAAAATACCAAAAACATATCTTACTATATATCCAATGACTACTTACAACCTCTATTTAGGCAAATACCATTCACACACATTTAAGCAAAACCCTACATTAGAAATACTAAATTGTCATTCCTTGCAAACTCATTTTAGCATAATTTAAGGATTTGGGTGGTTTGGGTTTTAGTTGGTTTTGAATATTTTGGATGAGTGTGAGTATATAGGATTTGAGCTTGGATTTTTTTTGGTGCGGAGAAAATGACATTTTTGTAAATAGGAACACAAGAAAAATTGACTTGGAAGTACAAAGTGGTCTTCGAAGGTAAAAATCAGCTAGGTGTTTAGTATATTCTAGTGTGGATGTATATAAGAGGTCTATGGGTAAAAGAAGAGGTGTAATTTCCATATTTTTCCCTTTTTTTCCAACTTGGGCCGTACATAATGTTCCTCTTTTATGTCGTTTGTTTACAAAACCCCAGGAGATGTTCTTAACTTGCATGACTCGTGAGTGCTTTATTCTTCTTTCAATTTGTGGGTCACGGTGGAGTGATGCTTGCATAAGTTGACTGCACCTAATCCTAGTTAGCCGTTGAATCATGTGGGCCCCATTCTTGCACATGACTCGTGAGTGATTTATTCTTCTTTTGGTTTGTCAGTCACGTTGGAGCGATGCTTGCATAAATGGAGTGCACATAAACCTAGTCAATCTCGGTCGTAGAATCACGTGGGTCTCATTTGAATCCATAAACTCATAAACTCATAAACTAGGGGTTGAATCCATAGGCTCATAAACTAGGGGTGATTGGTTCCCGGTTTGATCCCGTTCCACCTTGGAACCTGGAACCAGACCGGGAGCACCGGTTCCCAAAATTGCGAATAGTGGACTAGACTGGTCCAATAAAATCGGCTCTACTTTTTTGCACTAAAGAGTGACCGTGCTTCACTCTGAATCGATTAATCCAATTCAGTTCTCGGGCAATTCTGCACTAAAGAGTGACCGCGCTCCACTCTGAATCAATTAATCCAATTCGGTTCTTGGGCAATCCAAGAAAACTAATCACACATGTTTCCACGTGCAAAATATTCAAAACTTCACTTATGTGATTCACACTTTATGTATTTCACACTTAACTTTAGCGATGAAGGCCATGATCAATTTGGCTAAAGGTTGTGCTTGGCTTAGATTTTATAGACAATCTCTCTTCTGCTCTTTGAATGTTTAGTCGATGTGGGACTCTTGGAGCCTTAGTCCCACATTGAGTAGAAGATGAAACTAACAAGGAGATTTTTTCTATAAATAAAATAGTAACAAAAGGGTTTTAATGGTCTCTTGGCCACATAAGAGGTTGCTACCTCAAATTATCATATTTATATATTTTATTAATTCTATGTATATAAGTTATATATAAAAAAATTTGGTTCAGTTCGGTCTAGTTCCCACCTTGGAATCGGGAATCGGACCGACCGGCCACTGGTTCCAAGATTAGGAATCGGGAATCGGACCGCCGACCGTGGAACTGCCCAAAATTGGCTAGTTCGGTCCGGTCCGGCCGGTTCTGGTTTGGGCGAGTTCCGTTGCACACCCCTATCATAAACACCCAAATCATCCAAAAACTTTTCATCACGTTAATGTGCTATATTATGTGTTGACAGCTAAATTTTTGCTAGTAAACTATTGTTGCATTTCGTAAGAAAATTGGGAATTGAATTTGTGGATATGATATAATTTGACTATAAATATATATATATATATATATATATATATATATATATATATAGACATGGCATAATCTTGCATTCACATTCTTCATTGCATTTTCGGCATTTAGACATTAGGCACATCTTTCTATTAAGTGACCTGACCTGGAGTTTTTCATGAATTTAAACAAGAGTTTTTATGAAGGTTTTGGATAATGGCCTAACATCCAGGCGAAGCCTAAGCCCATTCGGTCACTTTAGGTCGATCCCACAAGCCCTACCTCCTCCATTTCTCCGAATTCATCCTTACCATTCACTTCTTGTTGATCGAAATGACCCCGGTTAAGGCCACTTCCTGCAATACAATCGTGAAAGAAAAACTGAGGGAGATAATAACAGAGGGGGAACGTTCAGTCGGTGCTGGCAAGAACAGAGAAAGCCGAAGAGTATTCTAGAAGAAAAAGAAAACAGAGAAAGAGCAGAAGGTTGCGAGAAGCAAAGAGATAGCAGGGCATGGGCGCTGAACAGAGGAGAGAAGTAGAGCCTTGTTGCAGAAAGAGGCAGAGATAGAGAGAAAGAGAAGAAAACGGTGCAGTTCGGAGATACAAAGGAGAGATGACAATCGGCCAAGGGGAATGAGATATCCTCGGTCACACGAGGCTAACGAAAATAAAAGAGCAAAAGCAGAGAGGACGAGCTCCGGAGGCAGAGCAAGCGCACACGCATAGCAGAGAACTCATGGCACAGACAGCAACCTCTCGCACAGAATTCTTGAGCAAACTACAAGAGAATTCTGGGCACACTGGGCAGTACATGCGAGCCAGAAGATAGAAAAGCCGGAGGGAATTAAGAATTTGAGAGGAAAAAGGGAATTAAGATTCGAAAACTTCCTTCAAATGACGGCTGTCGCAGTACTGAGCGACGACTAAACAGGGGCTGGTCTGCGACCGAGACGCAGCTTGGTCCGTGATTGAGACGTGCCCTGGTCCGCCTTCTAGTACGCCCTGCTTTGCCGCTTGGATTGAGTGATCGAGACTGAAAATGGACCAGAAGACGGAATCTCAGCACTATTCGTTGTAAACATTATGACTATCACTAAAATGCTGTGTAATATGCGCTTAAGTCGCCCACTTTTATTGTTCTGGCCATAATACGGACTTTTTCTAGTATCGAGTAACTGGTGACTTTATTTTCCAGGTTAACAAAATTATCAAAATTTTTATAGTTTGCACATTAACAATCTTTAAATCGACTTACCTATCTCTATTTGCATAGTCGAAATTACCAACATAAATTGAAGTGATTCACCAATTTTTTAAAATTAAATTATTAACTCTTTTTGGGTTATAAACTTCATTTAAGGTACTAACCCCGACGTTTAAATTTTTATTTTTATTTTAACTTACCAACTTTTTTATAGGGTCAACAAGCCTTCTATGCGTTTGTTTTTAACCCCGTACATTTACGAACTCCCACCAACTTTTCTCCAAAATTACCATATAGGATGCAGTTATCAAGTCTCATTGAGTTACTTGTTGACAGTAATTTGTTTTTCCTTTGCTTTGCCAACTTTCTTGTCGTTTACAAACTTTTATTAGCAATTCTTCACAAGACCTTAAATTTACTGACTATTTTTAGATATAACCAACATCATTTAGAGTGACTTGTTAAGTTTTCTGTGATTAAGTTACCAACTTAATTTAGATACCGACTCTAAATTGAATTACTTATCAAATTTATTTTTGTATTACCAAGTTTCTTCTTTTACCAACTTTTCTTATCGCTTACTGACTCTTGTTTGCCTTTCTTAATTGCACCTTAAATTTTAATACTCTCATACGAAATTACTAATCTAATTTTAAGTGATTTACCAATTTTCTCAAATTAAGCTATCAATAAGTTTGGGGTTACCACATATTTAGTTCAGTTTCGTTTTTTTTTTTTTCTTTCTAATTTACTGATTTTTCCGTTGATTTATTTGACCAGGAAAAAAAATTTGTAAATCACTTGGAAAAATTACTCAAATGTATGAATGCAAATTTAGTCCTAAACTATTCAATTTTGCCAATATAATTTTAAATTATTATGCAAAAATCCAACGTAGTCTTTCGGGTAATTGTTTCCTAGAAATTGCTAATGTGGCAGTCCGATCATCACTAGCTATTCTACATAACATGACATCAATGATTTCTGGAAAAAAATTAACCAGAACGACTATATTTGAATCTTGTGTAGAGATTTAGGATTAGATTAACAGTAGTGCAATAGGGTTTAAGACTAATTTAACAATTTTCTTCTCAAATTAAAGGTTGATAATTTCACATAATACTTGCCAATTTTAATGCATTGGTAAGAAAAGTATATAAAAGGCGGTAAAAGATAAATATTATTTTTCATTATTTTTTTGTCAAAACTAAGAATATAAGTTGGGAAAAAAAAGAGTAAAATGTTGGTAACTAACTCAAATAAGAGCTACAAACCAAAAAACAAAAGCCCAAATAAGAATTGGTAACGCAAGACTATTTAGCAACTTAATCCTAAAAAAGGGTTAGTAAGCAAGCTAAAAGTGACATCTTAATAGTAAAGTTTGTAAAATTTTTACAAAAGCAAATAATAAACCTATTGGTAAAAAACTCAAATGAGAATAGATAGACCAAAACCAATTGTCCACTTAATCGGAGAAAAATTGGTAATAACACAAAAAGGTTTGGTGATTTCCTAATAGGTAGTAAATTTACAGTGTTAATAAGAATGATCGAGACTCCTACTCAGAATCACCGCAAAACCCATCTCCTTCTAGTGAAACTGAGATCCAATATTGGTAAAAGATATTTTGTCAATCGGGAAAAAACGATATCATATGTCCTGTGTCTTGTCATTTGGGAGAAAGAGTGCTAATATAGGCATGAGACTGAGGCTTTCTCGGAATCATACTTTCGTAATTTAGATCGCAAGAATATATTAATCCATTCATGCTAGGAAATTAAGATATCCCACTCTTTTATTCACATGTGACCGAAATTTTTATGATATATAACCTTATTTCTTCCCAAATTGACCAAAGGATAAACTTCCTAGTTTGGAGCACCCATAACACATGGGGATTTTCGGCCACTATAGGGATTATGGCCTTGACCGAATTCCTACTTCATGTGGGCTAAGTCCTGGAATATCAATTAAGTTTGGGGCTCCCTTTTTTGCAGCACTCAAGGCTAAATCCAAGGCAATTTATGACTGGACCGACTTAAATGCAATTTATGTGGACCTATAATTATTAAATGAAAATGCGAACCATTTTCATGATATTTTATTTATGATCAAGGTCAACTCATAATTTTCTCATGCGGTAAATAATTAAATTATGATAACCAAAATTTAGGGGGTCAACAACTTTTTTTTTGGTACTTTTCTGAGAAAGTTTTACTGTTGGATACTTGAATATATGCAACTATATATTATTACGTGTATATCTTATCTTTGGTAGTTTTGCTTGTACTTTGAAGTTTGATTTTTATAAAAGTTTTCATGATTGCTATGTCTACGTGTATGCATCAAATGTACATCAATGTGAAAATAGTTGATGTGGTGTCCATAAATTAGATAAGAAAGTGAAACCGTAGTATCATTATGAAAGGAAACACTTTGATCTCTAGCGAAACTATACTTGTTGTGGTTGATCCTCTAGCAACCCAAGGCATGCAAATTGGCTACCGGCCAATAGGCATGCGGCTCTGCTGGTAAAGGGATTGCAAGGGTGGGGCCGGAGAATACTAGGTTTAGGATTTGATCCCCGTGAGCATCGCACACATATGTACATAGAAGAGAGAAGTGGGACAAAAAAAAAAAAAAATTGACTATTGTTGTTAAATTAACGTAATTGTTTTTTTTTTTCTGTTTAAATCCTTTTTTTTTTTTTTGTGAGAAATCACATTTTGACCTCCACCGTCATCAATCAAATCGTCCAAATCAGAGTAGCCTCAAAGATGATGACCAAAACAGTTAAGCAGTATCAATTGAGATAAAAAAAAAAAAAAAAAGGATGATTGTCCGAAGAGACTTGCTCTCGTCATGTGTACATATAGCGTAATGCCAACGGAAAAAACAGATGGAAACATGTTTGGACTAAATCCATTTCAGCTCTCAATTGTCTTTCGTCTCTGGTGTACATTCTTGGATTTCTGGCGCTTCGATGTCTGCTTTGGTCTCTAATTCCACTTCCCCGCCTTTCATCGGCCCGGTTGTTCCTGCAGACCTATGTCTGGAACCATTTTCGGCGGATTTATTTGTGGCCACCCTCATTCTCTCATACCAGTTTCAAATCAGGGTCACAAGCCACATGTCTTCCTCTTCACCCGAGTGGTTCTTGCCCGGATGATTCTCAGCTTCATCTCGACACTGAACCAAAGAAAGGGTTTGCATATCGAGTCCAATCATTAGTATACAGACTTATACTCTGGCTTATCATAACTCATGAGCACGTCGTAGGTTTGTCATACCTGCGACTTCATAATTGCATATAGGGGTAGCGTTCTGTAGATGCACATGAACTGGACAAAGGCTCTGTGCAAAACATGCCACAAAAGTCAATTTGATTGACATAGGCATTCATATAATCGATCTAATAGGGCACACAGGGATAATCGAAGGATGAGGATATGAGCAATCAGTAGCCTTACCCGATTACTACTCTTGAGACAGCAAAATCAGCCTTTCCCATGATGCAGGAGTGAAAATCATATTGGAACTGCATAGAGATACGAGAAAGCAATATATAGTTGGAATTGCTCTAGTATGGCAAGAAATTCAGCTTAATACCAATGATGATAATCTGAGGCATATTAATGCTCACCAATACAAAAAAGAAGAATATAAGCTCTAGGGAGTTCTGAAATAGCACGATGTGAATCAAGTGGAGGACGAATTGATGCCTACGGAACCAGAAATAACCCCTTCGAAATTCGACAACCTCCTTTTTGCTCTTTTTTCGGGCGGCCTCTTGAGCGACCTGTTCTGCAAGTCGTGTTATCATGTGCTCCAGTATGGTGCCGGCAATGAGCAAAAGCTGCTCGGAAGCGAGAAACCTAGTTAGATGTGGAGTCTTTTTATTTCCACTTGGGAAATAAACATATCTTTTCAGAAATTTACAATATGACACGTCTTGTTATTTAGATTGAAATTGTTCTTAAGGACACTCAGTCTCTGGAATGAATTCCAGGATGAGCAAAATGCCATGTCTTCAAGGGCCAGCAAACATAGTCACCCGTAATTTATCACGACTTACAGTCAACGGAATGAAAGATATCCAAAGGTACGCATGCCATCCTGCAAAAGTATAAAAAAACTTGTCAAGACATAAATTGAAATATGATATGAGAACTTCATGAAGGAATTTTTGCTCACGAAGATCTGCTACTGGAAAATCTTTGGTTAATAGACATTTGGAACAAAATGTGTTGACCTTCATCATCCTTCTTATGATGAATTATTTTCAGATGTCACTTTTTATGTAGAGATGTCACTTTTCAGATGTTCTGGGGGGAGGAAGAAAGCGGAGAGCGACTGAGCCCCCGATGACCACCATGCCTTCGCCGAAGTCGATAGTCTGCGGACGTTACCCCCTCTTCCCTCTCGCCGAGCCTTGGTAGGTTCCGATCTCGAGTCTTCGCCGGCTTTAGATTTGTCCCATTTTGGGGGTTGGTTTCCCGAGGATCCCGGCTCGGAGACGAGCGAGGTGGATGGACGTTGCCCGATCTATCGAGCTCGTCCATCGTCCGACGCTACAAGCCGGGTAGGGACCCCCTAGCCGACCCGTCCCTGTTTTCCCTTTCATTTTCTTTTTTTTTTTGCGCCCTATCCGGGCTCGCCTGATTGGGCTGCCGTTGCCCGGTTCGCGCGAATCTCCCGACCCTGTTCGTGTGTATAGGCTGCAATTTTTAGATGTTACTCGTCCACTGCCACAAATTCTGGCGCGAGCTCGGATCGGCCGGGCCGGTTCCTTCCTCCTTTTGCCTTTGCGTCTTAGGTGCTCGACAGAATTAGACTAGGTCCTTTTCTTCCGGGGAAAATACCAAAAACATATCTTACTATATAACCAATGACTACTTACAACCTCTATTTAGGCAAATACCATTCACATACATTTAAGCAAAACCCTACATTGGAAATACTAAATTCCCTCCTTGCAAACTCATTTTAGCATATTCTAAGGATTTGGGTGGTTTGGGTTTTAGTTGGTTTTGAATATTTTGGATGAGTGTGAGTATTTAGGATTTGAGCTTGGATTTTTATTTTTATTTTTTTGGTGCGGAGAAAATGACATTTTTGTAAATAGGAACACAAGAAAAATTGACTTGGAAGTACAAAGTGGTCTTCAAAGGTAAAACTCAGCTAGGTGTTTAGTATATTCTAGTGTGGATGTATATAAGAGGTCAATGGGTAAAAGAAGAGGTGTAATTTCCATATTTTTCCCTTTTTTTCCAACTTGGGCCGTATATAATGTTCCTCTTTTCTGTCGTTTGTTTACAAAACCCCAGGAGATGTTCTTAACTTGCACGACTCGTGAGTGCTTTATTCTTTTTTCAGTTTGTATGTCACGGTAAAGCGATGCCTGCATAAGTTGACCGCACCTGAGCCTAGTTAGCTGTTGAATCATGTGGGCCCCATTCTTGCACATGACTTGTGAGTGATTTATTCTTCTTTTAGTTTGTCAGTCACGTTGGAACGATGCTTGCATAAATGGAGTGCACGTGAACCTAGTCAATCTTAGCTGTAGAATCATGTGGGCCTCATTTGAATCCATAGGCTCATAAACACCTAAATCATCCAAAAACTTTTTATCACGTTAATGTGCTATATTATGTATTGACAGCTAAATTTTTGCTAGTAAACTATTGTTGCATTTCGTAAGAAAATTGGGAATTGAATTTGTGGATATGATATAATTTGACCATAAATATATATAGACATGGCATAATCTTGCATTCACATTCTTCATTGCATTTTTGGCATTTAGACATTAGGCACATCTTTCTATTACGTGACCTGACCTGGAGTTTTTCTTGAAATTAAACAAGAGTTTTTATGAATGTTTTGGATAATGGCCTAACATGCGGGCGAAGCCTAAACCCATTCGGTCACTTTAGGTCGATCCCACAAGCCCGACCTCCTTCTCCGTCTCTCCGAATTCATCCTTACCATTCCCTCCTTGTTGATCGAAATGGCCCTGGTTAAGGCCACTTTCTGCAGTACAATCGTGAAAGAAAAACTGAGGGAGATAAAAACAAAGTGGGAACGTTCAGTCGGTGCTGGCAAGAACAGAGAAAAATGAAGAGTATTCGGTATTTGTGCAGGTGAGGATAAGCCAATAGAAGAAAAAGAAAACAGAGAAAGAGCAGAATGTTGAGAGAAGCAAAGAGATTGCAGGGCATGGGCGCCGAACAGAGGAGAGAAGTAGAGCCTTGGTGTAGAAAGAGGCAGAGACAGAGAGAAAGAGAAGAAAGCGGTGCAGTTTGGAGATACAAAGGAGAGATGACAATCGGCCAAGGGGAATGAGATATCCTTGGTCACAGGAGGCTACCGAAAATAAAAGAGCAAAAGCAGAGAGGACGAGCTCCGGGGGCAGAGCACGCGCACACGCATAGCAGAGAACTCATGGCACAGATAGTTAAATTATGTCTTGAGTTTTCGCTGGAAAAGAAGAAATACAAAATAAATAAATGGGCACACGGTATACGAATTCCTTTTGCAGATGAAGTCCCTGTACGAAAAGGTTTCTTTTCTTGGCGTGAAGTCCTTTGCTCTTGAAGATTGAATTCTCGGTGGGGCCCACACCATGGGCTTTCTTCATTTAGCCAAGCCTACAAGAGAAAGGAGTAATGCGAAGCCCTGCACTTGAAGAATCGGAAAGAGGGAAGTGTGGGGCCCAAGGTCAAACCTTTGACCTTGGGCACACACCCACACACACGTATAAAAGCGTGAGTTTATGCCTGTGCGAGTTGTTATTTATACACTTTGAGTTTGGGATTAAATTTAGGTGCGGGAACACTGAAATTTGAGCGACTCATGGCACATATAGCAACCTCTCCGAATTCTTGAGCAAACTATTTCGAGAGAACTGGGCAGTACATGAGAGAATTGGGCCGAGCCAGAAGATAGAAAAGCCGAAGGGGAATTGAGACTTTGAGAGGAAAAAGGGATTGGTGCATTCGATTCAAGGAGGATTTGGAATATTTTAGCAACCACTCTAGAGCAGCAACCTGCTTTCCAGATTTTATCTTTGAGCTAATTGCTTGTACTAGGTAAAATATCGGTTCGTTCCTTCAAATCATTGTTTCAAAGCGTCACACGTCCTTCCATCTTATGTAGATCGAACACTATCTCTTGTTGATGAGTTTTCGCACGACGAGATCGAAAACTTCCTTCAAATGACGGCTATTACAGTATTGAGCGACCACTAAACAGGGGCTGGTTTGCAACCGAGACGCAGCTTGGTCCGTGAGTGAGATGTGCCCTGGTCTGCCTTCTAGTAGGCTCTGGTTTGCCGCTAGGATTGTGTGATCGAGACTGAAAACAGGTTGGGCCTCGGGTTGGGTCGCCAGCCGGCCAACTGCCACCGGCGGTTACCGACTGTTGGATGACGTCATGGATGATGTCATCTATGCGTCGGTGTGCCGACGGGCGTGTGACACTCACGCGCTGATATTCGTAAAATTCTAAACGCAAATGCACGTGTCAGACAAGTAATATAATAATGAGAAAAAGTATCGTCCCACGGAAATCGATGATTAATAAACTAATTAAATACTAAAATAGACTAATTCTAAAATTTATCTAACAGACCAAAATATAATTAAGAATAAATTAAAAATGAAATTTGTAGACTAAATGCAATAAATCGATCAAATAAATATGTTAGAGCATCCGATTTCACCATAACCACTAGATATGAATTTCAGATTATTATGAATACAAGAACGATATCAAACATGTGATAGCGAAATTTCCTAATCTATTTACTATCCTATCTCTAGGTATAGCAAACCTACTTAGCTTATTAATCCACTATATCTCTATGTGAATTAAAATAAACATGAGTGCATTAAAAACTATGAATATTCCCAGTTTATAATGAGTCTTTTGAATCACCTTATCACCGAAAGCTACACAAATAATGCAGTATATCTCTATCCACGTTTAATTCATGATTATATATTATAATGAGCAATTGTATATTATCACTTCTCAGTCTCAAACATGCACATCAGATCATTTAAGTGGTGGCCAGTTACTCAAAAGTATTAAGCACAATAATATATAACTCACATGAATGAAATCAATTGTAAAACATAAAAATCATGAAATTCATATCATCATGGTTAGGCTACATCGTAGCCTTAACAAAAGAAAATTAGAACATAATAGAAAAAAAATAAAAATATAGATCAAACCCAGCATCTTGAATCAAATGACAAGAATTTGTCACCACTTTTGTTTTTCTTCAAAATACTTGAAAAACTCTCAGAAGAATGAAAAATAATCTAAAAAAAAAAAAAAAAAAAAACCCTCCCTTCTCTCTCATGTTCTCCTATTTATAGGAGATCCAAAATATCTATCTCCCAACGCTTGCAGATAACATTAGGGAACAAAATCAAGAATTTCCTAATTTGATATCCATTTTCCACTGCTGCTTTTATTTGAATTCTTGATAATTGTCATTCTTTTTCTTATCCTCTCCATATCTCATCATTCTACATAAACAAGGAAAATTCAAATAATCAGAAGGAAATCCAAATATTTTCTCATAGATAATGCATTAATTGTTGCCTAAAATAGATAAAATAACTCTATTTTTATAGAGTTATCAAACCCCCAAACTTAACATTTTGCTAGTCCTCGAGCAAAATTAAGACATAATACATACTCAACCTAACAACCTTTTCCATGACATCTTTCCATAATTGCTCAAATTCGCAATTTAAAGAAAAACACAAATTTCATTCAAACATTGAAATCGATTTATAAGTTAAGATCAATTCTAACTATATGATCCAAGTGTGTGTGTGAGAGTCCCAATCTTTTTCGAATTATATGCAATCCAGATAAATTCACATTGACATGTAACATCTCAAGAATTCTCAATAATTATGACCAAATCTCATAGGTTTGCTTTTCATTCCTCTCTCCACTAATGTAAGCTAATCATCAAACTAAAAATCAATAGGACTTTTCTCTGGTTGTAATGTAAGGCTGGGCTAAAGGTGAGATAACGGTAACTTTAAGCTCAAATCACCTATCAACACGTTGATTTCTAGGATCTAATTAGAGCCAATGTCACTGTCCAATTTCACTCATTCAAGATAATTTTTCTACCATCATATATCATCATTCCCCCTTTTTTTTTTCTTCTTTTTCTTTTTTTATTGAATTGCTTTATGGTGGAGTTTCTCCCAAAATCCCTCCTAATATAACATGAAAATTTCCAACCCATTGAGTATCCAAAAGGCTCACTCAATTGAAAGTTGGATAGGGAACCATAAAAGCAATTTTTTTTTTTTTTTTTTTTTTTTTTTTGCAATACACCCCAAACAACCATCATTCCTCCCAAATTTCTATCAAGCTCAAATAATTTTTTATCCCAAAAGAAAATCAACGTGTTCATAGGGCACGGGACAAGGATATAATTTGATAACAGCTAGGCTAAATATATATGGGTGCCAATGAAAAATTGGGTAGTAATTAAGGCTCAATGGGGTGACTAGGGATAAATAAACAGAGTTAGCTTGAAAGGTTCAATCGATCCAAAAATTGCCTAAATCATTTTCTCAATTAAATTTAGCTTAGGATTTCGTCTCAAGAGAAAATCAAACAAATTCTAAGATTTGGGTGAAATCTAAGAAAATCACATATTTCACATGAATGTTCTCTAGATTTACACATAATTCAAAAATTAAAGACTTTTAGTGCTCAACAAAAAAAGAAACATAATTGTGGATCAATATAATCAGAATTAAGATTAACTCACACATCAATTGCAAGTTCAAATAAAATTTAAATTTTCCTAAGATCACAAAAATTCATAACCAAGAATGCAATCATGATAAAAAAAAAAAATTATCCAAAAAAACTTGTTTCCCCCCCAAACTTGAATGAAGTAGTGTCCTCAATGCAAAAAAAATAAAAATAGGAAGAAGAAAACTTCCGTGGTTGTAGGATAAGTCCATAGATGATCTTGATGATTAAACTCTTGAAAGGTGCTCCCTAAAAAATTAATCTGATAAAATAGAGAAAAGTCAATCTTTTTTTTTTTTTTTTTTTTTGCAAAACATAAACTTAAAAATAAATAAATAAAAAACATAATTAAAATGCTTGGGTTGCCTCCCAAGAAGCGCTTGCTTTATAGTTTTCAGCCAAACTATCTCAGATGTCGCTAGTCTGGAGGATGAAGTTCAATGGTGGTCTTCTGCTTGTTGTAACCACCTTCAAAGTAGGGCTTCAAACACCTCTGAGGTTGGATAGTGGGTTTATATTGTTCTTCCATCAAAATTTTGTGCATGCAAATTGAAGGACTAATTCCCTTGATATCAGCTATTTTCCATCCAATTGCACCTTTATGCTCTCTTAATACTCTAAGCAATTTCTCCTCCATCAAATCTGTCAAAGAAGAAGATATAATTACTGGTAAAGAAGAAGCTCCATCTAAATAAGCATATTTCAAATGAGAAGGTAAGGGTTTGAGTTCAAGAATTGGAGGCTCTTCAATTAATGGTTTAGGCTTTGTAATGTGTTGTCCCAACTCCTCAAATTTAATTGCCTTTTGCCTTGAATATGGTGGAATTGCCTCCATGAAATTTGCGTACTCCTTTATCTCCTCATTTTGAATGTCTTTGTCCATTGGTTGAATCAGACATACATCAAGTGGATCTTCAAAAATATTTTCCTGAAAAACCTTATTCACCAACTTGTCAACTGTCTCAATTCTAAAACAAGAATTATCATCAGATGGATATTTCATTGCTTTAAAAATATTAAATGAAACAAGATCATCTTGAACTCTAAGGATCAACTTCTCTTGTTGTACATTAATAAGAGTTCTTCCTGTTGCGAGAAAAGGTCGACCTAAGATAAGTGGTACCTCAAAATCTTCCTCCATGTCAAGAACTATGAAATTTGCAGGAAAGATAAATTTGTCAACTTTTACCAAAATATCTTCCACAATACCTCTCGGATATTTAATTGATCGATTAGCTAGTTGAAGTGACACTGTGGTTGCTTTTAGCTCACCCAATCCTAATTTCTTAAAAACTGAATAAGGCATCAGATTAATATTTGTACCTAAATCACATAATACTTTTTCAAAGTAAGAATCCCCAATAGTGCAAAGAATAGTAAAACTCCCTAGATCTTTTAAATTTGGAGGCAGTTTGTTTTGTAAGATGGCTGAACACTCCTCATTTAACTTCACAGTTTCATAATCCTCAAGTTTCCTTTTGTTTGCTAAAATCTCCTTCAAAATTTTTGCATAACTAGGCATTTGTGCTGAAGCATCTGAAAAAGGAATGTTAATATGCAATTTTTTAAATACATCAAGAAATTTAGAAAATTGCTTATCTATTTTGTGTTGCTAGAGTCGCTGAGGGAATGGAATTGGCGGCACATATGACTTGGGATTATTTGGAAAAGTTTTACTCTTGCTTGTCTCATTTGATTGTTTATTGACCACCTCTTCCTTGTCTCTGATAATCTATTCTTCTCCCACTTGTTTACCACTTATCAGGGTAATAGCCTCTATGTTTTCAATTGGATTTTTCTCTGTGTTGCTCGGCAAAGAACCCTGTTGTCTTCTTGACATCATGCTTGCTAACTGACCCACTTGTATCTCTAGATTTCTAATTGAAGCATCTTGGTTTTGAAATCTTACATCCGTGCTTTTGATGAAGTCATGAGTTGTGTTAGCAAGTTTGGTGACTATGTCTTCCAAATTTTGCTTTGTCTCTTTTGATTATTTGAATCCCGGTGGTCTCGTCACATTCTGATTGTTCCATGAAAAATTTGGATGATTGCGCCATCCCGGATTGTATGTGTTGGAGTAGGGATTATTCTGTGACCTGTTAAAATTCCCAACAAAGTTAGAATTTTCACTAGATTGTTTGAAAGTATTACCTACCTGACACTTTGTGCTAACATGTCCTCCACCACAAAAATCACATGTCAAATTCTGAATTTTCATGACTGAAATACTCATATTATCAAGCTTTTTGTTGAGTGTTTCAAAATTGTGCACAATTGCAGCAAAAGCATCCACTTCATGAACTCCGTTAACTTTTCGCATTGGTAGCCTCTCAATAGGCCACTGATAACTATTGGACGCCATCTCCTCTAATAGATTGTAGGCTTCTTCTGGTGTTTTATTATTTAGAGTTCCTCTTGCAGCTGCATCAATCATAGAACGAAGATTTGTACTAGAGCCATTATAAAAAGTTTGTACTTGCATCCATACGGGTAGTCCATGATGTGGGCATCTCCTAAGAAATTCTTTGAATTTTTCCAATGCTTCATATAATGATTCATCCATCTGCATAAAATTAGTAATATCATTACGCATCTTCGTAGACTTTGCAGGTGGAAATAACTTACCAAGAAATTTCTGAGCCATATCATTCCATGTAGTAATTGATCCTGCAGGAAGAGAAGAAAGCCAACTCTTAGCTTTGTCTCTAAGAGAAAATGGAAATAATCTCAATCTAATAGCATCATCTGTAACTCCATTATATTTAATGGTGTCACAGATTTCAAGAAAAGCATCGATGTGAGCGTTTGGATCATTGCTTGGTAGCCCACTGAATTGCATCGATTGTTGAAGCATCTGAATGAATGACGACTTGATCTCAAAGTTGTTTGCTTGAATTGTAGGTCTTCTGATACTTGATGTGGTGCCTTGAACTGTTGGCGCAGCATAATCTCTTAAGAGTCTACGTGGATTTTCATTATCACTATCTGCCATCTTCTTAGCGTGATTTCTCTGTTCTCTTAGTCGTCTTTTAAATGTACGCTCGATTTTTGGATCAAGCTCAACAAGTTTCCCTTGTTGGCTACATGTCATAGACCGATATACACCCTGAAAAATAAAACAAAATGAAAGCTAGATTAAACTTAGAATTATCTGGTATCAATATTAATTAGTATTAAACAAACGATCCCCGGCAACGGCGCCAAAAACTTGTTCGTAAAATTCTAAATGCAAGTGCACGTGTCAAACAAGTAATATAATAATGAGAAAAAGTATCGTCCCACGGAGATCGATGATTAATAAACCAATTAAATACTAAAATAGACTAATTCTAAAATTTATCTAACAGATCAAAATATAATTAAGAATAAATTAAAAACGAAATTTGTAGACTAAATGCAGTAAATCGATCAAATAAATATGTTAGAGCATCCGATTTCACTATAACCACTATATATGAATTTCAGATTATTATAAATACAAGAACGATATCAAACATGTGATAGCGGAATTTCCTAATCTATTTACTATCCTATCTCTAGGTATAACAAACCTACTCAGCTTATTAATCCACTATATCTCTATGTGAATTAAAATAAACATGAGTGCATTAAAAACTATGAATATTCCCG
Source organism: Eucalyptus virginea (assembly GCA_014182375.1). Lineage (NCBI taxonomy): Eukaryota > Viridiplantae > Streptophyta > Magnoliopsida > Myrtales > Myrtaceae > Eucalyptus > Eucalyptus virginea. Next base: position 4,181,580 of record CM024514.1, read on the forward strand.
GTTTACAATGAGTCTTTCGGATCACCTTATCACCGAAAGCTACACAAATAACACAGTATATCTCCATCCACGTTTAATTTATGGTTATTTATTATAATGAGCAATTGTATATTATCACTTCTCAGTCTCAACCATGCACATTAGATCATTTAAGTGGTGGCCAGTCACTCAAAAGCATTAAGCACAATAATATATAACTCACATGAATGAAATCAATTGTAAAACATAAAAATCATGAAATTCATATCACCATGGTTAGGCTACATTGTAGCCCTAACAAAAGAAAATTAGAACATAGTAGAAGGAAATATAAAAATATAGATTAGACCCAGCATCTTGAATCAAAGGACAAGAATTTTGTCACTACTTTTGTCTTCTCTTCAAAATACTTGAAAAACTCTCAGAAGAATGAAAAACGATCTAAAAAAAAAAAAACCCTCCCTTCTCTCTCATGTTCTTCTATTTATAGGAGATCCAAAATATCTATCTCCCAACGCTTGTAGATAACATTAGGGAACAAAATCAAGAATTTCCTGATTTGATATCCATCTTCCACTGCTACTTTTATTTGAATTCCTGATAGTTGTCATTCTTTTCCTTATCCTCTCCATATCTCATTATTCTGCATAAACAAGAAAAATTCAAATAATCAGAAGGAAATCCAAATATTTTCTCATAGATAATGCATTAATTATTGCCTAAAATAGGTAAAATAACTTTATTTTTATAGAGTTATTAGCTGGCTTTCCCAGTGCTCTGAGCGCATGGTGCCCACGTGCCGCGGCTTTTGGCTGCGCGTGTGGGCGCTTTCGGCCTCATCCAGCGGCGGTTGACCCACCGTTGGACTCGGCTTGATGAGTACTTTCACCCTATATATTTAAAAAATGATTTTTGCTCAAAAAATATTTCAAAAATTAGCCAAAAATGTATGGGTATACGCGACCCCGAACCTGTTCTTCACTTCGGTTTGTTTTCGACGATTCAAATAGCAATTTCGCCCAATAGACATCCAAACAGTATAGATTTCATACTCTTGATCACGATATCAAATGGTAAACAAAAAAATTCAATGAAAAATAAGGCAGAAATCATGACTGGGCTTTGATACCAATGTTGGAATTCAAGTAGGCGGAAGACGATATACCTGTGCAAACAACAATTAACCCCGGAACGAACGTTGAATTGCGAATGAATTATGAACAAAATTACCTCACGTTGGTCTGGATGCAATCACGAGGAAAGCACCCGATTTTCACAGCGTAAATGCCAACTGTTCTTATAAAGGAGAAATGTAACGCTTCCTTTTCTTTTGATGGAAAAGGGGACAAGACAAGGAGAGAATTATGAGTGTACGTTTTGCCAACCATGCCAACGGTTGTCTTCTGGAGTATTTTATATGACTCCATCACACCCCTTTAAATGGTGTCTTTCCATCGTAGCTTATCAAGGTGAAATGGTGCGTTCTCATCGCACCCCATCATGGATGTACTAATTCAATACAATAGTATGAGTACTCCGTTGTTTGGGAAAAATTTGGAGGCTTGCCGACAGAGTTTGCTCCCTCGATGCACGGTTTGGTATCAACATACGAAGTAGAAACAACATGCTATGAGCACTTCATGAAGACCACCGAGTCTCCGAAAGAAAGAAAGTAGGGACTAATTCCACTTAAGTTGAAGTCTGCCAATGAGTAACGGGGGAGGGATGGGCAATTACCCTCTTGCAGACCATCATCAACTATTGTTATGTCACCTCTAAAGCTAACTTTGTCGCCATAAAAATTGTAATAGATTGACTTCACATAATATCTACGGGCATGTACATAGAAAACAGTGTAGTTATTTTCACAAGTGAGCTCATATTCAGAATGGCCGCAGCTTTGGGATCGCCTTTCAACCGAGAATGATAACTTATATTACAAATCTCGCCATAAGAGGAAGTGGCACATAAGTAATTCTTCTTTGTACCACAACTTGTCCCTAATAGTAGAACGTGCAAGATGAACAGAAACACATGATACAAATATATGGAGCCGAGATAATTAATCATTTCTCCACTGCTCGATGCAAGAATGGAGGTTTTAGCTTTGGTAATTGTGGTGAAGGCTCCCCTCCGACGGACTGTATATGATCAAAAGATCAGTTGCGGGTCATCTGTCATTGAAATTTCCAAATCAACAAGACAAATTCAAGTCAAGAAAAGTAACTTGTAGGGACCAATCAAAGGTTCCATCAGTGGAAATTACGCGGAGATCATTGTACACGCAACCAAGCTCACATAACACGGTGGTGAATTAATTTATGGATAGCTTTCACATTGATTAGGAAGAAAGCAAAAATCAACAAGATGCACCACATGAACTTCTGGATCCTTCCTCGTGACTTCACTCATGAAATCTTGGCTGATAGATTTTGATTTATTCAAAGTTGTAGTAACAACTTCATTGCCACTTCTAAGTATTTTTTCTATATACAGAGTCATTTCTTCTTCACCTAACTTGTGCTTGAAATTTTTTATGATTATTTGAATATCTAAGTAAGAGTATGTTATAGGAAAAAGGTTGTTATGAGCTTATAGAAATTCTTTGATGTTGCCGTCCATTGCTAGGTGTCTTCTCATGCATTTGTAGATTAAAATTATGAACACGCATGGAGCTTAGAGTATGAATGTTGTTGCGCTACAACGAGCTGCAAAGAGTATTCCAAATAGATTAGCATATATGAAACATCTGTTTGTGTCGCTCGTATTGCAGTAAAAAGTACTGCATATCATTTGCTATCCATTCAATCCGATGTTAGACATGACTGTAATTGCAATGAAGAACTGCATATAATCTGCTATCCATTTACGAATATATTGCACTTTGACTTACTAGCAAGTAGCATATAAATGTCCTTCAAACTGAATTCGACCAAGTGCAATCTTAACTTGGTATGACATTAGGAAATTGGTGAGATTACGATTAAAGTGATTAATCGAAAGTGATATGAACATCATAGCGTCAAGTGAATAAAATTAAAGTTCAGTGAGAACGGCCGACAGTCTCAATTGTCTGTTTTGTCGCTGTTGACACCTAATTTTTGCCCAAATTATTGCATATAGATTATCTAGGTATTTAAAATGGAAGATGTTTTTCCTTTTAAAAAAAAATTTTAAAAAAAAAGATAAAAGATAAAAAAAAAAAAAAGGTTAAAAAAGATTAAAAAGAAAAAAAAAGAAAAAAAAAATTTGGGGCCAATGATCTAAATGTGACTAGCCAAGCCCAGGAGGTCAAATTGGAATTAAAATGGCAAATTGGGGCCAAAATGCAATTTCCAAAAGTTGAGGGACCAATTCGCAAATTTTGCAAAATTTGTGCCCAAGCCCTTAAATCATCATCTTGGTCATCAATTAAGTTGAAATTGAATTTGGGCCAAGTCGAATCAATCAAATTGAGCCAAAAAGACCACATTTGTGTTGAATCGGGTATTTTCGGACAAGAAAATAGCCAACTTTGAGGGACTTTTTTGCAAACTTGAGTGGGCAAAATCGCAAAATCTGATCAAGATCTTAAACTAATATACATGGGCTTCTTAATTGATCAAAAATCGCAGCCAAATTCATGGATTAAAGCACCTAAACTAGCTGGCAAATCCTAGTCCACAAGTTGGTTTGAAGTCGGAGTTGTTGAGCAAGCAACTTGGTGGCCCCACCATATCCTCCTTGGCTATCCAACTGGCCTGATCTTTGCACGTGATGGAAGACCATATATAGCAGTGCAAGTGGACGGAAATTGGACAAGGATAAGCTCCTGATAGCACCGGAAAATCGCAGCAAAACCTGCACACTCAACAGCTGCAGAATTAAAAAATTGGCTAAGTCAGGAGAGTGGGTGGACTAGCTCAGTTGGCAGGCTTGGTAGGAGGGCAAAAAGCTGACCAAAAATCCCTCAATTCATGGGATAAGATCACTGAAGCAAGGTCTTTCAAGGGATGAGAGAGAGGAGACGAGAGGGAGAAGAGAGAGCTCGGAATCGTTCCCAAAAGAGGCCCTCAGAAGCAACTCCAGAAAAAGCAAACCCAGAAATTCCAGATCAACCTCCAGAGAGAAAAGGGAAATTTTCGCAAACTTGCAGCCAAATTTAGCCAAAACCTTAAACTAGAGAGTGAAACTTCACTCAGAGACCTTTCCATCCATAGGTCGTACGTCCAAAATGGAGATCGGGAAGGCCTCCTAAAGCCCCCGAAACAGTGCCCTCCTGGCGGGCCAAAGAAAGTCTGAATTTTTCGAAGTGTTGAGCCCGGTTGGTCACGAGTGAGAGAACTCGAGTTTTTTTGAGAAAGTTGAGAGACAAATGAGGAAAACCATGAGTTCAAACCCAAACTAGAATACATATCGTTTGGATTGGTGTCAATTTTTCAACAAAAGACGTCTTGAAGTCTACTTTTGGAGATGAGCTAAAACCTTCGTTGTCAGTTCTTTTTTTCTGCAGATCTCATTTCCAGTTGAAGAAGCCAACTTCCACGTGCTTCCAGAGGACAATTTCTCGGTTTCCTTGGCCAAGAAACACTTGAAAAAGATACTATGAAGCAAGGTAAGTATCCTAGATGTATTTTTGTTCGAGTTTGAACATGTTTTAATAGTGAAAAATTAAGAGGAAAACTAGTCCAAGGAACTGATTTTGAGGCTGGAATTTTTCTAAGTGTTGAGATCTCTTCAAGAGTTTTGCATGTGTGCTTTTTGAAGAGTTGTTTTGATGTGTTCGGTTGGTCATTTTCTATGATGTTTGTTGAATTTGAAAGATCATATTACCTACTTTCATTCGGATCAAGTAATGTTTCCCTTAGATCTCGTATGTGATGGGTGTCGGGGCTTGAATATGAGCATGCAACCTGTTTGCTTGACTTGAGTTCAAACCCAGATTTGCAAAATCAGTTCAAACCCGTGCATTTGAGGACGATTTTAGCTTGGTTTTAGTGTGTTGTAAGCTGTGATTTCTATTTAATCTTACTCCTTGCATGTGGTAGTTTAACTTTGATATTTTAGTTCCACATAATATTGCTCATGCGTTGAGATTGAAGGCCACAAACATGGCCCGATGAAGCTGATTTGAGATGATTTGATGCACGCCAAGTGTTCGACAAAATGCGCAAACCAAGTTTCGATCTCGAAACGGTTGATTTGAGCTCGGTTATTGTGATATTCATGTGCTGTGTTGCTCCATATTAGCATAGATCGGTTTAAGGAATTATTATTAATTTTTTTTAAAAATAATTAAAAAAAAGAGAAAAATATGAAAATTTCAAAAATATCAAAAAATGTTAGATAGCATCAAATTAGGATATAAATGACATCTAGGAAATTTTCCTAATTTTAAAAGGTCATTTTCCTAATTTAATGCTATTTTGGTATTTTATAACCATTTTTGTAAATAATCCATTTTGCGTAGATTAAAACTATTTAAAGTAATTTCATGCATATTTGAATTCTCATTTTTCTCATGGGGGTCCTGTCCCGGGGCGTGATAACAAGGCCATGTAATATTATTTTCTCGACTTGTATCGGGTTTACCTTTTCCGCGTTTATTTTCAAGTCATTTCAATTTCTTGGATGTTTACTTACGCGCCGCTTTTCATTAATTTGAGTGTAAATTTCTCTTCTAAATTATGTTAAGATTAGTCTAGACATTAAAAAAAAAAAAAAAAAACTACAAAAACATTTGCATGGACACTTAGTGGTTTCATAAAGATTATAATTGGTAATCAAGAATGTGTGGCCATTTAGATAAATAACTTTCCAAGTTAGTGGTACCGCAAGGGCGCTAATAGAAACATCGGCGTAAACAAGTCCCCGTTCTTAGAAATCTCTGGTTGCGTAAGAATCGAGACACCACTCCCGTGTCTCGATTGGTTTCTAGCCGACCCCAATAGGCTAGTGGCGACTCCTAGAAATATTTAGGTTGTTAATAATTGAAATATGAAATCCAACGTCGCGCGAGGTATGGGCTTGGGAGAGCCCGCGCCTAATTTAGGGCCATTGGTCCGCTTCTTTAGGCAAATATCCCTAAACCTTTCTTTCTTTTCCCCGGACGGAAAAAAGAGGTCGTGACAGCTTGGCGACTCCGCTGGGGACTTGGTTGCAAACCTTAGAGGACTTAGGCCGTAATAACTTGGGTGGTTGTTCACTAACATGGTCTTCATTTGATAGCGCGTGTCAAAGTCGCGTGGAAAACAAGGTTAGTCCGCTAACAATGTGTTAAATTTTTTTTGTAGGTTTGGAGTAATAAGGGGTGGAGTGTTTGTTAACCCATCTCTTTTGTAGGGAGGCGTAGGAATGTATGCATATATGGATGAAATTGAAGTGTTGTTTGGATATCATTCGATGTGTGTGCCTTTATACTTGTCTTAGCACTACACATTTACACACACAACCTGCGATCTAAAACCCCGATCGCATTAGGAAGCCCATAGAAGGTGCCAAAAGATGGAACCCGTGCGGGGAATGACCCATGGTTATCCACTTTTGGTCCCGCTCATTTTGATTAATGATAAAGAGAACTCGTCCGACGTAAGCGCGGAGTGGGGAAAACTCTTTTGATCTAATCAAAATGGGGACCTTAAGCCTTTAGAATTCCACATTTATGCGTCAAACCTCACAAGTTTACATCCGCGTGTCTATGTGATTTAAAAAAAAAAAAAAAAAAAAAAAAAAAAAAAAGGGAGGGTCTCTTCACCCACTGTAAGTATGATTTCTCCATCTACTTGCCCACTTCGGATTGAAATTTTTATTTATTGGAGATTCGTGGAAATCAATGGAATGCCCTTGAAAATATAGGCTTGGCACTCACTCTTAATAAATAAACATTTCAAATACCTTTGGTCTAACCCCATAAAACAAATGTTTTTGTTTTCAATTGTGAACTCAAAGTCACATTTTATATAGAAATTCTTCCAAGTCAAGATTACATTTTGGGGCATAGAATTAAAATCAAATTTTTAATAAAATTCTTTCTTGGTCACATTCCGAAATTAAAATTCAAATCACATTTTGTGTATTGATTTCTCAAAATAAAAATCACCTCACCTTTGCATGAGTGAAATTACAAATTAATCTTTCAAAATCAATGCCCCATTTGTGTATGAAACTTTTGGAATAGAGTGGGCATTCAATTGATAGCCGTGGATCGATCTTTTAATGAAACCTCCTCTTCCTAATAAAATCTTGACGAAATACCAGATTCTCGTAAGTGGATACTACGGAGAAGGTATCGTCGCCTCGATTTCATTGTAAGAGGCGGCTTTATTGAAAGATCAATTTTTCATTCAGATACTGACATTATCTTCCTTTCGCAGGTCATGCGTGATAACCATTCCTTGAACTCCTCTTGCTTGGCCATGCCAAAAGTGGACTTTAAAGCTAGGACGAGAATTGTGCTTATTATGATCCTCTACGAAAGAGCTTATTGTACTTTATCATTGTCATTAGGAATTGTGTTTTGCATTTTGGGTTTTGATTGTGAACCCAATCAAATGCTTTTGTAAATCATACAACTCACATTTTTTAATAATGAAATTAGAGTTAATAAAAGTTATATTCTTTAAAACACTTGAAGTGTTTCAAACGGACCCTCTGGGCTGAGTTTTATGCCTTAGCTTCAAAATGTGTGAAAATGAGTTTCAAGAAGAACTTGCGTAATACTTTATCTCTTCACTTAATCGCTTTTGCAGGTTGATCCGTAGAACGATGCTTTGAGGGGGTAAGGTTGTAATCGTTCTAATAGAGATTTCTTGCGCAACAACTAACTCGAGTCATCCATTTTTGACAAACAGGCAAAATGATGGTTTTGTTCAAGATTGACAAAAGTGCGGGCCTTTCCCTAACAGAGCAAGTCATGAGATGCGCCAATTCATGCTCATTTATGGGCATATTTGGTTGAGCCATGAACTACTTGAATATTTTCGCAACATATGAATTCAAACATTGTGATTAAGTGTGAAAAGAATCATCAAGGCCTCGAAGATCACAAATCTACTGGTCTAATGAAGTTCCACATCCTGGACAACCTCATATTAATTTGATATTCTTCGTGGAAGAAGAAATTTGTAGACATTCTTTGGCAACAAACTATTTCGTTGGTTGCGAACAAGAAGCATCTGCAATCCCTACACTTACGGTTTCTTGGCATCCAATCTGTATGGAGATGATTATTGGTGGCATGCAAGAAAACACTTCAAGATGTAGATGTACACATACAAGAATCGGTCATCAAATGTTTCCTTCAAATAAAAGGTGGTAATCGTTTCAAGTTAAATTCGATTTCTTTTAGGAATGACTTGTCCTTGCACTTTGTGCAGATTTTAGTGAGGCAAATTACTGGCAAGCAACAAGATTACATGGGGAGGACAACCTGGTCCAGAATCACACGATCTCTAAAAGAAAAGGGTGTGTTCGTTCCAAAAGTCAAAACAACTCATTCATAAACTGACATAGCCACCCATGCTTACAGATTGTGAAATGGGAAATGCATTGATGCAACAAAAATGGCGAAAAATCACCTAGCCTAAAAGGGGTATGTGGGAAACCGAGTAAAGCATGAAGGATTCAAATGAAATGAAGATTCATCAATCCAACATAATGAAGCTGCATATGGACAAGTTATCTAACTCAATGTGTCATGCATTCGACCATAAGGACAATATCTTCCCTTCCTCCACAAAGATATGATGAGATGCGGAATTGCCCGACTTTGAAAAATGGTGTACTTCGTTCCTAAACCTAATGTACCTAAGAATAGAAATAATACATTGTTTCCATATGTGTAGGAAATTTTAATTGGGGCAGATGGCCACAAAATGGATTTGGGGCACGCAATGCCTGAGTCATCCGACTTATAAAAAGGGAAAGATTCAAATGGAATAGACATTTGTCAAGTGAATTGTTGTCAATCATGCGAGCAAATCCATCCCCATAGCCAAGGAAACAGGATGGAACGTAGTCATCAGATATGCCGTAAAAGGGAGTATACTGTTCCTAAAATGAATCACGTCGAATATGAAAATAACATATTACGTCTCTTTTTCCTTGCAGTTGATAAACGGGGCAACTCACTCAAAGTAGAGTAACTCTCACCCGTGAAGCAAGATGAAACAAAGTCAATTGATTCAGCACAAAAAGGGAGTATCGTTTCTAAATTAGTCCAATTCAATTTTGGAATATAAGTAACATGCCCTATCTCTTGTAGGAAAAGGTGCACATTGACCGTTGGAGCAACACCTTATACCAAGAAGGCATGCTAAGGCCCAACCATCCATTTTGATGGAATAAATGGAGTGAAATATCCACAGAGCAATGCCCTCACATGTCGAAACAAGGAGTACCCCTCTCCTTTCGTCTTTGACGCCCACTTAGAATGAGTGAATTCGATAACATCTTTGAAAGGAAGATCTTCAAGGAAATGTTAACACCTGAGGAGCAAAAGCACATGAAGAGGAAACACAAGACATTTAAAGTCAGCTGCAGGAGAAGGGTAATTCGGTATCGTTTCCAAAATGCCCCTCTTTAACTTCATTATTTGACGCAGTTCCCTTGTTTGACAGGAAGCGTCGGTATTCGAGGAACAAACTCGAGAAATTGATTTAAGCATAATTCATATCGACCAAGCAAGCATGTGGAGCCAACACATGTCAAAGTCACCTAAGTTGGCTTAAAATATGTGTCGTTCTAGAGCCGGTTCAATTAAATAAAAAAGAAACACCCCATGGACACTACCAGCGCTTCGGCCTGGTGGTATGGGGAATGAAGTGGTCCAGAAGCGGCCAGGGTTCGATCCCTGGAAACGGCAACGAGTTTGCCATAAAATGTAAAAAAATAAATAAATAATTTTACATCTTTTACTTTTGCAAAAAGAGGAAAGCGCTCGAACTAATGAGACCAAAGACCTGAGAATCTCTTCAAGCCTTAAAACAATAGGTTCATGCTGCTGTTTGCTGCCCAAATGGTGAAACTGACCAAGGGTAATGTTGTATCGTTCCCAGTTTTACGATCCCTGAGGATTCATGTGCTAACACATTCCCTTTTTGTTCTTCATAGGGTCGTCTAACTACTAAGGCACAGGTAAGTACCCTTCTTCTCAAAATCAAATGAAAAACAAATGAAGAATTTCCATCACACAAAAAAAAAAAAAAAAAAAAAAAAGAACATTTAGTGTTTTTCTAGAAACAAGCAAAAAATGGAAATTAAAGAAACAAGTTTTCCACAAGGTTTGCAAAAATCTTTTTTACCTTTAAATTGTCCATCCACTCGATGGATCACTCATTTCGAATCAAAGTTCTCTATGGAGATTAATCCACTCAGATGATCTCAACAAAAATGAAAGGCGATGTTGCTTATGCCAAGCGAGAAACACTTAGGATGAGGAAAGGCAACCCATTTTCAAACATGTCCTTTAAGCACTCTGGGATTCGAGTGAAAAAGAAAACCTGTGTCGTTTAAGGTCAATGAATCCATTCGCAAGCGGTACATAGACCAAGATGATAAGAGGCATTTCTTTCCTCTATCATACACACTACAGGTGACAATACTTAGCCCACTTGAGCCTTTTAATGTGAAGAATTTTCTACAAAATACCCCTGTCAAGAACCACCCCACGATGGGGCAATTACGGAGGTTTGGGTTGACATTATTTGGAGAGGAAAGATGAGAAATGTTTCTTTACTCTCACTTGCATAAATCTTTTTGCGGTAACTTCAGGTGAATTCTTATGGAAGCTCAAAGCATCCCAAGGTGAAGAAGAGCATTCTTTTCTCTACCCAAACACCGATACCCTTTGCTTAAACCATATTGAGCCTAACTATTCATTTCTAAAACCCGTGTGGTGATTATCTCCCCACATTGGGGGCAGGGCACATGATTTACCAATGCAGTTGGTGTTTATATGAGAATATGAAAAGCATCTTGAAAGTCCCAAGAGCTCAAAAAGTTTGAAAGAACAAAAGTTAAGTGAAAATTAAGGGGCATGAAAAAGCAGCGTGCTCGGTAAAAGCAAGGCCAATGCCTACAAAAAGGAGAGAGAGAGTGGAAGAAAAACAATTGCATCAAGAGGAATATCTCTGTGAAAGCAAAAATGGCAAAAAAAAAAAAAAAAAAAAAAAATGCCTGCATTGAAAAGAAAATCATTGCAAATGCAAAAGCCATTATGTTAAGATGATTAGTCAAAGGACTTTCGAGATAGCTTGAATTCTAAACATTGAGTGCTTTAACAGAAATGGATGATATGGTAATGATGCCATGATAATCACCAACTCCCAAATCCCCCCTTGACAAAAAGTTCTAAGCCTTTTCAGCCAAGCCTTTTGAACCTTTCCCCGAATCAACATTACAACCCATTTCCAAAGTCTCTTCAGATTGGGATGATTCAAAGTGGAAATAAGGACTTCCTAAAGAAGATGTCGCTCGAAGAAGTGAGAGCAAGGTTATCTTATCTCATCTTAAGGTTTCTTGACTTGTAAACCCGGCGAAGATGTCGATCGGTGATTAATTTATTTCATAGCCAATTATGCTTATCCATTGCTAAAACCATGACCAAACCTGCACTACGGTCCTCCTAAAAGACCTTTTAGATTGGTCAATGTGTACTTCTTGCGAATGATTCAAAGCCTTGCACACTGGAAGAGTGAGGCTGAGTGATCAGTTTTTTTTTTTCCCACATGAGTAGATGGGATCAAACAGCCATTTTCTTGAGAATATGTGAGAAGCCCTTTCTAACTAAGGGTCCTTGCTTGGCATACTTAACAAACCTTTCTCATAAGTCAAGGTCATTTCGACAAGGACTTTTCTCCCAAGAGAATTTGACGATTAATGATATCATCCGAGCGTGATGACAGTTTTGCGAGTTTGTCAAGTTGTCGGAATTAGTTTCATTTGTTTATGCAATCATTGCTTTCTCATTACCGATACACTTTTGATATTGTTTCTAATGACATATGTTGAAATTGACCTCATCTAGTATGCTTTCGCTACTAGAATACTTATTATAATGAATATTATTTGATGTGCAATATCCATTTCAGAATATTCTCGAATGACAGGTTCCTCCAGTGAAACTATGCAATTTCAAAGGGTTCATGGGTTAGCCTTAAACCATGCAATTCCAAAGGGTTCATGGGTTAGCCTTAAACCATGTACTTTCAAGAGGTTCTTGGTTATCCTTAAACCATACAATTCCAAAAGGTTCATGGGTTAGCCTTAAACCATGCATTTTCAAAGGGTTCTTGGTTATCTTTAAACCATGCAATTTCAAAGGGTTCATGGGTTGGCCTTAAACCATGCATTTTCAAAGGGTTCATGGGTTAGCCTTAAGCCATGTATTTTCAAAGGGTTCTTGGATATCCTTAAACTTTGCAATTTCAAAGAGGTTCTTGGTTACCCTTAAACCTTGCAATTTCAAAGAGGTTCTTGGTTACCCTTAAACCTTGCAATTTCAAAGAGGTTCTTGGTTACCCTTAAACCTTGCAATTTCAAAGGGTTCATGGGTTAGCCTTAAACCATGCATTTTCAAAAGGTTCTTGGTTATCCTTAAACCTTGCAATTTTAAAGGTTCATGGGTTAGCCTTAAACCATGCATTTTCAAGAGGTTCTTGGTTATCCTTAAACCATACAATTTTAAAGGGTTCTTGGATTAGCCTTAAATCATGCATTTTCAAGAGGTTCTTCGTTATCCTTAAACCATACAATTTTAAAGGGTTCTTGGATTAGCCTTAAATCATGCATTTTCAAAAGGTTCTTGGTTATCCTTAAACCTTGCAATTTCAAAGGGTGCATGGGTTAGCCTTAAACCATGCATTTTCAAAAGGTTCTTGGTTACCCTTAAACCATGCAATTCCAAAGGGTTCATAGCTTAGCCTTAAATCATGCATCTTCAAAGGGTTCTTGGTTATCCTTAAACCATGCATTTTCAAAAGGTTCTTGGTTATCCTTAAACCTTGTAATTTCAAATGGTTCATGGGTTAGCCTTAAACCATGCAATTCCAAAAGGTTCTTGGTTACCCTTAAACCATGCAATTTCAAAGGGTTTATGAGTTATCCTTGAACCATGCATTTTCAAAAGGTTCTTGGTTATCCTTAAACCTTGCAATTCTAAAGGTTCATGGGTTAGCCTTAAACCATGCATTTTCAAAAGGTTCTTGGTTATCCTTAAACTTTGCAATTTTAAAGGGTTTATGGGTTAGCCTTAAACCATGAATTTTCATAAGGTTCTTGGTTATCCTTAAACCTTGCAATTCTAAAGGTTTATGGGTTAGCCTTAAACTATGCATTTTCAAAAGGTTCTTGATTATCCTTAAACCTTGCAATTTCAAAGGGTTTATGAGTTAGCCTTAAACCATATATTTTCAAAAGGTTCTTGGTTATCCTTAAACCTTGCAATTCTAAAGGGTTCATGGACTAACCTCAAGCCATGTATTTTCAAGACACAATTTCAAAGGGTTCGTGGGTTAGCCTCAAACCATGCATTTTCAAAACACAATTTCAAAGGGTTCATGGGTTAGCCTTAAATCATACATTTTCAAGAGGTTCTTGGTCATCCTAAAACCATACAATTCACAAGGTTAGTGGGACTGCCTTAAACCACAAGGTTAGTGGGACTGCCTTAAACCACAAGGTTCGTGGGACTGCCTTAAACCACAAGGTTAGTGGGACTGCCTTAAACCACACGGTTAGTGGGTCTGCCTTAAACCACACGGTTAGTGGGATTGCCTTAAACCACAAGGTTCGTGGGACTACCTTAAACCACACGGTTCGTGGGACTGCCTTAAACCACACGGTTAGTGGGACTGCCTTAAACCACACGGTTAGTGGGACTGCCTTAAACCACAAGGTTAGTGGGACTGCCCTAAACCACATGGTTAGTGGAACTGCCTTAAACCACAAGGTTCGTGGGTATATCCTTAAACCCTAGATCACGCACTTTACATTAAGCTCACTTGCATTTTCATTTTGCTATTTTCAAAAAAAAAAAAAAAAAACATTAGGTGTCACCTTATCTTTGAAAGAAATTTCTTTGAGCTTCCTTCCAAAGAGGGGCAGCTGTTGACACCTAATTTTTGCCCAAATTATTGCATATAGATTATCTAGGTATTTAAAATGGAAGATGTTTTTCCTTTTAAAAAAAAAAAAAAAAAAAAAAAAAAAAAGATAAAAGATAAAAAAAAAGGTTAAAAAAAGATTAAAAAGAAAAAAAAAAGAAAAAAATTTGGGGCCAATGATCTAAATGTGACTAGCCAAGCCCAGGAGGTCAAATTGGAATTAAAATGGCAAATTGGGGCCAAAATGCAATTTCCAAAAGTTGAGGGACCAATTCGCAAATTTTGCAAAATTTGTGCCCAAGCCCTTAAATCATCATCTTGGTCATCAATTAAGTTGAAATTGAATTTGGGCCAAGTCGAATCAATCAAATTGAGCCAAAAAGACCACATTTGTGTTGAATCGGGTATTTTCGGACAAGAAAATAGCCAACTTTGAGGGACTTTTTTGCAAACTTGAGTGGGCAAAATCGCAAAATCTGATCAAGATCTTAAACTAATATACATGGGCTTCTTAATTGATCAAAAATCGCAGCCAAATTCATGGATTAAAGCACCTAAACTAGCTGGCAAATCCTAGTCCACAAGTTGGTTTGAAGTCGGAGTTGTTGAGCAAGCAACTTGGTGGCCCCACCATATCCTCCTTGGCTATCCAACTGGCCTGATCTTTGCACGTGATGGAAGACCATATATAGCAGTGCAAGTGGACGGAAATTGGACAAGGATAAGCTCCTGATAGCACCGGAAAATCGCAGCAAAACCTGCACACTCAACAGCTGCAGAATTAAAAAATTGGCTAAGTCAGGAGAGTGGGTGGACTAGCTCAGTTGGCAGGCTTGGTAGGAGGGCAAAAGCTGACCAAAAATCCCTCAATTCATGGGATAAGATCACTGAAGCAAGGTCTTTCAAGGGATGAGAGAGAGGAGACGAGAGGGAGAAGAGAGAGCTCGGAATCGTTCCCAAAAGAGGCCCTCAGAAGCAACTCCAGAAAAAGCAAACCCAGAAATTCCAGATCAACCTCCAGAGAGAAAAGGGAAATTTTCGCAAACTTGCAGCCAAATTTAGCCAAAACCTTAAACTAGAGAGTGAAACTTCACTCAGAGACCTTTCCATCCATAGGTCGTACGTCCAAAATGGAGATCGGGAAGGCCTCCTAAAGCCCCCGAAACAGTGCCCTCCTGGCGGGCCAAAGAAAGTCTGAATTTTTCGAAGTGTTGAGCCCGGTTGGTCACGAGTGAGAGAAATCGAGTTTTTTTGAGAAAGTTGAGAGACAAATGAGGAAAACCATGAGTTCAAACCCAAACTAGAATACATATCGTTTGGATTGGTGTCAATTTTTTCAACAAAAGACGTCTTGAAGTCTACTTTTGGAGATGAGCTAAAACCTTCGTTGTCAGTTCTTTTTTTCTGCAGATCTCATTTCCAGTTGAAGAAGCCAACTTCCACGTGCTTCCAGAGGACAATTTCTCGGTTTCCTTGGCCAAGAAACACTTGAAAAAGATACTATGAAGCAAGGTAAGTATCCTAGATGTATTTTTGTTCGAGTTTGAACATGTTTTAATAGTGAAAAATTAAGAGGAAAACTAGTCCAAGGAACTGATTTTGAGGCTGGAATTTTTCTAAGTGTTGAGATCTCTTCAAGAGTTTTGCATGTGTGCTTTTTGAAGAGTTGTTTTGATGTGTTCGGTTGGTCATTTTCTATGATGTTTGTTGCATTTGAAAGATCATATTACCTACTTTCATTCGGATCAAGTAATGTTTCCTTAGATCTCGTATGTGATGGGTGTCGGGGCTTGAATATGAGCATGCAACCTGTTTGCTTGACTTGAGTTCAAACCCAGATTTGCAAAATCAGTTCAAACCCGTGCATTTGAGGACGATTTTAGCTTGGTTTTAGTGTGTTGTAAGCTGTGATTTCTATTTAATCTTACTCCTTGCATGTGGTAGTTTAACTTTGATATTTTAGTTCCACATAATATTGCTCATGCGTTGAGATTGAAGGCCACAAACATGGCCCGATGAAGCTGATTTGAGATGATTTGATGCACGCCAAGTGTTCGACAAAATGCGCAAACCAAGTTTCGATCTCGAAACGGTTGATTTGAGCTCGGTTATTGTGATATTCATGTGCTGTGTTGCTCCATATTAGCATAGATCGGTTTAAGGAATTATTATTAATTTTTTTAAAAATAATTAAAAAAAAAGAGAAAAATATGAAAATTTCAAAAATATCAAAAAATGTTAGATAGCATCAAATTAGGATATAAATGACATCTAGGAAATTTTCCTAATTTTAAAAGGTCATTTTCCTAATTTAATGCTATTTTGGTATTTTATAACCATTTTTGTAAATAATCCATTTTGCGTAGATTAAAACTATTTAAAGTAATTTCATGCATATTTGAATTCTCATTTTTCTCATGGGGGTCCTGTCCCGGGCGTGATAACAAGGCCATGTAATATTATTTTCTCGACTTGTATCGGGTTTACCTTTTCCGCGTTTATTTTCAAGTCATTTCAATTTCTTGGATGTTTACTTACGCGCCGCTTTTCATTAATTTGAGTGTAAATTTCTCTTCTAAATTATGTTAAGATTAGTCTAGACATTAAAAAAAAAAAACTACAAAAACATTTGCATGGACACTTAGTGGTTTCATAAAGATTATAATTGGTAA
This sequence comes from Eucalyptus virginea, assembly GCA_014182375.1. Lineage (NCBI taxonomy): Eukaryota > Viridiplantae > Streptophyta > Magnoliopsida > Myrtales > Myrtaceae > Eucalyptus > Eucalyptus virginea. The sequence continues at coordinate 4,198,312 of CM024514.1, forward strand.
TCAAGAATGTGTGGCCATTTAGATAAATAACTTTCCAAGTTAGTGGTACCGCAAGGGCGCTAATAGAAACATCGGCGTAAACAAGTCCCCGTTCTTAGAAATCTCTGGTTGCGTAAGAATCGAGACACCACTCCCGTGTCTCGATTGGTTTCTAGCCGACCCCAATAGGCTAGTGGCGACTCCTAGAAATATTTAGGTTGTTAATAATTGAAATATGAAATCCAACGTCGCGCGAGGTATGGGCTTGGGAGAGCCCGCGCCTAATTTAGGGCCATTGGTCCGCTTCTTTAGGCAAATATCCCTAAACCTTTCTTTCTTTTCCCCGGACGGAAAAAAGAGGTCGTGACAGTCGCATGTTTCCCATCCTGTAGAAACTCGTAAAGAAAGCAAGATAGTGATTTCGTTAAAATGTGATTTATTGGATTAGTTAGAATTTTCATAGAGTGAACCCAGGGAATACGTTCTCCAAACACCAAACATAGTAAGAAAGACTAAACAATTCACTTGTGCAAAAGGAAGAAAGACCGGTTTATGAGTGGAGAGAGTGTACAACAAAAGCCCAATATCTTCATAGGAAGATTGTCGAGAGGTAGCCAAGTCTAAGTCTATTAATATATTCAATTAAACCTACGTTCATTTAAAAACTTAATTCTAGTATCTTGCTTATTTTTGGAGTTCAAAAGTTAAACTATTCCGTATTGATCATGTCTAACCTTGTTATTTACTCATCATTTTCCTCTATCAACAAGCACCTTAATAATTTAATACACAATTATTGTAAACTAGTCATAAAAAATATAGTGCTAGTAATGGTAACCTTTATTCCCCATTCAAATCCCTTATCATGATGATCTCTACTTTTGGTGGCTAATTCCAACTTGCCTTCTATAATTTCATGGTTGTCTCAGTCATTCCCTTGTTAGTTCTTTGCTCAGTCAACACCGCATGCTTAGGTATCTTGTCTTTATCCGATCCAAGTTCCACCTGTGCAAAATGCGACGTGCGTGACATTACATGCTCAATTTTAATTAAACCCGCAATTAATTAAAACATAGTGATCAAGGAAAGGAGTCGCTCTTCTTCTTCATATGTGACATGCGGCTCATCATCAACTGCCATTTAACCATCTTTGTAGGAGTTTGTTTAATAAGAGATCATAAGAAATCGATTTCACATAATATTAATCATCATATAGACAGATTTGTTGCAAGCGAAAAAAAGTAGTATATGTGGCCGGCTAAAGTTTTGTTATATTAGAGGGAATTATGTAGAAATTGTTGTACTTGCAGTCAAGCTAACATAACGTGATGGCAGATTAGCTTATGGATTGCTTTCCATTAATTGGGAAAGAAACTTCTATGCTGTTTCTAGATTTGACGTATTATGGTAATTATACCCAAAATTGAATAAAAGTCCTTTTGAGTGATGGCATCTGATGTTCTATTTTATTTCAAGTCCAATATTCCATAAGTATCTCTTCGTTAAATTGTAAAAACGAAAAGGAAAAAGATATTAATATTGATGATACTAACATTTTGTTCATAAAGTTTTAAATAATGATTTTTTTAATCCATCCCTTCCCCGCATCAAGATGTCCGGCAAAGCTGGTATGAAGGTCAAACATGTCATCATCACCAAAACTAGTCGCAATCCAAAATTTGGCATTTCTCTTTGTTCGTAATATCTTGTTCGATACAAGTTCATTTTTTTTCACATGTTACTCATCTTGTACATCAACTATTCAAAAGTCTCGTCTAACCTTGTCCCTTTTTACTTATCATTTTTCTCCGTGGATAACCATCTCGACAACTCAATATACCAATATTGCGTAGTGGTCGTGCAATACCTACCTTTACTAATTGTTAAAATGTCGCCGTATTCAAATAAATCATCTATCCTGATCAACACTACTGGGCTCATTCCACTCGGGCCCCTATAATCTCATGATTATCTTAGTCAACCCCTAAAAACTTAAATTGTCTTACTCAACATCCTCCACTTCTGATCACACAAAATGCTCATTCCATTCATCGAAAAGGAAGAATAGTCGGCCTATTATGTTTTTCCTTTAAGACATGTTCGAAGTTGTAGATTGCTTGAGGAGGTGGCTGTTGGCGAGGTGGGTGATCAGGCGGGGATCCAAGGGTCGGGGTGAGAGGTTTGGGTGGGAAGGAGACGCGAAGAAAAACGTACTATGTTATACGAGGAAGATTCACATTAAACGAAAATAGAATCAATGCCATACGACACTTTAATGTCATTCAAAATATGGCCATGGGGAGTCTACTAGAAAATACTAGTACTATATAAAAATCATGTAACAACTTCATAAATTACATCGTAATTTGTGATATATGTTAACAGTACTATTTTTATCTTGCATCTAGTTTGTGCTAGAGGGGAACAATCAAACAATACCTGACTTTATAAACTCATTGTCATGCTGAAACTGATAGTTGTTAGAAATTATTGGAGTACTTGACGAAGATGAGACTGTTTCAAGTTCTATCTCATCATCAACATCATCAATCGGCGTCTCCATCGGATACAAAAGCGGTTTTGGAGGCAATTGTAATTTGTCCACATCTCCTTCAAGCATATCTAGGACTCTCTTCATCGATGGCCTATCGTTAGGGCTCAATTGTATACACCATAGAGCAACGATTATCATCTTCCTTGTTGTTTCTCTTTCCTCTTCAAGGACACCTACCGTTCCAACCTCATTTTCTTTGCCAAGTTGATCATAAACCCACAAAGGGAAGTAAACTTGACTTGAATGTTCTGCATGTGCATTTAGGTTTCTCCTTCTACCGGCCATTTCCATCAACATCATCCCAAAACTATAAACATCAGCTTTATAAGAAATGCCACCAATATCCTTATAGAATAGCTCAGGTGCCATATACCCCAAGGTTCCTCTTGCTGTAGTCAATGATACTATACTGTGATCGGTGGGATAAAGTCTTGCAAGTCCAAAGTCAGAAACTTTCGGAGTGAAACTTCGGTCTAAGAGAATGTTGTGAGGCTTGATGTCAAAGTGTAAAATTTGCATGTCACATCCCCGATGAAGATACTCTATTCCTCTAGCTATGCCAAGAGATATCTCATACATTTTCTTATAATCAAGAGAATTATCACCATCCTTATAGGAAATGTGTTTATCCAAAGATCCATTCGGCATGAAATCATAGACAAGAGCTTGTTTGGAGTAATCGAAACAAAAACCAACAAGTTGCACCACATTAATGTGGTGGATCCTTCCAATTGTGGCCACTTCGCTTATAAAATCTTGGCCGTCAGATTTGGATTTATTCAAAATCTTAATCGCAACTTCATTGCCACTTTTAAGTATTCCTCTGTACACGGAACCATATCCCCCTTCACCTAGCTTGTGTTTGAAATTTTTTGTGATCTTCTTAATATCTGAGTAAGAATACCTTATGGGCAAAAAATTGTTGTGAGCTTGTAAGAATTCTTCAATGTTTGCGTTGGTCGCTTGATGCCTTCTCATCCACCTATAGATTAGAAGTATCAACACACACGGAGCTCCAAATATGAATTTTGCTGCCAAGAGGTGGCCTGCACAAAAAATTGGCCATTTATTAGCGTAGCGTAATAAAACTTTAACACGTGCACTTTTTTGCTGCTTGATATCTTCATAAGTGTGAGGAGAAAAGGATTAGTCATACCCAAGACAAAGGCGAAATTTGAGGCTGCATTTCGCGCAACATTAACTATGACACTCCATGTAGGACTGGCTGTAAAAAGCAAGAGAATTCGTTTGAGATTACTGTTAATGATTAATTAGTATTAACAACAATCAATGAAGAAGTAAATCTATCATTACTAGTAACAAGAGAAAAGTACCAAATAAGTCATAAACCTATTGCATTTTGATACATATTTAGTTTTAAACCTTTAATTAGACTGATTTAGTTCTAAACATTTTCAAGTTTCATCAATTAAGTCCATCAGGTCAATTTAGGTCGAAATTTTTTAACATGGAGGTCGAACATCCTATGTGACATGATTGGCATTAACGTTGATATTTTTAATAATTTTTTTGATTTTTTTGATTTTCTTTCTTTCTTTTTCTTCCATGGCTTGTGGAAAAAGAAAGAAAACAAAAGAAAGGAAAAATTCAAAAAAATTATTAAAAAAAATTCGAAATTATATATATAAAATCACAGCAATGCCCATAGTATCATATAGGATAGCCGACGTCCACGTCGGCAATTTCTAGCATAAACTGATCGGATAAATTCAATTGGCAAATTATGAAAAAAATTTAGAACTCAATTTGTCTAATTTAATGATTTAAAACTGAATAGGTATAAATGCAATAGGCTTAGGGTTTTTTCGTATTTTTCCCACAGTAATAATTCACCTTAAGCCATATCCCAATTCAAAGATAAATTCATACAATGACTTTTATTCATTTAAAGTTGCAAGTGAAATATTCTAGAGTAGAAGAAGGGTGAATAAGTTTCACTTTAGTAGGTAGCACTCCTAGTCAACTTTGTTTTATTCACTCATGGAAACCTAGATGTATCACATTATTCATGAATTCATAACTCACTCACGCTCAGTACCAATTTACAAACATCACCCAATATGTGGGCAACTAATTCATCCACGCAATAGTAACCGCCGGGCAAGGGATACGAGTTACTATCAAATCAGACATTTTCCCCCAAACAAATGTAATGGAATAGAGTCCAGAAAAGCTTTATGGTTGTAAAATAAAAAGGAGCAATACACAACAATCTACTAAAAAATCTCACCACTTTACTTAAGTGACGTGGCAATTGTTCTATTCACGAAATACAATATCCAATTGAAACATGTCACATCTGTCAGTAAATTTTGACAACATCCCTTGGTAGTGAGGATGATGAAGAAGAAAGAAAGGAAAGCTTCAGGGAAAGTCAGCTTACAGGAGAAATCGTAATAGGGACTGCACCACTCCCGTCCGATTCTTCGGTATCTCAAACCTAGGAAGCAAAATAGATATCTTCTTCCTTGATTATATTCTCGATGATAGGATAGATTGACTCCTTGGGCCATCATGTTGTGGAGGTCCTTGTATGGTAAGCTCACACGATTATACCGATCCCCTTCCCTCCCCCAGGTATCACTTGATGCTAATGCCGTCATGGTTATGGTGCAAGAGTCCTTGATGTCCGTTACATAAGGTAGTTTTACAGCATATGAGTACCCCTTCATTTGGGAAATATTGGGAGATGTGTCGGCAGAATATGATCCCTCGATGCATGGTTTCGTCTCGACATAAGAAGTAGAATTAACAGATTGTGGGCACTTCAAAAAGGCTACTACCGGGGATATCAAACTATTTCTGTATATATCATATGTATCATATATATAATATGTATCATATACATCATAAAAACTGAAGTTGGAGGGCGCCAATGAGTAATGAGGAAAGGATAAGCAATTACCCTTTTGCAAACCATCATCAACTACCGTGATGTTACCGTAGAAATCTTTGTCATCATAATAATCGTAAGAGATCGACTTCACATAATATCGGCCAGCATACAGATATAGAACGGTGCGATTATTTTCACAAACTAGCTCATACTTAGAGAGGCCGCAACCTTTCGGATCGCCTTTTAAACGAAATGGATAGCTTATGTTACGAACCTCGCCGCAAGATGAAGCAGCACACAACTGATTCTTCTTCGCACCGCAACTCGTCCCTAGAAGTAAAACATGCAATATGAGCATAAATACACGGTACATCAATATGGAGCCGAGAGAATTACTCATCTCTCCACTGTTTAACGCAGGAATGGAAGTTTTAGCTTGGCAATCGTGGTGGAGGCTCAATAAAGGAATGGTTCATATAATAGAATAGATCAGTTGGGGGTCATCTGTCAATAATGTCCAAGTCAACCAGTAACACAAAGTCAAGTCAAGAAAAGCAACTTGCGTGGACCACGCATTAGTTAGGAAGGAAACATCTCTGCGGTTTCTATAATAGAATAGATCAGTTGGGGGTCATCTGTCAATGTAATGTCCAAGTCAAGCAGTAACACAAAGTCAAGTCAAGAAAAGCAACTTGCGTGGAGGACCACGCATTAGTTAGGAAGGAAACATCTCTGCAGTTTCTAGTGAAAATGAAGCATCCATGTAGGAGTCGTCCTTTGAGAAGCCCAAGTCAAGCAATGACAAGAGCCATTCAAAGTGAAGAAAGTGGAGCTTTCGTTGTCATGGAACGTCTGTGGCCCAAGGGAGAAATAATTGCTTGCACGATGCGGCAAGTGAATTAATAGCATATCAATTGTTAATTATGTGAATTTCATTATGAGGTCCATATCCTGGTCTTCATCCATATGGCCTGCAGATCATATAATATCTTTTTTTGTTCGATTTGATCTTTGCAATTAAGTACGGTTTTGGTATTTTAAGAGTAATTACAAGGCTCATGTTTTCCTCTCATTATCTTTCTAATTGGTGGGTTTCAAATATGGATATCACTCATGTGCTAGTGATGTCCATAATTTATAACGTACAATTTAGAAAGGTGAAAGGAGGATGCTTGCTTTGGAAGCAAATATAAATCTAATTATAATCATAAATGTATGCTGAATATTGAAATACACATAAAAATCAAAATAGACGGCTGAATTTAGAGTACAAGAAATTTTATTTATGAAGTATGCAATTTTCTTTTTTCGAAAAGCCCCAGCAACGTCACAGCTAGAGAAGATGGATATTTGTTCCTCGTATGACACATGCATTTCCCGTTTCAAGGAAACTCTCATTAGAGAAATTGAGTTCTCTTCTTTCCCTAGGTAACATGCGGTGAATATTGTATACAGAGTAAAGTCTCATCGTTGCTATGTGATGGGAATGTTTTGTTTATCTTCTATTTCGTCGATCCTCCAAGTTTCATTTACGAATAAACATGAGAAATGGCCTTGTTCCTGACAAAAGCATGATTAGTGGGTGTTCTCGATTTGCTTAAAGTACAATTAAGATCTAAAATTTACAAAAATCACAATTAAATTCTAAAAATTTTCAAATTAGTGTGATTGACGACTTATGTTAGCTCCATCAAATTTGGGTGGCAGAAAATATTGGCGAGGTATTTCTTTTTACATTTCGAGGACACCTGGGTGTGACATAAAAAAAGAAAAATCAAAACTTAAAAAGAAACAAAAAAGCCAAAACTTAATGGGAAAAAAAGAGAGAATGTCCTTAGGATGAAGCGATGCATGCCGATTTTTTTTTTTTTTTTTAAATCTAAACATGCCGATTACTCAGCATGGCATTGCTAGTTATCGCTTCCAATAAAACAAGAATGAGTGGCAACAGTCGGATGCATATTCATGGAGCTGAGAGCATTGATCAGGTCTTTTTTTTTTGTCTTTGGCATAGAGAAACTGGTAAAGAATTGCTGAGTATGTGTGGGGGATGCACAATATAAAAGGATTTTCAGAAAATAAAGATATGATGGTCTCTTTTTGACTGGAGACTTGGGAACCGCCTTGTCCTATATGGAAATGACCAAGTCAGTCAACGCAATAAAGGTACGGAAGGCAAGAAATTAAGGGAGGTGGACCCGAACTGAAGTTCCATTATTAGGAGAGTCGTGTCCCGACTCTAATGGAGAAAACTCAAAAGATATCAATTCACGTATGATCTTTCATTGACCTGTTACATCCACATTTCTTCCGCCCTCTCCACGGGATTGTTGGGTACACATTCCATCAACAAACAAATCAGGGACTCACATGTTTTCGTCCAAATGTCAAAACCAACTCCGCGAGAATAGCTGGGCGCCAAAAAACCCGCTATGAATCTAGAGAACACATAATTTATAATCGTTAAGTCGCTTAAGTATTTCACGATTCTAAGCAAAACATACAATTTTATCTCATAAGCTCTAACTTAGAATACTCAAGGAGAAAACTCTAACACTCCTCCGGTTTTCTCTAGAGTGAAAATTTGTATATTCTTAAGTAACTTGCCAACTCAAACTGTGAAACCTTACTTTCTTCCTTTTTTTTTATGTCTTTAATCCAAGATCAGCCATCACCAAAAGTTGGGGCTCCACTAAATTTGCTTAGAGATGAGATCCTAGTCATATAGAATACCACTTACGCTACTGAAATTTATACAAGCTCAAATTCGACACATTATTGAATAATTCTTTGCTTAGTTCAACTTTGTAGCCATGTCATCGTACTCATCATTCAAGGTGACTCTCCCAACAACCAAACAGGCACTCAACTATCATAGATGTCTATCAAGTTCAAGCTGAACTCATACTTGTTTAGAGGAATAACTCGGTCCACATGTCCGATTCACCTTGGCAAAAGCTTCTTCACAGTCACAACTTCTCTTGACATGTTATTTTTTACGCAGCAATGTCGATCCCCAATGTGCTCAATTCTATAATGATATCTTCAACTTCCACAAAACACCACACAACCTGATGTCCCATGCCAACATCATCGACCAAATCATTAGACCATATCGCCTCTTCAGCTCCTTTCATTGTCAGCGTATTTTTTGCCTCAATCATGGGCGAAATTGTTGCATCTCTTAATGAAATCTTCCAATAAACAAAGGCATAATTACTTAGAAATCGACCATTTTTCAATCCATACGAATTCAGGTACGCAAACCCAGTTATTCTCATTTGCATGCTCTGAAACATACCCCAACGTCTGTCTTCTCCAACAAAACTAAGAGGATGCACTTGACAGAATCATGATGTATACCTAAATTAATCGTATTTATTCTCCTGACTACACGTGATAGATCAAGCTTAGTATTATCTATAATAAAACTTAGACAACCAATAATACTAGCATTTGAAGCATAGTACAATGCTCCACCTCCATCTAAGTACATAGTGACAATGTAGATAAATTATGTAATGAAACAAGTAGGGTCTCAATTGCGTGTTAAGTGCCTCAATGCTTTCCTAACGTAACTCCTTCGATCATGCACAACATTATGATTGTCTTCGCTCTCTACATCTCAATATCTAAAGTTGTCTGTATTACATCAAATTATCTATTTTAATATATGTACATGAGCCTAGTCAATCTCAGACATTGAATCATGTGAGCCTCATTTGGCGTCCAAATAACTCATCAACAAATGCAATGGGCTCATAAATACCCGAATCATCCAAAAACTTTTCATCATGTTGATGTGTTATATTGTGTGTCAGCAGCTAAATTTTTTCTAGTAAACTATTCATGCATTTCATAAGAAAATTGGGAATTGAATTTGTCAATACAATCTAATTTGACCCTTAAAAAAAAAATATCGCCATTGCATAATCTTGCATTCGCATTCTTTATTGCATTTTCGGCATTTAGAGATTAGGCACATTTTTCTAGAATGGCATCTCCGTATCGAACATGGACTTATGGCGAGATCGCGAATATCTTGTGAACGGGCCTATTAGGTGAACTGACCCGGAGTTTTTCATGAATTTAAACAAGAGTTTTTAAGAAGGTTTTGGATAAGGCCCTAACATCCGGGCGAAGCCTAAGCCCATTCGGTCACTTTAGGTCGATCCCACAAGCCCGACCTCCTTGTCCATCTCTCAGAATTCATCCTCACCATTCCCTCCCCGTTGATCGAAATGGCCCTAGTTTAGGCCACTTTCAGCAAGACAATCGTGAAAGAAAAACTGAGGGAGATAATAACAAAGTGGGAACGTTCAGTCGGTGCTGGCAAGAACAGGGAAAAACGAAGAGTATTCGGTATTTGTACAGGTGAGGATAAGCCAATAGAAAAAAAAAGAAAACAGAGAAAGAGCAGAAGGTTGAGAGAAGCAAAGAGATAGCAGGGCATGGGCGCTGAACAGAGGAGGTAAGTAGAGCCTTGGTGTAGAAAGAGGCAGAGATAGAGAGAGAGAAGAAAGCGGTGCAGTTCGGAGATACAAAGGAGAGATGACAATCGGCCAAGGGGAGAGAGATATCCTCGGTCACAGGAAGCTACCGAAAATAAAAGAGCAAAAACAGAGAGGGCGAGCTCCGGAGGCAGAGTACACGCACATGCATAGCAGATAACTCATGGCACAGACATCAACCTCTCGCACAGGATTCCTGAGCAAACTACGAGAGAATTCTGGGCACACTGAGCAGTATATGCGAGCCAGAAGATAGAAAAGCCGAAGGGGAATAAAGACATGGAGAGGAAAAAAGGATTGGTGCATCCGATTCGAGGAGGATTCGGAATTCTTTAGCAACCACTCTAGAGCAGCAACCGGCTTTCCAGATTTTATCTTCAAACTGATTGCTTGTGCTAGGTAAAATATCGTTTCAGTCCTTGAAATTATTGGTTCAAAGCGTCACTCGTGTCCTTCCATCTTATGTAGATCGAACACTATTTCTTGTTGATGAGTTTTCGCACGAGAAGATCGAAAACTTCCTTCAAATGACGGCTATCACAGTACTGAGCGACGACTAAACGGGAGCTGGTTTGCGACCGAGACGCAGCTTGGTTCGTGATTGAGACGTGCCCTGGTCCGCCTTCTAGTACGCCCTGCTTTGCCTCAAGGATTGCGTGATCGAGACTGAAAATGGACCAGAAGACAGAATCTCAGCACTATTAGTTGTAAACATTATGACTTTTACTAAAATGCTGTGTAATATGCGCTTAAGTCGCCCACTTTTATTGTTCTGGCCATAATACGGACTTTTTCTAGTATCGAGGAACTAGTGACTTTATTTTCCGGGTTAACGAAATTATCAACATTTCTATAGTTTACACATTACAATCTTTAAATCGACTTACCTATGTCTATTTGCATAGTTGAAATTACCAACATAAACTGAAGTTATTCACCAATTTTTTAAAAATTAAATTATTAACTATTTTTTGGTTATAAACTTCATTTATCGTACCAACCCTGACGTTTAAATTTTTATTTTTTATTTTAATTTACCAACTTCTTTATAGGGTCAACAAGCCTTATTTGCGTTTGTTTTTAACCCCGTACATTTACGAGCTCTCACCAACTTTTCTCCAAAATTACCATATAATATGCAGTAATCAAGTCTCATTGAGTTACTAGTTGACACTAATTTGTTTTTTCCTTTGCTTTGCCAACTTTCTTGTCGTTTACAAACTTTTATTTGCAATTGTTCACCACACCTTAAATTTACTGACTATTTTTAGATATAACCAACATCATTTAGAGTGACTTATTAAGTTTTCTGTGATTAAGTTACCAACTTAATTTAGATACCAGCTCTAAATTGAATTATTTATCAAAATAATTTTTTTGTAGTACCAAGTTTTCTTCTTTTACCCACTTTTCTTATCGCTTACCGACTTTTGTTTACCTTTCTTAATTGCACCTTAAATTTTAATAACTCTTATATGATATTACTAATCTAATTTTAAGTGATTTACCAATTTTCTCAAATTAAGCTATCAATAAGTTTTGGGTTACCACAGATTTAGTTCAGTTTCCATTTTTTTTTTTTTTTGGTTCTTTCTAATTTACCAATTTTTCCATTGATTTATTTGACCAGGAAAAAAATTTGGAAATCACTAGAAAAAAATTACTCAAATGTACGAATGCAAATTTAGTCCTAAACTATTTAATTTTGCCAATATAGTCTTAAATTATTATGCAAAAATCCAATGTAGTATTTTGGGTAATTTTTTCCTAGAAATTGCTAATGTGGTAGTCCGGTCATCACTAATCGTTCTACATAACACAACATCATTGATCTCTGGAAAAAATTGATCGGAACGACTATATTGGAATCTTGTGTAGAAATTCAGGATTAGATTAACAGTAGTGCAATAGGGTTTAAGACTAATTTAATGATTTTCCTCACAAATTAAAGGATGATAATTTCACATAATACTTGCCAATTTTAATGCATTGGTGAGAAAAATATATAAAAGGTGGTAAAAGACAAATAGAATCTTTTTTTGTGAAAAATAAGAAAATAAGTTGGAAAAAAAAGTTAAATGTTGGTAACTAACTCAAATAAGAGTTACAGACCAAAAAACAAAAACCCAACTAAGAATTGGTAAGTCAAGACTATTTAGCAACTTAATCCTAAAAAAGGGTGAGTAAGCGAGCTAAAAGTGACATCTCAATAGTAAAGTTTGCAAAATTTTAAAAGAGAAAACAATAAACCTATTGTTAAGAAACTCAAATGAGAGTAGATAAACCAAAACCAATTGTCAACTTAACCAGAGAAAAATTGGTAATAACACAAAAAGGGCAGGTGATTTCCTAATAGGTGGTAACTTTACAGTGTTAATAAGAATGATCGAGACTTCTCTTTGGAATCACCACAAAATCCATCTCCTTTTTAGTGAAACTAAGATCCAATATTGGTAAAACATATTTTGTCAATTGGGACACTTTCTGGCGAAATGATATCGCATGTGCTATGCCTTGTCATTTGGGAGAAAGAGCGCTAATATAAGCATGAGACCGAGACTTTCTCGGAATCATACTTTCATAATTTAGATCACAAGAATATATTAATCCATCCATGCTAGGAAATTAAGATATCCCTCTCTTCTATTCACACGTGACCGAAATTTTTATGATATATAACCTAATTACTTCCCAAATGACCAAAGGATAAACTTCCCAGTTTGAAGCACCCATAACACATGGGGATTTTCGGCCGCTATCGGGATTATGGCCTTGACCGAATTTCTACTTCATGTGGGCTATGTCCTGGAAAATCAACTAAGGTTGGGGCTTCCCTTTTTAAACCCATGCAGCACTCAAGGATAAATCCAAGGCAATATATAACTGGAACGACTTAAATGCAATTTATGTGGACCTATAATTATTAAATGAAAATGCGAGGCATTTTCATGATATTTTTGTTTAGAGGTCAAGATCGACTTCTAATTTTCTCATGCGGTAAATAAATAAATTATGATAACCAAAATTTAGGGGGTCAACAACTTTTATTTGTACTCTTCTAACAAAGTTTACTATTGATACTTGAATATATGCAACTATGTATTATTCCGTGTATATCTTATCTATGGTAGTTTTGCTTGTATTTTGAAGTTCGATTTTTATAAAAGCTTTTATGATTGCCATGTCTATGCGTATGCATCAAATGTATATCAATGGGAAAATAGTTGATATGGTGTACATAAATAGATAAGTGAAACCGTAGTATCATAATGAAAGGAAACACTTTGATCTCTAGCAAAACTATAGATGTTGTGGTTGATCCTCTAGCAACCCAAGGCATGCAAATTGGCTACAGGTCAATAGGCATGCTGCTCTGCTGGTAAACGGATTGCAAGGGTGGGGCCGGAGAATACTAGGTTTAGGATTCGATCCCCTGAGCACTGCACACATTTGTACATAGAAAGAGGAGTGGGACAAAAAAAATTGGACTACTGTTGTTAAATTAACGCAATTGTTTTTTTTTTTTCCTGTTTAAATCCAATTTTTTAGTGAGAAATCACATTTTTACCTCCACTATCATCAATCAAATCGTCCAAATCAGAGCGGCCTCAAAGATGATGACCAAAATAGTTAAGCAGTATCAATTGAGATAAAAAAGGATGATTGTCCGAAGAGACTTGCTCTAGTCATGTGTACATATAGCGTAATGCCAACGAAAAATATAGACGGAAACATGTCTGGACTAAATCAATTTCAGCTCTCAATTGTTTTTTGTGTCTGATGTACATTCTCGGATTTCTGGCGCTTCGATGTCTGCTCTGGTCTCTAATTCCACTTCACCGCCTTTCATCTGCTCGGTTGTTCCTGCGGACCTATGTTCAGGAACCATTTTCGGCGGATCAATTCTGTGGCCTCCCTCATTCTCTCATACCACTTACAAATCTGGGTCACAATCCACATAATCTGGGTCACAATCCACATATCTTCCTCTTCGCCCGAGTGGTTCTTGACCGGATGAATCTCATCTCGACACTGAACCAAAAAAAGGGTTTGCATAACGAGTCCGATCATTAGTATACAAACTCAAACTCTGGCTCATCACAACTCATGAGCATGTCGTAGGTTTTTCGTACCTGCGATTTCATAATTGCATATAGGGGTAGCGTTCTGTAGATGCACATGAGCTGGACAAAGGCTCTGTGCAAAACATGCCACGAAAGTCAATTTGATTGATGTAGGCATTCCTATAATCGATCAAATATGGCACACAGGGATAATCGAAGGATAAGGATATGAGCAATCGGTAGCCTTACCCAATTACTATTCTTGAGATAGCAAAACCAGCCTTCCCCATGATGCAGGAGTGAAAATCATATTGGAACTGCATAGAGATACGATTCCAGTATTATATAATTGGAATTGCCCCAGTATGGCCAGAAACTTTGCTTAAACCAATGATGATAAGCTGGGGTACATTAATGCTTACCAATACAAAAAAGAAGAATATAAGCTCTAGGGAGTTCTGAAATAGCACGAAGTGAATCAAGTGGAGGACGAATTGATGACTACGGAACCAGAAATAATGACTTGGAAATTTGACAACCAACTCCTCATTGCTATTTTCACTCCGAGAACCGTCTTCTGCTGAATGCTTTTTGGCGACCATTTCTGCAAGCCGTGTTATCATGTGCTCCAGTATGGTGCCGGCAATGAGCAAAAGCTGCAGAGGAGCGAAAAACCTAGTTATATGTGGAGTCTTTTTATTTTTCCATTAGAGAAATAAACATATCTTTTCGGAAATTTACAGTATGACACGTCTTGTTGTTTAGATTGAAATGTTTCTTAGGGATACTCAGTCGATGGAGTAAATTCCAGGATGAGCAAAATGCCATATCTTCAAGGGCCAGCAAACATAATGATCCGTAATTTATCACTACTTACAGTCAATGGAATGAAAGATATCCAAAAGTACGCATGCCATCCTGCAAAAGTATAAATAAACTTGTCAAGACGTAAATTGAAATATGATATGAGAGCTTCATGAAAAAAAAAATTTGTTCACCAAGTTCTGCAAACTTCATCATCCTTCTGATGGTGAATTATATTCAGATGTCACTCTTTCTTTAGAGATGGTTGTAATGTGTAATCAATTTCATTTGTTACCAGACCATTAATATCATACGCAAACTATCTGGTCAATCGCCAGGTTCTTTGCTCTCCATGATATCAAGGGAATATCATTTCATGGACCAGAAAATATCAATTTCGGCGTTATTCGATAAGTAAACATTATAACTATCATTAACAATATAATGCTGCGTAACAAGTGCCTAAGTCACTCACCGGCCACATTCACGAGCAAAAAGATCACTGCGAGTATCCACAAGTACCAACTGCAATGACCAAAACCAGAAACCAACAAGCCAAGAGCTCAGCATAATGCACTTCCTTTTTACTACTGCTTTAATTCTTTTCACTCTCTTTAATTGAATAATTGGTGCTTAATTACGAGAAGAGTTTGGAGATTAGAAGTGACAATTTTTTCCACCACGTTCCAGAGGACGAGCAAACTAAAATAGCAGCTTTCTATTGTTCCATACCACTAAATTTCACTAAATGTTGGTCGGTGTCAATAAACTATTGGTAATAAAAAAAAAATAATGACCGCTGACTTTCGTTTTAGTAATTTACCAACATTTCTTATAGTTTAGAATTTACCATTCCTCGTACTAATTTACCTACTTTTATCAGCATATCTCACGGATGTTTCAAATATACTAACTCTCATATGAAATTACCACCCCAAACTAAAGTGAATTATTTTTTTATTTACTAGCGTTTATATTGAGTCATCCACTATTGCGTTGGTTTGCAACCCATATATATTAACTTTTGCTAGAAATTATCGATCTAAATTAATGTAACTCACCAACTTTTTTTTCTGATTATAGTATTGGCTTGCCAACTCTCATTAAGTTATTTGCCAAGTCTATTTTTCTTTTGGTTACCAATATTTTTAATATTTTAGCAACTTTCTTTTACCTTTCTTAACTACAACTTCAACTTATCAACTCTTATATGAATTTACTAATTTAAGTTTGAGTGTTCACTAATTTTCTCAATCTAAGTTATCAACTAGGTTGAGGTTCCCATGAATTTGAGTAAATTTCCAATATTTATTTTGTTCTTTTTAATTTACTAAATTTTCAATTGGGTTATTTAACTGGGGGGATAGAATTGATAAATAACTCAAATGAAATGTTGATAATTTCATATAATAGTTGAATTTATGGGCATTTTTAAGAAAGGTAAAGTTGTTCGAAAGATAAGATATTTTTTTTTTTTCATAAATAAGAGAATTTAATAAGTTGAAAAAAAAAATGTTTCTAACACAAGACTAGCAGCTAACCTAGTCATTAGAAGAAAATGTCGTTAAGCAGTATAATTGAAAGTGATAACTCAATAATAAAGTTTGTAAAATTTGGAAAAAAGAAAAAGAAAAAAGAATCAACATGTTGGTAAGTAACTCAAATAAGAGTTGATAAACCAAAATTAATTGACAACTCAGAATAGTTGGTAATCACACAAAAACGGTTCAT
Source organism: Eucalyptus virginea (assembly GCA_014182375.1). NCBI lineage: Eukaryota > Viridiplantae > Streptophyta > Magnoliopsida > Myrtales > Myrtaceae > Eucalyptus > Eucalyptus virginea. The sequence goes on from CM024514.1 coordinate 4,214,812, forward strand.
TGTTCCTTATAATAGGTCGTAAATCTGAGACGTTAATAAGAAAAGTAAATAAAAGTTGGTATTTAAAAAAAAAAAAAAAGAATAAACGCTGGTAACTAACTCAAATAAAATTTGGTTTTTGAAAAACTAAATAATAACTTAATCAGAGAAAAGTTGTTAAGTCACTTTAATTAAGGTTGGTAATTTCTTAAAAGGATTTGGTAAATTTTAAAATAAGCAGGAAAATAAATGTAACAACTCAATAGAAAAGCTGATAACTTAATAACAAAAACAAATAAATGTTGGTAAATAAACTTAAATGAAGTCGGTAACCCAAAATTATTTTGGACTTAATTGTAAGAAAATAAACGTTGACAAGTGACACAAATTAAAATTGTTAATGTCACATAGTAGTTGGTGTTTAAGCCATTGGAAAGAAAAGTAAATCATTAAAAGTCAGTACACCCAAGAAGAAGTTTTCATTTGGTTGGAGATGAGAGAAGTTAGTTATTTGATTAAAACTAAATATTGGTAACAAATCCAAGCAAGAGTTGGCAAAACCATAGTTTGTAAATTAAGACTCCGTTCGTTTTGTGGAAAAAATAACATTTCTGGAAAATATGTTTCAAGAAGCCATTTTCCAGAAAATATAATTATTTTTTGATATTTGGCTGAAACCTTAAAAAAAAAAAAAAAAGAAAATATTTTTATTGTTTGGTAAGGAAAATTTTTGCTTTCATCTTTACCAAAAAAAAAAAAAAAAATTTTTTTCAACTATTTTTCAATTTTTTTACTAATTTATTTTAAAATATAGTTTTTAATTATTTTTATATTTTAAAAATCAATTTTTTATTATATTTATATTTATATATTTTTTTTTTTTTTTTTTCCTTTGTTTTTGTCTCTTCTTCTTCAGCCGGTCCCTAGCCACGGTGACAGCCTACGACTAGTTTGAGGTGAGCTCAAGCTCGCCACTCGCCAGATCGATGAGCTAGAGGCTCCTGCTCACTAATCTGGCAAGGCCCAAGCTAGTTGATCTGGAGAGTGGCAAGCTCGAGGGGCTCATGCCGATGCCTCAAGCTCACCGCTCACTAGATTGGTGAGCTTGGTGAGCAACAAGTGGCTCGAGGCCAACAAGCTCAAAACTCGCTTATGGCTAGCCATAGCTCACCTTGGCCAGTGATCGGAGGTCATCATGGTTGGCGATTGGCCAAGACAAATTGGAAAAAAAAAAAAAAGAGCAAAAAGAAAAAAAAATCAATTTTTTTAAAAAATGAAAAAAAGAGAAAAAGAAAAAGAAAGATAAAAAGGTTAACATGGTGTGAGATAAGAGAAAGTGAGTGAAGAAAATATTTTCCTCTTTTCAAAAGTGGAAAACATTTTCCCCTATTTTAGAAGACCATTTTCCCTTCATGGAAAATGTTTTCCCAACTAATTCATTTTTGTAAAATGAACATAAGAAAATTCGGAAAAATTTTCCTAGAAATTATTTTCCATAAAATGAACGAAGTCTAATAAAAAAATAAGTTTGGTAATTACTCTAATTAAGGTTGGTAGTTTATGAAAATAATAGTAAATTTAACGAATCGGTAAGCAAGAAAATTAAAAGTTGGTAATCGGTACAATTAATATTTGTATTTCAATAGTTGGTAACTTTAACTGGGTTTTAACTAAGGCTAATAACAGTTGATAACTCAATAGAGAAGTTGCTAAATTTAAAAAATGAACAATTGCAAGATTGTAAGCAACTCAAATGAGAGATGGTAAATCAAAAATAGTTGGTAGGCTAATGAAGAAAAGCTGGCAAATCACATAAATAAATAAAAAAAAATTGGTAAATTCATATAAGAGCTGATAATTCAAGACATTTGTAAGAAAGATGAAAAAAGTTGGTAAAAAGATTTATAAATAAAAAAAAATAAATGTTGGTAAATAACTCAAAAAAGTTGATAATTTAATCAAATAATATAATCAAAAAAAGTAATAGTAAGTTACCAAAAAATATTAATAAATTCATAAAAGAGTTGGTAAATTTGAAATGTTAATAAGAAAGGCAAAATTAAAGATTGTAAAAGATAAGAAAAATTGGTAATTTGTAAACTATCAAAATGAGTTAATAATTTCATAAAAGTATCGGTGAATTACCAACGAATTACCCAAAAATTAGGATACAGTTTTTCTTTTTTACCAAAAGATTTTTTAAACTTATCAACTCTTTCATAAATCCATTGACACGAAGAAATAAATACGCTTTTTCAGATTAGAAAGAGAATAGCAAAAGTGTGAAATAGATTTCCTGCTTGTCAATATAGTTAGATGCCTCCTTTCTCCTTTTCCATCATTTTCTATTCCATTATTTGCTTGTCGAGATATTTTCCAAAATCAAAAGAACGCTTAGGCTAACTAATTAGTAACTACCTGATTCCAACAATTTTCTCAAAATCCGTTCTCACGACATCGATTATGTAGCTGTGAAAATCTTCCCCTTATCCAAATCGTGCCTGTGGAGAAGACGGAAGTTTTGCGTAAAAGCACTTTCTTGAAATGGGGCATGAAAAGAGTTATAGTTTCCGGAAGAATGGCATACCATAAAATTCAAATGAAGCGCCTGATACTCGAACTCGGTTACAGAAGGATGAAACTGCTTGAAAAAAGAACACTGCAACATACAAATGTATAAAGAGAGATCTATAGCTCAACATGAACTTCTCCAATGAAGAGTGTTGTCGCATTATATATCAAGAGACTCATAGAGACTATTACCATCCAGCCAAGCAGTTTCGATTTATTGTCTAAAGAAAGACAACCTCCGTTTTTCAGTTCCTTATTTTGTAATTCTGCAGCTCCAAACCATATACATATGACCACCTTAGTCAGATTCATGAAAAATGGAGATGCTTCATACCGGAAATTTGAGAACCAAATAACTGTATTGCAACTGTCTTCGATTACCGTGTCGCAGGTTGCGATAAGGGTTGCTCCCGACATCTTGATCTTGATCGGTCGAATTGTTCCATCGATGTATCTAATGAACATGGCAATGAGCAAGGTGAGTGTCATCAAAGTGGTCCAAGATTACTTTTGGAGAGATATAGAATGGAGTATACATGCCATACCTTCCAATATCCAAGCACTATCTTGAACACACACAGGATCACGTGGAAGGTAGCTAGCACAAATATAAAGATGTCCAGGTGATGGAGTGCTTCAGCAGTCAGCAATGGCACCTTCCCCTGGAAAATTAAAAGTTGCACCAAAATGTCCTTTGTGAGACCTTGTATATTTTTCTCATATTATTCTCTCTCTCTCTCTCTCTCTCGTGACATTATAGATGTGCAGAGACTAAGTTGTGTGATTTATTAAAGAATGTGTTGGATTATTGACGGATGTTTGGAATAACGCATGATCAGATTATTTGACATGTTCACGAGGCAGCTCGTCATGCTATTGTATAAACAGATTAATAAACTGGCATACATATCCTGAACATTACTTAATGTCATCTCCTCGTTAGGGGAAGGACAATACACAAAAATCAGAATGAAGACAGAGCCCTGAGGGGCGGGGCTGGACAATAGAATCACCTTTTCACTGCAGAAATCGGTTGAAGCAGAAGCTTCATTGAGGAGGCTGCGTCCTCGTGTTCTACCGGTGGTGGAAGAAGGGCCGGGCTTCTTGCAAGGAAGCCACACGTTGGCAAGCCTCTCCGGTATGCAAATTTTCTCTATTCTCGTTTGGAACACCGCCAGGAGCAGCGATATGAACCCCAGCAGCATCAACTCTGCGCCACCACCAACGACATAAATGTCAAATTCATATTTGCATCCGTCTGAATTTGGCGCTGTCAAAGGAGGGGGCCAAAAATAGATCCCTCACCTTCTTTGATCTTTCTAAAGGCACCGACAAGCGTCTTCCATTTGGACTTCTGTAAAAGCTGCGTTAACTCAACGGTAAACTCAAAGTTAAGTAAGACAAGCATTCTTTGATATCAAGAGGAGTATTGGAGCTTAGTCTTTAGGAAGGTGATACGAGCGAAAAAAAGATGGTCACCTGGCTGACACAAAGTAGGATTTTATCGACAGCAAGAGAAATCAGGACTATACTGAAGCAAACTAGAGCCACCACCCACGACGGCATGAACTCTAACGTCTTACCCTCTACTCCGCTATTCGCCATTCTCTCTCTCTCTCTCTCTCTCTCTCTCTCTCTGGGTGTTTTTGATGTACCTGCCTTCATGTCCACACGTACCCGTATATATAGGATGACATAGATGCGCAAACACGTAAGCAAGTGCGATTCTTTATGACGAAGATGGACTTAATCAAATAGAAACATGGCAATAAAAACATCAAAATTGCTCTTCCATTATCTCGAATAAAACTATGTATCATATTGAGACAAACCTCATCTGGTGAAAAGAGATCTTTTTTTACCTTCTGTTTTTATTGATTTATTTATTTTTCTTCTTGGAACGGGAAAAGGCGATGTCTTTCAGTCGACAATGACCGTCAAGAAATAGTAATAACTCTCGTTGATTCCAGCTAGTCACTAACAAGCGGGAGAGAGACTAGCGTTGGTACTTGTAGGGAGAGAGAATTCACAAACGTAGCCGCCGATGCTAGCAACACTCTTTGCCTCAATTATTCTCGTGTGACCGAAACAGAGGATTAACATAAAATGACCTAGATAAAAAAAAAAAAAAAAAAAAGAAATGTACGGTAATACATCAACAAATACAGACATAAAAATATACAAGTAGTTACAACTAGAGATGAGCATTTTCATGTTTTGTATAGATTCCACCAATAACTTAAAACGTATCCGTTGAAATAGATTACTCATTTTTTGGAACCTAGAAGCTACCATGTATACTTTAAAACCCAGAATCTACTTTGTCATAGGTTTTAGGGTTGATTCTAGTATCTACATAAGTTCCACATGTATTATTAATTAAGTGACTAAGCGATTGTAGTGAATCATCATATTTAATGGCCACCACTTGCTATTATAATCCACTGATCACAACTTACATTTAGACACACAAAAGATATGAAATATTAACAAAATAAAAGTCTTAGTCATAAAATGGAAACACAAACTAGTGATTCCAAATTATACACTCATCATCAAATGTCATGAAATACCATAGGATTGCACAAAGACAAACCAAGAAAAACACAAAAACTAGTTCCAAATTCTAGGTCCTATCTACCTAGAATCCGAAATTCGAAACCTATTATGCATATTCTGGAATTTGGAACTTCTACCGGTCCAGTTCTCTACTTTCAAGTTAAAATCTAGAACATGCTCACCCCTAGTTATAGCTATATCAAAGAATAAGATATGAGTATATTAGACCTTGGACAACTATTTTTTATCTATGTGTAACCTAGAAATAATTATCATGACTCACCCCATTGGTGGTGGCGTGGTTTGCGCTCTATCCCTCTTTCCGAAGGGAGCGAGTTCGAATCCCCGCGTTCGCTTGTGCGACTAAACTGCGGTCCGTGGGAGGTGGGTCCCTGTAGGTCACCCCGAGTTTACGCTGCCGGTTACTGGCTGTACGGCGGTTCCTGGATCATTAAAAAAAAGAAAACAAAATTTATCATGTAACCACAACAACAAATAGTTCGAGAATGATGACTTCAAATAAGATATCACTCCCCGAGAAGCACTTAGAGATTATTTGGTACAACTTCTGCGTGTTTCGACATTTTTAGGTTATTTGGCATACAAGGGACAGTTTTAACATCCGCATGATATTACTATTCTCAATAACTTTTAAGAAGTCTCACTCGATTCAAGGGATTGTACGTTTGAAACGGACATGGTAAGAACCCTCACCAATATATCAAACGGACAGCTAATCAATTGCATGATCATGGTTTGGGACGTATCAAGTTTGTCACTGGGGTGCGTGGGGTTCGACCTCATTGAATTGGGGACCACTCTTAAATAGCGAATTGATATTTAGCTGTGATTGTATGGAGATGGGGTAATTGACTTGACTAAGTGGATGAAGAGATATGTGGCGTGATTAAAGTTCTGTTTTTATTTTTTATTTTTTATTACGAAAAATAAATAAATAATTTTTGAAAAATATTAATCTAAAAATGATTATTTGTATAGTTTTTAATAAAAAGCCAATGAAAATATTTTTATAATTGACAAAAATTTATATTTGAATATATTCGTGAACAATGAATTTTTTTACATTCATTCGCTTTTGTAAGCATTTCCAATAATCAATTTTTAGGAAAATATTTTCCAAATCATTCATTTTTTACAAAACAAATTGAGCTTAGCTGAAGCTACTCAAGTTGAGCAACATCTTGTTACACACATTGGATGGTGTAGTTGGTATCATAACCTTGCATTTTCTAATTTATCCTTACCTTCTAGATAATTTCCTTAATCACAGATACAACATTTCAAATCAGTTTTATAACTTTTCGCTCAATATATTATTGTACTTTTGTTATTATAAGTTAATGTATTTTTTGCTAGAGTTATTATACGTTAATGTGCTTCAAAATAAATTGATAAAGTCCTTTCGTGGAGAGTTCGTCCATTAGTGAGATACTATGCCCCATTCGAGAGTTGTATATTTTAAAAGACATGACAATTCGCTCAAAAAATGTGTGTTTCAACATATCTATTTTTTTACCATTAAAAAATATTTTTTAACAAACAGTTACGAGAAGTTCGTTCATATTCAAGTTAGTCTTTATTCATCTATTTGTACTTGTTTATAATACTAACATTAGGAAACAATCACATCACTTTAAATTTTCCTACCATTTAAGAAATTACCACTACGTTACCTTTCATTCCTACGATTTATGTATTCTTTCACATTTAAATTTATATTAAATTAAAGCCACCATTTCTCGCTTACCTCCTTCCATATATTGATTTTCAATTTTCAATGCTTTTTTGGGCAAATAATCTATTCATTATTCAAACACTAAGAGAGTTTGAATGACTTGGATATAGTTATAATCTCTGTTAGATGATTTGACCATAGTAAAATCTTTTGCTACTCTGCCCGTGGACGCTGGTCACTTCAACTAAACTACATTAATATGGTATCCAATCTATTTCCTTGTTCAGTTTATTGCATTGTATTGCTTGGTTTCTTTAGCAACAGTTCTAATGCATTTAAGATGAATAATATGAGGATCCCGAATAATGATAAGATGTCGCTCCTCGAAGAGTATTTAGAGATCATCGACACAGCTTTTGTGCGGTCGTTGCAGTCATGAAAGAAATGGTGTTTTGGCTCTTATGTTATTTGGCAACATGTGATGGTCGCAACGCCCCCATGGTGCAGTACCCTCAACAACTTCTAAGAAGCGGCCACACTCAATTTTGAGGCGTTGTGCCTTGAAAATATACATCATCAAACACAAATATCATTGCACGCATCGTAACTTACAGCACATCGCAATTGCAAAACATTACAAGGATTGCTAATCTATCGCAACTGTGGATGACTCCTTAAATAGCCGATTTAACTGTTCAATTGACAAAAATCAATGTTTTTATGGATTTATAGTCGAAAGGACTGCCTGAGAGTGACCAATTATAAGAATTGATATTTAGTTGTGATTGTACGAGAAGGAGGGAGTTGACTTGACTAAATGGATGATGACAAACGTGGCCTCACTTAGGGGTGAGCATCGGTCCAAGGTTAACCCTGGATCACTGCCCAACCCTGCTGGTCTTGGTTCGGTTCCCAGGGAAACTAGGTCGGTCCTTGGTCCTAGAATTTCTAGACTAACACTGTGTTGGTCGGTCTTCGGTCCTAAGAGTTCCGAGTTATTTTTTTATATAGAGAAAACCTTAAAATAAATGGTGTCAACAACATTAAACATCTCTTTAGTAAGGAGATCAAGTAATTTTACATTGTTTTTTAATAACTTAGATTTTTAATGTCTTTTACAACATCAATAGTCATAATTTATGAAAGTAAAAAATATTTTTGTAAGGAGTCCTCACAATGTCCAAAAAGACATAAACAACTCCTTATGGCATCATCCTCTAATATTCGTTCTCTTATGTTTTATTTGTCCTCTTAGTCTTCAATTTTATCTTCAATTTGCAAAAATCAAAAGAAACAACTTCTCCACTCGCCACTCGACACTCGCCTCGCTCGCTTTGGGTCACTCGTGCCACTCGCTGCTTGATGCTTGCTTGGCTTGTTGCTCCCCGCTCAACATTTGATGCTCATTTTGTTCAACGCTCACCCCACTTGACCCTCATCGCTTGCCTTTCTTAGCTGACCTCACTCATCATTGAATTCATTGGGTTGATACGGTCCTCGGTTGCCCTTTCAAGGAGTACAAAAAATGAAATAAAAAATTATTGGTTGGTCTTGGTTGACCTTGAAATTAGACCAAATCCATTTGGTCAATCTGGTTCTCAATCGCTTTTTTTTAAGGAGTATAAAAAATGAAATAAAAAATTATCGGTTGATCCCAGGTTGACCTTAGAACCGGACCAAACCCATTGAGTTAGTCCGGTCCTCGGTTCCAAGCTCAATAGGGTTGGTCTTTGATCCCAAAAATTAAGGACCAGCACTATGCGGGTTGGTCCTAGGTTTAGGGCAAGGTGAGTACCGGCCTAACCCGGACCATTCTCACCCCTAGCCTCATTAATTGAGCAATATAGTGTTTCAGACATTGGACGTTGTCGTTGGTATCATGATACAATATTTCAAACTCTATATATTAGTGTATTTTTTTTTTATTATAATAAACTAATGTGCTTCAAGATTTATTCGTAAAGCTGTGTCATTTCATATGGAATTGTGTCCATTAGTGAAAGGAGTATGCTCATTCAAGAGTTGCACTTTCAAAAAGCATGATATGACAGTCCATCCAAAACACGTGTCTTTCAATTTATTTTGAACAAATAGTTATGGGAAATTATCTCACGTTCGAATAAGTAATTATTCATTTATTTATACTCGTTTATAATACTAACATCATGAAACAACCACATCACTTCAAATTTTCCTACCGTTTAAGAAATTTTCCACCACGTGACTTTTCATTCCTACGATTTAAGGTATTTTTTTTTTACATTTAAATTATATTAAAGTAAAGCCACCATTTCGCGTTTACCTCCTTTCATATATTGTTTTTCAATTTTCATTTTTTAACATATAATCTATTTATTATTCAACTAGACAACTCCCTCCCTCTACCGAGCAAAAAAAATAAAACTCTCTCTCTCTCTCATGCCTTTATTTCATGCTTTCTTTTATATAATATTTATGTGCGTGTATATATATATATACGATTTTACTTCTTTTCATGCTTTCTCATATGTATGTATGTATGTATGTATGTATGTATGTATGTATAAATTACCTATTTCCTTGACGGGATTGCCTTTATTTGATGGTGCAGAGTAACCATCTACTTATTCATAAATAAGCTTTTATCTTTCTTCATATTTTAAGCCCTTCCAATAAATCATTGGATAATATGATCAATCAAGATAATCATCTCACATACAATTGTATGTACACACAAGGAATACAATTTTATATTCTTATAGACCCCTAAGTCAGCAATGATGACTAGCGGTCCACCAAAGGCTACTAATTGCGCATAGATTTTACATATTGACACGAACAGTAAATGCTCGTATCAGTCGTATTTCATTATTGATGTAGTGGACAAAAGCAATCACAATATAAAAGATAAATACAAATAGACATGTCTCACATGATTGTGCAGTGACAGAATCATCCAAACTGAGTTTTCAGAGAGAGAGAGAGAGGGGCCATTGGGTCTTCCAATCAAGAGGGAGCATAATTAAAATTTGGCAGGTATGATTAAGAAGTGGCATGAAAGTTCTGCGAGAGAGAGAGAGAGAGAGAGAGAGAGAGAGAGAGAGAGAGAGAGAGAGGGGCCATTGGGTCTTCCAATCAAGAGGGAGCGGAATTAAAAGTTGGCAGGTAAGATTAAGAAGTGGCATGAAAGTTCTGCGAGAGAGAGAGAGAGAGAGAGAGAGAGAGAGAGAGAGGGGGGGGTCATTGGGTCTTCCAATCAAGAGGGAGCGGAATTAAAAGTTGGCAGGTAAGATTAAGAAGTGGCATGAAAGTTCTGCTCCCCTCACTAATTAAATGAATTCTCCAATTCACATTGACTCTTAGGTCACTAAGCGACATGGCAAAGCCCAGTGGGACAGAGAGACAACAGGGACATCCAACAAAGGATGGAGGAGGAGAGGAATAACGAGAGAGCACAAATTTGTCAATGGCAGTGCCTTCTTGTGCAGACCCCCGAGAGATAATTTTTTCCTATAAATTGTAGTTTAACATTTTCCCATATGGACAAAATTGGAAAAACTTCTCAGGAAATGAGATTTTTGAAAAGCTGGGAGTAATTGGGACTCCACCAATCTATTGGTAAGTGACTCAAATGAAAGTTGATAAGCTAAAAATATTTCATCACAAAAAGGGTTAATAATCACTCAAACTAATTTTGGTAATTTAATATAAGAGTTGATAACTTCAACACTTTCCTAAGCTTCGCTGATAAAAGTTAATAATTTATTGAAACCATTGGTAATTTATAAACAATTAAATAAATGTTGGTAATTTAATATAAGAGTTGGTAACTTAATAATAACAAATAAACAATAAGCAATTTACCAGCAACATTTTTTCTTGAAAAAAAAAATATGAAACTTACCACGGTTTTCACAAATTTACATAAGACTGGGAATTTTTGTCCTTTTCGTTTGCAAATGGAACGAGAGAATCGTCCCACCCAGTTACATTCTATGTTTCTCCAATCTAACTACCCACGTTTTGTCTGCCAAAGCCATCGCTCTTCTAATGGTTAGAGAAAGAAAAAAAGCACCAAGATTTGGCCATAGAGAGCTTTAAAAGGAGAGGTAGGATATTGCATAGACAAATTTACATGTTGTCAATGTTGAATTACAGTTTTGAATATTTAAGCGAGAAGTCCTGGACATATTACAGAAACCGAGCTCATTAATGTATCTCCTTTCGACGAGATATGACTATGCTTGTATGCTTTGTCCGCTTGCAATAGTACTAGAGTGCTTTAGCTTTTTCTATGTTTTATTTCAAGAATAGTGTCAAAAAAGTTCTAAATCTTTCATATTGGTGACAATTCAGTCCCAAATCTTTTATTGGTGCCAAGTTAGTCTCAAACATTTTGATTTTGTGACAATTCAGTCCCAAATCTTTTATTGGTGCCGAGTTAGTCTCAAACACTTTGATTTTGTGCCAATTCAGTCCGTCCGATTAATTTTGGCCAGATTTTGCTGACGTGGACACCAATTGGCTAACGTGGCACGACCAAAGCAAACGTTGACAACTTTTACTAATATTTTGATTTTTTTTCAATTTTTCAATTTTTATTTAATTTATTTTATCTTTTCTTTTCTTCTTTCCTTCTCCTCCTCCTTACTCCAGCCAGTCGTTGGACCTTGACGATCGGCAAGAGGCGATGGCTAGCGAGCCTTGCCAAAGGTCCTGAGGTTGCGCCTACAAGGCCTACAAGGGCTTGAGCCCTTGCCAATGGCTGGATAGGCTCAACCTTGCCAACTTGCTAGCCCATTGCGATGCTGCCCTCATGGCTTGGGCCTCCACAAGCTAGCCTCACCGAATTTGGCAAGGTCAAGCCTCACCATGGCAAGCGAGGGCGAGTCTCTCCCTAGCGCGAGGCCACCCTCGCAGCCTCTAACGAGGACTCGAGCCTTGCCAGTGGCCGGCGAGGTTGAGCTTGCCGGAAGTCACCTCTAGTTGGTTGTCGAGGTTCAACGACTGGCTGGAGTAAGGGGGAGGAGAAGGAAAAAAGAAAAATAAAAGGAAAAATAAAATAAAGTAAAATAGTAAAAAATTAGAAAAAATATTAAAATATTAAAATATTATTAAAAATTACTCACGTCAGTACCCATTATGCCACATCAACCGATGGGCATCCATGTAAGCAAAAACCGGCCAAAATTAGCTGGAATGACTAAATTGGCACCAAGATAAAATGTTTAAGGCTAAATTCATACCAAGTTAAAATGCTTATGACTAAATTGGCACTAATGCAAATGGTTTAGGACTTTTTTTAACACTTTTCCCATTTTATTTCACCTTGGAATATGCCTGTTTGGGACACACCTGTTTACCAGTGAATTTCCTTTTTCAGCCAAAGGACACAAACGGTTAGTCTAAACTTGTCGGATGAAACTGACCCCAATAAAGAGTAAAGGAAAAATATGGAAATTCTTTTTCAGTAGAAGCATATGGATACAAATTCATTGAAACACACAACAAGTTCGAGAAAAATGTCCAAAAATTCCTAAACATATTGTAATCTAACCGTAAATCTTTTAATTTTGCCAATTGAATAAATCTTTTGACTTTTTGCTAATTGAGCCAAACCAATCGATTTTGGCCATAGATCACTAACATGAGTATTAGCCATGGCACATAAGATAGTCTGCATTGATAGGGATAGTTTTTAATAATTTTTTTTGAGTTTTATTTATATTTTATTAATTGTTTTTTCACGTATACAAAGTGGAGTATTTGTTCTCAAACCATGGACCTTGAGTCAGACTTTGACTCGGTCAACACATTTTATATTTTCATATATCAATTTAAGTCAAGGAAAGAATAAGAAGAAATAAAAGATACCGAAATCTTTCCTTGCAAAGTGTCTAGATTCGGTATACAATTGCAAGAAAATCGATATTAAAAGTAAGAAAGAGAATTTGAACCACAAGATTTTATCCTGGTTCATCTTTGAATTAGGGCTATATTTAGCAAAAGATTCCATTATAATTAGCGCATCACACATCTCTGTTACATCCCTTAATTTCAAGAGAATGAGATTATATACTCAGTAGCTATTCATGAGCCTAAGCCTAAATTACCAATAAGATATGAGCTCAAACTATTAAAATTCTCTACCGACTCAAGGGCGCTACGTCGACTCCCGCAAGATCGGAATTCTCATGCTATCTTGTTGATGAGAAATATAAACCACACCCTAATTCAATGTCAATTTGGGTTATTTGTGTGTTATATCTTTATATATTAATTTAATTGAGGGGATGTTCTTTTATGTATTCTTGGATTGGTGCGGCTATGAAGAAGGTTGTTTGGTGTGGCTTGTTCGACAAATTACATCTAGGAGAAACTGAATAGTGTTTTAGAAAATATTGTCATAAATTTTCGTGTAATTCCTCTATGAGATTGAGATATTATTTTGTGAGAAACTGTTGGGCTAAACATTGCATGATTTATCAAATATAATTGGAGATGGGGAACTATTGAGAGTATTTGAGTGACTAAAGTATAGATGTAACCTCCGTGTATTACTTCATCTAGGGTGAAATGTTTTACTACTCCCCCAAGAATGTAAGTCATTCCAAATAAACCACATTAATTTTGAGTCCGATCTGTTTCCTTGTTTCTTCTATTACATTTCATTGCTTGGTTTTGGCAACAGTTCTAATGCATTTAAGATCAATAATATGAGAGTCACGATTAATGATAAGATGTCGCTCCTCTTCGAGTATTTAGAGATTACGGGCACACCTTTTTTATGGTTGTTGCAGTCATGAAAGAAATGGTGTTTCGGCTTTGATTGCAAGCATGCGACGGTCGCAACACCCGCATGGTGTGGTACCCTCAACAACTTCTAAGAAGTGGCCACACTCGATTTTTAGGCATTGTACCTTTAAAATATACATCGCCAAACATAAATATCATTGCACGCATCATAACATAGTTACGACACAATTTCAAAATATTAAACGGACGGCTAATCAATCGCACCTGTGGACGACCCCTTAAATAGCCGATTTAACCGTTCAATTGACAAAAGTCAATGTCTTTATGGATTTATGGTGGAAAGGAATGCCTAAGAGCGACCAATTATAAGAATTGATATTTTGCTGTGATTGTGCGAGGGATTTGACTTGCCGAAATGGATGATGACAAACGTGGCCTCATTAATTGAGCAATATCGTGTTTCACGCATTGGACGTTGTCGCACCATGATACAAATTTTCAAAATCTATATATTATTGTATTTTTGGTTATAATAAACTAATGTGCTTTCAAGATTTATTGGTAAAGCTGTGTCTTTTCATAGAGAATTGCGTCTATTGGCGAAGTAGTATGCTCATTCAAGGGTTGCGCCTTCAAAATGCATGACATCACAATCCGTTCAAAACACGTGTCTTTCAAATTATTTTTGAACAGGTAATTACGGAAATTCTCTCACGTTCGAATAAGTAATTATTCATTTATTTATACATGTTTATAATAAGACCATATCACTTCAAATTTTCCTACCGTTCAAGAAATTGCCACCGCGTGAACTTTCATTCCTATTATTTAAGCGCTTTTTTTTTTTTTTTTTTTACATTTAAAGTATATTAAATTAAAGCCACCATTTCCCGTTTACCTCCTTTCATGTATTGTTTTTCAATTTTCATTGCTTTTTTGAACATATAATCTATTTAATATTCAACTTGATAACTCTCTCCTTTATTTCATGCTAAGCCCTTCTATTAAATCATTGGATAATATGATCATTCGATGTAACCATCTCACATACGATTATAGGTGCACACAAGGAATACATTTTTACTTTCTTGTAGACCCCTAGGTCAGCAATGACAACTAGTGGTCCACCAAAAGTTACTAAATACGCATTGATTTTTGATATTGACACGAAGAGTAGATGCTCAAATTAGTCATGATTCATTATTGATGTAGTGTATAAAACCAATCATAATAGAAAAGATGAATATAAATAGACGTGTCTCACATGATTGTATAGTGACAATCATCCAAACCGAGTTTTCTGTCGGAAGAATACTTCTCATGAGAGAGAGATCATTGGATCTTCCAATCAAGAGGGAGCGGACTTAAAAGTTGGCAGGTGAGATTAAGAAGTGGCATGAAAGTTCTGCTCCCCTCAATAATTAAATGAATTCTCCAATTCACATCGACCCTTTGGTCACTATGCAACACGGCAAAGCCCAGAGGGACAGAGACAATGGGGACATCCAACAACGGATGGAGGATGAGAGGAAGAACGAGAGAGCACAAATTTGTCGATGGCAGTGCCTTCATGTGCAGACCCCTGAGAGATAATTTTTCCTTGTAAATTGTAAATCAATATTTTCCCATATGGACAAAATTGGAAAAACTTCTCAGGAAATGAGACTTTTGAGCTGAAAGCAATTGGGACTTCGCCAACCTGTTGATAAGTGACTCGAATGAAAGTTGATAACCTAAAACTAATTGACAATTTTATTGGGGAAAAAGCTAATAATCACTCATTAATTTTGGTAATATAATATAAGAGTTGATAACTTCAATACTTTCTTAAGTTTCACTGATAAAAGTTAATAATTTATTGGAACTGTTGGTGATTTGTAGACAATTAAATAAACGTTGGTAATTTAATATAACAAATTAACAATGAGCAATTTACCAGTAGAAAATTTAGATGTCAACAACATTTATTTTTATTGTTTGAAAATGTTTTTCTGTTTGACACTTGAATATATGCAACTATATATTGTTCCGTGCATATCTTATCTTTGGTAGTTTTGCTCGTATTTTGAAAGTGATTTTTATAAAAGTTTTCATGATCACTATGCCTATTTATACATGAAAAAAATTTGAGCCTTTATTCAGTTGACCCTAGTGAATTTATTCTGACCTCGTCACTGCTATTCAGGTCATGTGTACGCATCAAATGTACATCAATGTGAAAATTGTTGATATAATGTACGTAAATATAAAAGAAACTGAAGCCGTTGTATCGTTATGAAAGGAAACATTTTGGTCTCTAGCAAAACTATGCATTTTGTGGTTGATCCTCTAGAAACTTGAGGCAGGTAAACTGGCTATTGTTGTTAAATTTAACGTAATTGTCGTTTTTTCTGTTTGTTTAGTGAATAAATCACTTTTTACTCCACTGTCCACCGTCATCAATCAGATCATCCAGAATTAGAGGAGCCCCAAAGATGATGGCCGAAATAGTTAAGCAGTACCAATTGAAATAAAAAAGAATGATTGTCCAAACTAGATAATGCCAACGGAAAAATAAACGAATCATGTTTTGACTAAATCAATTTCTGCTCTAATTGTTTCTTATATCTGCTGTACAAATTATCTGGTTTCGGGCGCTTCGATGTCTACTTTGGTCTAATTCCACTTCACCAACTTTCGTCTGCTCGGTTGTTCCTGCAGACCTATGTCTGGAACCATTTTCGGCGGATTCATTTGTGGCCACCCTCTTTGATTTCCTTCTCTCATTCCAGTTCCTCATCTGGGTCAAAAGCCACATATCTTCCTCTTCGCCCGAGTTGTTCCTGCCCGGATGAATCTTAGTTTCATCTGGACACTGAACCCAAAAAGGGTTTGCATATCGAGTCCGATCATTAGTATACAAGCTTAAACTCTGGCCAATTGCAACTCATGAGCATGTCGTTGGTTTGTCGTACCTGCGATTTCATAATCGCATATAGGGGTAGCATCCTGTAGATGCACATTAACTGGACGAACACTATGCGCAAAACATGCCACAAAAGTCAGTTTGATTGATACAGGCATTTGTATAATGGATCTAATATGGCACACAGGGAAAACCGAAGGATGAGGATATGAGCAATGAGTAGCCTTACCCGATCACTATTCTTGGGACAACAAAACCAACCTTTCCCATAATGCAAGAGGGAAATTGGTATTCGAACTGCGTAGAGATATGAAGTAACACTCGATAGTTGGAACTTCACCAATACGACCAGAAACATTGCTTAATACAAATAAAAAAGGCAATTTGAGCTATATGATTGCTCACCAATATAAAGAAGAAGAAAGCAAGCTCTAGGGAGTTTTCGAACGGCACCATGAATCAAGTGGAGGACGAATTGAGGCCTACGGAACCAGAAATAGTATGTGAGAGTTTGAGGAATATGCCAAGAAAGTGAGAACGACTTATAATTTGTATATATTCAATTGTATCTTTTTACATTGTCCAAACTCCTATTTATGGTACAATGAATGTTGAACTGAGGAAAAAATAAATGAAGATACATTAAATCAATTCCAATCACAGATTGATATAATCTATCAATTACAATTGTCTACAATCTTGGAATGATATCAATCACAATCTTCGGTCCAATTACAATCTTTGGTCCAATCCTCTCATATCTCCAACATTCCTCCTCAAGCTAGTGGCTGATATATATATATCCAAGACACTAAGCTTGCTTAGCAGATATGCATGTTGTCTTTGACATGATGGCTTAGTAAAGATGTTTGCAGGTTGTTCTGTGGTTTTAGTTCCATTTGTCTTGATTACTCCTTAAATCTCATCTCGAGTGTAGTGACAATCCACTTCGATGTGTTTTGTTCTCTCATGAGATATGGGAATCACCACAAGTTTGAGTGCTGCATCATTGTCATAGAATAAGTTCATTGGCTCGTAGACTCATATCCCAAGTTTTGAAAGCAAGCCTCGTATCCAAATTATTTCACAATCAGTTTTGGCCATGACTCGATATTCAGCTTCAGTGAATGATAGTGATACGATCGACTTCTTCTTCGTCTTCCATGAAAGTAACAACTTTCCCAATTTAATACAAGAACCGATAATTGATCTTCGCCTCATAGGACATGTGGCATAGTTTGTATCATAATAAGCATTCATTTCTGAATTGCAATCTCGAGAGAGGGCCATTCCAAGTCTTGAACATATTTTTAAATATTTCATAACCTTCAAGGTTGCATTCATGTGAGATTCGTTCAGGTTATGCATAAGTTGACTAAGATTCAGCACTTCATAATATATATCTAGCCTGGTCATAGTGAGTTATATAAGTTTACCTACAAGCCTTTGATAGTGGGATGGATCTTCGAGTAATGGGTCATCAATCTTAGAAGATTATCCGGTGTCATAATCAATGGTAGTTAACTTGATGTTCTAATCAATATGAATGGTAGTTGGTTTACATTATGATAAGCTAGCTTCAGATATAATTTCTAACATAAATGTCTATTGGCTAAGAGAGATTCCTAGGTCTAAACGAGTAATCTCAATATTAAAGAAATACTTAGGAGATCCCAAATCCTTAATATGAATAGTATAATACAGATATACTTTGAGACTCTTGATGATCAATCAATCATTCCCTGTAATAAATATATCATCAACATATGTCATCAAGTAGATTAACGACGTACCTTTATCCAAGTGAAGAGGGCATAGTCATGCTTAAATTGCTTGAAACCAATGGCTATAAGAGCTATAATAAATTTTAGTAGCCTACTTCCTATTCTCACATGTGGATATTCCAAGCATCAATTGCCTTGGATTTGCAATCTTCAAGAGCCATTCTTGGCCAAGTAATAGCATGAGCATGAGGATTTTAGGAGATTTTAGTATGAAGCCCATTTAATGTATATCTCCCATTCTCTCTCTTTCTTCTCATTTCTTCTAGCTCATTCGGCCCTTCTCTCTCCTTCATTTCTCTCACTTTCTCTCATTCTCTCATTTCCCTCACTCTCTCTCTCCCTTTTTCCCTTGTTGGTGAAAACCTCTTACCCCCATTTTCTCCCTCATCTCATGCCCATTTATTTATCATTTTCCCTCTTGGATCTCACCTTGCCGTCCAACGTCCACCATCCGTTGTTCAAGCTTGCTATTTGTGTGCCACCGTCCTCACCGCTGTGCTAAGTTTTGGTCTTAAGTTGTGCACATCCAGCACCCTCACGCCATCCTCCCTCTCTCTTTTTCCTTTGGTTGGAGCTACCGTGAGCCACCAGAGGCTGCACGTCCCCTTGTTGTTGCCATTCACCACCCGTGCCACTGTCCACGGCTCTTGCTGTGGGTTATCTAGTGACCGTCCAACCACCGCCATGGGCCATCGCCACCGTCAGCCCTTTGCCGCCATTGCCATCGCTTCCCGAGCCTAGATTCGAATGTAAGTGGCTTTCTAACCCTTGTTTAGGGTTATAATTGCACTTAGAACTATGATTAGATAAATGGTAATTAGTTTAAGTGATAAGTAGATTAAAGTGATAGGTTATCATGTTAAGTGATAAGTAGTAATGATAGGTTATCATGATAAGTGATAAGTAGTAGCGATATGTTATTATGATAAATGATAGTTAGACGTAATAAGTTATCGTGATAAGCTATGCTTAGTTGCAATAAGTTATCATGATAGGCTATCACAGGATGTAATAAGCTATTATAATAGACTATTAAAGGATGTGATAAGTTATCATGATAGATTAATATAAGATGCAATAAGTTATCGTGATAAATTATATTTAAACGCAACAAATTATCGTAATAAGTTACGATATGTTATGATAAGCTATAATTATAAGTTATCTTTTGATGCAATAACTTATCTTGATTTTGATAAGTTTTCTTTATGTTATAAATTCCTAAGTGCTTAGTGTTTAGTGAATGTTAATTTTAAATAAGGCATGTCCTTATGTAATCCCTAAAATTGAAAAGTAGTAAGTATACATAGTACTCAAAGATTATAATTAAAACCCAACCGTGGGTAGCTGCGTTGGATTAGTCTCTCCCTCATCGCCGAGGTCAAGGGTTTGAAACTTGCAATTGTTGAAGCGTTGTAAGTGGGGGGCCATGGTGTTGACGTTCTGTGCTAATCTCCCCCGAGGTATAGTTATTTGGTACTAGGTGTTCTATGCGTTGTAGGGCTGTGGGACCCTAAGCGTAAGCACAGGGGCCCGGCAGATCGTCGATTACCAAAAAAAAAGAAAAATTATAATTAATGAGTTATGGAAGGTTACTTTATAAGATTAATCGTTGAAGTGTTTAAGTAAAATTGTGGTGTGATACCTTATGAGAGGGATGCATAATTACTTTGATGAATTGTTAATTGGGATGTGATCACGTGGCGACATGAATGCGTACGATTAATGCTATTGCATATGGTATGAGCTTTACATATTCTTGCATTGGCTAATAAAGAAGATAAAAAAAATGGGTTTGAGTGGTGGAATGCTCATGTGATCACATAATGGCCCAATGCGTATGATTATGCGGGGTAATAGTTCCGTCCTAATGCGTATAATTATGTGGGATGATGCTTAATGAATTTTGGATGCCCCCACATCAATAGGATGTCATTCGTGGATAAATTTCGGAACGAAACTCCTTAACTGGAATGTCGTCCTAAGGCATATGCATGTGCAAGACGATGCTTGGTCATGCCAGAAAACCGCTGACCTTCAAGTTGGTCATGGCCGAGGGTAGTTGTAATAATCTGAAAGCATGGTCTCGATGGTAGCATGGTAGTTGCTTACAGATCTGGGCTTGCAGGCATTCGGGCCTCCCTCGAAGTCTCTCGAGGGAAGCTTCCGGTGCTCGCAAGCTTTCGATCTCTCTGTCTGTCTCTCTGCTTAGGTGCCGGGACCACCTTCGCTCAAATCTAGGCTCATTCACTCTCGGACCTCCCCTGAAGTCTCTCGGTGGGAAGTTGTCGGAGTTTGCACGCTTTGACCTTCCTCGGGTGTGCCCCCCCTCTTCTGGTCTTCGTCGGGGGGCCTATTTATAGGCGGAGGGGGTGCCAATCGACGGAGGTTCGGCCACCGGTCGGCGTGCACCAATCGGCCTTGGGTGCGGTCGAACCGATGTCCCATTGCTATCTCACTTCGTCGTGCGTTGTCGTTGCAGCGCGTGGTCTGCAGAAGCGGAGGAGGAAGGAGGAAGGAAGAAGAAGAGGGGAAAAAAGGCCTCCTTGCGTGGGCCGAGCCAAAGGGGCCCACGCAAGAGAGAAGGAGGGGCTAGGCTCGTAGGCCCAGCCTTGATGGGCTGCTCTCTTTTTTATTTTTTTTGTTTTTATTTATTTTTTGTTTGTTTTTTCTTGTTTTGTTTTATTATTATTTATTATTCGAAAAAGAGGACAAAATAAAATAAATTACAACCTAATTAAAACCTAATCAAAATTTTATGTGTCAACACCGATTTTGTTGGATGCCTGACGGGGGTTCGGATGTCGAGTGGCTGTTGAGGCCGGACCGATGTTGCTAATGGAATGCCATTTTGATACATATGAATACACGGGATGATGCCATTGCCCGATGTGACGGAATGATGCCCTGTCATGTCGGAAGACCACCAACTCTTGTGTTGGCCATGGTCCAAGGGATCGTAATGATTGGAACACGTGTTGGCATTGCGCCTGGATGTCATGGAATGCGTTCTTGTTATTGGTTATGCTTATTGCATTGATATTAGCATATGTGATGAAGTAATATGTAGGGATGTGTCAATGTGAGGTAAGGTTGCATATCGCTACATGTTTAGGCTGCCTCTGAGATGAATTAGCATCCTAGTCAAGACTAAGGCCGTTGATTTGTTGAGATTTATATCTCACCCTATTGTTGTTTATTATTTTCAGGCTCGTAGTATAGTGAACTGTCATGTTCGATTTAGGGTCCCTTTGGAGATGAGAGATTGGCCTAGCGTTAGTAAAGTTTAGGTTAACCTTGACCCACTGTTGTTTTTGATGTGTTGGTTGGAAGTTGCCAGTATAAGGGCTTGTAATTACTAAGCTTCCTCAAATTAACCATAAATAAATAAAATTCGTGCTTTTGGAAATTTTCTTATGCTTGTTTGCTATCCCTGTTATTTGTTGATTGATTGGATGTTTATGTTAAATGCTTCCGCTTGCATTTAATCGAAAAATAAAAAGAGTGAGTCAACGATACGTTCTAGGACATCGCAATTTATTCGACCATTGAGGGATGCTTGCGCGCTCGGGGGTTCAAGACATGACAAACTCAATAGTAAAGTTTGTAAAATTTAACAAAGAAAAACAATAATCATGTTGGTAAGAAACTCAAATAAGAGTAGATAAACTAGAACCAATTGTCAATTTAATAAGAGAAAAGTTACTAATGACACAAAATGGATTGGTGATTTCCTAATAGGTGTTAAATTTAAGGTGTTAGTAAGAATGATTGAGACTCCTATTTGAAATCGCCACAAAACCCATCTCCTTTTAGTAAAACTGAGAACCATTGTCGATAAAAGATATTTCGTCAATTTGGACACTTTCCAGCGAAACAGTATTGTATGTGCTATGTCTTGTCATTTGGGAGAAAGAAATATAGGCATGAGATTGAGGCTTTCTCGGAATCATACTTTCCTAATTTAGATCACGAGACTATATTAATCCATACATGCTAGAAAATAAAGATATCCCTCTCTTTTATTCACATGTGACTGAAATTTTTATGATATATAACCTCATTACTTCCCAAATTGACCAAAGAATAAACTTCCCTAGTTTAGAGCACCCATAACACATGGGGACTCTCGGCCACTATAGGGATTATGGCATTGACCGAATTTCTACTTCATGTGGGCTAAGTCCTCGAATATCAATTAAGTTTGGGGCTTTTTTTTTAACCCATGCAGCACTCAAGGCTAAATCCAATGCAATTTATGTGGACCTATTATTATTAAATGAAAATAAGAAACATTTTTATGATATTTTTGTTAAGGGGTCGAGGTCGACTCCTAATTTTCTCATGCGGTAAATAATTAAATTATGATAACCAAAATCTAGGTATCAACAACTTTTATTTTTATACTTTTCTGACCAAGTTTTACTATTGGATATGAATATATGCAATTCTATATTATTCCGTGTGTATCTTATCTTTGGTAGTTTTGCTTGTAATTTTGAGGTTGATTTTATAAAAAATTTCATGATTGCTATGTCTATATGTATGTATGCATCAAATGTACATCGATGTGAAGATGGGTGATATGGTGTACATAAATAAAAAAAGAAAATGAAACCGTAGTATCATTGTGAAAGGAAACGCTTTGATCTCGAGCAAAACTATACATGTGGTCGATCCTCTAGCTCCCCAAGGAATGTAAATTGGCTACTGGCCAACGGGCATGCGGCTCTGCTGGTAAAGGGATTGCGAGGGTGGGGCCGGAGAATACTAGATCTGGGGTTCGATCTCCATAAACACCATATACATATATGTACATAAAAGAGATGAGTGAGACAAAAAAAAATGACTATTGTTGTTAAATTAACGTAATTGTTTTTTGCTATATAAATCCGATTTTTTTAGTGAGAAATCAGATTTTTACGTCCACTGTCATCAATCAAATCGTCCAAATCAGAGTAACCTCAAAGATGATGACCAAATTATTTAAGCAGTACCAATTGAGATAAAAGAGAATGATTGTCCGAAGAAACTTGCTCTCGTCATGTGTACATATAGCGTAATGCCAACGAAAAAAGTAGACGGGAATATGTTTGGACTAAATCCGTTTCAGCTCTCAATTGTTTTTCGTGTCTGATGTACGTTCTCGGATTTCTGGCGCTTCGATGTCTGCTTTGGTCTCTAATTCCACTTCACCACCTTTCATCTGCTCGGTTGTTCCTGCAGACCTATGTCTGGAACCATTTTTGGCGGATTCATTTTTGGCCACCCTCTTTGATTTCCTTCCCTCGTACCAGTTCCAAATCTGGGTCACAATCCACATATCTTCCTCTTCGCCCGAGTGGTTCTTGCCCGGATTAGTTTCATCTCGACACTGAACCAAAAAAAGGGGTTTGCATATCGAGTCCGATCATTAGTATACAAACTTAAACTCTGGCTTATCACAACTCATAAGCATGTCGTAGGTTTGTCGTACCTGTGATTTCATAATTGCATATAGGGGTAGCGTTCTGTAGATGCACATGAACTGGACAAAGGCTCTGTGCAAAACATGCCACGAACGTCAATTTGATTTATGTAGGCATTCGTATAATCGACCTAATATGGCACACAGGGATAATCGAAGGATAAGGATACGTGCAATCGGCAGCCTTACCCGATTACTATTCTTGGGATAGCAAAACCAGCCTTCCCCATGATGCAGGAGTGAAAATCATACTGGAACTGCATAGAGATACGATTCCAGCATTATATAGTTGGAATTGCCCCAGTGTGGCCAGAAACTTTGCTTAATACCAGTGATGATAATCTGAGTATTAATGCTTACCAATACAAAAAAGAAGAATATAAGCTCTAGGGAGTTCTGAAATAACACGATGTGAATTAAGTGGAGGACGAATTGATGCCTACGGAACCAGAAATAACCACTTGGAAATTTGACAGCCTCCTTTTCACTTTTTTTTTTTTGGGCGACCTCTTCTGCAAGTCGTGTTATCATATGCTCCAGTATGGTGCCGGCAATGAGCAAAAGCTGCGAGGAAGCGAGAAAGCTAGTTAGATGTGGAATCCTTTTATTTCCGTTAGAGAAATAAACATATCCTTTCGGAAATTTACAGTATGACACGTCTTGTTGTTTAGATTGAAATGTTTCTTTGGGACACTCAGTCTCTGGAGTAAATTCCAGGATGAGCAAAATGCCATATCTTCAAGGGCCAGCAAACATAATGACCCGTAATATATCACTACTTACAGTCAACGGAATGAAAGATATCCAAAAGTACGCATGCCATCCTGCAAAGGTATAAAAAAACTTGTCAAGACATAAATTGAAATATGATATGAGAGCTTCATGAAGGAATTTTGCTCACCAAGATCTGCTACTGGAAAATCTTTAGTTAATAGACATTTGGAACAAAATGCGTTGAACTTCATCGTTCTTCTTATGGCGAATTATTTTCAGATGTCACTCTTTATTTAGAGATGGATGTAATGTCTAATCAATTTTATTTGTTACCGGACCATTAAATACCAAATGCAATCTCTCTGGTCAATCGATTGGCAGTTTGTCCTCATGCTGCCAATTTCGCCAGGTTCTATGCGCTACATGATATTAAGGGAATATCGTTTCATGGACCAGAAAATATCAATTTCAGTGTTATTCTATAAGTAAATATTATAACTATCATTAACAATATAATGCTGCGTTACAAGTGCCTACGTCACTCACCGGCCACATTCACGAGCAAAAAGATCACTGCCAATATCCACAAGTACCACCTACAATGACCAAAAACAGAAACCAACAAGCCAAGAGCTCAGCATAATGCACTTTCTTTTTACTACTGCTTTAATTCTTTTCACTCTCTTTAATTGAACAATTGGTGCTTAATTACGAGAAGAGTTTGGAGATTAGAAGTGACAATTTTTTCCACCGCGTTCCAAAGGGCAAGCAAACTAAAATAGCAGCTTTCTATTGTTCCGTGCCAAAGTTAACGGTATTTCTTTTTTTTTTTCCACACCAGTAAATTTCACTAAATGTTGGTTGGTGTCAATAAACTATTGGTAATAAAAAAAAAAAATAATGACCGCTGACTTTTGTTTTAGGTAACTTGTTAGTAATTTACCAACATTTCTTATAGTTTAGAATATACCATTCCTTGTACTAATTTACCTACTTTTATCAGCATAACTTACGGATGTTTCAAATATACTAACTCTCATATGAAATTACTACCCCAAATTAAAGTGAATTACTCACCCACATTTGATTATTTTTTTATTTACTAGGTTTCTATTGAGTCATTCACTATTGTGTTGGTTTCCAACCCATATATTTATGGGAAAAGTACCCTAGAAGTGCCAAAAGTTATGTATGGCATTCACTTTAATGCCAAAAGTTTTTGCCGGCTCACTTAAGTGTTAAATTGGAGAAAAAACGATCACTTAAGTGCCAATGGCGAGAAATTCGAACCAAATTAATTAGTTACGTGTCATTTATAATAAAATTTATAATATGACTTGGCAATTTTTTAAAAAACTCCAGTCCACTTGGCATTTCCATGTGATATATCTAGCATTGAAATGATTGTTTTTTCACAACGATTGACACTGAAATGATCATTTTAAACAAAATTTAGCACTTAAAATATCACTTTAAATAAAATTTGGTACTCAAATAATCACTATTTACAACTTTTGCACAGGATCATTTAAGAGTTATATGCTGGCTAGGCATGCTGGCAAGCCATGTAGGACTGGAAAATTAATAAAATATAGCCACATCGGATTTTCGACGACCAAAATCGGAGTTGGCACTTAAATGATCGGTTTTTTTTTTTTTTAAGTGACACTTAAGTAATCCAAAAAATAATTTTTTGGCATTAAAGTGAGTGCCATATACAACTTGTGGTACTTCTAGTGTACTTATCCCTATATTTATTAGCTTTTGATAGAAATTATTGATCTAAATTAATGTAACTCACCAACTTTTTTTCTGATTATAGTATTGGCTAGCCAACTCTCAATAAGTTACTTGCCAAGTCTATTTTTCTTTTGATTACCATTATTTCTCATATTTAACCAACTTTCTTTTACCTTTCTTAACTACAACTTCAACTTATCAACTCTTATATGAATTTACTGACTTAACATTGAGTGTTCACTAATTTTCTCAATCTAAGTTATTAACTAGGTTGGGGTTCCCATGAATTTGAGTAAGTTTCCAATATCTATTTGGTTCTTTTTAATTTACTAACTTCTCAATAACTAGGGGAAAAGAATTGATAAATAACTCAAATGCAATGTTGATAATTTCATATTTAGTTGAATTTAGGGGCATTTTTAAGAAAGGTAAAGTTGTTCAAAAGATAAGGGATTTTTCTTTTTCATAAATAAGAGAAGTTAATAAGTTGAAAAAAAATGTTGGTAATGCAAGACTAGTAGCTAGCCTAGTCATTAGAAGAAAATGTCGTTAAGCAGTATAACTGAAAGTGATAACTCAATAGTAAAGTTTGTAAAATTTGGAAAAAATAAAAAGAATCAACATGTTGGTAAGTAACTCAAATAAGAGTTGATAAACCAAAATTAATTGGCAACTCAAAATAGTTGATAATCACACAAAAACGACTCATTGTTTCTTATAACAAGTGGTAAATCTAAGATGTTAGTAAGAAAAGTAAATAAAAGTTGGTAATTAAAAGAAAGAATAAAAGTTGGTAACTAAAATAAAATTTGGTATTGAAAAATTAAATAATAACTTAATCAGAGAAAAGTTGTTAGTCACTACAATTAAGGTCGGTAGTTTCTAAAAGGATTTGGTAAATTTTAAAATTAGCAAGGAAAATAAATGTAGCAACTCAATAAAAAGCTGATAACTTAATAACAAAAAAAAAAATAAACATTGGTAAAAAACTTAAATGGAGTCGGTAACCCAAAATTATTTGGGACTTAATCGTAGAAAAGTTGATAAGTGATAGAAACAAAAATCGGTAATGTCACATAGTAGTTGGTACTTAAGCCATTGGAAAGAAAGGTAAATCATTAAAAGTCGGTACACCCTAGAAGAAGTTTTTGTTTGGTTGGAGATGAGAGAAGTTAGTTATTTGATTAAAACTAAATATCGGTAACAAATCCAAGCAAGAGTTGACAAAACCATAGTTTGGTAATTACTCTAATTAAGGTTGGTAATTTCTGAAAATAATAGTAAATTTAACGAATCGGTAAGCAAGACAATTAAAAGTTGGTAATTGGTACAATTAAGATTTGTATTTCAATAGTTGGTAACTTTAACTGGGTTTTAACTAAGGCTAATAACAGGTAGCAACACGATAGAGAAGTTGCTAAATTTAAGAAATAAATAATTGCAAGTTGTAAGCAACTCAAATGAGAGATGGTAAATCAAAAATAGTTGGTAGCCTAATGAAGAAAAGTTGGTATAGCATATAAATAAATAAAAACTGGTAAATTCCTATAAGAGCTGATAATACAAGACGTTTGTAAGAAAGACAAAAAAAGTTGGTAAAAAGATTTATAAATTAAAAAGCCATATAAACATCGGTAAGTAACTCAAAACTAGTTGATAATTTAATCAAAAAAGAATTGGTAAGTTACCAAAAAATATTAATAAATTCATAAAAGAGTTGGTAAATTTGAAATGTTAATAAAAAAAGGCAAATTAAATATTCTAAAAATATAAGAAAAGTCGGTAATTTTTAAACTATCAAAATGAGTCAATAATTTCATAAAAGCATCGGTGAATTACCAACAAGTTACCCAAAAATTAGGAAATGGTATTTCTTTTTTACCAAAAGATTTTTTATACTTATCAACTCTTTCATAAATCCATTGAGACGAAGAAAAAAAATACGTTTTTCAGGACCAGATTAGAAAGAGAATAGCAAAAGTGTCCAATGAAATAGATTTCATTCTTGTAAATCTAGTTAGATACCTCCTTTCTCCTTTTCCATCATTTTCTATTCCATTATTTGCTCGTCGAGTTATATTTTCCAAAATCAAAAGAACGCTTAGATAGCTAGAGGGGAAGTAATCAGTAATTACCTGATTCCAACAATTTTCTCAAAATCCTTTCTCACGACATCGATTATGTAGTTGCGAAATTCTTCCTCCGGCCGATGCAAATCGCGTGCCTGTGGAGAAGACTGAGAATCTTCCGTCGTCTTATTGACATCGCATGCCTGTACAGAAGACGTAAGTTTTGCGTAAGCCGCGTAGAAATAGGGCATGAGACGAGTTACACGTTTGCAGAAGAATGGCATACCATGAAATTCAAACGAAGCGCGAGATACTCGAACTTGGTCACAGAAGGATAAAACTGCTTGAAAAACGAACACTGCAACATACCAAAATGTATAAAGAGAAATCTATAGCTCGACATGAACTTCTTCAATGAATAGTATTGTCGCATTATTTATCAAGAGACTCGTAGAGGCTATTACCATCCAGCCAAGCCCTTTCGGTTTTTCTCCTAGGTTAGCAAGACAACCTCGGTCTTTCTGCTTCTCTAGTAATTCCGCAGCTCCAAACGATATAGATATGACCACTTCAATCAGATTCGCAAGAAACGCAGACGCTTCATACCAGAAATTCGAGAAGTAAATAAGTCTAGTGTGAGGGTCTTCGCTTACCTTGTTGCAGTTTGTCATAGTCATCATGATTGGCCAATTTGTTCCATTGATGTATCTAATGAACACGGCAACATGGACGGCGAGCGTCACGGAATTGGTCCGATTGGTAAAGATTCAGAATGTAGTATGCAAGCCATACCTTTTCGTATCCAAGCAGTATCTTGACCACACATAGAATCACGTGGGAGGTAGCTAGCACAAATATGAAGATGTCCAGGTCATGGAGTGCTTCAGCAGTCAGCAGTGGTACCTTCCCCTGGAAAAATAAAAGTTGCACCAAAATGTTCTTTGTGAGACCTTGTATATTTTTCTCATATTATTCTCGGATTGACCTCTCTCTCTCTCTCTCTCTCTCTCTCTCTCTCGTGACGTTATAGATGTGCAGAGACTAAGTTGTGTTGATTTATTAAAGAACGTGGTGGATTATTGGCGGATGTTTGGAATAATGCATGATCCGATTATTTGACATGTTCACGAGGCAGCGCGTCATGCTATTGTATTAACAGATTAATAAACTGGCATACATATCCTTGAAACTTAATATCATCTCCGTTGTTACGGGAAGGATAATACACAAAAATCAGAATGAAGACAAAGAGCCCTGAGGGGCGGGACTGGACAATAGAATCACCTTTTCACTGCAGAAATCGGTTGAAGCAGAAGCTTCATTGAGGAGGCTGCGTCCTCGTGTTCTACCGGTGGTGGAAGAAGGGCCGGGCTTCTTGCAAGGAAGCCACACGTTGGCAAGCCTCTCCGGTATGCAAATCTTCTCTATCCTCGTTTGGAACACCGCCAGGAGCAGTGATATGAACCCTAGCAGCATCAACTCTGCGCCACCACCAATGACGTTAATGTCAAATTCATATGCGCATCAGTAAGAATTCGGCGTTTCCAAAGGAGGGGAGCAAAAATAGATCCTTCACCTTCTTTGATCTTTCGAAAGGCACCAACAAGCATCTTCCATCTGGACTTCTGTAAAAGCTGCGTTAATTCGACGGTAAACTCAACGTTAAGTTACGCATTCTTTGATATCAAGAGGAGTATTGGAGCTTAGTCTTTAGGAAGGTGATGCGAGCGAAAAAAGATGGTCACCTGGCCGACACAAAGTAGGAATTGATCGACAGCAAGAGAAAACAGGACTATACTGAAGCAAACTAGAGCTACCACCCACGACGGCGTGAACTCTAACGTCTTACCCTCCACTCCGCTGCCCGCCATTCTCTCTGTTTGTCTGTCTGTCTGTCTGTCTCTCTCTCTCTCTCTCTCTCTCTCTGCGTGTTTTTGATGTACCTGCCTTCATATCCACACGTACCCGTATTTATAGGATGACATGTATGCGCAAACACGTAAGCAAGTGCGATTCTTTATGACGAAGATGGACTTACTCAAATAGAAACATGGCAATAAAAACATCAAAATTGCTCTTCCTTTATCTCGAATAAAACTATGTATCATATTGAGAAAAAAGAGATCTTTTTTTTCCTTCTGTTTTTATTGATTTATTTATTATTCTGCTTGGAATGGGAAAAGGCGATGTATTTCAGTCGACAATGACCGTCAAGAAATAGTAATAACTTTCGTTGATTCCAGCTAGTCACTAACAAGCGGGAGAGAGACTAGCGTTGGTACTTGTAGGGAGAGAGAATTCACAAACGTAGCCACCGATGCTAGCAACACGCTTTGCCTCAATTATTTTCGTGTGACCGAAACAGAGGATTAACATAAAATGACCTAGATAAATTTTTTTTTTAAAGAAATGTACGGTAATACATCAACAAATACAGACATAAAAATATACAAGTAGTTACAACTAGAGATGAGCGTTTTCATGTTCTGTATAGATTCCACCAATAACTTAAAACGTATCCGTTGAAATAGATTACTCATTTTTTGGAACCTAGAAGCTACCATGTATACTTTAAAACCTGGAATCTACTTTGTCATAGGTTTTTGGGTTGATTCTAGTATCTACATAAGTTCCACATGTATTATTAATTAAGTGACTAAGCGATTGTAGTGAATCATCATATTTAATGGCCACCGCTTGCTATTGTAATCCATTGATCACAACTTACATTTAGACACACAAAAGATATGAAATAGTAACAAAATAAAAGTCTTAGTCATAAAATGGAAACACAAATTAGTAATTTCAAATTATACACTCATCATCAAATGCCATGAAATACCACAGGATTGCACAAAGACAAACCAAGAAAAACACAAAAACTAGTTCCAAATTCCAGGTCCTATCTACCTAGAATCTGAAATTTGAAATCTATTATGCATATTATGGAATTTGGAACTTCTACTGGTCCAGTTCTCTACTTTCAAGTTAAACTCCAGAACATGCTCACCCCTAGTTATAGCTATATCAAAGAATAAGATATGAGTATATTAGACCTTGGACAACTATTTTTGATCTATGTGTAACCTAGAAATAATTATCATGACCCACCCCATTGGTGGTCGCGTGGTTTGTGCTCTATCCCTCTTCCGGAAGGGAGCGAGTTCGAATCCCCGCGTTTGCTTGTGTGACTAAACTACGGTCCGTGGGAGGTGGGTCCCCGCGGGTCGCCTCGGGTTTACGCTACCGGCTGCCTGCTATACGGCGGTTCCTGGATCATAAAAAAAAAAAAAAAATAAACAATTATCATGTAACCGCAACAACAAATAGTTCGAGAATGATGACTTCAAATAAGATATCACTCCCCGAGAAGCACTTAGAGATTATTTGGTACAACTTCTGCGTGTTTCGACATCTTTAGGTTATTTGGCATACAAGAGACAGTTTTAACATCCGCATGATATTACTATTCTCAATAACTTTTAAGAAGTCTCACTCGATTCAAGGGATTGTACGTTTGAAACGGACATGGTAAGAACCCTCACCAATATATCAAACAGACAGCTAATCAATTGCATGATCATGGTTTGGGACGTATCAAGTTTGTCACTGGGATGCGTGGGGTTCGACCTCATTGAATTGGGGACCACTCTTAAATAGCGAATTGTTATTTAGCTGTGATTGTATGGAGATGGGGTAATTGACTTGACTAAGTGGATGAAGAGATATGTGGCGTGATTAAAGTTCGGTTTTTTTTTTTTTTTTTTTTTCACGAAAAATAAATAATTTAAAAAATATTGATCTAAAAATGATTATTTTATAGTTTTTAATAAAAAGCCAATGAAAAATATTTGTATGATTGACAAAAATTTATATATGAATATTTTCGTGAACAATGAATTTTTTTAATATTCATTTGCTTTTGTAAGCATTTCCAATAATCAATTTTTAGGAAAATATTTTCCAAATTATTCATTTTTTACGAAACAAATTGAGCTTAGCTGAAGCTACTCAAGTTGAGCAACATCTTGTTACACACATTGGACGGTGTAGTTGGTATCATAACCTTGCATTTTCTAATTTATCCTTACCTTCTAGATAATTTCCTTAATCACGAGATACAACATTTCAAATCAGTTTTATAACTTTTCGCTCAATATATTATTGTACTTTTGTTATTATAAGTTAATGTATTTTTTGCTAGAGTTATTATACGTTAATGTGCTTCAAAATAAATTGATTAAGTCCTTTCGTGGAGAGTTCGTCCATTAGTGAGATACTCTGCCCCATTCGAGAGTTGTATATTTTAAAAGACATGACAATTCGCTCAAAAAATGTGTGTTTCAACATATCTATTTTTTTACCATTAAAAAATATTTTTTAACAAACAGTTACGAGAAGTTCGTTTATATTCAAGTTAGTCTTTATTCATCTATTTGTACTTGTTTATAATACTAACATTAGGAAACAATCACATCACTTTAAATTTTCCTACCATTTAAGAAATTACCACCACGTTACCTTTCATTCCTACGATTTATGTATTCTTTCACATTTAAATTTATATTAAATTAAAGCCACCATTTCGCGCTTACCTCCTTCCATATATTGATTTTCAATTTTCAATGCTTTTTTGGGCAAATAATCTATTCATTATTCAAACACTAAGAGAGTTTGAATGATTTGGATATAGTTATAATCTCTGTTGGATGATTTGACCCATAGTAAAATCTTTTGCTACTCTGCCTGTGGACGCTGGTCACTTCGACTAAACCACATTAATATGGTATCCAATCTATTTCCTTGTTCAGTTTATTGCATTGTATTGCTTGGTTTCTTTAGCAACAGTTCTAATGCATTTAAGATGAATAATATGAGGATCCCGAATAATGATAAGATGTCGCTCCTCGAAGAGTATTTAGAGATTGTCGACACAGCTTTTGTGCGGTCGTTGCAGTCATGAAAGAAATGGTGTTTTGGCTCTTATGTTATTTGGCAACATGTGATGGTCGCAATGCCCCCATGGTGCAGTACCCTCAACAACTTCTAAGAAGCGGCCACACTCAATTTTGAGGCGTTGTGCCTTGAAAATATACATCATCAAACACAAATATCATTGCACGCATCGTAACTTACAGCACATCGCAATTGCAAAACATTAAAAGGATTGCTAATCTATCGCAACTGTGGATGACTCCTTAAATAGCCGATTTAACTGTTCAATTGACAAAAATCAATGTTTTCATGGATTTATAGTCAAAAGGACTGCCTGAGAGTGACCAATTATAAGAATTGATATTTAGCTGTGATTGTACGAGAAGGAGGGAGTTGACTTGACTAAATGGATGATGATAAACGTGGCCTCATTTAGGGGTGAGTATAGGTTCAGGATCAACCCTGGATCGACTTTGGACCGGCCCAACCCTGCCAGTCCTAGTCCGGTTCCCAAGGAGATTGGGTCAGTCATTGATCCTAGAATTCCTAAACCAATACTGTGCGGGTCGGTTCTCAGTCCTGAGAGTTCCGAGTCGGTCCAACCCTCACTATATATATACACGCACACACACACACATATAATATTTTTAAATAAATAAAATCTTAAAATAAACAATATCAACAACATTAAACACCTCTTTAGTAAGAAATTCAAGTAATTTTACATTATTTTTTAATAACTTAGATTTTTAATGTCTTCTACGGCATCATTAGTCATAATTTACGAAAGTAAGAAATAATTTTGTGAGGAGTCCTCACAGTGTTTAAAAAGGCATAAATAACTCTTTATGGCATCCGTCTCTAGTATTCGTTCTCTTCTGTTTTATTTGTCCTCTTAGTCTTCAATTTGCCAAAATCGAAAGAAACAACTTCTCGGCTCGCCACTCGACACTTGCCTCGCTCACTTTGGGTCACTTGTGCCACTCGCCGTTTGATGCTTGCTTGGCTTATTGCTCCCTGCTCGACATTCAATGCTCATTTTGTTCAACGCTCACCCCACTTGACCCTCATTACTTGCCTTTCTTAGCTAACCTCACTCATCATTGAATTCATTGGGTCGATCTGGTCCTTGGTTGTCCTTTCAAGGAGTACAAAAAATGAGATAAAAAATTATTGGTTAGTCTTGGGTTGACCTTGAAACCGGACCAAATCCATTAAGTCAATCTGGTTCTCAATCGCTTTTTAAAAAGTATAAAATATAAAATAAAAAATTATTGGTTGGTCTCGAATTGACTCTAAAACCGGACCGAACCCATTGAGTCGGTTCGATCCTCAGTCCCAAGCTCAATAGGATCGATCCTTTATCCCAAAAAAATAAGGACTAGTACTATGTGAGTTGATCCTAGGGTTAGGAGGAGGACTAGCCTAACCCGAACCATGCTCACCCATTGCCTCATTAATTGAGCAATATCGTGTTTCATACATTGGACGTTGTCGTTGGTATCTACAATATTTCAAACTCTATATATTAGTGTATTTTTTTTATTATAATAAAAATTGTGTCCATTAGTGAAGGAGTATGCTCATTCAAGAGTTGCACTTTCAAAAAGCATGATATGACAGTCCATCCAAAACACGTGTCTTTCAATTTATTTTTGAACAAATAGTTATGGGAAATTATCTCACGTTCGAATAAGTAATTATTCATTTATTTATACTCGTTTATAATACTAACATCATGAAACGACCACATCACTTCAAATTTTCCTACCGTTTAAGAAATTTTCCACTACTTGACTTTTCATTCCTACGATTTAAGGTATTTCTTTTTTACATTTAAATTGTATTAAAGTAAAGCCACCATTTCGCGTTTACCTCCTTTCATATATTGTTTTTCAATTTTCATTTTTTGACATATAATCTATATATTATTCAACTAGACAACTCCCTCTCTCTACCGAGCAAAAAAATAAAACTCTCTCTCTCTCTCTCTCTCTCTCTCTCTCTCTCTCTCTCTCTCTCTCATGCCTTTATTTCATGCTTTCTTTTTATAATATATATATATATATATATATATGTGCGTGTATATATATATATATATATATTACGATTTTACTTTTTTCATGCTTTCTTATATATATATATATGTATGTATGTATGTATATATAAATTACCTATTTCCTTGACGGGATTGCCTTTATTTGATGGTGTAGAGTAACCATCTACTTATACATAAATAAGCTTTTATCTTTCTTCATATTTTAAGCCCTTCCAATAAATCATTGGATAATATGATCAATCAAGATAATCATCTCACATACAATTGTATGTACACACAAGGAATACAATTTTATATTCTTATAGACCCCTAAGTCAGCAATGACGACTAGCGGTCCACCAAAAGCTACTAATTGCGCATAGATTTTACATATTGACATGAACAGTAAATGATCGTATCCGTCGTATTTCATTATTGATATAGTGGACAAAAGCAATCACAATATAAAAGATAAATACATAGAGAGAGAGAGAGAGAGAGAGAGAGAGAGAGAGAGAGAGAGAGAGAGAGAGAGAGAGGCCATTGGGTCTTCCAATCAAGAGGGAGTGGAATTAAAAGTCGGCAGGTAAGATTAAGAAGTGGCATGAAAGTTCTGCGAGAGAGAGAGAGAGAGAGAGAGAGAGAGAGAGAGAGAGAGAGGGGCCATTGGGGGCCATTGGGTCTTCCAATCAAGAGGGAGTGGAATTAAAAGTCAGTAGGTAAGATTAAGAAGTGGTATGAAAGTTCTGAGAGAGAGAGAGAGAGAGAGAGAGAGGGGGGGGGCATTGGGTCTTCCAATCAAGAGGGAGTGGAATTAAAAATCGGCAGGTAAGATTAAGAAGTGGCATGAAAGTTCTGCGAGAGAGAGAGAGAGGGGGGGCATTGGGTCTTCCAATCAAGAGGGAGCGGAATTAAAAGTTGGCAGGTAAGATTAAGAAGTGGCATGAGAGTTCTGCTCCCCTCGCTGATTAAATGAATTCTCTAATTCACATTGACTCTTAGGTCACTAAGCGACCTGGCAAAGCCCAGAGGGACAGAGAGACAACAGGGACATCCAACAAAGGATGGAGGAGGAGAGGAATAACGAGAGAGCACAAATTTGTCAATGGCAGTGCCTTCTTGTGCAGACCCCCGAGAGATAATTTTTCCCTATAAATTGTAATTTAACATTTTCCCATATGGACAAAATTGGAAAAACTTCTCAGGAAATGAGACTTTTGAAAAGCTGGGAGTAATTGGGACTCCACCAATCTATTGGCAAGTGACTCAAATGAAAGTTGATAAGCTAAAATATTTCATCACAAAAAAGGTTAATAATCACTCAAACTAATTTTGGTAATTTAATATAAGAGTTGATAACTTCAACACTTTCCTAAGCTTCGCTGATAA
The DNA here is from genome assembly GCA_014182375.1 of Eucalyptus virginea. Classification (NCBI taxonomy): domain Eukaryota; kingdom Viridiplantae; phylum Streptophyta; class Magnoliopsida; order Myrtales; family Myrtaceae; genus Eucalyptus; species Eucalyptus virginea. The sequence goes on from CM024514.1 coordinate 4,251,393, forward strand.
AAGTTAATAATTTATTGAAACCATTGGTAATTTATAAACAATTAAATAAATGTTGGTAATTTAATACAAGAGTTGGTAACTTAATAATAACAAATAAACAATAAGCAATTTACCAGCAACATTTTTTCTTGAAAAAAAATATGAAACTTACCACGGATTTCACAAATTTTTGTGAAAAAAAAGACTGGGAATTTTTGTCCTTTTCGTTTGCAAATGGAACGAGAGAATCGTCCCACCCAGTTACATTCTATGTTTCTCCAATCTAACTACCCACGTTTTGTCTGCCAAAGCCATCGCTCTTCTAATGGTTAGATAAAGAAAAAAAGCACCAAGATTTGGCCATAGAGAGCTTTAAAAGGAGAGGTAGGATATTGCATAGCCAAATTTACATGTTGTCAATGTTGAATTACAGTTTTGAATATTTAAGTGAGAAGTCCTGGACATATTACAGATACCGAGCTCATTAATGTATCTCCTTTCGACGAGATATGACTATGCTTGTATGCTTTGTCCACTTGCAATAGTACTAGAGTGCTTTAGCTTTTTCTATGTTTTATTTCAAGAATAGTGTTAGAAAAGTTCTAAATCTTTCATATTAGTGACAATTTAGTCCCAAATATTTTATTAGTGCCAATTTAGTCTCAAACATTTTAATTTGTGCCAATTCAGTTCATCCGATTAATTTTGGCTAAATTTTGCTGACGTGGACAACAATTGGCTAACGTGGCATGACCAGAGCAAATGTTAACAACTTTTACTAATATTTTAATATTTTTTCAGTTTTTTATTTTTTATTTAATTTATTTTATCTTTTCTTTTCTTCTTTCCTTCTCCTCCCCTTACTCCAGCCAGTTGTTGGACCTTGATGACCGACAATAGCAATGGCTGGCGAGCCTTGCCAAAGGTCCCGAGGCTGCCCCTACAAGACCTACAAGGGCTTGAGCCCTCGCCAATGGATGGATAAGGGCAAAAGAACGCTTCAAGTACCATAACTTTGCTCAAATAGACACTTAAGTGCCATAACTTACGAAATGTACACTTAAGTACCACATTCAAAGAAAAACGGATCACTTAAGTGCCACTCTGCCAAAGTCCATCCAAAGGCTGACGTGGTATTTTTCCGACAAAGTGAGCTCAAAACAACGCCGTTTTGCACGCCGATGTGGCCAAATAATGCAAAAACGGCGTCATTTTGGACCGACGTGGTAAAAAAATAATATAAAAATTAAATAAAATAAATTTAAAATTAGATTTAGTTAAAATATTAAAAATAATAATTTTAAAATTAAATTTAGTTAAAATATGAAAAATAATAATTTTAAAATTAAAAAAATTTAAAAAAAAAAAAAGAAAAAGAAAAAGGGGGGGCGGTGGCTGAGTGTGGGCTAGCAATGGAGGGGGAGAGTCGGCGAGGGTTTGCGAGCCCTCGCCTAGATCGAGGCGAGGTTGCAGCCCTCGCCCAAATCCGGCGAGTCGTGAGGGGTCGTGGCCCGCCTGCATCTAGCGAGGGTTGGCGCCCTCGCCGGCCGAGCCAAGGGCCACCGCCCGCCGGGGTTGCCCCGATGAGCGGCGGCCCTTGGCCCGGCCGGCGAGGGCCGCCGACCCTCGCCGGATCTGGGCGAGGGCTACGACCTCGCCCGATCTGGGGCTAGGGCTCGCACGCCCTCGCCATCGGTCAGCTGGGGTCGCCGGCCCCTAACCTCCGTCGCCGGCCCTTCCCGTCGACGGCGAGGAGGCAACGATGGATTGGCACTCAAGTAATCTTTTTTACTCCAATTTTGACACTTAAGTGTACCTTTTGTAAGTTATGATACTTAAGTGTTCCTTTGTGCAAAGTTATGGCACTTGAGGGGTTCGCACATCGATGGATAAAGCTCAACCTTGCCAACTTTGGCAAGGTTGGGCTTGCTAGCCCATTGTGACGCTGCCCTCACGGCTTGGGCCGCCACAAGCTAGCCTCATTGAATCTCGGCAAGGTCAAGCCTCACCATGGCAAGCGAGGGTGAGCCTTGCTACCTAGCACAAGGCCACCCTTGCTGCCTATAATGAGGACTCGAGCCTTGCCAGTGGCCAGAGAGGTTAAGCTTGCTGGCGTCACCTCTAGTTGGTTGTCGAGGTTCGACGACTGGCTAGAGTAAGGGGGAGGAGAAGGAAAAAAATATTAAAATATTATTAAAAATTGTTCACGTCGGACCCGTTATGCCACATCACCGACAAGCATCCATGTAAGCAAAAACCGGCCAAAATTAGCTGGAATGACTAAATTGGCACAAAGTTAAAAGGTTTATGACTAAATTCATACCAAGTTAAAATGTTTATGACTAAATTGGCATTAATGCAAATAGTTTATGACACTTTTCCTGTTATATTTCACCTTGGAATATGCCTGTTTGTGACACACCTGTTTACCAATGAATTTCCCTTTTCAGCCGAAGGACACGAACGGTTAGTTTAAACTTGTCCGATGAAACTGACCCAATAAAGAGTAAAGGAAAAATATGGAAATTCTTTTTCAGTAGAAGCATATGGAAACAAGTTCGTTGAAACACACAACAGGTTTGAAAAAAATGTCCAAAAATTCCTAAACATATTGTAATCCAATCATAAATCTTTCAATTTTGCCAATTGAATCCTAAATCTTTTGACTTTTTACTAATTGAGCCAAACCAATCTATTTTGGCCATAGATCGCTAACATGAGTATTAGCCATGGCACATAAGATAGTCCGCGCCGATAGGGATAGTTTTTAATAATATTTTTTTTTTTAGTTTTATTTATATTTTATTAATTTTTTTTTCCCGTATACAAAGTGGAGTATTTGTTCTCAAACCATGGACCTTGAGTTAGACTTTGACTCGGTCAACATATTTTATGTCTTCATATATCAATTTAAGTCAAGGAAAGAATAAGAAGAAATAAAAGATACCGAAATCTTTCCTGGCAAAGTGTCCAGATTTGGTATACAATTACAAGAAAATCGATATTAAAAGTAAGAAAGAGAATTTAAACCACAAGATTTTATCTTGGTTCATCTTTGAATTAGGGCTATATTTAGCAAAAGATTTCACTATAATTAGCACATCACACATCTTTACGTCTCTTAATTTCAAAAGAATGAGATTATATATACTTAGTAGCTATTCATGAGCCTAAGCCTAAATTACCAATAAGATATGAGCCCAAACTATTAAAACTCTCTATCGACTCAAGGCCGCTACGTCGACTCCCGCAAGATCGGAATTCTCATGCTATTTTGTCGATGACAAATATAAACCACACCCTAATACAATGTCAATTTGGATTATTTGTGTTTTATATCTTTATATATTAATTTAATTGAGGGGATGTTCTTTTATGTATTCTTGGATTGGTGCAGCTATGAAGAAGGTTCTTTGGTGTGCAATCCAAGGCAGAGCTTGTTCGACAAATTACATCTAGGAGAAACTGAAGAGTGTTTTAGAAAATCTCGTGGTAAATTTTCGTGTAATTCCTCTATGAGATTGAGATATTATTTTGTGAGAAATTGTTGAGCTAAATATTGCATGATTTATCAGATATAATTGGAGACATGGAACTATTGAGAGCGTTTGAGTGACTAAAATGTAGATGTAACCTCCGTGTATTACTTCATCCAGGGTGAAATGTTTTACTACTCTCCCCAATAATGTAAGCCACTCCAAATAAACCACATTAATTTTGTGTCCGATCTGTTTCCCTGTTTTTTCTATTACATTTCATTGCTTGTTTTGGCAACAGTTCTAATGCCTTTAAGATCAATAATATGAGAATCACGATTAATGATAAGATGTTGCTCCTCGAAGAGTATTTAGAGATTATGGGCACACCTTTTTTATGGTCGTTGCAGTCATGAAAGAAATAATGTTTCGGCTTTGATTTGCAAGCATGTGACGGTCGCAACACCCGCATGGTGCGGTACCCTCAACAACTTCTAAGAAGTGGCCACACTCAATTTTTAGGCATTGTACCTTTAAAATGTACATCGCCAAACATAAATATCATTGCACGCATCATAACATAGTTATGACACAATTTCGAAATATTAAACGGACGGCTAATCAATCGCACCTGTGGACGACCCCTTAAATAGCCGATTTAACCGTTCAATTGACAAAAGTCAATGTTTCTTTATGGATTTATAGTGGAAAGGAATGCCTAAGAGTGACCAATTATAAGAATTGATATTTTGCTGTGATTGTGCGAGGAAGTTGACTTGCCGAAATGGATGATGACAAACGTGGCCTCATTAATTGAGCAATATCGTGTTTCACGCATTGGACGTTGTCGCACCATGATACAACTTTTCAAAATCTATATATTATTGTATTTTTGGTTATAATAAACTAATGTGCTTCAAGATTTATTGGTAAAGCTGTGTCTTTTCATAGAGAATTGCGTCTATTGGTGAAGTAGTATGCTCATTCAAGGGTTGCGCCTTCAAAATGCATGACATCACAATCCGTTCAAAATACGTGTCTTTCAAATTATTTTTGAACAGATAATTACGGAAATTCTCTCACGTTCGAATAAGTAATTATTTTATTTTTAGCCCTACCATTAATCATTGATAATATTTAAGTTAATTTAAATTATGAAATTATAACAATCAACTGTTTTTCAATTTTCATCTTTTTTTGAACATTTACAATTGTATGTACACATTGGAATACAATTTTATATTCTTCCAAACCCTTGTAGTCCCCTAGCAATGACAACTAGTGGTCCACCAAAAGTTAATAAATACGCCTAGATTTTTCATATTGACACGAACAGTAAATGCTCAAATTAGTCATATTCTATTGTTGATGTAATGGACAAAACCAATCACAATATAAAAGATGAATATAAATAGGCATGTCTCAAATGATTGTATAGTGACAAAATCATCCAAACCAAGTTTTCAGAGGGAGGGGAGAGCTCATCATTGGTCTTCCAATCAAAGGGAGTGGAATTAAAAGTTGGCAGGTGAGATTAAGAAGTGGCATGAAAGCTATGTTCCCCTCAACAATTAAATGAATTCTCCAATTCACATTGACTCTTTGGTCACTATGCAACACGGCAAAGCCCAGAGGGACAGAGAGACAATAGGGACATCCAATAAATGATGGAGGAGAGGAATAACGAGAGAGCACAAAATTGTCAATGGCAGTGTCTTCTTGTGCAGACCCCTGAGAGATAATTTTTCCTTGTAAATTGTAATTTGACATTTTCCCATATGGACAAAATTGGAAAAACTTCTCAGGAAATGAGACTTTTGAAAAGCTAGGAGCAATTGGGATTTCGCCAACTTATTAGTAAGTGACTCAAATCATAGTTGATAAGCTAAAACTATTTCATTGGAAAAAAAGTTAATAATCACTAAAATTAATTTTGATAATTTGATATAAGAGTTGATAACTTCAACACTTTTGTAAGCTTCGCTGATAAAAGTTAATAATTTATTGAAACCGTTAGTAATTTGTAAGCAATTAAATAAACATTGGTAATTTAATATAAGAGTTGGTAACTTACTATAACAAATTAACAATAAGCAATTTACGAGCAACATTTTTTCTTGAAAAAAAAAAAATTGTGAAACTTACCACGGTTTTCACAACTTTACCTAAGACTCTGAATTTTTGTCCTTTTTGTTCCCAGATGGAGCGAGAGAATCTTCCCACCCAGTTATATTCTATGTTTCTCCAATCTAACTACCCACGTTTTGTCTGCCAAAGCCATCGCTCTTCTAACGGTTAGAGAAAGAAAAAAAGCACCAAGACTTGGCCATGGAGAGCTCTAAAAGGAGAAGCTGGATATTATTGGGGAAAGTTGTCCAAAAAGTCCTAAACCTATTACACTTTTACTAATTCAATCATAACCCTTTTAATTTTGCCAATTAAGTCATAAACCTTTTCATTTTTTACCGATTCAGTCCATCCAGCCAATTTAGGCCAGAAAATGCTGACGCGGACACCGGTGGTGCCACGTAGGACTGTCGGCACCGACGTAGATAATTTTTAATAATATTTTAATAATATTTTTAATTATTTTTATTTTTTTTTATTTTTATATTTTTATATTTTTGGCTTTTTCCTTGGGCTTTTCCGGTGGCCGGCCACCGGCCACAAGTGACGGCCGACCACCGGCCACAATCGGCTGGCCGGCCTCGCCTGCCACAGGCGGGGCTCGATCGGGCGAGGAGGAGCACTGGTGAGGGAAGTTGGGCGAGGCCAACCCTACCCCAGCTAGGGTGGCCTCGCAAGGCATTGGCCGAGCAATGGCGAGGCCGAGTGAGGCCGCCCGGCCCCGGCGAGGGCCGGCCTCGCCCGGGCTCACCCTCGCCCAAGCGAGCGCGCCCGAGGGCCGGTCTCGGGGCTCGACCGATGCTCGCCCAGCGAGCGCAGCCCCGGCGAGGGCTCCTCTCGCTAGATCTGGCGAGGCTGGCCCTCATCGAGGCCAGGGCGGCCTCGCCTAGTGTCGCTGTTGCTCGGTCGACGCCTTGCAAGGCCACCCTGGCCTGGGGGAGGGTCGGCCTCGCACAGGCTTCCCTCGCCGATGCTCCTCCTCGCCCGGCTGGGCCTCGCCTGTGGCAGGCGAGGCCAGCTGGTCGGCTGTGGCCGTGGGCTGGTGGCCACCGGGTCGCCGTGGCCAATGGCTAGCCACCGGAAAAGGCCAAAGAAAAAGCCAAAAATAAAAATAAAATAAAAATAAAAAGAAATGAAAAAGGGAAAAAAACAGAAAATATAAAAATAAAAATAAAAATTCAAAAAAATTCAAAAAAATTAAATATTATTAAAATTGTCCACATCGGCGCCGGCGGTCCTACGTGGCACCGTTGACGTCCACGTTAGCATTTTCCAGCCAAAATTGGCCGGATGGACTGAATCGGCAAAAAATGAAAAGGTCTAGAACTCAATTGGCAAAATTAAAAGGTTTATGACTGAATTGGTAAAAGTGCAATAGGTTTAAGACTTTTGGGACAATTTTCCCGTGATTAAAGTATAGTTGTAATCTCTGTTCTATTATTTGATCTCAAGTGAAATGTTTTACTACTCTCCCTGAAGACATAAGTCACTCCAACTAAACCACAATATTCTTGTGTCCAATCTATTTTCTTGTTCCGTCTATTACACTTTATTGCTTGGTTTCGGCAACAGTTCCATTGCATTTAAGAACAATAATATGAGAATCACGACTAATGATAAGATGTTGCTTCTCGAAGAGTATTTAGAGATTATGGGCATATCTTTTGTATGGTCGTTGCAGTCATGAAAGAAATGATGTTTCAGCTCTTATGTTATTTGGCATACATGTGACGGTCGCAATGCCCGCATGGTGCAGTACCTTCAACAACTTCTAAGAAGTGGCCACACTCTGTTTTGAGGCCTTGTATCTTTAAATTATATATCACCAAACACAAGTATCATTGGATGCATCGTGACATAGTTACAACAAATCGCAATTGCAAAAAAGATTAAACGGACTGCTAATCAATCGCACCTGGGGACGACCCCTTAAATAGCCGATTTAACTGTTCAATTGACAAAAGTCAATACTTTTATGGATTTATAGTGGAAAGCAATGCCTAAAAGCGACCAGTTATAAGACTTGATATTTAGCTGTGATTGTACGAGGAGCAGGGAGTTGACTTGACTAAACGGATAACGACAAACGTGGCCTCATTAATTGAGCAATATCGTGTTTCACACATTGGGCGTTGTCGTTGGTATCATGATACAATATTTCAAACTCTATATATTATTGCATTTTTTGTTATAATAAACTAATGTGCTGCAAGATTTATTAGTAAAGCTGTGTTTTCTCATAGAGAATTGCATCTATTAGTGAAGTAGTATGCTCATTCAAGAGATGCGCCTTCAAAAGGCATGACGTCACAATCCGTTCAAAACACGCGTCTTTCAAATTATTTTTGAACAAATAGTTACGGAAATTCTCTCACGTTCGAATAAGTAATTATTCATTTATTTATACTTGTTTATAATACTAACATCATGAAACAACCACATCACTTCAAATTTTCCTACCGTTTAAGAAATTGCCATCGCGTGACCTTTCATTCCTACGATTTAAGGTATTTTTTTACATTTAATTATATTAAACTAAAGCCACCATTTCGCATTTACCTCTTTTCATATATTGTTTTTTTAATTTTCATTGTTTTCTTGAACATATAATCTATTTAATATTCAATTTGATCTCTCTCCCCCCCCTCTCTCTCCCTCTCTCTCCTTTATTTCATGCTGAGACCTTCTATTAAATCATTGGATAATATGATCAATCAACGTAACCATCCCGCATACAATTGTATGTGCACACAAGGAATACAATTTTACTTCCTTATAGACCCCTAAGTCAGCAATGACGACTAGTGGTCCACCAAAAGCTACTAGATACGCATAGATTTTTCATATTGACATGAACAGTAATTGCTTGTACTAGTCATGTTTTATTGTTGATGAATTGGACAAAAGCAATCACAATATAAAAGATCAATACGGATAGACATGTCTCACATGATTGTACAGTGATAGAATCATCCAAACTGCGTTTTTAGAGAGAGAGAGAGGTCATTGGGTCTTCCATTCAAGAGGCAGCGGAAGTTGGCAGGTGAGATTAAGAAATGGCAAGAAAGTTCTGCTCCCCTCAATAATTAAATGGATTAGGACCTGAACATGTCCTTAAAAGGTTCCCCCCTGAATAGGATATCCCGGGGGGACTCCTCCTCACAAGCCATTTAAGGCAAGTGGGGGGAAGTAATATGGGATAAAATCCCCATTGGGTTTCCCGGCCAACAGTCTCCCGAAAGGGGGATAGGGACCCACCCTTGATCCCCGTGAAGCCTTCCCTAGGAGAAATACCTAGGCGTGGTTCAGGGAAATGACAATTACCCAATTCACATTGACTCTTTGGTTAGGTCTTCCATTCAAGAGGTAGCAGAATTAAAAGTTGGCAGGTGAAATTGAGAAGTGGCAAGAAAGTTCTGCTCCCCTCAATAATTAAATGAATTATCCAATTCACATTGACTCTTTGGTCAGGTCTTCCATTCAAGAGGTAGCGGAATTAAAAGTTGGCAGGTGAGATTAAGAAGTGGCAAGAAAGTTCTGCTCCCCTCAATAATTAAATGAATTATCCAATTCACATTGACTCTTTGGTCACTTTGTAACATGGCAAAGCTTAGAGGGACAGATAAACAATAGGGACATCCAACAAAGGACGGACGAGGAGAGGAAGAACGAGAGAGCACAAACTTGTCGATGGCAGTGCCTTCTTGTGCAGATCCCTGAGAGATCATTTTTCCTTGTAAATTGTAAATTTTAATATCTTCCCATATGGACAAAATTAGAAAAACTTCTCAGGAAATGAGAACTTTGAAAAGCTGAGAGCAATTGGGACTCGGCCAACCTATTGGTAAGTGACTCAAATGAAAGTTGATAACTTAAAATTAATTGACAATTTTATCGGAAAAGAGTTAATAATCACTCAAATTAATTTTAGTAATATAATATAAGAGTTGATAACTTCAACACTTTCTTAAGCTTCACTGATAAAAGTTAGAAATTTATTGGAACTGTTGGTAATTTGTAGACAATTAAATAAACATTGGTAATTTTATATAAGAGTTGGTAACTTACTATAACAAATTAACAATGAGCAATTTACCAGTAAACAATTTAGATGTCAAAAAATTTTATTTGTATTTTCTGAAAAAGTTTTGCTGTTTGATACTTGAATATATGCAATTACATATGGTTCCACGTAAAACTTATCTTTGGTAGTTTTGCTCGTATTTTGAAACTGATTTTTATAGAAGTTTTCTTGATCTTTTGCCTATTTATACATGAAAAAAAGTTGTGCCTTTATTCAGTTGACCCTAGTGAAAAATCTATTCTGACTCCGCCACTGATATTCAGGTCATGTGTATGCATCGAATGTACATCGATGTGAAAATTGTTGATATAATGTATATATAAGAAACTGAAGCCGTTGTATCATTGTGAAAGGAAACACTCTGATCTCTAGCAAAACTATGAAAGTTGTGGTTGATCCTCTAGAAACTCAAGGCATGTAAACTGGCTGTTATTGTTGAATTTAACGTAATTGTAGTTTTTTCTGTTTGTTTAATAAGAAGTCACATTTTTACCTCCACTGTCCACCGTCATCCAAAATTAGAGGAGCCTAAAAAATGATGGCCAAAATAGTTAAGCAGTACCAATTGAAATAAAAAAGAATGATTGTCCAAAATAGATAATGCCAACGGAAAAATAGACGAATCATGTTTTGAGTAAATCAATTTCTGCTCTTATTTTTTCTTATGTCTGATGTACACATTGTCGGGTTATTGGCGCTTCGATGTCTACTTTGGTCTCTGATGGTTTTATTAATTATTGTGATGGGCCTAAGTTGGCCCGTCCGCCCATGTTGGGCCTAAAAGCCTGGCCCACAAGATTAGGGCCCATGAATGAAGGAATACGTTGAAGAGTTGTAACTTTTCGGGGACGTCTTTTGCCGAAGGGACACGTTCTTTGGAGAGGACGTATTTAAGGGGGAAAAGAGAGGGAGGAACGCACCTTTTGGATTTACGTACGTTCCTCCTCCCTCTCTCCCTTGAAATACTCCAAAAAGAACAGTAAGAAAAAGGAGGTGACACTCTCTTCCCTTCAGGGCAAATTCACGTCATCCGATCGAACATGATCAGTTTCTCTTCCTCATATCGGCGTCGGTGTTTAATCTATGGCTAACAAGGTATGTTCGATTCTGTGATGTGCCTTAGGATCGGTGATACATGTGATTTTCTCGGGCTCGTCTTCAGCGTTCGTTTTAGGGGTTCAATTTAGTGTCGAATCAGGTTTTTGGGAATCCGATATTCCCAACATTGGTATCAAAGCTGTCTTTTATGTTTCCCGATCCCATTTTTATGTTATTGAATTAATTTTGTGGTCGAAAATCGAGAGAAGCCGCTGCCGGTCGATCGGGGATTAAAAAACTCGACACCCGTGTACTATTCATCCTTTTTGTGGTCTTCTGTAAGTCAAAATTTTTTTCTAAAAGCGTAGGATCGAAGCCCTTGTCGATACGAGAAAAACGAGTGGTGGATCACCGCCGAAGGCTGCCGGACGTGCCGCCACGCGCGGCTGGAACGAACGAGGGTCGACGCACGCGCCGTTTCGGCCTAGGCACGTGCGACACACACGCAGAAGCCGCGCACGCGCGCGGCATGTGCCGGTCGGTTTGCTCGACCGGCCTAACTGGGCTGTTTGGTCCGACCGATTCGACCGGCCCGACCGGTCCGACCCGCCACCCGTTGACTCCGACCAGGTTGACCGTTGACCGTTGACTTTGACCGTTGACCGTTGACCCAAAAAAAATGTGTTTCTTTTTCCAATTAAGTCTATGTGGATTATATATAATCCCTTATTTGTTCTGCATTTGTTGCAGGAACAATGCCTCCCCTTAAGTTGCACACACATATTCGCGCAATTACCGATGAACAAAAGGAAAGACTTTCTAAGTTAATAGTTAAGCTCACTGATCATCGATAGGAGAGTGGCAACTTAATTGATCACGGCCTTGAAGTCAATGGGAAAATACAAAAGGTCATATGAAATGGTCGTCACATGCCACATGCTGAGATGGTGCGATTTTTCATGAACATTTTTCCACAAGAATGGCAAGGAGTGTTGAATCGCGTATGGGAAGTCAACAGAGCTGCTTCGTATAGGAAAATTGTGATGGATTTTATAGATGATTATTACTGGATTGTTACAAGGGAAAAGATTAAGAAATTAAATAAAAGAGGATCTTTCCCAGTTCGTATATTGACTTGGTGCTAGATGTTTTTGCTGGTCTTTATTTGGTGTGCTTTGTGGACATCTTATGTAATGTTATCTACCTAGTTATTGTTGGTGTGGCAACTGATATGTTAGTTGTATTATGTGAAAGCATTATTATTATATCATTATTTGATATCAAATACTATTTACTTTATGTTATTATTAATCATTGTGGGTAATTCGTTGAAATTTTTGTAATTTCAAAGAATTTATTTTGCATAGAATGTTATATTAATAATAACTCCAAGTTAGGATTTTGGATGATGATTGAAAACATAGTGATTTTTTGATTCTGAAACCTAATTTGAAATTATTCATTAATATGATGGTTTTATGCAAAATAGATGCATAAATGATAGACATTAATAATTCGTGCATATGTGTCTGATTTGTTCAGATAGATGACTTCAGTAACTAAGAACATAATTGCTGATTTGAACAAAGAAGACAAAATGAACGGCGAGAATTGTGAAATATTGAATATGAAAATTCAATGTGTGCTTGAAAAACAAAAAGCACTAGAAGCTCTTGACCATGTTATGGAAGAAATTGAGGATGTTGTGTGCCACCTTGAGTTAGCAAAAGACTGCCTCAAGGCATTTGAGAAGGAAACACATATTTGCTATATTGCTTCCAGCTCAAAAGGAGCTTCGAGCTCTGAGCGCAAGCGCGTTGATTCGTTCAATATGTGGAAATGCAAGGGATCAAGTCCTTCTTGCAAGAAACCAAGAGTTGACCAACATAAGAGAGGAAAACGTCATCAAGTGAAGAGTATTTCAAGGGTGAAGTGTTACAACTGTGACCAGAAGGGTCACTACACTCGTTACTGTCGCGAGTCAAAGAAGGTACTCTCCCCTTGTATTCTTAAGAACTTTGCTAATGTGTCAAGTTCTGTATTCTTAATTGAATCTGATCCTTTGTGGACTATAGATTCGGGAGCAACAGATCATGTAGCGAAGGATAGAGAATCCTTCGTAGAATTTTGACGAGTTTTGACTAGAACTAAGTGGACCTATGTAGGAAATAACTCTAGAGCTGAAGTTAAAGGGATTGGCACTTACCAATTAAACATGCGTGGTGGACGCACCTTGTTCCTACATGATGTTTTATATGCTCCGGAGATTCATCGAAATTTAGTGTCTGTTTTTAGTGTTGGTCAAGCTAGGTTTTAATATGAACTTCCATAATAGTGGTGTGGATTTGTATTTAGATACAAATTACTATGGTTGTGGTTATTTTCTAGATGGTTTTATTGTATTAAATGTTGACTATAGAAATATCAATGTTTGTTATTCCCTTTTCACGTCTCCTAATTCATATGATAATGATATGAGTGTGTGGCATGCTAGATTTGGTCACATTGGCCAATAACGTATGAATAGACTAGCCAAAGAGGGCTTGTTAGGCAATATTGAAAAAGTCGATTTGCCCATATGTGAGCATTGCCTAGCAGGGAAAATGACAATAAAACTATTTGGAAAAGGTAAAAGAGCTGAATTTCCTTTGCAATTAATCCATTCTGACGTCTATGGTCTAATGAATGTAAGAGGAAGGCATGGGGCTGTTTATTTCATCACATTTATAGATGATTATACTCGATTCGGATATATCTATTTGATTTCCCATAAATCTGAAGCATTGAGTTGTTTCAAAAGGTTTATGAACTTGGTAGAAAATCAATTAGACAATAAAATAAAAGTATTGAGATCCGATCGAGGTTGTGAACATTTATCTGATGAGTTCAGAAAATTATGTGATGAAAAAGGAATAGAAAGACAGCTGTCTATTCCATATACTCCTCAACAAAATGGTGTTGCGGAGAGAAGGAATAGAACCCTACTGGAAATTGTTAGGTCCATGATGGCACATGCTAAATTACCTATCACTTTTTGGAGTGATGTGTTTTTAACTGCTGCCTATATACTTAACTGAGTGTCTTCCAAATCAGTTACTTTCACTCCATATGAGTTATGGACAGGTAGAAAACCAGACTTAAGTTTCCTTAAGCCATGGGCTTGTGCTGCCTATACTCACGAGCCCTCTCACAAGTTTGGGAAATTGGGTCCCAGAGGAAAGAAGAGTATTTTCATAAGATACTTTGAACACTCGAAAGGATATGTGTTCATAGGTGAGTAGGAAAGTGGAAGTATAACTGAATTCGAATAACGGGATGTCACATTCTTAGAGAATGAATTTCCTAAGAAAGGTGAAATAGGTAAGGATTACTCCCTATTTGAAACATTGGATCAAGATAATGAACTTAATGGAGTTCATCCAAGTGGGAGTAACATGAGAAGAGATGAATTTAATTCAACTCACTCTCAATTACAACCACATGATGATATGATATCGTCATTATCTAATCCGAGTGGGAGCATGATGGGGAATGATATGCAAAGTGTACAATCTCCCATATGGCGAACAAGTCGCAAAAGTATTTCCCGTCGACATTTTGACATTGAAGGGGAAACTTTCATGGTTGCTCCACAAGATGAAGATGAGCCAAGAAATGTTAATGAGGCTCTAAATTTCCCTAATAAGGAAAAATGGATTCATGCAATAGAAGAGGAGATGGAGTTAATGAAGTCAAACCAAGTTTAGGAATTAGTTGATCTTCCAAAAGGACGTAAAGCTATTGGGAACAAGTGAGTTCTCAAAATAAAGTATAAAGCTGATGGCTCAATAGAAAGGCATAAGGCTCGCCTTGTGGCAAATGGGTATAATCAACAGGAAGGAATTGATTATGATGAAACATTTTCTCCTGTTGTGAGATTTACCTCGATTCGCATTATTCTGGCAATTGTGGCAAGTATAGATCTTGAATTACATCAAATGGATGTAAAGACTGCTTTTCTCAATGGAGAATTGAATGAGGAAATATATATGGAACAACCTGTTGGTTTCATTATAAAAGGCCAAGAAGAAAAGGTATGTCGACTTTTGAAATCGATATATGGTCTTAAGCAGTCGTCAAGATAGTGGTATATACGTGATCATAATGCCATAATGGCATATGACTTTACAATGATTGATGAGGATCATTGTGTATATATCATAAGATCCAAAGATCAATTTGTAATCATATTATTATATGTTGATGATATACTAATTGCCGGAAATAATATGGAGTTTGTTAACACCGTCAAGAGTTGGTTATCTTCCAACTTTAAGATGAAAGATATGGGTAAGGCTGCATACATTCTTGAAGTTAAGATTTCAAGAGATCGTTCGAAAATGTCGTTATCTCTTTCGCAAGAAACATATATAAATAAGGTTCTTGAACGATTTCGTACGCAAGATTGTAAACCCATAGACACTCTTATTGCAAAAGGTGAAGGATTGAGCCATAGACTGTGTCAAAGGACTCCACAAGATAAGGAACAAATGAAACATGTTCCTTATGCTAATGTTGTTGGGAGCTTGATGTACGCTATGATGTGTAGAGAACCTGACATATGTTTTGCAGTTGGAATGGTGAGTATATACCAATCCAATCTAGGTCAAGCACATTGAAAGACCGTTAAAAGAATACTGAGGTATCTAAAGGGAACTGCTGATTATACGCTGAGTTATCAAGGAAAGGATCTACGACTCGAAGGCTATTCTGATACTGATTGGGGAGGAGATTTAGATGAAAGGAAATCTACCTCTGGGTTTGTTTTCTTACTGAATAATGGCGCCATATGTTGGAGCAATAAGAAATAAACGTGTATAGCCTTGTCCACGATGGAAGTTGAGTTCGTGGCACTATCAGCAGCAATACACGAAGGTGTTTGGTTTAAGAGATTTTTGGATCATTTAGGTGTTGTTGGAAGTGCTGCAGATTCATTATTGGTTAACTGTGATAGCCAAGTAGCAATAGCGTACTCCAAAGATCCAAAATATCATGGCAAGATCAAACATATAGATACCAAGTATAATTTTGTCAAATATATGGTTGCACGAAAAGATGTGAACTTACAGTACATGTCTACGCATGAAATGGTAGCAGATCCTATGACAAAGCCAATACCTAGAAATGTGTTTTGTGGCCATATGAAATCTCTAGGATTGCGTAGAGGTTGATGTATTGAATATTATAATTTTCCTAAGTTGTTCACATTTATGAACTTGTGTTTTTCATTATTAATGCCTATGAATCTTTGTTTGATCTTTATGCATCTTAATGCTCAATGCATTACTTTAAGTTGAAAAAGTATGTCGGACAGATATAAGATTGACCCACTCACACGGGTAATCGCCTCTATTTACTATGTGATAAATAGAGATGAGATGATTTTTAAGCTTATTGTCTAGGTGATAATTGAGAGCTCAAGTTTAAAATATATATGTCACCTTAATTAAGTGTTAAGATGAGGACATGATATGTACTATGTCCGAAAGTAAAATACCCCACATATTTTACTTTATCTGTCTAAGATGCCAAATATGAGTTCTGATGAATTTTGTGAATGAGTAGATATGTGAACTCAAGTTAGACATTAGGTATGTCTAAACTATCATCTGTACGGTATTGAAGGTGTAGACATACGCTCCATGGGAAATGAGTTATTACCGTAATACGTATTTCATACTACGTATGCATGAGACGACCAATAAGAGTGGCAAAAGTTTGATCTAAACTTTTATGCCGTATGAGACTCTTGAGGAAAAGAGTTCCTCAATTTTAGTGCCCTCATGACTTTTACTTATTCTCAAGATTTCTATTTAGTGTTTGCTATCTTAGGATGTTGCCAATGGCCATAAGTTGATTCGGTCTAATGGGACATTTCTAGAAAAGCAAGCTGAACTGAAATTGAGAGTTTGAAGGAAAGAGGAAGATCGAACTTGGAGAATCACATTGTAGTTTTGTATTCACTGGTCGACCAATTATGATTGTTTTTGGGATAATCATATAATATTATATATATATATATATATATATATAAATATATATATCATTATTTAAAAGAGATTAAGAGAAATATAAATGCGATCGATCGATCTAGAGTACTGCATACTAAATCTACTCAGAGTGTGATGCCCATTATGAGCTGCTATATATTCCTAACAGATGTATGGCAACGAGCTCTCAAAATATGCTGGTCGCACGGATTATTCACCGGTATAAATGTTGAAGAGAGGTAAAGAGGATCCTGTTCGGCCCACCATGTGCGAGTGGGAGATGATGGTTTTATTAATTATTGTGATGGGTCTAAGTTGTCCCGTCCACCCATGTTGGGCCTAAAAGCCTGGCCCACGAGATTATGGCCCATGAATAAAGGAATACATTGAAGAGTTGTAACTTTTGGGGGACGTCTTTTGCCGAAAGGACACGTCCTTTGGAGAGGACGTATTTAAGGGGGAAAAGAGAGGGAGGAACACACCTTTTGGATTTACGTACGTTCCTCCTCCTTCTCTCCCTTGAAATACTCCAAAAAGAACAGTAAGAAAAAGGAGGCGACACTCTCTTCCCTTCAAGGCAAATTCACGTCATCGGATCGAATGGGATCAGTTTCTCTTCCTCATATTGGCGTCGGTGTTTGATCTGTGGCTAACAAGGTACGTTCGATTCTGTGATATGCCTTAGGATCGGTGATACATGTGATTTTCCCGGGCTCGTCTTCCGCGTTCATTTTAGGGGTTTGATTTAGTGTTGAATCCGGTTTTTGGGAATCCGATATTCCACTTCACCAACTTTCGTCTGTTCAATTTTCCTGTAGACCTATGTCTGGAACCATTTTCGGAGGATTCATTTGTGGCCACCCTATCTGATTTCCTTCTCTCGTTCCAGTTCCAAATCTAGGTCACAAGCCACATATCTTCCTCTTCGCCCGAGTGGTTCTCGCCTGGATGAATCTTAGTTTCATCTCGACACTGACTCAAAAAAGGGTTTGCATATCAAGTCCCGATCATTGGTATACAAACTTAAACTCTGGCTAATCACAACTCATGAGCATGTCGTAGGTCTGTTGTACCCGCGATTTCATAATAGCATATAGGGGTAGCGTTCCGTAGATGCACATTAACTGGACGAACACTCTGCGCAAAACATGCCACAAAAGTCAATTTGATGGATATAGGCCTTTGTCTAATCGATCTAATATGGCACCCAGGGACAACCAAAGGATGAGGATATGAGCAATCGGTAGCCTTACTCGAGGGAAATACGTATTCGAACTGCATAGAGAGACGAAGTGACACTATATAGTTGGAACTTCTCCAATACGACCGGAAACATCGCTTAATACAAATTAAAAAATAATAATTCGAGCTATATGATTGCTCACCAATATAAAGAAGAAGAAAGCAAGCTCTGGGGAGTTTCCGAACAACACGATGTGAATCAAGTGGCGGACAAACTGAGGCCTACGGAACCAGAAACAGTAAGGTGAAAATTCGACAACCAGGTCCTCTTCGCTTTTTTGGCTATGATTGCGGTCTGCAATTGCCGAATGCTTTTGGGTGACCGCTTCTGCAAGTCGTGTTATCATATTCTCCAGTATAGTGGCGGCAACGAGCTGAAGCTGCACGGAAGCGAGAAACATTGTTGGATGTGGAGTCTTCTTAATTCCGATAGGGAAATTAACATCTTATATTTTTCGAAATTTACAGTATGACACGTCTTGTCGTTTAGATTACAGTGTTTCTTAGGGACACTCATCTCTGGAGTAAATTCCAGAATAGCAAAATGCCATATCTTCAAGGGCAAGCAAACATGAGGATCCGAAAAGTTAAACACTACTTACAATTGACGGAATGAAAGATATCCAAAATACCGCATGCCATCCCGCAAAAGAAAAATAAAAATCCAAGACATAAAATTAATTGACACGAATTCATTTTCTGATATATCATTAGAGCCTTACTTATTTTAAACAAGAGAAAAACCAAAACTAGAAATATGATGTGAGAGCTTCATGAAGGAATCATTGTTCCCACAGTAAGATCTCCTCCAGCATAATATTTAGTTGATAGACATTTGGAACAAAATGTTGAACTTCATCATCCTTCTGACGGTGAATTATTTTCAGAAGTCATCCTATATCTACAGATAGTTGGAATGTCTAATGTTTTTCATTTATTATGAGAAAAGGGACCATAAAATAGATTCTCAGCGCTATTCCTTGTCAACATTATAACCATCACTAAGAATACAAAGCTGTGTAATACATGCTTAAGTCACTCATCACCACATTCACAAGTAAAAAATTCACTGCGCATAGCCAGAAGTATCAATTGCAACCACAAAAAACAGAAAACAACTAGCCAAGAGCTCATTGTTAGGTCTATTTTTACTTTAATTCAGGTATCATTTTATACCAACATATCTTAATTTGAATCTCCATCAACCCTTACCTTCATCCCTAGTCTCCTTATCTGAATCTAACACTAAGCTCATACCTAAAGGAGAGATTGTTGAAATACACATGTGGGTTGTGTTAAGAAAGTCTCATATCGGATAATTTGTATGATGTGAAGCACTTAATATATTCTAGTTGGCCTATAATTTTTTTTTTTTTTTTTTTTTGGTCGGTCTTACATTGGTATCACTCACTCTTATTTTCCTTGTAGGGTGTGAGAGTCGAAACTTACTTCGAAATGAAATCGCTGGTTGGGGATTTGAAACCCCCAATTGGAAAGATATAATTCATTAGTATAAATTTTTAAGCGAAAGCTAGTTCAATTAGATATATTGATAAGCTCAGACTTAAGTTCCCTCCTTTGTTAATACCTAAATTTTGTTTGTTCTTTATGGTTTAATTGCATAGAAGAAAAAAAGGAATCAATTTTTAACCCCTACACAAAAACAATTTTCATTAAATTGCATAACATATAGCCATTATGATCATTTTGCATTAATAGTAACAAAATTTATTTATTTAAAAAATAAGTAATTTTTTATTAATTTTTTATTAATTTTAAAAAAAAGAGAAATCGAAACTCGGGCCGGGGCAGGGCTGACTCGGCCTCCTTCCTCTTTTTCTTTTCCTCCCCCTGCCTGGGCACGACCCATTTTCTCTCTTCTTCCCCTGGCCCGACCTCTCCTTTCCTTGTCCTCTGGCACCTTCACGCTCATGATAGACAAAGCAGCAAAGGACGGGAAAGGGCAGATACGCGACAAAGGGTAGAGGGACCAGTTCAACCGGAGTTGGTGATCGGGGCCAAGCCGACAATAGCAGCTTGCAATGTCTGGCAATAGCTACCATGCCTGGATCTCGGCCGCCGACCCTTGTTGATGTGTGCCTCTCCCCACGGAAGGTCTCGGTGCATTTCTTTTTTATTTGTTTCGAATTGTGTCAATTCCGCGAGGATCCTAGTTCGAAGGCATGTGAGGTGACCAAACGTAGTCCGATCTATCGAGGAACATGTTTGGGTTTCACATATGTAATGTGTTTAGGATCGAACAATGTTCCAACCTTGACCCGACCTGAAACATGTATTCCGCTTGTTTTATATCTGTTATCCGAACTATATTAAGACCCAAAACATGTACCAAACTTGTTTTGTGTTCGGGTCATGTTCGGGTCGGGTTGGGTCGGGTCGAGTCGGGTGTTTTTGACACCCCTACTTAAGGGAGTTCCGTACTCTCGGACCTTAGGAAGCAAGAGGAACCACCTGGCTAACACAATGAATGAATCTATCAACGATGATAGAAATGATCAATATGCTAGAGCTCCCTACAGCCACCCACCACGTCGGTTCTCTAATGAATTCTCGTCTACTTTTGCAGCCACCACTCTCTCTCTCTCTCTCTTTCCCGTGTGTTGTGATAAGGTGAGCGATCGAACAATAATATAGACAAAAGAAGAAAATAAACCGAACACTAGATTTACGTGGCTCAGTCGTAAAGACCTACGTCTACGGGGAAAGCAGCAGCGAATTTCACTATAGATCAAGCGATACAAAGAGATTAGACACTCTCGTCACTCAAACACTCTCTCGATGTTTCCCAAGCCCCAATTACACCCAATACACCAATCTTTCTTGAATGTAAATCACGAATAAGCTTTGCCGCACGAGAAACACAAAGACCCAAAGCCAAGCGCCCGGCACCTATGAGTGTCTCTCACAACCAGAACACCCACGACCCTCAGAGTAAAACGATGCTTCAACGTGTGGCTTCCTTCGATAAAGAGAGTCCCACAAGCAAACCTTGAGAGGAATATTATATTCCACTGCCAGAGAATTGTGTGCATGAAGAAACCGAATAATCCAAGATTCGGTCAACAAAAAATAAAAGATTGACTTTCCTTTTTGGTTCCAAGCGGTAGAGTTGGATGCTGCTTCCTTTGTAGCCTTTTTTTTTTTTTTTTATTTATTTATAATTATTTCAAAATTCAACTTTTCACTTCGGGCTTAAACTTGAGACATGTTTTAATAATTTCCACATTGGCTCGACGTTTGAGCCAAATTACAATCGCTTCGTAAAAATTCAAATTCTACCGTTACTTTTCCATAGCCCCTGATGGGTTCAACTGCCACAAATATTATCCAAGTCCAAGCCTTCCTTGAACTTCGCCATAACCGAGGACCTCATCAAAATACCAACTCTACATGCACCTTTAATTGTTCTGGAAGGATTTTCCGACGCAACCTCTTTAACCGTAGACAAAGCAAAACCATTATTACATCCATATCTGTCAGGAGATCAAATACATACCTTGTCAATATCAGCAATTACAACAACCGTCGACTCTATAGGCTCCACCTCGCTACAAGCATCATCTGCGTCGATTACTTTACTAGTACTCATACTCGCTATCTCAGGAGTTTCTAGTCGCAACTCCACCTCAAGCTGAGCACCGTCCAGATTTGTATTAACATTGCCACAAACACTCCCAGCCAGAAATATTGGAGACTCATTAAGGGTAACTTCTCTACTGTTAAAAGTGAATGTATATTTGGGCACCACAACAGATTGCCCTGCTCACCTTGTGCATAGACATGGAATATGCACCTTGCCCTCCAATTGAGCTTACCATCACTCACTTGAAAATAATACGAGCAACCAAATATTCTAAGAATAGAATAATTAGCAACGTTACCTGACCATACTTCTTTAGGAGTCCGCCATTCAATAGCAGTTGATAGGGATCTATTCACCAGGCAGTTTACCGTATTAAGCACATCAACTAAGATTCTCCTAGCAATACTAGCACTAGAGATAATTTTTGGGGCCGTCTCTAATAATGTTCTGTTCATCAATTTTACAAATTGCTATGATTTACCTGCACTAGTGCGGTGTTTCATTATGCCCTCTTTCATGCAGAATTTATTTGTCAGCTCCGAGTAGAACTCCATGCTATTGTCAGTCTGCACATGCTTAATCGACTTACTAGTCTCTGTCTTAATTAAAACTCTCAACCGCATGATCCTGACACCAGTATCAAACTTGTGCATTGGTACAAACACTCAGGTCTTCCTCGAACAGTCAATAGACTCTCGAACAGATGCATCTGACGTTTCTGCAGCAAAATTTGTCACTATCTCATCTTGAATTTTATACGGGCCTCTGTGCTTAATTTATTTCATTATCACTAGGGCATCTCAAACAACTTTCAGAACTCCACCTTTTGAAGAATATTTGCAATTAGCTGAATTTAGAGCACCTAAGGAAATTAAGTTCTTTTTCAATTCTTGGACATGTCTTACTCCAGTCAATGTCCTCACAATACCATCATGTATTCTGATTTTAACATCACCAACACCCATAACATCGCACTCAACGTTGTTCCCTAACTGGATTTTACTACTACCCGTGCACTGATAAGTGATAAACCAGTTTCTATTTTGTGTGACATGAAAAGAATAACCAGAATCCATAATTCATCCATCAAACGATGAATAATCAGTGACAGACAAGACATAATTGGCACCATAAAAATCATTCTCAACGATAGTTGTAACATTATCTGTAGACTCAAATACAATTTTCTTACCATTCTCATTCTTTAGCTTAAGGCCATTCCTTCTAAAATGCCCCCTCTTGCCACAGCTCCAACAGACAACATTAGTAGTCCTAAATTAACTATGTCTATTCATATTAGTACAACTCTTACCCACACGTGTTACAGATCTTCCTCTATTTTCACCTACTAAAGCAGTAGAAATAGGTTCGCCAAATTCTCTTCTACGAATATCCTCGCTTAGAATCAAATCTCGAACCCTATCAAACGTCAAACTTGTTGACCCAGAGAAATTACTAATAGTAGTAACAGTAATATTCTAACTATCAGACAATGAGGATAACATAATCAAAGCACGTACCTCATCTTCAAAATCAATCTCAACCGAACTCAATTCACTATAATCACATTGAATTCATTGATATGATCTGCAATTGATGCACCTTCGTTCATCTTCAAATTAAACAGACGTCACATCAAATAGACCTTGTTGATCGCAGAAGGCTTCTCGTACATATCCGATTAGGCTTGCATCAAATCAGCAGTGGTAGTCTTCTTCAGGATGTTAAATGCGATGTTACGAGCCAACCTCAGCCGAATAACACCCACAGCTCGTCTATCCTACAAATCCCAATCAGCTTGCTTCATCATCTCTGGTTTCTCTCCAGATAAAAGCAAGTGCAGTTTCATCTGGTAAAGATAATCTTCAATCCGCATCTTCTAGAAACAAAAATCCTTCCTATCAAATTTGTCAATTCTCACTTTTACTTCTTCAGTCGCCATCGATTCGCTTCAACTTAACCAAGCCTGGCTCTTATACCACTTGTTGCGATGAGGTAAGCGATTGAACAATAATATAGACAGAAGAAGAAAATAAACCAGACATCAGATTTACGTGGTTCAGTCGTAAAGACCTACGTCCACGGGGAAAGCAGCATCGAATTTCACTATAGATCAAGCGATACAAGGAGATTACACACTCGAGTCACTCAAACACTCTCTCGATGTTTCCCAAGCCCCAAGTACACCCAATACACCAATCTTTCTTGTATGTAAATCACGAATAAGCTTTGCTACACGAGAAACATGAAGACCCAAAGCCAAGCACCCAGCACCTATGAATACCATGAATGGACCTAGACTTAGGATCAGGGAAGGAGAGTAAATTTCCTGCAAGTATGCATCCCACATTGGGCAAACAACTCCCGTTCAAGCCCTTCAGGGACAGCCTTTTAGCAGAAAACCACTCAGCCCTTTAATCCAGAGCCTAGAGACACTCAGAGGATGCCAGGATGGAAACGTTTCTAATCTACCCAAGCTGCATTTCTCGAAGGATCCTACCAGGCTGGAGAAGAAGAGGGATTTAGAAAGCCATAGAGATTTCTCACAAAAGCACACTCTTTACTTCAGGGGACTCTGCCCAAAACGATACAACAACAACGCCTTATATAGGCAAATAAAAGGCAACAAGGACACACAGGGACCAACTCACGGGTCCAGAAACAGACAAAGGCACCGGAAACTACCGGGACGGGAATTATTCACACACTATGAACAGTAACTGTACTGTGAACAGTACCTTCCCTAGCCTAGTGCTACAGTAAAAGTGAACAGTACTTTGCTACAGTGAAATTGTACGGACTTAACGATCTCGTCCGTCGCGAGCATTGTAGCTACATACTGAGTCATCATCTGAACTTTCTTCTAGGAGATGTGCTTCATACTTCTGCTGGAGGGCTTCAAGATCTTGGGGCGAAAGGATCTGGTTCAGTCTTTGAGATGAGGATGCTTCATGAGCCCAATGGGATGCTTCTTCTTTTTCCCAGTTTGTATTTTCACCGGCAGTGTTGGCAGGAACGTTTGGCATGCTTGGCTGAGGCCAATTGGATGACTGTGCGTAAAAGGACATGTCCATATTTTGGAATGAGGACGAAGATCCCTGTTCGCAGGGATCCTGGGACAGAGGACCTCCAAAGCGTGCATAGGGGTCTTGAGTAGACTGGACAATGTCATCTTCGCTTGTCATTTCATGTTCCTGGGACGATGCAGCTTGTCTGTATTGCTCTAGTGCGTCCTTAGCTTCTGGTGCTAGGTCATAATGATCCCACGTAGTGGGTGCATTATTCCAGACATCTTCGGGAATGGTCTTGTTTTCCTGGCATAGGATTCTCTGGAGTTCTCGGTATTCATTTTCACAAAATCTAACAGATTTTGGATAGGATTTGTGAATCCGGCCTTCTCGGCTGTTCAAGTGAGGTTTATAGGCTGTGGTTCCTATTTCAAGTGGTGCATCGAGAATACTACCATTATTTCTGCAAAAATTCCATGGACGTCGGAAAAACAGAATGGTATGAACTTCGGGATTTGGTGTCATGGTTCTCGCCTTCTCTTTCCAAGTCTTGTTTCCAACATGTAGGATGATAGAACCAATTTAGAAATTCTAAAAGATTTCTATCACATTCCTTTTCGATGTTTCTTCCGAGCATGAATATTCTGGTGAGATTGACAATGAATCTTCTGGTGGGAATTTCAATGGCTATCAAGTACTTATTGGTTAAGTACCACAACAGCGTTTTGAGCTGATCAGGAAAATCATCTTCCTTCCAGATAAGAGGATTAATAAAATGATAATTCAAATTTAACCCGGAAGGATAAAGGATTGAACCTCCATTGAATCTGAAAAGGTTTGCGTGGCATTGCCACATGAGGTTCTCCATGTTCGCAACAAGACTGTCATTTTGGATTTGCTGAATAATCTCTTGGGGATATTTCTGGCTCGGCGAGTCTTTAATCTTCTCGATCTTGTATTTGACTCCATGGTTAAACATATGGAAAACAGGTCTTTTGATGTACATGTTGATTTCAGCTGGTGCTCTGGGTCTTGACAAAAAGTCAGCTAGGACATTCTTTTTCCCAGGAATATGTTTGGTTTCAAAAGAGTATTTTGAAAACCATTCAGCCCATCGAAGCAGTTGAGAGTTTGGAATCTGTTTTTGTTTAAACTTGGTCATCTGAGGGAAAGATGCCATGTCTAATTCTACCAAAAAGTGATGGCCGATGAGATAAAACTCAAATTTTTTGATTCCATTTTTTACTACTAAGATTTCCTTGAAAGTAGAATGGTAATGCATTTCAGCCTGGGAAAACTTTCCACTTTTGTGAGCACAAAGGTGTTTCTTACCATCAATTTCTTCGAACAGACGGCTGCCCAAAGATTCGTCACACCGGCGCGCCTTGAAGGATTCTTTTGCCTGTTGATGGTATTTGTAATGGTGGGAGATTCTCGCATAATCTCCTTCAGCTCAAAGAATCGCTTTAGTCGGATCTTTCCCCAAGGCGGGAGTTCTTTTTCAGCATGGATTGCAAAGGAATCAGAAGCTTTGCAATATTTGGGACAAAAACCCTGAGATAATTAATTATCCCAAGAAATTGCTGAACTTGTTTTGTTGTGAAATTATCTTCAGGAAACTTCAATAGTTCTTGAGCAATATGTGGCCCTGGATAGTACGTACCTTTGTTAAGGTGCATACCAAGAAATTCAATTTCTGTTTGGGCAATATTCATCTTCCTTTGAGAAAGCATAATGCCATGCTTTTTCACGATTTCTACAAATTTCTCAAGGAGTTGGCAGTGGCTCTGTTCATCAGGACTATAGAGCAGAATATCGTCGATATAAACCGCTGCACTTGACAGAATGGGTTGGAAAATGCGGCACATGGCCTTTTGGAAAAGGGATGGTGCTACCTTTAGACCAAAAGGAAGAACTTTCCACTGGAAGTGCTGATTTGGGATACAGAATCCTGTTTTGGTTCTGTTTTCAGGATGAATGCCCAACTGCCAGAATCCAGCTTTGAGGTCGAATTTGGAGTAGATATGGGCCTTGGTTAACCCACTAAAGAGAGAATCTCTAGATGGTAAAGGGAACTTATCGTCTTGGAGAAAAAGATTGAGGGGTTGGTAGTTGATTACCAGTCTCATTTTTCCTCTGTTCTGCTCGGTGCGCTTATTGACATAAAAGGCTTCACAAGCCCATTGAGAATCAGAAACTTCAATGGTATCAGAGCCACGGTTTCGTTTTTAGTATTATCCATTCCATGCGCTTGATAGGTGAATCCAGTGCTAAGAAGATCCTCACACACCATGACAGATCCAGAGATTCTCGAAGCACCAGTTTCTCTTGCACCTTCTTCTTCTTCATCCTCAGCTCTCTCAGAATTTCGTGTTTCCAATGCCTCTAAGATAGATTATCTTTATGAAGTCTCCCTTAGCGATGAAACCAAGATCTCAGAAACTCAGCTTCCTCTTATGAACCCTTATTCAGCTTTTGCTAAACCCACCTCATCATTCTCACCTATCCGTTCCATTCGCCAACTTATTCACCAAACCCCAAAGCAAGTAAAGGAGTACGTTCAGTCCTCTAAATTCGACCAGCATCCCATTCCTGCTACTGAAAAGGAGTACTTTGTTACTCTTCAGATCCCTCCAGAATTTCCCAGACAATGGGTTCAACAGGGATATTCTCATGTCCATTATGGAGCTGTTTGTCTTGCTCTCACCTTCCATGGTCGTAAAGGTTTGCCAGTAGTGGCAAGAATTGCTTTGTTGGATACCAGGTTTTTACAATACCAACATGCTTGCATAGGTACTGTTCAGACCACCCTGAATGCCGGAACAGTCTTTGTGACTTTGTATCCAAACTTCAACATCGCTCTTTCAGACCCACAGCTTCTCTCTTTTTTGAAAGTTCAAGTCCAGCTCACTGGAGCACCCCAAACTGCTGACTCTGTAGCTGCAACCCTACATTACCAGATGGTTTACCGAGTGCAGAACCATGCTCTCGACCTCAACTTCAACAATGGTAATGAAGATGCGTTGTTCATATCCATGCAGAATGACCAAGCGTCCTGCATTCATGTACCCAGACAGATCCCGAAGGATACGTTGGCCAAGCTCCTTCCAGATACTTGGATCACCAACTATGAAAAGCTACACCAGCATAACAAGCCTTTCCAGTCCACTGACTCGGAGTTTATAAGGAAAAAAGATGGAACTGTTTTCATCAAATTTGGCAAAGAGAAGGAAGAAAGTCCTTCTATCTTCCAGACCATCCTCATGATTGAACCATGTGTTCCAGAATCCATTTCTGAACCAGACCCAAAAAAGCATGTCCGACACTTTGACGGTGATGGACATCCTGTTCATTACTATAAAGACAATTATGGTCATTGTTTTTGGGATCCTTTTTGCCAATGTTCCTACTATGTAAATTCCCCCGACGAGGTAGACCCCCATGCAAAATCTCCTCCCCGACGGAAAAAGTCCAAGGATAAGGTGTACCAAAGGTACTTAGACGGAGACTCCTCCGTAGATACTCTTGGTGAATGTGACAAATACCAGTTCATGGTATCTTATGCACCACCTCCACCACCAGAGTCTAGTACTACATCTCGAACCTCACCAGATCCACCAAAATCAACCCCACCTTCTCCTCCCCAGAGAAAGCAAGCTCTCTCTCCATTCTATAAGCCAATCCTTAAATGGGCTAAGAAACATTCTTACCCCCTCGAAGTTCCAGAGGAAACACCACCTATTTCCTCTATCGCCATGTTCCAAGATACTGACTTTCCTCCTCTTGTTAAGGAAGGTTCTAAACTCTCGTTCCCTGCTACAGAAGAGTTTATTGATCCACATGGCAGGTACCGCCATGTTCCCAAAATACCTACCCCCACTAACGTGGACGAACATGGAAGACAGAAGAAAACTCCTGCTGCTGAAGCCGTTCTAAACTGGCAATCAGAGACTCTGTTGGCACAGAACAATGCCTTCAAGGCTATTGATTCCAAGATTGGAAATGTGCAACAAGATCTCCGGAGATATGATGAAAGTACCAAGAAGATACTTTCTGAGTTCCAAAAAAGGCTTCATGCCTTGGAATCAGGACAACATCTTGGGTACCATTATCTTGAAAGTCCAAAGCCAGAAATAGACAAACTCAGGAAGCAAATTCAACTTCTTGAAGAAGGAAGGTTCAGACCTTTCGATCCATTGGCACCTCCTGTTCAAACTGGGTATGTATCCCCAACACCACAAGTGTCTGTTTTTGCCAATATCCCGGAGGATTCCTCCAGAAGAGAATCAAATATACGAGATCGTCTTAAAGCTTTGAAGAAAGAAAAGGGGAAAGAAAAAACACCACCTACAGAATCAAGCTCAATTGTTATAAGAGAAAGGCCAGACCAGATGATGTTATCAAATCCATTAGAATCCTTTTTGAAGGATTTGAGTAATCAAGCAATTGATCCTATTACTCAGCAGCCTGAGCCTGATCCTGTTATCCAGAAAAAACAGATTCTGGTCACTGAGCAAACTTCCCCCACTACATCAGATTCAATATCTTTTTCTTCATCTTCATCTTTCTCAGATCAAATAATCGATTCTCCCCCCATTGATCCACCAACCTCACAAATATTCATGGCTGACTCTCCTCCAGACTACGAAATGGAATCAAACTATTCTGATCCAGAATTTGGACAGACAAGTAATCCCACCAGGAACAATTCTACCAAGCATGTATCTATGGCATCAAAACAATTTTTCTCCATTGACGATATTCCTTATCCAAAATGGCCAGAAAGACTTGAAGAGTTTCATACTTGGTTGAATACACAGTCCCTTACCAACCATGATATGAGTGATGTCATTTGCAATTTTGTTACAAGGTTCACAGGAAGCCTTAAATTCTGGTGGCAATCACTCACAGAACAAGACCAGCTCACGTTTCTGTTATCACCCAACTTCAGCCATGCCCTTACCTACTTATATCATGTTTTTGTGGGAACCCCCGGAGACCTCAAAGAGCTAAAAAGAAGAGAATTCTTTGAAAGAAGATGCTGCTCTCTCCAAAAGAGGCATCTTGATAAGCATTACCGTCTAATGCTTCAGCTCTTTTACCAAATAGGCGCAGATCCAAACCTCAAACATGTTTTCCTCACTTCTATTCCTAAAGAACTATCACAGATGGTTGAAAGATCTTTCTTTGGAAAGCAGAGAAGGATACAAGACGTTCCCTTGGGAGAAATCCAGCAAGAAGTCCATATCTGCCTGGAAGAATTATGCTTAAAGCGCTGAATGGTCCAAACATACATCACATATGACAAGCGTCTTGAATCAGCTTGTTCTCACCAAAAGTTAAAGATCAAATGCTCCAAGCAGGATTGTGATGGTACATGTGGCCACTATTCCCGGAAGAAAAAGCATTACAAGAAGTACTCGATTAGAAAATCCAAACATGGTTCCAAACATTTCCGGAAAAAGAAGAAATGGCGATACCTCCGCAAGAGAAAAGATCATATAGGCCATAAGAAATCAAGCCGTTGCTACATTTGTGACTAGAAAGGACATTTTGCCAAAAATTGTCCTCAGGCGAAAAAAGGTCAGAATCATCTGATTGAAAATGAGACAGGTATTTCTCTTGAAAATGATGATATTGAATCCTTATTTTCTGCCGACGAAGAACCAACGAGCAATGACTCTTTGTGTTATTCCCTTCTATCAAACCTCCAAAGAAGTTGAGTCGATGAATCAGAATCTGAAGACATCTTTCACATATCACCCACATCTTCAGAACCAAATCCAGACATATTCTCAAGTCAAACTCACTGTCCTCACTTCCCGGTGAAAATCTTCACCTCAAAATTTGCCAAACCTATCAATGTCATTGCCCTCATTGATACCGGAGCAAGTTGTTCCATTCTGGACACTAAAGTTCTGCCCGAAGAATATTGGACTCCTCATATCCGATATTTTAACTCTGCCTCTGGAGATACTTTCTCCACGAATGTCGAACTACTCCGATTCTCGTTCGCTTCCCGAATGCTCCATAAAGGCAAAAATCTTTGGATCAAATCTCCCCAATAAAGATTTGTTAATTGGATGGGACATCATGACTCAAATCTCTCAACTTCGCATCATTCCCGGAAAAGGACTTAGATATAAAAATCATTTCTCTGAGTTCGTTGATATTCAGAGACTCTTTTCCATCCAAATGAGTTTGTTAGATCCAATCATGCAAAAATTGCTAGAATCTTATTTGGAATCCCACTCAGAATTCGCTCAAAAATGTTCACATCCTCTATGGAAAAATCCAGAATTCTTTGTTCGCCTCCCCTTCAAAAAAAATGAAGACATCAATCCAACAAAGGTGAGTCATGTGGGAATGAAGCCAGAACACTTGGCTTTAGCTCAAAGGGAATGCTCAGAATTATTGCAACAAGACTGTCATTTTGGATTTGCTGAATAATCTCTTGGGGATATTTCTGGCTCGGCGAGTCTTTAATCTTCTCGATCTTGTATTTGACTACCCACGGCACTCAGAGTAAAACGGTGCTTCAACGTGTGGTTTCCTTCGGTAAAGAGAGTCCCACGAGCAAACCTTGAGAGGAATATTATATTCCACCTGTGACATCCCACATTTTTGACCCTGTTTTCTATTGAATCAATCGGGCATTTCATTGACGCGTCTATAGAGTTATTCTCAGAGCTGATCACTCTCGAGATAACTAGACTATTCGGGGAAACCATTAAGGATTTTATGGCAAATAGACTTGAGAATTCGACCAGGAATCGGCTGCTCGACCATGCTCATCTGTCGAGACCATTACGGCACATATATAAATCGATTTGAGTTTAGATATAGGTTGATTCGATTGAGATATGTGGCTAATCGTGGGTGACACCACTAAATTGGAAAATTCTCGTCGACCAACAGTAGATTGAATTCTCTATCGTTTTGGTACCCTGTGTCTGTACTTGAATTCTCTAGATTTTCATGACAATCGAAAGTCACCAATGAGTCGAGTGGGTTCATAGTGGCTCGAAGAAAATCGACCACGGGTCACTTGCACTAAAATTTTTGAAAGTTACCCGGTAGTCTAGGTCATGCTAAAAACGCGTCGAATGGAAATTAACAGTGAATTCGAATCCGATTTCAGAAATTGAAAGTTCTGTGGTGTCATGAGCTATTTTTTTAGGAACGTCGACTTATCCTTCGAAGATTTTTAAGAGATTCCGAGATATTTACGGAAAATCGTTCGGGCATCGCGGAAAATTTACAGAAATCAGTATTGACCGAATTTAAGCGAGTTTGGATTTTCAAGCCAAGCCTTTGGGTGTCGGGGACTCACAGAAAATTTTACGGGATTGATCTTCGTTGAAATTAGATTGATTTGGAGATTTGAATGAGGAATTGAAGTTAATATTGGTGAAATTCGGATTAAGGCAAGGGCAGCAATTTTGGACTTCAATTTGGTTTATTTGTGAATATTAAGGTTGGAAAGAAATTGGGGACAAGCAATAAAT
Organism: Eucalyptus virginea; assembly: GCA_014182375.1. Lineage (NCBI taxonomy): Eukaryota > Viridiplantae > Streptophyta > Magnoliopsida > Myrtales > Myrtaceae > Eucalyptus > Eucalyptus virginea. Next base: position 4,283,488 of record CM024514.1, read on the forward strand.
GGGATGGCTAAGGCTTGATGATTGTTTGGATAAGGGCTTGACTTTTTCTCCCCCTCTCCTCTCTTTCCTCTCTCGGACGCATGCTTTTTCTCCACCTGCTTCTGCCGATCTTTTCATTTGCCTTCCCTCGAGCCATCCCACTTTCTTCTTCACGTGCAGACTTATCCCCCACAAGCTTTCACCCTCACGTCCACCAATTTCTCCAGTTACTCTCTTCTTCAACCCGCGAGACTGTAGCTCACGAACCGAGCGTGCTTCAGCCACGATTTCTTCTCACGCCGCCAGCTCTTGGTCAACAAACTAGCCGTAAAATCCACCGAAGTTGCATCTTTGACCACCGAATCCTCTCCATCTCTCGGGTTTTTGGATCGCCACACACAGCACCGAAGACAGCCTAGCCACAACTAAAGAAGCTGCCACACGTCCTTCCCAGCAGCGACCGAAACCACGCGTCCTCACTGGTCAACCGAAGCCGCTCCCTTTGCCGGTTTGTTGACTCAACTCCTTCGTCCTCTCCAACGTTGATTTTTTAGCTCGCCCGGCAGCAACAATCGAACTGCTTCTTCGTGCATCCCACTCGCTTGGCCAACTTCAGCAGCTTCGGCCATTTGTCCACGTGCTCCCATCTTCCGTGACAACACACGCCAACCCACTTCTCGCTTCTACGAGCCGTCCCCAAACAGCTCGAGCAAAACCGGCGTCGTCCGCAGCTCGATGCCAGCAAATCCAACGCCTGCGGCTCCAGCTCGTGGATCGGCCCTGCAATTGAAGCCACGGCAACTCCAGTCCACGAAGCAGGCCCGTGAATCCAGTCAGTCTGCGGCCCATGTGAGACTCTGCCCAGCTCCTTCGTGAGTTCAGCCGCAAGCCCATTGGAAGCCCATGATTTCAGCAGTCTTCGGCCCAGCAGATTCTTTTCTGGTTCAAGCCCATTCACAGCAAGCTTCAGTCCATTTGAAGCCCATGTTTAGTCTTGATTCAAGCCCAGTCCAGTGAAGTCCAGCAAGTTCTTTTGAAGCCCAAGCCCGCGAGGCAAGATCTTTAGGCCCGGCCCAAGTGTCCGTTGACGCCGCCGAAAGTTCAGATTTCAGCCGTTGTCGTGTCGCCGTTGCAGTGATTCGGTCTCCGCTTTTACCAAGTAAGTTTTACTCACTAATGCTTTCTTAGTTTGCTAATTATGCTTAGGGGTTGGTTAGATTTAATTAAATGCAATTAGGTGGTTAGATTAGTCTAGAACAATTAAATTAGTGACTTAATGATGCATGTTAGGTGGTTAGACTTAATCATTAGCAAGTAGAGAGCTTCTAATATTTTATTGAATGTATCTCGGGATTTTTCCCGATCGGTTCTGGCGTCAAATCAGGCAATATAGGCCTAAATTGGATTTTTAGTATTTATTTATTTATGTTTCGAAATTAATTAATTAATTAATTATTTTTCCGGAAAATCAACCGGGATGGCCGGTGACCAGAATTTTATGCTGATTGTTGTGGTGCAGTCCGTTCATTTAATTGAGCTTTATTTTGTGCAAAAATGATTTATTTGTGAATTTAGGATTTATTCCCTAATTTAAATAATCTTGGAAAATTAATTGAAAATTAACTGGGCATCAGTTAATGATACCAAAACTGTTTTAGTGGACTACAAAAAATGGTGAGATTTATAAAAAGGAAATTATTATATTTTGGTTAGGGTCGATTGTGTACCCACACACGTCATTTTATCGGAAAGGATAAAATTAGTTATTTGATTGTTTGCTTGGAATGGCATGTATACCGGCTCGATGACTCCACAGATCATCTTGAGACAGGACGGTATAATCTACCGGCTTGATGACTCTACGGAGCATCTTGAGACAGTACGGTATGATAAATTGTATGATCTACCAGCTCGATGACTCTACGAAGCATCTGGAGACAGTACGGTATGATAACTTGTGTGTATATCGGCTCGGTGACTTTATATGTCATCTTGAGACAGGACGGTATGATATACCGGCTCGATGACTCTACAGATTATCTTGAGACAGTACGGTATGATATACCGGCTCGATAATCCTACAGATCATCTTGAGATAGTACGGTATGATTTGACAGCTTGATGACTTTATATGTCGTCTGGAGATAAGATAACATACTAGCTATATATCACCTAGGGTGAGTAGTCTTAGATGTTGATCAGACTCATAGAAAGTATGGAAGGGGTCGATCAAGAGATAATTTGGATGACATGTAATTGACTAGGTCGGTTGATCGATGATTCGATCTGATTGGGTGAGGTGATGTGATGATGTATATTTGATATATATACTAACTTGCAGGAAGGAGCTGAGGCCAAGGTAAGTCCTCTGACTCATGATGTGCTTAGGCAGCCTAAGATGTATTAGTTTACTAATCGGGTATTAGGAGGTAGAATTCGCTGAGACGTGGTCTCATTGGTTATTGAATAACCATTTCAGGACCCTAAGGAGAAACTGAGAAGGAGGAACCTGAAGGGGAGAAAGACTTTTGAAAAAACAAATGATCTAGAGAGGGATCTTGATTATAACCCGGATGTGAATTGAGATCCCATTCCTTTTGTGAACTCTGTCTTAGTATAGATAGGTGTGAGACTTGTTTGTTGTAAATAGTATCGTAAATATACTATGAGTTGTGTTATTAATAAAAGTGTAGTTGTGAATTTCAATATCCAAAAATAAGGCCTGCTTTTCTATCCCATTGTTTTATTATTTGGGGATTCATAACTACTTCCGCATACGTAATAAAAAGAAAGGGTCGGTGATACTTAGTCCTGGGATATCGCACTTTAAAATCGACCAAGTAGAAGGATGGGCACGTCTCCGAAGCTCGGGGCGTGACACCACCGCTAGAGAATTGCATGCATGAAGAAACCGAATATCCATGATTCGGTCAATAGAAAATAAAAGATTGACCTTCCTTTTTGGTTCCAAGCGGTAGAGTTGGATGCTGCTTCCTTCGTAGCCTTTTTTTTTTTTTTTTTTTTTTAATTATTTCAAAATTCAACTTTTCACTTCAGGCTTAAACTCGAGACATATTTTAACAATAAGGAAAGTCAATCTTTTATTTTATGTTGACCAAATCTTGGATTATTCGGTTTCTTCATGCACGCAATTCTCTAGTGGTGGAATATAATATTCCTCTCAAGGTTTGCTCGTGGGACTCTCTTTACCAAAGGAAGCCACACGTTGAAGCACCGTTTTACTCTGAGTGCCGTGGGTGTTCTGTTTGTGAGAGACACTCATAAGTGCTAGGTGCTTGGCTTTGGGTCTTCGTGTTTCTCGTGCGGCAAAGCTTATTCGTGATTTACATTCAAGAAAGATTGGTGTATTGGGTGTAATTGGGGCTTGGGAAACATCAAGAGAGTGTTTGAGTGACTCGAGTGTGTAATCTCCTTGTATCGCTTGATTTATAGTGAAATTATTGTTAAAATATGTCTCGAGTTTAAGCCCAAAGTGAATTGCTGAATTTTGAAAATAAATTAGTTAACTTGTGGATAAGGAAATATTCCTATCATTCAAGTAGGGATTGGCAAGGGAAAATTAAAAAGGGAAAGTCAGAATTTTGACTTGGATAAAAGATGTAACCGTCGACTTCCTCAGCCAAGAGAGGAAACAAATTTAAAAAAAAAAAAAAAAAAAAAAAAGGGAATATAAGATTATAGGAAGTTGGACTTCCTAATTTGACTTGGCTTGGACTTTCTCCTTTTGACCGAAGCGGTGCACATACAAGATTTGTGGGTTGTTTTCGTTGGCTGAAGATGAGAACAATTGAAGCACCGCGTGAGTGCTTGGTGTTCCATAGTTGTTTATGCAAGCAATCTTGAAGCACCAAATATCAACTGCTTGAAAGTGGGCTTTTTGTTTTTCGTTCGTGAATTACATTCAAGAAGTTTAGTGTTGAAGTCGATCAAATCTTGTGGTAAGATTTGTGTGTAATTCCTTCGTGAGATTGAGAGATTATTTTTGAGGAATTTCGGAGCTAAACACTGCATGCATTATTGGGTGAAATTGGGGCTTATGAAACACCGAGAGAGTGTTTGAGTGACTCAAGTGTGTAATCTCCTTGTATCGCTTGATCTATAGTGAAATTCGTTGCTACTCTCCCCGTGGATGTAGATCTTTACGACTGAACCAAGTAAATCTGGCGTTCGATTTATTTTCTTCTTTTATCTATATTATTGTTTGATCGCTCGCCTTTTCGTAACAAGTGGTATCAGAGTTAGGCTTGGCTAAGTTGTAGTGAATCAATGGCGACAGAAGAAGTAAAAGTGAGAATCAACAGATTTGATGGGAATGATTTTTGTTTCTGGAATATGTAAATTGAATATTATCTTTACCAGATGAAACTGCACTTGCCTTTATTTGGGAAGAAACCAGAGTCGATGAAACAAGCTGATTGGAATTTGCTGGATAGACGAGCTATGGGTATTATTCGGCCGATGTTGGCTCGTAACGATGCGTTTAACATCTTGAAGGAGAAGAGCACTCCTGATTTGATGCGAACCCTGTCGGATATGTATGAGAAGCCCTCTGCGACCAACAAGATCTATTTGATGCGACGTCTGTTTAATTTGAAAATGAGCGAAGGTGCGTCAGTTGCAGATCATATCAATGAATTCAATGTGATTGTTAGTTAATTGAGTTCAGTTGAGATTGACTTTGAAGATGAGGTACGTGCTTTGATTCTAATATCCTTATTGTCTAATAGTTGGAATACTACTGTTACCGTTGTTAGTAATTCCTCTAGATCAATAAGTTTGACGTTTGATGGGGTTCGAGATTTGATTCTGAGCGAGGACGTTCGTAGAAGAGAATCTTGCGAACATGTATTCGCTGCTTTAGTAGGTGAAAATAGATGAAGATCTATAACACGTGTGGGTAATAGTAGTACTAATATAAACATGCATAGTTAGTCTAGGAGTGGTAATATTGTCTGTTAGAGCTGTGGCAAGAGGGGGCATCTTAGAAGGGATTGTCTTAAGTTGAAGAATGAGAAGGGTAAGGGAATTATGGTTGATTATGTAGATAATGTTGCAGCTATAGCAGATAATGCCGATTATGTCTTATTTGTCACTGATTATTCATTGTTTGATGGATGAATTATGGATTCTGGTTGTTTTTTTTATGTCACACCAAATAGAAACTGGTTTATCACTTATCAGTGCACAGGTAGTGGTAAAGTCTAGTTAGGGAATAACACTGAGTGCGATGTTGTGGGTGTTGGTGATGTTAAAATCAGAATGCATGATGGTATCGTGAGGACATTAATTAGAGTGAGGCATGTTCCGGAATTGAAAAAGAACTTAATTTCCTTGGGTGCCCTAGATTCAGCTGGTTGCAGTTATTTTTCAAAATGTGGAGTTCTGAAGGTTGTTCGAGGTGCCTTAGTGATAATGAAAGGAATTAAGCATGGAGGCCTGTATAAACTTAAAGGTGAGACAGTGACAAATTTTGCTGCGAAGACGTCAAATGCATCTGTTCGAGAGTCTTTTGACTGCTCAAGGAAGACCTGGGTGTTTGTGTCAATGCACAAGTTTGATGATGATGTCAGGATCTTATAGTCAAGAGTTTTGATCAAGATGGAGACTAGTAAGTCGATCAAGCATGTGCAGACTGACAACAATAAATTATGCGTGAAAGAGGGCATAATTAAACATCGCACTAGTGCCAGTAAATCACAATAATTTGTAGAATTGATGAGCAGAACATTACTGGAGACGGCCAGAAAAATTATCTTTAGTGTTGGTATTGCTAGGAGAATCCTAGCTGATGTGCTACCTAGCTGATGTGCTAAGTACAATAAGTTACCTGGTGAATAGATCCCCATCAACTACTATAGAATGACAGACTCTTAAAGAAGTGTTGTCAAGTAATGTTGTTGGTTATTCTATTATTAGAATGTTTGGTTGTCCGTGTTATTTTCGAGTGAGTGATAGTAAGCTTGATTGGGGGGCAAGGTGTATATTCCATGGCTATGCACAAGGTGAGTAGGGTAATCAGTTGTGGTGCCCGGATATAAATTCACCTGTTGATAGTAAAGAAGTTACCCTTGACAAGTCTCCAATACTTCTGGCTAGGATTGTTTGTGGCAATGTTAATACAAATCTGGACAATGTTCAGCTTGAGGTAGAGTTGCGACCAGAAACTCCTAAGGTAGCGTATACGGGTACTAGTAAAGTAATCGACACAGATGGTGCTTGTAGCGAGGTGGAGCTTATAGAGCCAATGGTTGCCGTAACTGCTAATATTAACAATGTATATATTCGATCTCCTGATAGATATGAATGCAATAATGGTTTTACTTTATCTGCAGTTAAGGAGGTTGTGTTGGAAAATCCTTGCGGAGTAGTTAAAAGTACATGTGGAGTTGGTATTTTAATGGGGTCCTCGGTTATGGTGAAGTTCAAGTGAAGCTTGGACTTGGATAATATCTGTGGCAGTTGAGCCCACCAGAGGCTATGGGAAAGCACCAGCAGAGTTTGAATTTTTGCGAAGCAATTGCAATTTGGCTTAAATGTCGAGTCAATATGGAGATTATTAAAATATGTCTCGAGTTTAAGCCCGAAACGAATTGCTGAATTTTGAAAAATAAATTAGTTAACTTGCAGATAAGGAAATATTCCTATCATTCAAGCGGAAATTGGCAAGGGAAAATCAAAAAGGGAAAGTCATAATTTTGACTTGGATAAAAGATGCACCCATTGACTTCCTCAGCCAAGAGAGGAAACAAATTAAAAAAAAAAAAAAAAAACGGAAAAGGGAATATAAGATTATAGGAAGTTGGACTTCCTAATTTGACTTGGCTTGGGACTTTCTCTTTTTTGACTGAGGCGGTGCACGTACAAGATTTGTGGGTTGTTTTCGTTGGCTGAAGACGAGAACAATTGAAGCACCGCGTGAGTGCTTGGGGTTCCGTAGTTGTTGATGCAAGCAATCTTGAAGCACCAAATATTGAGTGCTTCAAAGTGGGCTTGTTGTTTTTCGTTTGTGAATTACATCCAAGAAATTTAGTGTTGAAGTTGATCAAATCTTGTGGTAAAATTTGCGTGTAATTCCTTCGTGAGATTGAGAGATTATTTTTGAGGAATTTCAAGACTAAACACTGCGTGCGTTATTGGGTGTAATTGGGGCTTGGGAAACACCGAGAGTGTTTGAGTGACTCAAGTGTGTAATTTCCTTGTATCACTTGATCTATAGTGAAATTCGTTGCTGCTCTCCCCGTGGACGTAGGTTTTTATAACTAAACCACGTAAATCTTGTGGTCGATTTATTTTCTTCTTTTGTCTATATTATTGTTTGATCGTTCGCCTTTTCGCAACAAGTGGTATCAGGTTAGGCTTGGCTAAGTTAAAGTGAATCAATGGCGACAGAAGAAGTAAAAGTGAGATTCGACAGATTTGATGGGAAGGATTTTAGTTTCTTATGTGTGTGTTTATTATGCCTCTTCTTCAAATTCTCATATGGTATGCTTTCGCGCACACGTATATATAGAATGATGCACCAACAAAAATGTTCGCACACATGATGTTCATCCACACGTCGACGATTTCCTTTTTGTTTTATTAGACAAAACACAAAAGAACCCACGAGGAACATGACTGGCTCTTCCAATGTCTCGAAAAAGCTATAATTCTCTGATAAACTCATCCGGTGGAGTGAGTTTTGTCTTGGCAAACGCCAATAGTCAATATCACTTTAGGAATGCGAGGTACTAGTTTATACTTTGTAGTGGAAACTAATGCCTATGCCACCAATTACACGAATTGATATTTAACTGTGATTGTCCGAGGAGGAGAGAATATACCAAATCGAAAATGAAAACGAGGCCTAATAAATTGAAGCTGCTCAATTTGAGCAATATCGAGTTTCCAAAAGAAGGGCGAGAACAAAAATTCGCGCTACGCTTGAGGAATGAGCATTATTATGTTTAGCACTACATTGGAATTTGTGGGGGCAATTGAATAATATCGAGTTTCTACATCTATAATTTCCGGTGGCAATTGGCCAAAAGGATTATATTGGAATTTCCCGCAAAGGCATTAAACTACACTGACCAAATGAAAGTGTTTAGAACTTAATTGACATCCATAAATAAGTTTATGATTGATTGGGTAATAATCCTATGTATGTTCATATTGAAATGATCCCTTGCTTGTTTATCAAAAGGAGTCTGAGATACTTAGAGTGCCAAAACTTGATATGGAGGGACACTTAACTGCTAAAAATTAGGAAAGTGACACTTAAGTGCTAAAATCTGAGTAAAATAGATCCGTTAAGTGTTAACGGCGAGAAAATTCAGCCAAAATGCTGACGTGACGATTTCCGGTGAGGGAAGTGCAAAATGACATCATTTTGCACGATGACATGGCTAAACAAGTGCAAAAACGATGTTGTTTTGTTGCTAACATGGCCAACTAAGTAATATAAAAATTAATCAAATTTAATTTTAAATCAAGTTTTAAAAAAAAAAAAAAAGGGAAGAAGATGAACAGTGGGTGAGGGCTCGGCCCTCACCTCCTCCTTGCCATCGTTGGTCCTTCCTGGTGATGGCAAGGAGGCGGCGGTGGCAACGAGGGCTGAGCCCTCAATTGCTATTCATCTTCTTCCTTCCTTTTTTTTTTTTTTTAATAATTTGGTTTTAAATTTAAATTAATTAATTTTTAAATTAAAATTCAAATCCGCGCCAAAACAATGTCGTTTTTGCATTTCTTTGCTGAGTCAGCTCTCCGGCGAGCTACGTAGGATTTCCAATGGGATTCACCGAAGATGGCACTCAAGTGTCCTATTTTTCCAAAAAAAAAAAAAAAAAGCACTTAAATGTTTCCTAACTTTTGACACTTAAATGTCCTATTGTGCCAAATTTTGACACTTGGGGTGTTCTTATGCCCAAAAGAAAGTATTTATTCCAAAAGACAAAATGGTAAAAGACTTGCGAATCAATTATTAACAAACACGACTAAAGTATCACATGCATTGAATGGCAAAAGAAAAGTATCTTATTCGTGGATAATGCTTATTGCTTTGTGTCAAGTTAATTTTTTATTGTCAAATCGGTATTATTTGCACATCCAACTATGAAACTTCAGTATCCCCAATTAATTTAGTGAAATGTTTGGTGATACCACATCTTATAAGGCACTTGATATTATTGATGAATATGATATTATCTAGCAAGTCAAATTAGTGTGCTTTTATAGGATAAGTAGGTTATCCTCCATTTTTAGGAAAGCCAGTCTTACATAAACTTAAAATTGAGAACCCCATATAATCCAAATTTGTAATTATGTATGGGTTACGTCCATATAAAGGAGAGAATCATGCTAGTTGCGTCTCCTCACCCTATCAAGTATTAAAAAAAAAAAAAAAGACTAATAAATGGTTCAAATATAAAATTATATATAGGTTATTCTCTTTATATATCCAGTGATTTTACATCAATCCAAGATAGACCAACCTGGTCAAAGAATTCAATAGTTATAAAAGATGCGGAATAAATACTCAAGTTGAGAATTAACAAAATCATTCAACACTCAACAAATTGGCTTAATAGTTGCATTTGTAAAGATACCACGGAATCATATCCAAACCAAAGTGTTTCTCACTGGAATAATCTAAGAACTGTGCTCACCATTTTATAGGTGGAGTCTCATACGATACTATATAATTAATACACTTGAATAGGGTAGTTTGCACGCATTCATAGTAGTATATTGAACTGAAGAATCAAAAATCCATGTTATCTAACAAAACTTTAAATTTACTAAAGAATGGACCGGTATTGTTTAATCAGATTATTCATAAAATATTATATGAGGAATAATTCCTCGTTTGCAAAACCATTAAAAAAAAAAACCACCATAAATCCCAAACTTTGCTCAAAGTGACAAATTTATCTCAAACTTTTTTTTGTGACATAAAAAACTTCAAACTTTGCAAACTGTGACACATTTACCCTACCAAGGGCATTTTCGTCTCATTTTTTATGTTTTTCTTTTTATTCTTTCATTTTTTTATTTTTGTCTTTTTGTTCTCTCTTCCCTCCTAGAGCCGGCGGAGGGAAGTCGGCATCTGACAATGGCAACCCTCGCCAACGTCGGGCGAGGGCCTCCCTTGCCAAATCCGACAAGGGCACCCCTCACCTGAGTTTGGCATGGGGTGGCTGGGCAAGGGCAACCCTCAACTAGGTCGGGCGAGGGTACCCTTCACCCTCCCCAGATCTGGTAAGGGGTGCCCTTGCCAGACATCGATTTCCCTCCGTCAGCTCCACCATGGCCGGCGAAGGGAAGAGAGAAGAAGAAGAATAAGAATAAAAAAGGAAAAAAAAAAAAAATTAAAGAGTAAAAAGATTAAAATATCATATAGTTTGGGATAAATGTGTCATATGGTTAAAAGTTTAGGATTTTTCGTATTACAAAAATTTTTTAGGGTAAATGTGTCACAGTTCGCAAAGTTCATAATTTTTTATGTCACAAAAAAAAGTTTGGGGTAAATTGTCACTTTGGACAATGTTTAGGGTTTTTAGTAGTCTTTTTCGAATCCAAGAGCACAACGATTTATTTGACCAAATTAAATTTATGACCAAATGTTGGTATTGTCTCTCTTTTTTTTTTTTATATTAATACTAGAAATTTAAAACTAACTTTTTGAAAGGAGTTGGGAACGATGTAACACGTCTTTATTGACTATTTAAACATTACTCACTTGTTCAGGCAGCTAATCAAAATTTGTTGCGGCATTTCTTCTATAAATCAGTGTATCATTTTGTTGTTCAATTTTAAAAAGCGGGGATTACATTGAAATTACATCGAGTCCTTTTCTTCTGGGGAAAATACCAAAAACATATCTTACTTATATATCCAACCACTGCTTACAACCTCTACTTAGGCAAATACTATTCACATACCTTTAAGCAAAACCCTACATTAGAAATACTAAATTGCCCTTCCTTGCAAACTCATTTTAGCATATTCTAAGGATTTTGGTGGCTTGGTTTTTAGTTGTTTTCAAATATTTTGGATAAGTGTGAGTATTTAGGATTTGAGCTTTGATTTTTATTTTTATTTTTTTGTGCGGAGAAAATGACATTTTTGTAAATAGGAACACAGGAAAAATTGATTTGGAAGTACAAAGTGGTCTTCAAAAGTAAAACTCAGCTAGGTGTTTAGTATATTCTAATGTGGATGAATATAAAAGAAGAGGTGTGATTTTCATATTTTTCCTTCTTCTTTTTTTTTACACTTGGGGTGTAGATAATGTTCCTCTTTTCTATCCTTTATTTACGAAGACCCCACGAAATGTTCTTTAACTCGCACATGACTTGTGAGTGCTTTATTCTTCTTTCAGTTTGTGAGTCACGTTGGAGTGATGCTTGCATAAATTGAGTGCACATGAGCCTAGTTAATCTCAACCGTTGAATCACGTGGGCCTCATTCTTGCACATGACTCATGAGTGTTTTATTCTTCTTTCAGTTTGTGAGTCAGGTTGGAGTGATGCTTGCATAAATTGAGTGTACATGACCCTAATCAATCTCAGCCGTTGAATCACATAGGCCTCATTTGGGGTGCAAATAACTCAACAACAAAGGCAATAGGCTCATAAACACCCAAATCATCCAAAAAAATTTCATCACATTGATGTGCTATATTGTGCGCTAACAGCTAAATTTTTGCTAGTAAACTATTCATGCATTTTGTAAGAAAACTGGGAATTGAATTTGTCGATAAGATATAATTTGACCTTTAAAAAAATATTGACATGGCATAACCTTGCGCGCATTCTCATTGCATTTTCGGCACTTAGAAATTAGGCACATCTTTCTAGAATGACATCTCCGTATTGAACATTGACTTATGGTGAGATCGCGAACAACTTGTGAACAGGTCTAGTACGTGACCTGACCCAGAGCTTTTCATTAATTTAAACAGGAGTTTTTATGAAGGTTTTTGGATAAGGCCCTGACATCCATGCGAAGCCTAAGCTCATCCGGTCACTTAAGGTCGATCCCACAAGCCCGACCTCCTTCTCTGTCTCTCCGAATTCATCCTTACCATTCCCTCCTTGTTGATCGAAATGGCCCTGGTTATGGCCACTTCCTGCAATATAATCGTGAAAGAAAAACTGAGGGAGATAATAACAAGGGGGGAACGTTCAGTCGGTGCTGGCAAGAACAGAGAAAGCCGAAGATAGAGAGAAAGAGAAGAAAGCGGTGCAGTTCGGAGATACAAAGGAGAGATGACAATCAGCCAAGGGGAATGGGATATCCTCGGTCACAGGAAGCTACCGAAAATAAAAGAGCAAAAGCAGAGAGGACGAGCTCCGGGGGCAGAGCACGCGCACACGCATAGCAGAGAATTCATGGCACAGATAGCAACCTCTCCGAATTCTTGAGCAAACTACGAGAGAAGTGGGCAGTACATGCGAGCCAGAAGATAGAAAAGCCGAAGGGGAATTGAGACTTTGAGAGGAAAAAGGGATTGGTGCATTCGATTCGAGGAGGATTTGGAATTTTTTAGCAACCACTCTAGAGCAGCAACCGGCTTTCCAGATTTTATCTTCGAGCTAATTGCTTGTGCTAGGTAAAATATCGGTTCGTTCCTTCAAATCATTTTTCAAAGCGTCACTCGTCCTTCCATCTTATGTAGATCGAACACTATCTCTTGTCGATGAGTTTTCGCACGAGGAGACTGAAAACTTCCTTCAAATGACGGCTATTACAGTACTGAGCGACCACTAAACAGGGGCTGGTCTGCGACCGAGACGCAGCTTGGTCCGTGAGAGAGACGTGCCTTGGTCTGCCTTCTAGTATGCCATGGTTTGCCGCTAGGATTGTGTGATCGAGACTGAAAGCTGGTTGGGCCTTGGGTCACGTCGGGTCTTCGGTCGAGTCGCCGGCCGGCCAACCGCCCCCAGCAGTGACGTTATCGATGACATCATTTGGCGGTTACCGACCGTTGGATGACGTCATCCGTGACGTTAGCACCATCGGTTCGCCGACACACGTGTGACGCTTATGCACTGGCTTTCCCAGCGCTTTGAGCTCATGTGGGCGCGTTTGGCCTCATCCGGCGGCGCTCGACCCACCGTTGGACTCGTCTTGACGAGTACTTTCACCTTGTATATTTAAAAATTGATTTTGGCTGAAAAAATATTTCGAAAATTAGCCAAAAATGTAGGGGTATATGCAACCCCGAACCCGTTCTTCGGTTCGGTTCTTTTTCGACGATTCATATAGCAATTTCAACCAATAGACATCCAAACAATGTAAATTTCATAGTCTTGATCACGATATCAAATGGTAAACGAGAAAATTCAATGAAAAACAAGGCATAAATCATAATTGGGCTCTTATACTAATGTTAGAATTCAAGTAGGCGGAAGACGACTTACCTTTTATCCAATGCGCAAACAACAATTAACCCCGGAACGAATGTTGAATTACAGATGAATCACGAACAAAATTACCTCACGTTGGTCTAAATGCAATCACGAGAAAAGCACCCAATTTTTCATAGCGTAAATGCCGATTGTTCTTATAAATGAGAAGTGTAACGCTTCCTTTTCTTTTGATAGAAATGGGACAAGACAATGAGAGAATTCTGAGCATACATTCTGCCAACTGTTGTCTTCTGGAGTCTTTTATATGACTCCATCACATCCCTTCAAATGGTGCCTTTCCATCGTAGCGTATCAAGGTGAAATGGTGCGTTCTCATCGCACCCCATCATGGACGTACTAATTCAGTACAACAGTATGAGTACTCCGTCACGTGGGAAAAATTTGGAGGCTTGCCGGCAGAGTTTGCTCCCTTGATGCACGGTTTGGTATCAACATACAAAGTAGAAACAACATGCTATGAGCACTTCATGAAGACCAATGCGTGTCCGAAAGAAAGAAAGTAGGGACTAATTTGAGAGTGCTAGTATAAATAAAATAAAGGAGTTAGGGAAGAGAATAAAAACACAAGATTTATAGTGGTTCGGCTTAATCCAAGCCTACGTCCACTCTCCCACGCTAACAGCCTTCTTGGCTGGATTCCACTATGCAATCAACAAGAGATTACAATTTCGAGTGCAAACACTTAGTAGTAGATCACACTATCTCACTAAGTCACTCTTTTGGTATTTCTCTCACGATTACAACCGTTTAAGCTCTCAAGAGACAAGTGTATGATCGAAGATCGCTCAAACTTTGGAATTATAAATTCTACGCTCTGTCTCTTACTTGCTCATCGGTCCATGATCTCCTTAAATACTCCTCCACTTCCAAACTACCCGTTGGATAGCATCCCGGAGAATCGTCTTCCAATATACCCATTGGACAGCTCTGTATCTAGAAGATTTGGTAGCCGTTGAGTGACAAAGGTAAAATCCCAAATTGATTCCAATCGCCCATACAAACGAAATCTTGGTTTCCATAAGTAAAGCTTCTTCGTGTAGAAAGTTCTTGTCTTCAAGATCCAATCGTCAATCAATTAGATTGAATCAATCAAATCAATCTTGATGTGGAATCCAAACCAGATCACTAGCCGTTGTATGATTGGGATATAAAGTCTGAGTCTGTAGACTTTACAATATGAGTCTGTAGACTTTACAATCTGGGTCTGTAGACTTTACAATCTGAGTCTGTAGACTTTACAATCTGGGTCTGAACATATCTGCTTTCTGAACAGATTTAGCTTTAAGGTCTGTACCCAGTTCAGCTTCAGCATAGAGTCTGTCTTCTGGTTCATCCTTCACGTTCAGTCTGGAATTAGTCAGAGTGAACAGACTTCTGATGTAGAGCAGACTTTGACACTAAATTCTGGCAGTCTTCAGACTTTGAGTCTTGAGTCTGGCAATCTTCAGACTTTGAGTCTTGAGTCTGGCAGTCTTCAGACTTTGACACAGAAGTCTGGAAATCTTCATAATATATTTTGGACATATGATACGTTCAGTCTTCTGGCCGTCTTCTGACTTTGATAATATCATTTACATGTTCTATTATCTGCATGGTCTATTACTTAACCATTAAACATGTTAGTAGCCTTTGATTTATTTTGTCATCTTCAAAACATCATAAGGGATTTCCCTAACAATCTCCCCCTTTTTTATGATGACAAAACAATCTCTGAATATGCAGATTTGTAAACATGCTTTTAAAAATATTAATTTAAATCAAAGGATATCAGAAGATAACAAATAGATTGAGCATAATAATATATAGAAAATAATAGCAGCTCAATATTATGCAATAAATAATATCAACCAATCAGCACATATGCATATTCATATCTTCTCCCCCTTTTTGTCATAATCAAAAAGCGATAACAATAGATTCACGTACCCTTTTTGTCATAATAAAATGATAATATCAATAAGAGATTTGTTAATGACAAAAGGTAATAAAAGATGCACTAATCGGATTTGTTTTGAACAAATTCTGACACATTTACCTTTCATTTCATTCATAATATGATCACGATCAATCCAAAAAGATCTTTCCATAATTGATTAAAGCTCCCCCTCAATTTATTGCCTTTTTGAGATGATCACGATTCTTTTCCTTTTCTTTTGGATTCACATTCTCCCCCTATGATCATGACAATATTTGCAAATAGAAACAATTGTTGCAATTGTCGCAAGAGATATTTTCTGATTGCATCAAAATTTGCGTAGATTCGCAATCATCCTTCCCTTAAAGAATTTCCTGCAATCAACTCATTTCCCTTTTTGGTATCCATTAATGTGGATCCTTCCTTGACGTTAGAGTAAAATAGAAAATCTCCATAATCAAATATTCTTTCTTAATTCATCATAATAGAATATTCAAAGAAAGAATATTATGCACAATGATATTTAGAAAAATAAATTCTCACTTAGTCATAGTACGATAAAAACAGAGAGAATAAAATATTTGAATATCTAAAAATATCTTGCATCACCACGTAAAACAAATTTTCACTTTGCAAAATATGATTAAATTTGAGAGTATAAAAAAATAATCTGAATTATCTCAAATAATCCACGTGCTAAATCAAATCTTAACTCACAAATAACAAAAACAAATCATACGGTTCTTTCTTCCATAAAGCAAAATATGATCATTATAAAATCTCAATCAACCAAGGATATATCGAATATCAAGTATAATGAGAATTATTGCCCAAATCAAATTGAGAATAAAAAAATTCCTTACCAGATCCTCTTTCTTCTTTCTTCTTTATATCCTGCAAAAATAACTTATCTTTTCTTTGGTACCCATTTTTCTTGGGTCCATGAGAGTTAGCAGAATATGTTGCTTTTATCCAATTTTTCTTAATAGGTCTCCAGACTTGAGAAAGATCTTGTTGCCTAAGTCGAGAATTCTCATTTTTAAGTTCGAAAATCCTTTTAAAAGAAGATTTGAGATTTGAACAAAGCTCATTTATATACTTTGAAACTTTGAAAGGAATTTTTGAATTGCTTACCTCGATTTCCTCATCGGATTCTGAGTCTGTGTCCGAGTCAGACTTTGATTACGAGTATGCCGAGTCGACTTTGATTCGAGACTCAGACTCAGATTTTGAATGTGCCATCAAGCATATATTTTCTTGATCATCATCTTCTTTCATGATTCTTTTATGGCCATTATGTTTGTATTGACTTCTTCCATCGAATTTCCTTCCTTTTCTACTCAGCTTTTTAAATTTCTCGACCATAAAGGCAAGTTCTTCATCGTCCATGTCATTTTCTGAGTCTGTTTCATCAAAAACAGCATTAGATATTAAAGCAATGGACTTCTTACCTTCGGGATCTTCGTCATTAAGTTGTTCCACTTCATAGGATTGAAGAGTGCCAATCAATTCATCAACGGAGAGTGGCATAATCCTCTGAGTCTCCCGGATTGAGGTCTTGACATGATTCCAATCTTTTGAGAGACCTCGCAAGAGTTTGTTGACCTTCATCGGGGTAGAAATTTGCTGACCTTGATATGCTAAACCATTTACAATTTCTGTAAAACGGCTAAACATATCTCCAATTGATTCTCCTTGCTTCATCTTGAAGGATTCATATTGACCAAGCAAGAAGTTTACTTTTGTCTCTTTTACACGATCGGTCCCTTCATATGTAACATGAAGTCTATCCCAAACTTCTTTTGCTGTTTCACATGAAGAGATTCTATTATATTCAGCAAGAGATAAAGCGCAATATAAAGAACAAATGGCTTTTGCATCAAGCGCTTCTCTTTTGGACATATCCATCCGAGACATAGGAGCGGGGGGTTTGGTTTCTTTGTCTTTGCCATTCTTATTTGATGTGGACGCAGCAATGGGATTGATTCCTCTTTCCACAACATCCCATTGTAAGAGATCTCTGGATCTTAGGAATGCTTTCATTTTGTTCTTCCATACGTCGTATTCCTTTCCATCAAAATATGGTGGCCTTGTGTTGCTTTGCCCTTCCATAAGTCTTGGTGCCAACATACTAGCCATGGATCTTTTTCTCTGAAGTAAAACACTTCAAATAAAGTGAGTACACGAGCTCTTATACCAATTGAGAGTGCTAGTATAAATAAAATAAAGGAGTTAGGGAAGAGAATAAAAACACAAGATTTATAGTGGTTCGGCTTAATCCAAGCCTACGTCCACTCTCCCACGCTAACAGCCTTCTTGGCTGGATTCCACTATGCAATCAATAAGAGATTACAACTTCGAGTGCAAACACTTAGTAGTAGATCACACTATCTCACTAAGTCACTCTTTTGGTATTTCTCTCACGATTACAACCGTTTAAGCTCTCAAGAGACAAGTGTATGGTCGAAGATCGCTCAAACTTTGGAATTATAAATTCTACGCTCTGTCTCTTACTTGCTCATCGGTCCATGATCTCCTTAAATACTCCTCCACTTCCAAACTACCCGTTGGACAGCATCCCGGAGAATCGTCTTCCAATATACCCATTGGACAGCTCACGTATCTAGAAGATTTGGTAGCCGTTGAGTGACAAAGGTAAAATCCCAAATTGATTCCGATCGCCCATACAAACGAAATCTTGGTTTCCATAAGTAAAGCTTCTTCGTGTAGAAAGTTCTTGTCTTCAAGATCCAATCGTCAATCAATTAGATTGAATCAATCAAATCAATCTTGATGTGGAATCCAAACCAGATCACTAGCCGTTGTATGATTGGGCTTGAGTTACGATTCATCGAATCTGGATATAAAGTCTGAGTCTCAGAGACTTTACAATATGAGTCTCGTAGACTTTACAATGGGGTCCAGACTTTACAATGCTGGTCCCGAACATATCTCGCTTTCGAACAGATTTAGCTTTAAGGTCTGTACCCAGTTCAGCTTCAGCATAGAGTCTGTCTTCTGGTTCATCCTTCATGTTCAGTCTGGAATTAGTCCAAGTGAACAGACTTCTGATGTAGAGCAAACTTTGACACTAAAGTCTGGCAGTCTTCAGACTTTGAGTCTTGAGTCTGGCAATCTTCAGACTTTGAGTCTTGAGTCTCGCCTTCGGACTTTGACACGAAGTCTGGAAATCTTCATAATATATTTTGGACATATGATACGTTCGGTCTTTCCGTCGTCTTCGACTTTGATAATATCCTTTACATGTTCTATTATCTGCATGGTCTATTACTTAACCATTAAACATATTAGTAGCCTTTGATTTATTTTGTCATCTTCAAAACATCATAAGGGATTTCCCTAACATAATTCCACTTAAGTTGAAGTCTGCCAATGAGTAACGGGGGAGGGATAGGCAATTACCCTCTTGCAGACCATCATCAACTATTGTTATGTCACCTCTAAAGCTAACTTTGTCGCCATAAAAATTGTAATAGATTGACTTCACATAATATCTACCGGCATGTACATAGAAAACAGTGCAGTTATTTTCACAAGTGAGCTCATATTCAAAATGGCTGCAGTTTTGGGATCGCCTTTCAACCGAGAAGGATAACTTATATTACAAATCTCGCCATAAGAGGAAGTGGCACAAAGTAATTTTTCTTCGTACCACAACTTGTCCCTAATAGTAGAACGTGCAAGATGAACAGAAACACATGATACAAATATATGGAGCCGAGAGAATTAATCATTTCTCCACTGCTCGATGCAAGAATGGAGGTTTTAGCTTTGGTAATTGTGGTGAAGGCTCCCCTCTGACGGACTGTATATGATCAAAATATCAGTTGCGGGTCATCTGTCATTGAAATTTCCAAATCAACAAGACAAAGTCAAGTCAAGAAAAGTAACTTGTAGGGACCAATCAAAGGTTCCATCAGTGGAAATTACGCGGAGATCATTGTAGACGCAACCAATCTCACATAACACGGTGGTGAATTAATTTATGGATAGCTTTCACATTGATTAGGAAGGAAGCAAAAATCAACAAGATGCACCACATGAACTTCTGGATCCTACCTCGTGACTTTACTCATGAAATCTTGGCTGATAGATTTTGATTTATTCAAAGTCGTAGTAACAACTTCATTGCCACTTCTAAGTATTTTTCTATATATAGAGTCATTTCTTCTTCACCTAACTTGTGCTTGAAATTTTTTATGATTATTTGAATATCTGAGTAAGAGTATGTTATAGGCAAAAGGTTGTTATGAGCTTATAGAAATTCTTTGATGTTGCCGTCCATTGCTAGGTGTCTTCTCATGCATTTATTGATTAAAATTATGAACACGCATGGAGCTTAGAGTATGAATGTTGTTGCGCTACAACGAGCTGCAAAGAGTATTCCAAATAGATTAGCATATATGAAACATCTGTTTGTGTCGCTCGTATTGCAATAAAAAGTACTGCATATCATTTGTTATCCATTCAATCCGATGTTAGACATGACTGTAATTGCAATGAAGAACTGCATATAATCTGCTATCCTTTTACGAATGTGTTGCACTTTGACTTACTAGCAAGTAGCATATAAATATCCTTCAAACTGAATTCGACCAAGTGCAATCTTAACTTGGTATGACATTAGGAAATTGGCTAGATTACGATTAAAGAGATTAATCGAAAGTGATATGAATATCATAGCGTCAAGTGAATAAAGTTAAAGTTCAGTGAGAACAGCCGACAATCTCAATTGTCTGTTTTGTCGCATGTTTCCCATCCTGTAGAAACTCGTAAAGAAAGCAAGATAGTGATTTCGTTAAAACGTGATTTATTGGATTAGTTAGAATTTTCATAGAGTGAACCCAGGGAATACGTTCTCCAAACACCAAACATAGTAGGAAAGGACTCAACAATTCAATTGTGCAAAAGGAAGAAAGACAGGTTTATGAGTGGAGGGAGTGTACAACAAAAGCCCAATATCTTCATAGGAAGATTGTCGAGAGGTAGCCAAGCCTAATTCTATTAATATATTCAATTAAACCTACATTCATTTAAAAACTTAATTCTAGTATCCTGCTTATTTTCGGAGTTCAAAAGTTAAACTATTCCGTATTGATCATGTCTAACCTTGTTATTTACTCATCATTTTCCTCTATCAACAAGCACCTTAATAATTTAATACACAATTATTGTAAACTAGTCATAAAAAAATATAGTGTTAGTAATGGTAACCTTTATTCCCCATTCAAATCCCTTATCATGATGATCTCTACTTTTGGTGGCTAATTCCAACTTGCCTTCTATAATTTCATGGTTGTCTCATTCAATCCCTTGTTAGTTCTTTGCTCAGTCAACACCGCATGGTTAGGTATCTTGTCTTTATCCGATCCAAGTTCCACCTGTGCAAAATGTGACGTGCGTGACATTACATGCTCAATTTTAATTAAACCCGCAATTAGTTAAAACATAGTGATCAAGGAAAGGAGTCGCTCTTCTTCTTCATATGTGACATGCGGCTCCTCATCAACTGCCATTTAACCATCTTTGCAGGAGTTTGTTTAATAAGAGATCATAAGAGATCGATTTCACATAATATTAATCAGCATATAGATGTAAGACAGATTTGTTGCAAGCAAAAAAAGGTAGTATATGTGGCCGGCGAAAGTTTTATTATATTAGAGGGAATTATGTAGAAATTGTTGTACTTGCAGTCAAGCTAACATAACGTGATGGCAGATTAGCTTATGGATTGTGTTGACACCTAAATTTTACTATTTTATTATGTACAAGATTAGGAATTAATCACTAAAACAAAAACCAAAAAAAAAAAAGAAACAAAAAAAAAATCGGGCTAGCCCGGAGCCGGTCTTGGCCCGGCCCGCCCCTCTCCCTTTCCCTTTGCCCTTACGCTAGGCCGGCCCAGCCTCCTTTCTCCTTTAGCCCGGCTCGCATCTGTTCTTCCTCCCTCCAGTTGGTCTTCGCTCGAGGACCTGCAGAAAGACAGAACAGAGCGAGCAGCGAAAGCAGGAGCAGCAGAGGATCGGATGGCAGACAGCTAGCGTGATCCGCGAGTCGGGGGCGGCCCGGCCGGTAGCTGGCACGGCTGGTCTTCGCACGATAACCTGCAAAAGAAAAACATGAAAGAAGGGAAAGAGAGGAAGCACAGGGAGAATGGGAGAGAGAACCGGGTAGAGACAGAAGAAAAGGTGGAGAGCTTGAGCGAGAGAGGTGCTCGAGAGTGAGAGGTGGAGCAAGAGAAGCACTTGAGAGAGGGTAAAGAGCCAAAGAGAGGCTCGACATTGCACGGAATCCGGTTCCCCGACGCCCTTCTTCTGGAACTATGAGGAACCGAGAGAGCTGAGGAGGAGCTGAAAGGAACCAGAGAGAAACCGAGAGGGAAAAAAAGTCCGAGCGAGGAAGCGACTAAGGGAGAGCAAGGGAGCTTCAGTCGTCGCTTCAGCTGCGTGCGAGCCCCGCCGGACGACCCCTCGGCCAACGTCCTCAAATTGGACCCGGTACGTCCCCCTTGCGCCCTGTTTTCACCCGGTTCCGTGCATCCCGAGCCGGAGTTTACGTTCAACTGGTTTGCGTGAACTTCGGCCCTGTTCACTCCCTCTTTGGTTGCTGTATGTTTTATTGTTTGTTGGTGAGAGTCTTGGTTTGGGCTCGGGTCCTAGTTGAGCTAGAAACCTTGTGATTCGGGAGCGCCCTCCACCTGTTTGATAGAATGCCACAATGAGATCCAGTCTCCGCGGTTTTGTCTTTGACTGAAATCGAGTTGTCCGGGCGTGTCGCGCTCTTTTATGATATTCCGGTGGTGTTGGGTGACCTTGGGCGTCGGTCGTGTGGTCGTTCGCTACGTTCCCATCGTCGTTGTTGTTTGTTCAGTGTTTGGCCGAGGAGGGCATGCTCGGCCGATGATGGTGACGATCTCCGGCCAACTAGTGGCCGATGGAAGTTCGGCGGTGGAAGGGTCGCCGGTTGTTCCGGGCTGCGTTGTTGTTTGGTTGAATCTCGATGAGGCCATGTTTTGGAAGAGAAGCTTCGGGCGTGCAGTGGGCAAACGCGAAGGTGGAGAAGATCAGGGAAGAAGACGACCTAAAAAGCTTAAAAGAAAAACAAGAAATAAAAGAAATAAAAAGAGTAATGAAAAGAAATGAAAAAAAAAATAGAAAGGTGGAAAAAACGTGGGGAGGCAGACGTTCGGTGAAGGCGGCGTGGATGAAGAGGATAGTGCAGGAAAAGACAAAGTATAAGAGAAGCCAAAAAAAAAAAAAAAAAACTAAAACTAAAACAAAAAAAAATTAATTAAAAATCTTATTTTCTTTTTCAAACCGAAAGAGCGAATCTGGTTTTGGGTTGGGGCAATGGCCGGATCGGATCTACCCGATCCGAACCCTTTATCCGAATATAATAATATTAAATATAAAAAAATCAAAAATTTCGAAAAATAATAAAAATTCAATAAACTTTACGAAAATTCAAAAACTCAGAAAACATTAAAAAATTCGACCTTTTAAAAAAATTAAACAAAATTTTTAAAAAAATAAAATCTAAAAATTTATAATTTAAAAAAAAAAATCCTTTTTTGGGGGAAAATTCGAATGTTTTTTTTTTATAAAAAGAATAGAAAAATCTAAAAAAAAAATTAAATTTCCTCAAAAAGTTTGAAATTAATCTTTAGAGTAATTTTCTCCTAAAAATAGGAAACCTTCAATTTAGAATTGTGTTTAAGTTTGATTAAGCCTTTCGGGCTTTACCTTAAGATTTCAATTGTCCTTGCGGAACAAACGCCTTTGAATGCATAATATTGATGTGTTGATTTTGGCTTCTCTTTAATTTAGTTAGGATTAGTATTTATCTTTTCTTTGGTGTTGAATTTTTGCTCTTTCATGCAATTTATTTAATCGTTTTTCTTAGTTGCTAATTGTTATTTTAATGATTGTGCACCCGTATGATCACCTCACATGTTAGTGGATAGGTATAAAATCAATTCAGACTGCCTGACAAAAATCATTTCTTTTAAAATGAACAAAATTAGGTACCGAAAAGGCATTAATTGGTTAATTAATGTAATCAAGTCACCGATCCTAGATTCTCTGGTTGCGTAGGAAGTGAGTCACGCTCCCATGCCTCACTTGGTTTCTAGCCAACCTCAATAGGCTAGTGGAGACTCCTTTTGTGCAAAATTTTTAAGAATATCCCAATGTCACTCGGGGTATGGGCTTGGGAGAGCTTGCGTCTAATCATGGGTTTTAGGCCCGTCCTTTAGACAATACCCCTAAACCTGTTCCCTCTCCCCGAGGGTAGGTCGCGATAGATTGCTTTCACATTAATTGGGAAAGAAACTTCTATGCTGTTTCTAGATTTGACGTACTATGGTAATTATACCCAAAATTGAATAAAAGTCCTTTTGAGTGATGGCATCTGATGTTGTATTTTATTTCAAGTCCAATATTTCATAAGTATCTCTTCGTTAAATTGTAAAAACGAAAAGGAAATAGATATTAATATTGATGATACTAACATTTTGTTCATAAAGTTTTAAATAATGATTTTTTTTTAACCCATCCCTTCCCTGCATCGAGATGTCCGGCAAAGCTGGTATGAAGGTCAAACATGTCATCATCACCAAAACTAGTCGCAATCCAAAATTTGGCATTTCTCTTTGTTCGTAATATCTTATTCGATACCGGTTCATTATTTTTCACATGTTATTCATCTTTTACATCAACTATTCGAAAGCCTCGTCTAACCTTGTTCCTTTTTACTTATCATTTTTCTCCGTGGATAACCATCTCGACAACTCAATATACCAATATTGCACAGTGGTCGTGCAATACCTACCTTAGCTAATTGTTAAAATGTCGCCGTATTCAAATAAATCACCTACCCTGATCAACACTCTGGGCTCATTCCACTCGGGCCCCTATAATCTCATGATTATCTTAGTCAGCCCCTAAAAATTTAAATTGTCTTACTCAACATCCTCCACTTCTGATCACACAAAATGCTCATTCCATTCATCGTAAAGGAAAAATAGTGGGCCTATTATGTTTTTCCTCTAAGACATGTTCGAAGTTGTAGATTGCTTGAGGAGGTGGCTGTTGGCGAGGTGGGTGATCAGGCGGGGATCCAAGGGTCGGGGTGAGAGGTTTGGGTGGGAAGGAGACGGACTCACTGCTCAATGCAAACTTTAACGCGAAGAAAAACGTACTATGTTATACCAGGAAGATTCAAGTCAAACGAAAATAGAATCAATGCCATACGACACTTTAATGTCATTCAAAATATGGCCATGGCGAGTCTACTAGAAAACACTAGTACTATATAAAAATCATGTAACGACTTCATAAATTACATAGTGAATTGTGATATATGTTAACAGTACTATTTTTATCTTGCATCTAGTTTTTGCTAGAGGGGAACAATCAAACAATACCTGACTTTATAAACTCACTGTCATGCTGAAACTGATAGTTGCTAGAAATTATTGGAGTACTTGACAAAGATGAGACTGTTTCAAGTTCTATCTCATCATCAACATCATCAATCGGTGTCTCCCTCGGATACAAAAGCGGTTTTGGAGGCAATTGTAATTTGTCCATATCTCCTTCAAGCATATCTAGGACTCTCTTCATCGATGGCCTATCGTTAGGGCTCAATTGTATACACCATAGAGCAACAATTATCATCTTCCTTGTTGTTTCTCTTTCCTCTTCAAGGACACCTACCGTTCCAACCTCATTTTCTTTGCCAAGTTGATCATAAACCCACAAAGGGAAGTAAACTTGACTTGAATGTTCTGCATGTGCATTTAGGTTTCTCCTTCTACCGGCCATTTCCATCAACATCATCCCAAAACTATAAACATCAGCTTTATAAGAAATGCCACCAATATCCTTATAGAATAGCTCAGGTGCCATATACCCCAAGGTTCCTCTTGCTGTAGTCAATGATACTATGCTATGATCGGTGGGATAAAGTTTTGCAAGTCCAAAGTCAGAAACTTTTGGAGTGAAACTTCGGTCTAAAAGAATGTTGTGAGGCTTGATGTCAAAGTGTAAAATTTGCATGTCACATCCCCGATGAAGATACTCTATTCCTCTAGCTATGCCAAGAGAGATCTCATACATTTTCTTATAATCAAGAGAATTATCACCATCCTTATAGGAAATGTGTTTATCCAAAGATCCATTCGGCATGAAATCATAGACAAGAGCTTGTTTGGAGTAATCGAAACAAAAACCAACAAGTTGCACCACATTAATGTGGTGGATCCTTCCAATTGTGGCCACTTCGCTTATAAAATCTTGGCCGTCAGATTTTGATTTGTTCAAAATCTTAATCGCAACTTCATTGCCACTTCTAAGTATTCCTCTATACACGGAACCATATCCCCCTTCACCTAGCTTGTGTTTGAAATTTTTTGTGATCTTCTTAATATCTGAGTAAGAATACCTTATGGGCAAAAAATTGTTGTGAGCTCGTAAGAATTCTTCGATGTTTGGGTCGATCGCTTGATGCCTTCTCATCCACCTATAGATTAGAAGTATCAACACACACGGAGCTCCAAATATGAACTTTGCCTCTGCACAAAAATTTGGCCATTTATTAGCGTAGTGTAATAAAACTTTAACACATACACTTTTTTGCTGCTTGATATCTTCATAAGTGAAAAGGATTAGTCATACCCAAGACAAAGGCGAAGTTTGAAGCTGCATTTCGCGCAACATTACCTATGATACTCCATGTAGGACTGGCTGTAAAAAGCAAGAGAATTCGTTTGAGATTACTGTTAATAATTAATTAGCATTAATAACAATCAATGAATAAGTAAATCTATCATTACTAGTAACAAGGAAAAGTACCAAAAAGTCATAAACCTATTGCATTAATACATATTCAGTCTTAAACCTTTAAATGGACCAATTTAGTCCTAAACATTTTCAAGTTTCACCAATTAAGTCCATCAAGTAAATTTAGATAAAAAATTTTTAACATGGAAATTGACCATCCTATGTGACATGATCGGTATAACATTGACATTTTTAGTAATTTTTTTAATTTTTTTAATTTCTTTCTTTCTTTTTTCTTTTTCTTCCATGGCTTGTGGAAAAAGAAAGAAAACAAAAGAAAGGAAAAATTCAAAAAAATTATAAAAAAGTTATAAAAAAAAATTCACAGCAATGTCAACAGTGTCAACACATCAATGTTAAACTGTAGGATAAACTCAATTGACAAATTATGAAAAAAAAAAATTTAGAACTCAATTTGTCTAATTTAATGATTGAAAACTGAATAGGTATAAATGCAATAGGCTTAGGACTTTTTGGTATTTTTCCCACAATAATAATTCACCTTAAGCCATATCCCAAGTCAAAGATAAATTCATACAACGACTTTTATTCATTTAAAGTTGCAAGTGAAGAATTCTAGAGTAGAAGAAAGGTGAATAAGTTTCACTTTAGTAGATAGCACTCCGTGTCAATTTTGTTTTATTCACTCATGGAACCCTAGATGTATCACATTATTCATGAATTCATAACTCACGCGCAGTACCAATTTACAAACATCACCCAATATGTGGGCAACTAATTCATCCACGCAATAGTAACCGCCGGGCACGGGATACGAGTTACTATCAAATCAGACATTTTACCCCAAACAAATGTAATGGAATAGAGTCCAGAAAAGCTTTATGGTTGTAAAATAAAAAGGAGCAATACACAACAATCTACTAAAAAATCTCACCACTTTACTTAAGTGACGTGGCAATTGTTCTATTCACGAAATACAATATCCAATTGAAACATGTCACATCTGTCAGTAAATTTTGACAACATCCCTTAGTAGTGAGGATGATGAAGAAGAAAGAAAGGAAAGCTTCAGGGAAAGTCAGCTTACGGGTAATAACGTAATAGGGACTGCACCACTCCCGTCCGATTCTTAGGTATCTGAAACCTAGGAAGCAAAATGGATATCTTCTTGCGAACGTATATTCTGAATAGGATAGATTGAATCC
The DNA here is from genome assembly GCA_014182375.1 of Eucalyptus virginea. Classification (NCBI taxonomy): domain Eukaryota; kingdom Viridiplantae; phylum Streptophyta; class Magnoliopsida; order Myrtales; family Myrtaceae; genus Eucalyptus; species Eucalyptus virginea. Next base: position 4,310,846 of record CM024514.1, read on the forward strand.
TTGGGCCATCATGTTGTGGAGGTCCTTGTATGGTGAGCTCACACGATTATACCGATCCCCTTCCCTCCCCCAGGCATCACTTGATGCTAATGCCGTCATGGTTATGGTGCAAGAGTCCTTGATGTCCGTTACTTGAGGTAGTTTTACAGCATATGAGTACCCCTTCATTTGGGAAATATTGGGAGACGTGTCGGCAGAATATGATCCCTCGATGCATGGTTTCGTCTCGACATACGAAGTAGAATTAACAGATTGTGGGCACTTCAAAAAGGCTACAACCGGGGATATAAAACTATTTCTGTATAATATATTATCTATATAATATACATCATAAGAACTGAAGTTGGAGGGCGCCAATAAGTAACGAGGAAGGGACGAGCAATCACCCTTTTGCAATCCATCATCAACTACCGTGATGTCACCGGAGAAGAAATCTTTGTCATTATAGAGATCATAATAGATCGACTTCACATAATATCGGCCGGCATGCAGATATAGAACGGTGCGATTACTTTCACAAACTAGCTCATACTTAGGGAGGCCGCAACCTACTGGATCGCCTTTTAAACGAAATGGATAGCTTATGTTACGAACCTCGCCGCAAGATGAAGCAGCACACAACTGATTCTTCTTCGCACTGCAACTCATCCCTAGAAGTAAAACATGCAATATGAGCATAAATACACGGTACATCAATACGGAGCCGGGAGAATTACTCATCTCTCCACTGTTTAACGCAGGAATGGAAGTTTTAGCTTGGTAATCGTGGTGGAGGCTCAATAAAGGAATGGTTCATATAATAGAATAGATCAGTTGGGGGTCATCTGTCGATAATGTCCAAGTCAACCAGTAACACAAAGTCAAGTCAAGAAAAGCAACTTGCGTGGAGGACCACGCATTAGTTAGGAAGGAAACATCTCTGCAGTTTCTAGTGAAAATGAAGCATCCGTGTAGGAGACGTCCTTTGGGAAGCCCAAGTCAAGCAATGACAAGAGCCATTCAAAGTGAAGAAAGTGGAGCTTTCGTTGTCATGGAACGTCTGTGGCCCAAGGGAGAAATAATTGCTTGCACGATGCGGCAAGTGAACTAATAGCATATCAACTGGTAATTATGTGAATTTCATTATGAGGTCCATGTCCTGGTCTTCATCCATATGGCCTGCAGATTATATAATATCTTTTTTTGTTCGATTTGATCTTTGCAATTAAGTAAGGTTTTGGTATTTTAAGAGTAATTACAAGGGCCATGTTTTCCTCTCACTATCTTTCTAATTGGTGGGTTTCAAATATAGATATCACTCATGTGCTAGTGATGTCCATAATTTATAACGTACAATTTAGAAAGGTGAAAGGAGGATGCTTGCTTTGGAAGCAAATATAAATCTAATTATAATCATAAATGTATGCCGAATATTGAAATACACATAAAAATCAAAATAGATGGCTGAATTTAGAGTACTAGAAATTTTATTTATGAAGTATGCAATTTTTTTTTTGAAAAGCCCCAGCAACGTCACAGCTAGAGAAGATGGATATTTGTTCCTCGTATGACACATGCATTTCCCGTTTCAAGGAAATTCTCATTAGAGAAATTGAGTTTTCTTCTTTCCCTAGGTAACATGCGGTCAATATTGCATACAGAGTAAAGTCTCATCGTTGCTATGTGATGGGAATGTTTTGTTTATCTTCTATTTCGTCGATCCTCCAAATTTCATTTACGAATAAACATGAGAAAATGGCCTTGTTCCTGACAAAAGCATGATTAGCGGGTGTTCTCGATTTGCTTAAAGTACAATTAAGATCTAAAATTTACAAAAAATCACAATTAAATTCTAAAATTTTCAAATTAGTGTGATTGACGACTTATGTTAGCTCCATCAAATTTGGGTGGCAGAAAATATTGGCGAGGTATTTCTTTTTACATTTCGAGGACACCTGGGTGTGACATAAAAAAATAAACCAAAACTTAAAAAGAAACAAAAAAGCCAAAACTTAATGGGAAAAAAAGAGAGAATGTCCTTAGGATGAAGCGATGCATGCCGAGTTTTTATTTTTTATTTTTATTTTATCTAAACATGCCGATTACTCAGCATGGCATTGCTAGTTATCGCTTCCAATAGAACAAGAATGAGTGGCAACAGTTGGATGCATATTCATGGAGCTGAGAGCATTGATCAGGTCTTTTTTTTGTCTTTGGCATAGAGAAACTGGTAAAGAATTGCTGAGTATGTGTGGAGGATGCACAATATAAAAAGATTTTCAGAAAATAAAGATATGATGGTCCCTTTTTGATTAGAGACTTGGGAGCCGCCTTGTCCTATATAGAAATGACCAAGTCAGTCAACACAACCAACGTGTGGAAGGCAAGAAATTAGAGGAGGTGGACCCGAACTGAAGTTCCATTATTAGGAGAGTCGTGTCCCGACTCTAATGGAGAAAACTCAAAAGATCTCAATTCACATATGATCTTTCTTGACCTGTTACATCCACATTTCTTCCCCCTCTCCACGGGATTGTTGGGTACACATTCCATCAACGGACAAATCCAACTCTCTCCCTCTCTCCACATCACTTCCTTCTTCACCCCACGAATCTTCCTTCTTATTTTCTTCTTCATTTTTTTTTTTTCCTTCTCCCTTCGTTCTTCTCCGTCTTCTTTCTTCACAGCGCGAGTCATGATGATCATATGCAAACCACCATCACCAAGCCGCGTGCATCCGTCATGCCTAGCGTCGCTGCTGTCTAATGCAAAAGGTATAAAATATCAGAAAATCAAAGACAAACAATTTAAAAAAAAAAAAAAAATCAGGGACTCACATGTTTTAGTCCAAATGTCAAAACCAACTCCACGAGAATAGCTGGGTGCCAAAAAACCCGCTATGAATCTAGAGAACATATAATTTATAATCGTTAAGTCACTCAAGTGTTTCACGATTCTGAGCAAAACACACAATTTTATCTCATAAGCTCTAACTTAGAATACTTGAGGAGAAACTCTAACACTCCTCCTGTTTTCTCTAGTGTGAAAATTTGTATATTCTTATGTAACTTGCCAACTCAAACTGTGAAACCTTACTTTCCTCCCTTTTTATATATATATCTTTAATCCAAGATCAGCCATCACCAAAAGTTGGGGCTCCACTAAATTTGCTTAGAGATAAAATCCTAGTCATACCTATGCTACTGAAATTTATACAAGCTCAAATTCGAGACATTATTGAATAATTCTTTGCTTAGTTCAACTTTGTAGCCATGTCATAGTACTCATCATTCAAGGTGACTCTCCCAACAACCCAATAGGCACTCAACTATCATAGATGTCTATCAAGTTCAAGCTGAACTCATACTTGTTTAGAGGAATAACTCGGTCCACATGTCCGATTCACCTTGGCAAAAGCTTCTTCACAGTCACAACTTCTCTTGACATGTTATTTTTTACGCAGCAATGTCGATCCCCAATGTGCTCAATTCTATAATGAGATCTTCAACTTCCACAAAACACCACACAACCTGATGTCCCATGCCAACATCATCGACCAAATCATTAGACCATATCGCCTCCTCAGCTCCTTTCATTGTCAGCGTATTTTTTGCCTCAATCATGGGCGAAATTGTTGTATCTCTTAATGAAATCTTCCAATAAACAAAGGCATAATTACTTAGAAATCGACCATTTTTTAATCCATACGCAATTCAGGTACGCAAACCCAGTTATTCTGAATTGCATGCTCTGAAACATACCCCAACGTGTGTCTTCTCCAACAAAACTAAGAGGATGCACTTAACAGCATCATGATGTATACCTAAATTAATCGTATTTATTCTCCTGACTACACGTGATAGATCAAGCTTAGTATTATCCATAATAAAACTTAGACAACCAATAATACTAGCATTTGAAGCATAGTACAATGCTCCACCTCCATCTAAGTACATAGTGACAATGTAGATAATTTATGTAATGCAACAAGTAGGGTCTCAATTGCATGTTAAGTGCCTCAATGCTTTCCTAACTTAACTCCTTCGAGTCATGCACAACATTATGATTGTCTTCGCTCTCTGCATCTCCATATCTGAAGTTGTCTGTATTACATCAAATTATCTATTTTAATATATGCACATGAGCCTAGTCATTCTCAGCCATTGAATCACGCGAGCCTCATTTGAGGTCCAAATAACTCATCAACAAATGCAATAGGCTCATAAACACCCGAATCATCCAAAAACTTTTCGTCACGTTGATGTGTTATATTGTGTGTTAGCAGCTAAATTTTTTCTAGTAAACTATTCATGCATTTCATAAGAAAAGTGGGAATTGAATTTGTCAATACGATATAATTTGACCCTAAAAAAAATATCGACATTGCATAATCTTGCATTCGCATTCTTTATTGCATTTTCGGCATTTAGAGATTAGGCACATTTTTCTAGAATGGCATCTCCGTATCGAACATGGACTTATGGCGAGATCGCGAATATCTTGTGAACGGGCCTATTAGGTGACTTGACCCGGAGTTTTTCATGAAATTAAACAAGAGTTTTTATGAAGGTTTTGGATAAGGCCCTAACATCCGGGCGAAGCCTAAGCCCATTCGGTCACTTTAGGTCGATCCCACAAGCCCGACCTCCTTGTCCATCTCTCAGAATACATCCTTACCATTCCCTCCCCGTTGATCGAAATGGCCCTAGTTTTGGCCACTTTCAGCAAGACAATTGTGAAAGAAAAACTGAGGGAGATAATAACAAAGTGGGAACGTTCAGTCGGTGCTGGCAAGAACAGGGAAAAACGAAGAGTATTCGGTATTTGTACAGGTGAGGATAAGCCAATAGAAAAAAAAAAAAAAAAAAAAAAAAGAGAAAGAGCAGAAGGTTGAGAGAAGCAAAGAGATAGCAGGGCATGGGCGCTGAACAGAGGAGGTAAGTAGAGCCTTGGTGTAGAAAGAGGCAGAGATAGAGAGAAAGAGAAGAAAGCGGTGCAGTTCGGAGATACAAAGGAGAGATGACAATCGGCCAAGGGGAGAGAGATATCCTCGGTCACAGGAACCTACCGAAAATAAAAGAGCAAAAACAGAGAGGACGAGCTCCGGAGGCAGAGTACACGCACCTGCATAGCAGATAACTCATGGCACAGAGAAGATAGAAAAGCCGAAGGGGAATAAAGACATTGAGAGGAAAAAAGGATTGGTGCATCCGATTCGAGTAGGATTCGGAATTCTTTAGCAACCACTCTAGAGCAGCAACCGGCTTTCCAGATTTTATCTTCAAACTAATTGCTTGTGCTAGGTAAAATATCGTTTCAGTCCTTGAAATTATTGGTTCAAAGCGTCACTCGTGTCCTTCCATCTTATGTAGATCGAACACTATTTCTTGTTGATGAGTTTTCGCACGAGAAGATCGAAAACTTCCTTCAAATGACGGCTATCACTGTACTGAGCGGCGACTAAACGGGAGCTGGTTTGCGACCGAGACGCAGCTTGGTCCGTGATTGAGACGTGTCCTGGTCCGCCTTCTAGTACGCCCTGGTTTGCCGCAAGGATTGCGTGATCGAGACTGAAAATGGACCAGAAGACAGAATCTCAGCACTATTAGTTGTAAACATTATGACTTTTACTAAAATGCTGTGTAATATGCGTTTAAGTCGCCCACTTTTATTGTTCTGGCCATAATACGGACTTTTTCTAGTATCGAGTAACTAGTGACTTTATTTTCCAGGTTAACGAAATTATCAACATTTTTATAGTTTGCACGTTACAATCTTTAAATCGACTTACCTATGTCTATTTGCAAATTACCAACATAAACTGAAGTTATTCACCAATTTTTTAAAAATTAAATTATTAACTATTTTTTGGTTATAAACTTCATTTATCGTACCAACCCCGATGTTTAAATTTTTATTTTTTATTTTAATTTACCAACTTCTTTATAGGGTCAACAAGCCTTATTTGCGTTTGTTTTTAACCCCGTACATTTACGAACTCTCACCAACTTTTCTCCAAAATTACCATATAATATGCAGTAATCAAGTCTCATTGAGTTACTAGTTGACACTAATTTGTTTTTTCCTTTGCTTTGCCAACTTTCTTGTCATTTACAAACTTTTATTTGCAATTGTTCACCACATCTTAAATTTACTGACTATTTTTAGATATAACCAACATCATTTAGAGGGACTTATTAAGTTTTCCGTGATTAAGTTACCAACTTGATTCAGATAACAGCTCTAAATTGAATTACTTATCAAATTTATTTTTTGTAGTACCAAGATTTCTTCTTTTACCCACTTTTCTTATCGCTTACTGACTTTTGTTTACCTTTCTTAGTTGCACCTTAAATTTTAATAACTCTTATATGATATTACTAATCTAATTTTAAGTGATTTACCAATTTTCTCAAATTAAGCTATCAATAAGTTTTGGGTTACCTCAGATTTAGTTCAGTTTCCATTTTTTTTTTTTGGTTCTTTCTAATTTACCAATTTTTCCATTGATTTATTTGACCAGGAAAAAAATTTGCAAATCACTAGAAAAAAATTACTCAAATGTACGAATGCAAATTTAGTCCTAAACTATTCAATTTTGCCAATATAGTCTTAAATTATTATGCAAAAATCCAATGTAGTATTTCGGCTAATTTTTTCCTAGAAATTGCTAATGTGGTAGTCCGGTCATCACTAATCGTTCTACATGACACAACATCAGTGATCTCTAGAAAAAATTGACCGGAACGACTATATTGGAATCTTGTGTAGAAATTCAGGATTAGATTAACAGTAGTGCAGTAGGGTTTAAGACTAATTTAACGATTTTCCTCTCAAATTAAAGGATGATAATTTCACATAATACTTGCCAATTTTAATGCATTGGTGAGAAAAATATATAAAAGGTGGTAAAAGACAAATAGAATTTTTTTTTTGTGAAAAATAAGAAAATAAGTTGGAAAAAAAGAGTTAAATGTTGGTAGCTAACTCAAATAAGAGTTACAAACCAAAAAACAAAAACCCAACTAAGAATTGGTAACGCAAGACTATTTAGCAACTTAATCCTAAAAAAGGGTGAGTAAGCGAGCTAAAAGTGACATCTCAATAGTAAAGTTTGCAAAATTTTAAAAGAGAAAACAATAAACCTATTGTTAAGAAACTCAAATGAGAGTAGATAAACCAAAACCAATTGTCAACTTAACCAGAGAAAAATTGGTAATAACACAAAAAGGGCGGGTGATTTCCTAATAGGTGGTAACTTTACAGTGTTAATAAGAATGATTGAGACTCCTATTCGGAATCACCACAAAATCCATCTCCTTTTTAGTGAAACTGAGATTCAATATTGGTAAAAGATATTTCTTCAATTGGGACACTTTCTAGCGAAATGATATCGCATGTGCTATGTCTTGTCATTTGGGAGAAAGAGCACTAATATAAGCATGAGACCGAGGCTTTCTCGGAATCATACTTTCGTAATTTAGATCACAAGAATATATTAATCCATCCATGCTAGGAAATTAAGATTTCCCTCTCTTCTATTCACATGTGACCGAAATTTTTATGATATATAACCTTATTACTTCCCAAATGACCAAAGGATAAACTTCCCATTTTGAAGCACCCATCACATGGGGATTTTCGGCCGCTATCGGGATTATGGCCTTGACCGAATTTCTACTTCATGTGGGCTATGTCCTGGAAAATCAACTAAGGTTGGGGCTTCCCTTTTTAAACCCATGCAGCACTCAAGGATAAATCCAAGGCAATATATGACTGGAACGACTTAAATGCAATTTATGTGGACCTATAATTATTAAATGAAAATGCGAGGCATTTTCATGATATTTTTATTTAGAGGTCAAGGTCGACTTCTAAATTTCTCATGCGGTAAATAAATAAATTATGATAACCAAAATTTAGGGGGTCAACAACTTTTATTTGTACTCTTCTAACAAAGTTTCCTATTGATACTTGAATATATGCAACTAGGTATTATTCCATGTATATCTTATCTTTGGTAGTTTTGCTTGTATTTTGAAGTTCGATTTTAATAAAAGCTTTTATGATTGCCATGTCTATGCGTATGCATCAAATGTATATCAATGGGAAAATAGTTGATATGGTGTACATAAATAGATAAGTGAAACCGTAGTATCATAATGAAAGGAAACACTTTGATCTCTAGCAAAACTATACATGTTGTGGTTGATCCTCTAGCAACCCAAGGCATGCAAATTGGCTACAGGTCAATAGGCATGCTGCTCCTGACCAAAAAAAAAAAATAAAAAAATAGGCATGCTGCTCTGCTGGTAAATGGATTGCAAGCGTGGGGCCGGAGAATACTAGGTTTAGGATTCGATCCCCGTTAGCACTGCACACATTTGTACATAGAAAGAGGAGTGGGACAAAAAAAATTGGACTACTGTTGTTAAATTAACGCAATTGTTTTTTTTTTTTTTTTCTGTTTAAATCCAATTTTTTAGTGAGAAATCACATTTTTACCTCCACTATCATCAATCAAATCGTCCAAATCAGAGCGGCCTCAAAGATGATGACCCAAATAGTTAAGCAGTATCAATTGAGATAAAAAAGGATGATTGTCCGAAGAGACTTGCTCTCGTCATGTGTACATATAGCGTAATGCCAACGAAAAAATATAGACGGAAACATGTCTGGACTAAATCAATTTCAGCTCTCAATTGTTTTTTGTGTCTGATGTACATTCTCGGATTTCTGGCGCTTCGATGTCTGCTCTGGTCTCTAATTCCGCTTCACCGCCTTTCATCTGCTCGGTTGTTCCTGCAGACCTATGTTCTGGAAACCATTTTCGGCGGATCAATTCTGTGGCCTCCCTCATTCTCTCATACCACTTACAAATCTGGGTCACAATCCACATAATCTGGGTCACAATCCACATATCTTCCTCTTCGCCCGAGTGGTTCTTGCCCGGATGAATCTCATCTCGACACTGAACCAAAAAAAAGGGTTTGCATAACGAGTCCGATCATTAGTATACAAACTCAAACTCTGGCTCATCACAACTCATGAGCATGTCGTAGGTTTTTCGTACCTGCGATTTCATAATTGCATATAGGGGTAGCGTTCTGTAGATGCACATGAGCTGGACAAAGGCTCTGTGCAAAACATGCCACGAAAGTCAATTTGATTGATGTAGGCATTCCTATAATCGATCAAATATGGCACACAGGGATAATCGAAGGATAAGGATATGAGCAATCGGTAGCCTTACCCAATTACTATTCTTGAGATAGCAAAACCAGCCTTCCCCATGATGCAGGAGTGAAAGTCATATTGGAACTGCATAGAGATACGATTCCAGTATTATATAATTGGAATTGCCCCAGTATGGCCAGAAACTTTGCTTAAACCAATGATGATAAGCTGGGGTACATTAATGCTTACCAATACAAAAAAGAAGGATATAAGCTCTAGGGAGTTCTGAAATAGCACGAAGTGAATCAAAAGGAGGACGAAGTGATGATACCAACGGAACCAGAAATAATCACTTGGATTGGAAACCAACTCCTTTTCGCTTTTTTCGGCGACCTTTTCTTCTAAAACCAACTCTTTTTTGCTATTTTCGGCGACCTCTTCTGCAAGCCGTGTTATCGTGTGCTCCAGTATGGTGCCCGCAATGAGCAAAAGCTGCAGAGAAGTGAGAAAGCTAGTCATATGTGGAGTCCTTTTATTTTTCTATTAGAGAAATAAACATATCTTTTCGGAAATTTACAGTATGACGCATCTTGTTGTTTAGATTGAAATGTTTCCTAGGGACACTCAGTCTATGGAGTAAATTCAGGATGAGCAAAATGCCATATCTTCAAGGGCCAGCAAACATAATGATCCGTCATTTATCACTACTTACAGTCAATGGAATGAAAGATATCCAAAAGTACGCATGCCATCCTGCAAAAGTATAAATAAACTTGTCAAGACGTAAATTGAAATATGGTATGAGAGCTTCATGAAAATAAAAATTGTTCACCAAGGTCTGCAAACTTCATCATCCTTCCGATGGTGAATTATTTTCAGATGTCACTCTTTATTTAGAGATGGTTGTAATGTGTAATCAATTTCATTTGTTACCAGACCATTAATACCATACACAAACTATCTGGTCAATCGCCAGGTTCTATGCGCTACATGATATCAAGGGACTATCATTTCGTGGACCAGAAAATATCAATTTTGGCGTTATTCGATAACTAAACATTATAACTATCATTAACAATATAATGCTGCGTAACAAGTGCCTAAGTCACTCACCGGCCACATTCACGAGCAAAAAGATCACTGCGAGTATCCACAAGTACCATCTGCAATGACCAAAAACAGAAACCAACAAGCCAAGAGCTCAGCATAATGCACTTTCTTTTTACTACTGCTTTAATTCTTTTCACTCTCTTTAATTGAACAATTGGTGCTTAATTACGAGAAGAGTTTGGAGATTAGAAGTGACAATTTTCTCCACCACGTTCCAGAGGACAAGCAAACTAAAATAGCAGCTTTCTATTGTTCCGTGCCAAAGTTACCGGTACTTTTTTTTTGCCATACCACTAAATTTCACTAAATGTTGGTTGGTGTCAATAAACTATTGGTAATAAAAGAAAATAATGACCGCTGACTTTCGTTTTAGGTAACTTCTTAGTAATTTACCAACATTTCTTATAATTTAGAATTTACCATTCCTTGTACTAATTTACCTACTTTTATCAGCATATCTTTCGGATGTTTCAAATATACTAACTCTCATATGAAATTACCACCCCAAATTAAAGTGAATTACTCGCCCACATATAATTATTTTTTTTATTTACTAGCGTTTCTATTTAGTCATCCGCTATTGCGTTGGTTTGCAACCCATATATTTATTAACTTTTGGTAGAAATTATCGATCTAATTTAATGTAACTCACCAACTTTTTTCTGATTATAGTATTGGCTTGCCATCTCTCAATAAGTTATTTGCCAAGTCTATTTTTCTTTTGGTTACCGATATTTTTAATATTTTAGCAACTTTCTTTTACCTTTCTTAACTACAACTTCAACTTATCAACTCTTATATGAATTTACTAATTTAACTTTGAGTGTTCAGTAATTTTCTCAATCTAAGTTATCAACTAGGTTGAGGTTCCCATGAATTTGAGTAAATTTCCAATATTTATTTTGTTCTATTAATTTACTAACTTTTCAATTGGGTTATTTAACTGGGGGAATAGAATTGATAAATAACTCAAACGAAATGTTGATAATTTCATATAATAGTTGAATTTATGGGCATTTTTAAGAAAGGTAAAGTTGTTCGAAAGATAAGATATATTTTTTTTCATAAATAAGAGAAATTAATAAGTTGAAAAAAATGCTGGTAACACAAGACTAGCAGCTAACCTAGTCATTAGAAGAAAAATGTCGTTAAGCAGTATACTGAAAGTGATAACTCAATCATAAAGTTTGTAAAATTTGGCAAAAAAAAAGAAAAAAAAAGAATCAACATGTTGGTATAACTCAAATAAGAGTTGATAAACCAAAATTAATTGGCAACTCAGAATAGTTGGTAATCAAACAAAAACAGTTCATTGTTTGTTATAATAGGTCGTAAATCTGAGACGTTAATAAGAAAAGTAAATAAAAGTTGGTAATTTAAAAAAAAAAAAAGAAAAACAGAATAAACGCTGGTAACTAACTCAAATAAAATTTGGCATTGAAAAACTAAATAATAACTTAATTAGAGAAAAGTTGTTAGTCACTTTAATTAAGGTTGGTAATTTCTAAAAGGATTTGGTAAATATTTTAAAATAGGCAAGGAAAATAAATGTAACAACTCAATAGAAAAGCTGTTAACTTAATAACAAAGACAAATAAACGTTGGTAAAAAAAAACTTAAATGGAGTCGGTAACCCAAAATTATTTAGGACTTAATTGTGGAAACGTTGATAAGTGACACAAATTAAAATTGGTAATGTCACATAGTAGTTGGTGTATAAGCCATTGGAAAGAAAAGTAAATCATTAAAAGTCAGTACACCAAGAAGAAGTTTTCATTTGGTTGGAGATGAGAAAAGTTAGTTATTTGATTAAAACTAGATATCGGTAACAAATCCAAGCAAGAGTTGGCAAAGCCATAGTTTGTAAATTAAGACTCCGTTCGTTTTGTGGGAAAAATAACATTTCTGGAAAATACGTTTCAAGAAGCCATTTTCCAGAAAAATGTAATTATTTTCTATTCGATTTTCGAAACCTGAAAAAAAAAATGGGAAAATATTTTTTACTGTTTGGTAAGGAAATTTTTTGCTTTCATGCACTTTTTTTCAATATTTTTTATTATTTTATTTTAAAATATAGTTTTTAATCATTTTTATATTTAAAAAAATCAATTGTTTATTTTATATATATATATATATATATATATATATATATATATATTTTTTTTTTTGTCTTCTTCTTCAGCCGATCCTTGGCCACGATAACGGCCTACAATTGGTTTGAGGCAAGCTTGAGCTCGCCGCTCGCCAAATCGAGAAGCTAGAGGTTCCTGCTCGCTGATTTGGCGAGGCCCAAGCTCGTCGATCTGGCAGAGCCCGAGCTAGTTGATCTGGAGAGCGACAAGCTTGAGGGGCTCATCGATGCCTCGAGCTCACTGCTCACTAGATTGGTGAGCTTGGTGAGCAACAAGTGGCTCGAGGCCAACAAGCTCAAGGCTCGCTTATGGCTAGCCACAACTCGCCTTGGCCAGTGATCGGCGGTCATCATGGCTGGTGATCAGCCAAGACAAATTGGAAAAAAAAAAAAAGAACAAAAAAAAGAAAAAAAATTAAAAATTCGATTTTTTAAATGAAGAAAAAAAGATAAAAAGAAAAGGAAAAGATAAAAAGGTTAACATGGTGTGAGATAAGAGAAAGTGAGTAAGGAAAATATTTTCCTCTTTCTCAAAAGTGGAAAACATTTTCCCCTATCTTAGAAGACCATTTTCCCTTCATGGAAAATGTTTTCCCCAACTAATTCATTTTCTGTAAAATGAACATCAGAAAATTCGAAAAACGTTTTCCTGGAAGTTATTTTCCATAAAATGAACGAAGTCTAATAAAAAAATAAGTTTGGTAATTACTATAATTAAGGTTGGTAGTTTCTGAAAATAATAGTAAATTTAACGAATCGGTAAGCAAGAAAATTAAAAGTTGGTAATCGGTACAATTAATATTTGTATTTCAATAGTTGGTAACTTTAACTGGGTTTTAACTAAGGCTAATAACAGATAGCAACTCAATAGAGAAGTTGCTAAATTTAAGAAAATGAACAATTGCAAGATTGTAAGCAACTCAAATGAGAGATGGTAAATAAAAAATAGTTGGTAGGCTAATGAAGAAAAGCTGGCAAATCACATAAAACAAATTAAAAAAAAATTGGTAAATTCATATAAGAGCTGATAATTCAAGACATTTGTAAGAAAGATGAAAGACGTTGGTAAAAAGATTTATAAATAAAAAAAGCCAAATAAATGTTAGTAAGTAACTCGAAACTAGTTGATAATTTAATCAAATAATATAATCAAAAAATAACTAGTAAGTTACCAAAAAATATTAATAAATTCATAAAAGAGTTGGTAAATTTGAAATGTTAATAAGAAAGGCAAAATTAAAGATTGTAAAAGATAACAAAAGTTGGTAATTTGTAAACTATCAAAATGATTAATAATTTCATAAAAGCATCGGTGAATTACCAACGAATTACCCAAAAATTAGGATACAGTATTTCTTTTTTACCAAAAGATTTTTTTTAAACTTATCAACTCTTTCATAAATCCATTGACACGAAGAAATAAATACGCTTTTCGGGACCAGATTAGAAAGAGAATAGCAAAAGTGTCCAATGAAATAGATTTCCTGCTTGTCAATATAGTTAGATGCCAAAAAAAATATAGTTAGATGCCTCCTTTCTCCTTTTCCATCATTTCCTATTCCATTATTTGCTTGTCGAGTTATATTTTCCAAAATCAAAAGAACGCTTAGATTGCTAGAGAGGGGAACTAATCAGTAATTACCTGATTCCAACAATTTTCTCAAAATCATTTCTCACGACATCGATTATGTAGTTGCTAAAATCTTCCCACGGCTGAGGCAAATCGTGTGCCTGTGGAGAAGGCTGAGAATCTTCCCCCGGCTTATCGACATCGCTTGCTTGTGGAGAAGACTGAGAATCTTCCCTCTTCTTAATGAAATCGTGTGCATGTGGAGAAGACGGAAGTTTTGCGTAAGGTAGAAATGGGGCATGAAAAGAGTTATAGTTTCCAGAAGAATGGCATACCATGAAATTCAAATGAAGCGCGAGATACTCGAACTTGGTCACAGAAGGATAAAATTGCTTGAAAAACGAGCACTGCAACATACCAAAATGTATAAAGAGAGATCTATAGCTCAACATGAACTTCTCCAATGAAGAGTGTTGTCGCATTATATATCCAGAGACTCATAGAGACTATTACCATCCAGCCAAGCTCCTTCGGCTTATTTTCTAGGTTAGCGAGACAACCTCGGTGTTTCTGCTTCTCTTGTAATTCTGCAGCTCCAGACGATATAGATATGACCACTTCAGTTTGATTCGCCAAAAACGGAGACACTTCATACCAGAAATTCGAGAAGCAAATAAGTCTAGTGCGAGGGTCTTTGCTTACCGATTTGCAGATCGCGATAATGGTTGCTTGGCTTATTTTCTAGGTTAGCGAGACAACCTCCGTCTTTCTGCATATTTCGTAATTCTGCAGCTCCAGACGATATAGATATGACCACTTCAGTTTGATTCGCCAAAAACGGAGACACTTCATACCAGAAATTCGAGAAGCAAATAAGTCTAGTGCGAGGGTCTTCGCTTACCGTGTTGCAGTTCGCATAAAGAAGGGTTGCTTCCGACATCATGAGCAGCCGATTTGGCCGATTCGGCCGATTTGCTCCATTGATGTATCTAATGAACACGGCAACGTGAAGGCGAGTGTCATGGAATTGGTCTGAGATACGTTTCGAGAGATTTAGAATGTAGTATGCGTGCCATACCTTTATGTATCCAAGCACTATCTTGACCAAACATAGAATCACGTGGGAGGTAGCTAGCACAAATATGAAGATGTGCAGGTCATGGAGTGCTTCAGCAGTCAGCAGTGGTACCTTCCCCTAGAAAAATAAAAGTTGCACCAAAATGTTCTTTGTGAGACCTTGTATATTTTTCTCATATTATTCTCGGATTGACCTCTCTCTCTCTCTCTCGTGACGTTATAGATGTGCAGAGACTAAGTTGTGTTGATTTATTAAAGAACGTGTTGGATTATTGGCGGATGTTTGGAATAATGAATGATCCGATTATTTGACATGTTCACGAGGCAGCGCGTCATGCTATTGTATAAACAGATTAATAAACTGGGATACATATCCTTGAAACTTAATATCATCTCTGTTGTTACGGGAAGGATAATACACAAAAATCAGAATGAAGACACAGCCCTGAGGGGCGGGACTGGACAATAGAATTACCTTTTCACTGCAGAAATCGGTTGAAGCAGAAGCTTCATTGAGGAGGCTGCGTCCTCGTGTTCTACCGGTGGTGGAAGAAGGGCCGGGCTTCTTGCAAGGAAGCCACACGCTGGCAAGCCTCTCTGGTATGCAAATCTTCTCTATCCTCGTTTGGAACACCGCCAGGAGCAGTGATATGAACCCTAGCAGCATCAACTCTGCGGCACCACCAATGACGTTAATGTCAAATTCATATGCGCATCAGTAAGAATTCGGCGTGTTCAAAGGAGGGGAGCAAAAATGGATCCTTCACCTTCTTTGATCTTTTGAAAGGCACCGACAAGCATCTTTCCGTTCGAACTTCCGTAAAAGCTGCGTTAATTCGACGGTAAACTCAAAGTTAAGTTACGCATTCTTTGATATCAAGAGGAGTATTGGAGCTTAGTCTTTAGGAGAGTGATGCGAGCGAAAAAAGATGGTCACCTGGCCGACACAAAGTAGGATTTTTTCGACAGCAAGAGAAATCAGGACTATACCGAAGCAAACTGAAGCTACCACCCACGACGGCGTGAACTCTAACGTCTTACCCTCCACTCCGCTGCCCGCCATTCTCTCTCTCTCTCTCTCTATCTCTGCGTGTTTTTGATGTACCTGCCTTCATGTCCACACATCCCCTTATATATAGGATGACATAGATGCGCAAACACGTATACAAGTGCGATTCTTTATGACGAAGATGGACTTAATCAAAAGAAACATGGCAATAAAAAACATCAAAATTGCTATTCCATTACCTCGAATAAAACTATATATCATATTGAAACAAACCTCATCTGTTGAAAAGAGATCCTTTTTTCTTTCTGTTTTTATTGAATTATTTATTGTTCTGCTTGGACTGGGAAAAGGCGATGTATTTCAGTAGACAATTAGACCTTGGACAACTATTTTCAATGTATGTGTAACCAAGAAGTAATTATCTTGTAACAATTTTTTTTTTTTACCACAACAACAAATAGTTTGAGAATTATGACTCTTGATAAGATATCACTCCCCAAGAAACACTTGGAGATTATTTGATAGAGCTTCTGCGTGTTTCGACATTTTTAAGTTATTTCGCACACAAGAGACAGTTTTAATATCCGCATGATATAATACTCTCAATAACTTTTAAGAAGTCGTCTCACTCGATTCAGGGATTGTACGTTTGAAAAGGACACAGTAAGACCCTTTACCAATATATCAAAACGGACAGCTAATCAATTGCATGATTATGGTTTGGGACGTGTCAAGTTTGTCACTGGGTGCGTGGGGTTCGGCCTCATTGAATTGGGGACCACTTCTTAAATAGCGAATTGATATTTAGCTGTGATTGTACGAAGAGGGGGATTGACTTGACTAAATGAATGATCAAACGTGTGGCGTAATTAAGGTTAGTTTATTTTATGAAAAATAAATAATTTTAAAAATATTTATTTAAAAATAATTATTTATACGGCCTATAATAAATAGTCAATGAAAAATATTTTTATTATTTGACAACAATTTATATATGAATATTTTCGTGAACAATGAGTTTTTTTTTTTTTTTTTTCATTCATTCTCTTTTGTAAGTGCTATTAATAATCAATTTTTCGGAAATTATTTTCTGAGTCATTTATTTTTTACGAAATAAACGAAGCTTAACTAAAGCTGCTCAAACCACCGCTTTAGTGGTCGCGATGGTTTGGGCTCTCTTCCCCCTCACGAAGGGGAGAAGTTCGAATCCCATCACGGTCACTTAGGATCTTAAGTGGGACGCCGGGGGTAATGGGTTCTCCCGCTTACGTGTCCCCCCAGATTTACTCACCGGCTGTCGACTGTACGGGGTTCCTGGGTCACCAAAAATAAAATAAAATAAAATAAAATAAAGCTGCTCAAGTTGAGCAACAGCATGTTACACGCATTGGATGGGGTAGTTAGTATCATAACTATTATTGCCTGCATTTTCTAATTTATCCTTATTTTCCATATAATTTCCATAATCACGAGATACAATATTTCAAACCAGTTTTTATTACTTTTCGCTCAATATATTATTGTACTTTTGTTATTATGAGTTAATGTTTTTTTTCTTTTGCTAGAGTTATTATAAGTTAATGTACTTCAAAATAAATTGATAAAGTCCTCTCGTGGAGAATTGCGTCCATTAGTGAAATAGTATGCCCCATTCGAGAGTCGTATATTTTAAAAGACATGACAATTCGCTAAAGAAAAAGTGTGTTTCAACACATCTATTTTTTTCCGACCAAAAAAAAAAAAAAACACATCTATTTTTTTACCATAAAAAAAAAATCTTTTTTAACGAACAGTTAGGAGAAGTCCGTTTGTATTCAAGTAAGTCTTTATTCATCTACTTGTACTTGTTTATGATACTAACGTTACGAAATAATTACATCACTTTTTCCTTTCTTGTGTCAAAGAAAACCGGTTTTTGATCCCGTTAGTAAAAGATTACTATCTTTAGTTTCTATTTTTTTCAGGTTTCAAAAAAAAAAAAAAAAAAAGTCATCTTGGAGCAAAAAATGAAAAAAAGAAAAAAAAGTAAGGGATACCAAAAAATCCTTCTTTGGATTCGCACTTTAGTGAGAGGGACACAGATTACTAGTAATCCTTTTATTATTGCCAAATCGGGTAATAATCAATCTTTAAATGGTTTTCCTACCATTTAGGAAATTACCACCACGTTACCTTTCAGTCCTACGGTTTAAGTACTCTTTCACATTTAAACTTATATTAAATTAAAGCCACCATTTCACGTTTACTTCCTCTCATATATTAATTTTCAATTTTCAATGCCTTTTTGAGCAAATAATCTACTCATTATTCAAATACTAAGAGAGTTTAAGTAACTTGGATATGGTCGTAATCTCCATTGGATTGCTTGATCTATAGTAAAATCTTTTGTTACTCTTCCTATGGACGTTGGTTACTCCGATTAAACCACATTAATTTGGTATCCGATCTATTTCCTTGTTCTGTTTATTGCATTGTATTGCTTGATTTCGGCAACAGTTTTAATGCATCTAAGATGAATAATATGAGAATCACGACTAATGATAAGATGTGACTCCTCAAAGAGTATTTAGAGATTATAGGCACGTCTTTTGTACGGTCGTTGCAGTAACGAAAGATATGGTGTTTTGGCTCTTATGTTATTTGGCAGACATGTGACGGTCACAACGCCCGTATGGTGCAATACCTTCAACAACTTCTAAGAAGTGGCCACACTTGATTTTGAGGCGTTGTACCTTTAAAATATACATCATCAAATACAAATATCATTGCACTCATCGTAACATAGTTACAACACATTGTGATTGCAAAATATTAAAAGGACTGCTAATCATGCGGATGAGTCCTTAAATAGCCGATTTAACTGTTCAATTGACATAAATCAATGTTTTTAAGGATTTATAGTGGAAAGGAATGCCTAAGAGCGACCACTTATAAGAATTGATATTTAGCTGTGATTGTACGAGAAGGAGGGAGTTGACTTGACTAAATGGATGATGACAAACATGGCCTCATTAATTGAGCAATATCGTGTTTCACACATTGGACGTTGTCGTTGGTATCATGATACAATATTTCAAACTCTGTATATTAGTTTATTTTTGTCATAGTAAACTAATGTGCTTCAAGATTTATTCGTAAAGCTGTGTCTTTTCATAGAGAATTGCGTCTATTAGTGAAGTAGTATGCTCAGTCAAGAGTTGCGCTTTCAAAAAGCATGGCATGACAATCCGTTCAAAACATGCGTCCTTCAATTTATTTTTGAACAAATATTTATGGGAAATTCTTTCACGTTCGAATAAGTGATTATTCATTTATTTATACTTGTCCATAATACTAACATCATGAAACAGCAACATGACTTCAAATTTTTTTACCGTTTAAGAAATTGCCACCACGTGACCTTCAGTCCTAGGATTTAAGGTATTTTTTTACATTTAAATTACATTAAATTAAAGCCAACATTTCGCGTTTGCCTCCTTTCATATATTGTTTTTCAATTTTCATTTTTTTGAGCATATAATCTATTTATTATTCAACTAGGTAACTCTCTCTCTCTCTCTCTCCCTCTCTCCCTATCATGCCTTATATAATATTTATACATATATATATATATATATATATATATATATAAATACATATGTAATGCGATTTTACTTCTTTTCTTATATATATAGGCTGCATTTGGTTCAGCATTTGTAATGGACTTTGAGTCCAATGCAAATGCTGAAAGCCCAAAGTTACTTGGGGAAATGCAATTGTGCTTGGTAAAATTGTTTTGCAAATGAACTTTGAGTTGAATGTACATTTAACAAAGAAAACTTTCACAATGGGCTTTGATGGGTATATAATTATATTTATATATTTATTTTTTAAAATTGAACTAAACCCTTTGCTTGGACCGGCAAAGGGCTATGGCCCACCGGCGAGCTAGATCTAGTGTCAACGGCCGTTGGCTGAGGTCGCTTGAGGTCGGGCGACCTCTGGTGAGGGTCGCACGACCCTTGCGAGGGCCGCCGGAGGTCGCCCGACCTCCGCAGGGTCGCGCGACCCATGCGGTCGCGTGGGTCTCGTGGCCCTTGCCGAGGTCGCCCGAGGTCGGGCAACCTCCGGTGGCCCTCGGCTAGGTCGCACGACCCTCGCTAGAGGTCGCCCAACCTCGGGCGACCTCCATCGATGGTCGCTGGCGCCAGATCTGGCTTGCTGGTGGTCGTAGCCCTTCGTTGGTTCGGCGAAGGGCTGCCTCATTTTTCAATTAAAAATAAAAAATAAACAAGGGTAAAATGGGAAATATGAAAAATTAGTGAGGATAGTTTTGGAAGAGAAAAAATAATTTTACCATTCCGCCGAATGCTGAAAGCCTAAAGCTAGTCCTTACTAGCTTTGGGTTTTCAGCATTTTGAAGGCAAGTTGACAGCTGAAAGCCAGCAAAAAAATTGAACCAAACGCACCCATAAACCTTACCTATTTCCTTGATGGAATTGCCTTTATTTGATAGTGCTGAGTAACCATCTACTTATTCATAAATAAACTTTATTCTTTCTTCATATTTTAAGCCCTACCATTAATCATTGGATAATATAATCAATATGATCAATCAACGTAATCATCTCATGTACAATTGTATGTACACACAAGGAATACAATTTTACATTCTTACAAACCCTGAGTCAGCAATGACGACTAGTGGTCCACCAAAAGCTACTAAATACGCCTAGATTTTTCATATTGACACGAACAGTAAATGCTCGTATTAGTCATATTCTATTGTTGATGTAATGGACAAAAGTAATCACAATATAAAAGAAAAATATAGATAGGCATGTCTCAAATGATTGTACAGTGACAAAATCATCCAAACTGAGTTTTCAGAGGGAGGGGGAGCTCATTGGGTCTTCCAATCAAAAGGGAGTGGAATTAAAAGTTGGCAGGTGAGATTAAGAAGTGGCATGAAAGCTATGTTCCCCTCAACAATTAAATGAATTCTCCAATGCACATTGACTCTTTGGTCACTATGCAACACGGCAAAGCCCAGAGGGACAGAGTGACAATAGGGACATCCAACAAATGATGGAGGAGAGGAATAACGAGACAGCACAAACTTGTCAATGGCAGTGTCTTCTTGTGCAGACCCCTGAGAGATAATTTTTCCTTGTAAATTGTAATTTAACATTTTCCCATATGGACAAAATTGGAAAAACTTCTCAGGAAATGAGACTTTTGAAAAGCTAGGAGCAATTGGGATTTCGCCAACTTATTAGTAAGTGACTCAAATCATAGTTGATAAGCTAAAACTATTTCATTGGAAAAAAAGTTAATAATCACTCAAATTAATTTTGATAATTTAATATAAGAGTTGATAACTTCAACACTTTTGTAAGCTTCGCTGATAAAAGTTAATAATTTATTGAAACCGTTAGTAATTTGTAAGCAATTAAATAAACATTGGTAATTTAATATAAGAGTTGGTAACTTACTATAACAAATTAACAATAAGCAATTTACGAGCAACATTTTTCTTGAAAAAAAAAATTGTGAAACTTACCACGGTTTTCACAACTTTACTTAGGCTCCGTTCGTTTCGCGGAAAATAACTTCCAGGAAAATATTTTCCATATTTTCCGGTGTTCGGACGGGCGGAAAATCGCGGTCAAGGAAAATATTTTCCGTTGACCGGAAAATTCCTTCTTTGCAGCTTGGAAAATGTTTTCCTCTTTTGAAAAGAGGAAAACATTTTCCAAGACTCGCCTCTTCTCTCCTTCCTTTCTCGTTCTCTCTCTCTCTCTCTTGCTCTCCCTGTGCGAAGTCGGCCGACGACATCCTTCTCCGGGACCAGCCTCCGCCCTCCCCGCCGCTCCCGCCCGCCCGCTTCGGCCGGGCGCCGCCGCCACCGCCGCGCTCCGCTTCCCCGGCGGCTCGAAGCCGCTCGGGAGGATCCGGCTCAAGAGGGAGCTCCGCGGCGGCGCCGGGAGGCTCGCGGGGAGCCCGCCATCCAGGCCGCTTGCGGAGCTCGCGGCGGAGCTCGCGGCTCGCCGGATCTGCGCGGCGGAGCTCGCGGCTCGCCGGATCCGGGCGAGCTCGAGCTCTGTCGCCGAGATCCGGCGAGCTCGGGTGAGATCGGCCGAGCTCGATCTCACCCGAGCTCGCCGGATCTGGCCATCGGGCCTTGGTCGGCCGCCGAGAGGAAGGAGGTGGCGGCGGCGGAAGCCGCTCGGGAGGAAGGAGGTGGCGGCGGCGGAAGGAGGAGGAAGGAGGCGACGGCGGATGACACCGCTCGGGAGGAATCGGGAGGAAGAAGGAGACGGAAGGAGGAAGGAAAAAAAGAAATAATAAATAATAAAAATTTCTATTTTAAAAATATAAATAATTAAAAAAATCATTTTAAAGAAATATATAAATAAATAAAATAAATTTTTGGGTCAATTAAAAATATTAAAATTCAATTTTTGATAATTTTTTCCAGGAAAATGTTTGAGCTAACGAACAGTGGAAAATATTTTCCACTCAAATTTTAGATGTTGGCCGAACACCGGAAAATAGAGTCATTTTCCTGGAAAATGACTTCCGGGAAAATGTTTTCCGGAAACATGATATTTTCGTGAAACGAACGGAGCAAGACTCTGAATTTTTGTCCTTTTTGTTCCCAGATGGAGCGAGAGAATCTTCCCACCCAGTTATATTCTATGTTTCTCCAATCTAACTACCCACGTTTTGTCTGCCAAAGCCATCGCTCTTCTAACGGTTAGAGAAAGAAAAAAAGCACCAAGACTTGGCCATGGAGAGCTCTAAAAGGAGAGGCTGGATATTATTGGGGAAAGTTGTCCAAAAAGTCCTAAACCTATTACACTTTTACTAATTCAATCATAACCCTTTTAACTTTGCTAATTGAGTCATAAACATTTTCATTTTTTGCCGATTCAGTCCATCCAGCCAATTTAGGCCGGAAAATGCCGACGCGGACACCGGTGGTGCCACGTAGGGTCGGCACCGACGTAGACAATTTTGAATAATATTTTAATTATTTTTAATTATTTTTATTTTTATATATTTTTTTGTTTTTTTATTTTTGGCTTTTTCCTTGGCCTTTTCCGGTGGCCGGCCACCAGCCACAAGTGACGGCCGGCCACCGGCCACACCGGGCCGGGTGGCCTCGCCCGCCACAGGGGGCTCGACCGGGCGAGGAGGAGCACCGGCGAGGGAAGTTGGGCGAGGCCAACCCTACCCCAGGCTAGGGTGGCCTTGCAAGGCGTCGGCCGAGCAACGGCGAGGCCGGGCGAGGCCGCCCGGCCCCGGCGAGGGCCGGCCTCGCCCGGGCTCACCCTCGCCCAAGTGAGCGTCGCCTCGCCCGGATTTGGTCCGGGCGAGGTCGACGCTTGCCCGGGCGAGCGCGAGCCCCGGCGAGGGCTCCTCTCGCTAGATCCGGCGAGGTTGGCCCTCACCGAGGCCGGGCGGCCTCGCCTAGCGTCGCCGTTGCTCGGCCGACGCCTTGCAAGGCCACCCCGGCTCTGGGGAGGGTCGGCCTCGCACAGGCTTCCCTCGCCGATGCTCCTCCTCGCCCGGCTGGGCCTCGCCTGTGGCGGGCGAGGCCAGCCGTCGCCTGTGGCCGGTGGCCGGCCACCAGAAAAGGCCAAAGAAAAAGGGGAAAAAACAGAAAATATAAAAATAAAAATAAAAAATTCAAAAAAATTCAAAAAAATTAAATATTATTAAAAATTGTCCACATCAGCGCCGGCAATCCTACGTGGCACCGCTGACGTCCACGTTAGCATTTTCCAGCCAAAATTGGCCGGATGGATTGAATCGGCAAAAAATGAAAATGTTTAGGACTCAATTGGCAAAGTTAAAAGGTTTATGACTGAATTGGCAAAAGTGCAATAGGTTTATAACTTTTTGGACAATTTTCCCGTGATTAAAGTATAGTTGTAATCTCTGTTGTATTATTTGATCTCAAGTGAAATGTTTTACTACTCTCCCTGAAGACATAAGTCACTCCAACTAAACCACAATATTCTTGTGTCCAATCTATTTTCTTGTTCCGTCTATTACATTTTATTGCTTGGTTTCGGCAACAGTTCCATTGCATTTAAGAACAATAATATGAGAATCACGACTAATGATAAGATGTTGCTTCTCGAAGAGTATTTAGAGATTATGGGCATATCTTTTGTATGGTCGTTGCAGTCATGAAAGAAATGATGTTTCAGCTCTTATGTTATTTGGCATACATGTGACGGTCGCAATGCCCGCATGGTGCAGTACCTTCAACAACTTCTAAGAAGTGGCCACACTCTGTTTTGAGGCCTTGTACCTTTAAATTATATATCACCAAACACAAGTATCATTGGATGCATCGTGACATAGTTACAACAAATCGTGATTGCAAAAGATTAAACGGACTGCTAATCAATCGCACCTGTGGACGACCCCTTAAATAGCCGATTTAACTGTTCAATTGACAAAAGTTAATGTTTTTATGGATTTATAGTGGAAAGGAATGCCTAAAAGCGACCAGTTATAAGACTTGATATTTAGCTGTGATTGTACGAGGAGCAGGGAGTTGACTTGACTAAACTAATAATGACAAACGTGGCCTCATTAATTGAGCAATATCGTGTTTCACACATTGGGCGTTGTCGTTGGTATCATGATACAATATTTCAAACTCTATATATTATTGCATTTTTTGTTATAATAAACTAATGTACTGCAAGATTTATTAGTAAAGCTGTGTTTTTTCATAGAGAATTGCATCTATTAGTGAAGTAGTATGCTCATTCAAGAGATGCGCCTTCAAAAGGCATGACGTCACAATCCGTTCAAAACACGCGTCTTTCAAATTATTTTTGAACAAATAGTTACGGAAATTCTCTCACGTTCGAATAAGTAATTATTCATTTATTTATACTTGTTTATAATATAACATCATGAAACAACCACATCACTTCAAATTTTCCTACCGTTTAAGAAATTGCTATCGCGTGACCTTTCATTCCTACGATTTAAGGTATTTTTTTACATTTAAATTATATTAAACTAAAGCCACCATTTCGCATTTACCTCTTTTCATATATTGTTTTTTAATTTTCATTGTTTTCTTGAACATATAATCTATTTAATATTCAATTTGATCTCTCTCTCTCCCCCCTCCCTCTCTCTCCCTCTCTCTCCTTTATTTCATGCTGAGACCTTCTATTAAATCATTGGATAATATGATCAATCAACGTAACCATCCCGCATACAATTGTATGTGCACACAAGGACTACAATTTTACTTCCTTATAGATCCCTAAGTCAGCAATGACGACTAGTGGTCCACCAAAAGCTACTAGATACGCATAGATTTTTCATATTGACATGAACAGTAATTGCTTGTACTAGTCATGTTTTATTGTTGATGAATTGGACAAAAGCAATCACAATATAAAAGATCAATACGGATAGACGTGTCTCACATGATTGTACAGTGATAGAATCATCCAAACTGCGTTTTTAGAGAGAGAGAGAGAGAGAGAGAGAGGTCATTGGGTCTTCCATCCAAGAGGCAGCGGAATTAAAAGTTGGCAGGTGAGATTAAGAAGTGGCAATAAAGTTCTGCTCCCCTCAATAATTAAATGAATTATCCAATTCACATTGACTCTTTGGTCACTTTGCAACACGGCAAAGCTTAGAGGGACAGAGAGACAATAGGGACATCCAACAAAGGACGGACGAGGAGAGGAAGAACGAGAGAGCACAAACTTGTCGATGGCAGTGTCTTCTTGTGCAGACCCCTGAGAGATCATTTTTCCTTGTAAATTGTAAATTTTAATATCTTCTTATATGGACAAAGTTAGAAAAACTTCTCAGAAAATGAGAACTTTGAAAAGCTGGGAGCAATTGGGACTCAGCCAACCTATTGGTACGTGACTCAAATGAAAGTTGATAACTTAAAAATAATTGACAATTTTATCGGAAAAGAGTTAACAATCACTCAAAGTAATTTTAGTAATATAATATAAGAGTTGATAACTTCAACACTTTCTTAAGCTTCACTGATAAAAGTTAGAAATTTATTGGAACCGCTGGTAATTTGTAGACAATTAAATAAACGTTGGTAATCTTATGTAAGAGTTGGTAACTTACTATAACAAATTAACAATGAGCAATTTACCAGTAAACAATTTAGATGTCAAAAACTTTTATTTGTATTTTCTGAAAAAGTTGTTTGATACTTGAATATATGCAATTACATATCGTTCCGCATAAATCTTATCTTTGGTAGTTTTGCTCGTATTTTGAAAGTGATTTTTATAAAAGTTTTCTTGATCACTTTGCCTATTTATACATGAAAAAAAGTTGTGCCTTTATTCAGTTGACCCTAGTGAAAAATTTATTCTGACTCCGCCACTGATATTCAGGTCATGTGTATGCATCGAATGTACATCGATGTGAAAATTGTTGATATAATGTATATATAAGAAACTGAAGCCGTTGTATCATTGTGAAAGGAAACACTTTGATCTCTAGCAAAACTATGCAAGTTGTGGTTGATCCTCTAGAAACTCAAGGCATGTAAACTGGCTGTTATTGTTGAATTTAACGTAATTGTCGTTTTTTCTGTTTGTTTAGTGAGAAGTCACATTTTTACCTCCACTGTCCACCGTCATCAATCAGATCATCCAAAATTAGAGGAGCCTAAAAAATGATGGCCAAAATAGTTAAGCAGTACCAATTGAAATAAAAAAGAATGATTGTCCAAAATAGATAATGCCAACGGAAAAATAGACGAATCATGTTTTGAGTAAATCAATTTCTGCTCTAATTTTTTCTTATGTCTGATGTACAAATTGTCGGGTTATTGGCGCTTCGATGTCTACTTTGGTCTCTAATTCCACTTCACCAACTTTCGTCTGTTCGGTTTTCCTGCAGACCTATGTCTGGAACCATTTTCGGAGGATTCATTTGTGGCCACCCTATCTGATTTCCTTCTCTCGTTCCAGTTCCAAATCTAGGTCACAAGCCACATATCTTCCTCTTCGCCCGAGTGGTTCTCGCCTGGATGAATCTTAGTTTCATCTCGACACTGACCCAAAAATGGGTTTGCATATCAAGTCCCGATCATTGGTATACAAACTTAAACTCTGGCTAATCACAACTCATGAGCATGTCGTAGGTCTGTTGTACCCGCGATTTCATAATAGCATATAGGGGTAGCGTTCCGTAGATGCACATTAATTGGACGAACGCTCTGCGCAAAACATGCCACAAAAGTCAATTTGATGGATATAGGCCTTTCTCTAATCGATCTAATATGGCACCCAGGGACAACCGAAGGATGAGGATATGAGCAATCGGTAGCCTTACTCGAAATATGATGTGAGAGCTTCATGAAGGAATCATTGTTCCCACAGTAAGATCTCCTCCAGCATAATATGTAGTTGATAGACATTTGGAACAAAATGTTGAACTTCATCATCCTTCTGACGGTGAATTATTTTCAGAAGTCATCCTATATCTACAGATAGTTGGAATGTCTAATCTTTTTCATTTATTATGAGAAAAGGGACCATAAAATAGAATCTCAGCGCTATTCGTTGTCAACATTATAACCATCACTAAGAATACAAAGCTGTGTAATACATGCTTAAGTCACTCATCACCACATTTACAAGCAAAAAATTTACTGCGCATAGCCAGCAGTACCAATTGCAACCACGAAAAACAGAAAACAACTAGCCAAGAGCTCATTGTTAGGTCTATTTTTACTTTAATTCAGGTATCATTTTATACCAACATATCTTAATTTGAATCTCCATCAACCCTTGCCTTCATCCCTAGTCTCTTTATCCGAACCTAACACTAAGCTCATACCTGAAGGAGAGATTGTTGAAATACACATGTGGG
Organism: Eucalyptus virginea; assembly: GCA_014182375.1. Taxonomy (NCBI): domain Eukaryota; kingdom Viridiplantae; phylum Streptophyta; class Magnoliopsida; order Myrtales; family Myrtaceae; genus Eucalyptus; species Eucalyptus virginea. Next base: position 4,338,779 of record CM024514.1, read on the forward strand.
TTGTGTTAAGAAAGTCTCATATCAGATAATTTGTATGATGTGAAGCACTTAATATATTCTAGTTGGCCTATAATTCATTGGTATAAATTTTTAAGCAAAAGCTAGTTCAATTAGATATATTGATAAGCTTAGACTTAAGTTCCCTCCTTTGTCAATACCTAAATTTTGCTTGTTCTTTAGGGTTTAATTGCATAGAAGAAAAAAAGGAATTAATTTTTTAACCCCTACACAAAAACAATTTTCATTAAATTGCATAACATATAGCCATTAGGATCATTTTGCATTAATAGTAACAAAATTTATTTATTTAAAAAAGGAGAAATTTTTTATTAATTTATTATTATTTAAAAAAAAAAAGAGAGAAAGCGAAACTTGGGCCGGGGCAAGGCCGGCCCGGCCTCCTTCCTCTTTTTCTTTTCCTCCCCCTGCTTAGGCACGACCCATTTTCTCTCTTCTTCCCCCGGCCCGGCCTCTCCTTTCCTCCTCCTCTCACACCTTCAGGCTCGCGATAGACGAAGCAGCGAAGGACGGGAGAGGGCAGATACGCGACAGAGGGCAGAGGGACCAGTCCGACCGGAGTTGGTGGTCGGGGCCAGGCCAGCAATGGCAGCTTGCAATGTCTGGCAATAGCTACCGCGCCTGGATCTCGGCCGCCGACCCTCGTCGACGCGTGCCTCTCCCCACGGAAGGTCTCGGTGCATTTCTTTTTTATTTGTTTCAAATTGTGTCAATTCCTCGAGGATCCCGGTTCGAAGGCGTGTGAGGCGACCAAACGTAGTCCGATCTATCGAGGAACATGTTTGGGTTTCACATAAGTAACGTGTTTAGGATCGAACAATGTTCCAACCCTGACCCGACCCAAAACATGTATTCCACTTGTTTTATATCTGTTATCCAAACGATATTAAGACCCGAAACATGTACCAAATTTGTTTTGTGTTTGGGTCATGTACGGGTCGGGTTGGGTCGGGTCGAGTTGGGTCGGGTCGAGTTGGGTGTTTTGGACACCCCTACTTAAGGGAGTTCCGTACTCTCGGACCTTAGGAAGCAAGAGGAACCACCTGGCTGACGCAATGAATGAATCTATCAATGATGATAGAAATGATCAATATGCTGGAGCTCCCTACAGCCACCAACCACGTCGGTGTGTACTCTAATGAATTCTTGTCTACTTCCACAGCCACCACTCTCTCTCTCTCTTCCCCGTGTGTTGCGATAAAGTGAGCGATCGAGCAATAATATAGACGGAAGAAGAAAATAAACCGAACACCAAATTTACGTGGTTCAGTCGTAAAGACCTACGTTTACGGGGAAAGCAGCAGCGAATTTCACTATAGATCAAGCGATACAAGGAGATTACACACTCGAGTCATTCAAACACTCTCTCGATGTTTCCCAAGCCCCAATTACACCCAATACACCAATCTTTCTTGAATGTAAATCACGAATAAGCTTTGCCACACAAGAAACATAAAGACCCAAAGCCAAGCACCCAGCACCTATGAGTGTCTCTCACAAACAGAACACCCACAGCACTCAGAGTAAAACGATGCTTCAACGTGTGGCTTCCTTCGATAAAGAGAGTCCCACAAGCAAACCTTGAGAGGAATATTATATTCAACCGCCAGAGAATTGCGTGCATGAAGAAACCGAATAATCCAAGATTCGGTCAACAGAAAATAAAAGATTGACTTTCCTTTTTGGTTCCAAGCGGCAGAGTTGGATGCCGCTTCCTTCGTAGCCTTTTTTTTTTTTTATAATTATTTCAAAATTCAACTTTTCGCTTCGGGCTTAAACTCGAGACATATTTTAACAATCTCCACCTTAGCTCGACGTTTGAGCCAAATTACAATCGCTTCGTAAAAATTCAAATTCTACCGTTACTTTCCTATAGCCCCTGATGGGCTCAACCGCCACAGATATTATCTAAGTCCAAGCCTCACTTAAACTTCGCCATAACCGAGGACCTCATCAGAATACCAACTCCACATGCACCTTTAACTGCTTCGCAAGGATTTTCCGACGTAACCTCTTTAACCGCAGATAAAGCAAAACCATTATTGCATCCATATCTGTCTGGAGATTGAATACATACCTTGTCAATATCAGCAGTTATAGCAACCGTCGGCTCTATAGGCTCCACCTCGCTACAAGCATCATCTGCATCGATTACTTTACTAGTACTCATACTCGCTACCTCAGGAGTTTCTAGTCGCAAGTCCACCTCAAGTTGAACACCATCTAGATCCGTATTAACACTGCCACAAACACTTCTAGCCAGAAGTACTGGAGACTCATCAAGGGTAACTTCTCTACTGTTAACAGGTGAATTTATATCTAGGCACCATAACAGATCGCCTTGCTCACCTTGTGCATAGACATGGAATATGCACATTGCCCTCCAATCGAGCTTACCATCACTCACTTGAAAATAACACGAGCAACCAAATATTTTAAGAATAGAATAATTAGCAACGTTACCTGACCACACTTCTTTAGGAGTCCGCCATTCAATAGCAGTTGATGGGGATCTATTCACTAGGCAGTTTACCGTACTAAGCACATCAATTAGGATTCTCCTAGCAATACCAACACTAGAGATAATTTTTCGGGCCGTCTCTAATAATGTTCTGCTCATCAATTTTACAAATTGTTGTGATTTACCTGCACTAGTGTGGTGTTTCACTATGCCCTATTTCATGCAGAATTTATTTGTCAACTTCGAGCAGAACTCCATGCTATTGTCAATCCGCACATGCTTGATTGACTTACCAGTCTCTATCTCGATCAAAGCTTTCAACCGCATGATCTTGACACCAGCATCAAACTTGTGCATTAGCACAAACACCCAAGTCTTCCTCGAGCAGTCAATAGATTCTCGAACAGATGCATCTGACGTCTCTACAGCGAAATTTGTCACTGTCTCACCTTGAATTTTATACGGGCCTCTGTGCTTGATTCCTTTCATTATCACTAGGGCACCTCGAATAACTTTCAGAACTCCACCTTTTGAAGAATACTTGCAACCAACTGAATCTAGAGCATCCAAGGAAATTAAGTTCTTTTTCAATTCTGGAACGTGTCTTACTCCAATCAATGTCCTCACAATTCCATCATGCATTCTGATTTTAACATCACCAACACCCACAACATTGCACTCAGCGTTGTTCCCTAACTGGACTTTACCACTACCTGTGCACTGATAAGTGATAAACCAATTTCTATTTGGTGTGACATGAAAAGAACAACCAGAATCCATAATCCATCTATCAAACGATGAATAATCAATGACGGATAAGACATAATTGGCACCATAAAAATCATTCTCAGCTACAGTTGTAACATTATCTGTAGACTCAAATACAATTTCCTTACCCTTCTCATTCTTCAGCTTAGACAATTCCTTCTAAAATGCCCCCTCTTGCCATAGCTCCAACAGACAACATTAGCAGTCCTAAATTGACTACGTCTGTTCATATTAGTACTAATCTTACCCACACGTGTTACAGATCTTCCTCTATTTTCACCTACTAAAGCAGCAGAAATAGGTTCGCCAAATTCTTTTCTACGAATATCCTCGCTCAAAATCAAATCTCGAACCCTATCAAACGTCAAACTTGTTGACCCAGAGGAATTACTAACAGTAGTAACAGTATTATTCCAATTATCAGGCAATGGGGATAACAGAATCAAAGCACGTACCTCATCTTCAAAATCAATCTCAACTGAACTCAATTGACTAATAATCACATTGAATTCATTGATATGATCTGCAACTGACGCATCTTCGTCCATCTTCAAATTAAACAGACGTCGCATCAAATAGACCTTGTTGATTGCAGAAGGCTTCTCGTACATGTCCGACAGGGCTTGCATCAAATCAACAGTGGTAGTCTCCTTCAGGATGTTAAATGCGACATTACGAGTCAACCTCAACCGAATAACACCCATAGCTCGTCTATCCAGCAAATCCCAATCAGCTTGCTTCATCATCTCTGGTTTCTCTCCAGATAAAAGCAAGTGCAGTTTCATCTGGTAAAGATAATCTTCAATCCGCATCTTCTAGAAACTAAAATCCTTCCCATCAAATTTGTCAATTCTCACTTTTACTTCTTCTGTCGTCATCGATTCGCTTCAACTTAGCCAAGCCTGGCTCTCATACCACTTGTTGCGATGAGGTGAGCGATCGAACAATAATATAGACGGAAGAAGAAAATAAATCGAACACCAGATTTACATGGTTCAGTCATAAAGACCTACGTCCACGGGGAAAACAGCAACGAATTTCACTATAGATCAAGCGATACAAGGATATTACACACTCGAGTCACTCAAACACTCTCTCGATGTTTCCCAAGCCCCAATTACACCCAATACACCAATCTTTCTTGAATGTAAATCACGAATAAGCTTTGCCACGAGAGAAACACGAAGACCCAAAGCCAAGCACCCAGCACCTATGAGTGTCTCTCACAAACAGAACACCACGGCACTCAGAGTAAAACGGTGCTTCAACGTGTGGCTTCCTTCAGTAAAGAGAGTCCCACGAGCAAACCTTGAGAGGAATATTATATTCCACCGCCAGAGAATTGCATGCATGAAGAAACCGAATAATCCAAGATTCGATCAATAGAAAATAAAAGATTGACTTTCCTTTTTGGTTCCAAGTGGCAGAGTTGGATGCTGCTTCCTTCGTAGCCTTTTTTTTTCTTTTTTTTTTTTTTAATTATTTCAAAATTCAACTTTTCGCTTCAGGCTTAAACTCGAGACATATTTTAACAATAAGGAAAGTCAATCTTTTATTTTCTGTTGATCGAATCTTGGATTATTCGGTTTCTTCATGCACACAATTCTCTAGCGGTGGAATATAATATTCCTCTCAAGGTTCGCTCATGGGACTCTCTTTACCAAAGGAAGCCACACATTGAAGCACCGTTTTACTCTGAGTGCCGTGGGTGTTCTGTTTGTGAGAGACACTCATAAATGCTGGGTGCTTGGCTTTGGGTCTTTGTGTTTCTCGTGCGGTAAAGCTTATTCGTGATTTACATTCAAGAAAGATTGGTGTATTTGGTGTAATTGGGGCTTGGGAAACACCGAGAGAGTGTTTGAGTGACTTGAGTGTGTAATCTCCTTGTATCGCTTGATCTATAGTAAAATTATTGTTAAAATATGTCTCGAGTTTAAGCCCGAAGCGAATTACTGAATTTTGAAAATAAATTAATTAACTTGCAGATAAGGAAATATTCCTATCATTCAAGCGTAGATTGGCAAGGGAAAATCAAAAAGGGAAAGTCAGAATTTTGACTTGGATAAAAGATGCACTCGTCGACTTCCTCAGCCAAGAGAGGAAACAAATTAAAAAAAAAATAGAAAAGGGAATATAAGATATTAGGAAGTTGGACTTCCTAATTTGACTTGGCTTGGGACTTTCTCCTTTTGACCGAGGCAGTGCACGTACAAGATTTGTGGGTTGTTTTCGTTGGCTGAAGACGAGAACAATTGAAGCACCGCGTGAGTGCTTGGTGTTCCGTAGTTGTTGATGCAAGCAATCTTGAAGCACCAAATATCGAGTGCTTGAAAGTGGGCTTGTTGTTTTTCGTTCGTGAATTACATCCAAGAAGTTTAGTGTTGAAGTTGATCAAATCTTGTAGTAAAATTTGTGTGTAATTCCTTCATGAGATTGAGAGATTATTTTTGAGGAATTTCGGGACTAAACACTGCATGCGTTATTGGGTGAAATTGGAGCTTGAGAAACACCGAGAGAGTGTTTGAGTGACTCGAGTGTGTAATCTCCTTGTATCACTTGATCTATAGTGAAATTCGCTGCTGCTCTCCCCGTGGATGTAGGTCTTTACGACTGAACCACGTAAATCTAGTGTTCGATTTATTTTCTTCTTTTGTCTATATTATTGTTTGATCGCTCACCTTTTCGTAACAAGTGGTATCAGAGCTAGGTTTGGCTAAGTTGTAGTGAATCGATGGCGATAGAAGAAGTAAAAGTGAGAATCAACATATTTGATGGGAATGATTTTAGTTTCTGGAATATACAAATTGAAGATTATCTTTATCAGATGAAATTGCACTTGCCTTTATTTGGGGAGAAACCGGAGTTGATGAAGCAAGCTGATTGGGATTTGCTGGATAGACGAGCTATGAGTGTTATTCGGCTGATGTTGGCTCATAACGTCGCGTTTAACATCTTGAAGGAGAAGACCACTGCTGATTTGATGCAAGCCCTGTCGGATATGTATGAGAAGCCCTCTGCGATCAATAAGATTTGTTTGATGAGACGTTTGTTTAATTTGAAGTTGAGCGAAGGTGCGTTAGTTGCAGATCATATCAATGAATTCAATGTGATTGTTAGTCAATTGAGTTTAGTTGAGATTGACTTTGAAGATGAGGTACGTGCTTTGATTCTGTTATCCTCATTGCCTAATAGTTGAAATACTACTATTACTGTTGTTACTAATTCCTCTAGATTAACAAGTTTGACGTTTAATGGGGTTCGAGATTTGATTCTGAGCGAGGACATTCGTAGAAGAGAATCTTGCGAACCTGTATCTGTTGCTTTAGTAGGTGAAAATAGAGGAAGATCTATAACACGTGTGGGTAATAGTAGTACTAATATAAACAAGCGTAGTCAGTCTAGGGTAATATTGTCTGTTGGAGCTGTGGCAAGAGGGGGCATCTTAGAAGGGATTGTCTTAAGTTGAAGAATGAGAAGGGTAAGGGAATTATGGTTGATTTTGCAGATAATATTGCAGTTATAGCAGATAATGCCGATTATGTCTTGTCTGTCACTAATTATTCATCGTTTGATGGATGGATTATGGATTCTTGTTGTTTTTTTCATGTCACACCAAATAGAAACTGGTTTATCACTTATCAGTGCACGGGTAGTGGTAAAGTCCAGTTAGGGAATAACGCTAAGTGCGATGTTGTGGGTGTTGGTGATGTTAAAATAAGAATGCATGATGGTATTGTGAGGAAATTAATTAGAGTGAGGCATGTTTCGGAATTGAAAAAGAACTTAATTTTCTTAGGTGCCATAGATTCAGCTGGTTGCAGGTATTCTTCAAAAGGTGGAGTTCTGAAGGTTGTTCGAGGTGCCTTAGTGATAATGAAATGAATCAAGCATAGAGGCCTGTATAAACTTCAAGGTGAGACAGTGACAAATTTCACTGCAGAGACATCAGATGCATCTGTTCGAGAGTTTTTTGACTGCTCAAGGAAGACATGGGTGTTTGTGTTAAGGCACAAGTTTGATGCTGATGTTAGGATCTTGCAATCAAGAGTTTTGATCGAAACGGAGATTGGTAAATCAATCAAGTATGTGCAGACTGACAACAATAAATTATGCATGAAAGAGGGCATAGTGAAACATTGCACTAGTGCCAGTAAATCACAACAATTTGTAGAATTGATGAGCAGAATATTATTAGAGACATCCCGAAAAATTATCTTTAGTGTTGGTATTGTTAGGAGAATCCTAGCTGATGTGCTACCTAGCTGATGTGCTAAGTACGATAAGCTACTTGGTGAATAGATTCCCATCAACTGCTATTGAATAACAGACTCCTGAAGAAGTGTGGTCAAGTAACGTTGCTGGTTATTTTATTATTAGAATGTTTGGTTGTTTGTATTTTTCGAGTGAGTGATGGTAAGCTTGATTGGGGGGCAAGGTGCATATTCCATGGCTATGCACAAAGTGAGTTGGGGAATCAGTTGTGGTGTCTGGATATAAATTCACATGTTGATAACAAAGAAGTTACCATTGACAAGTCCCCGATACTTCTGGCTAGGAGTGTTTGTGGTAATGTTAATACGGATCTGGACGATGTTCAGCTTGAGGTGGAGTTGCGACCAGAAACTCCTGAGATAGCGTATACGGGTACTAGTAAAGTAATCGACACAGATGGTGCTTGTAGCAAGGTGAAGCCTATAGAGCCAATGGTTGCTGTAACTGCTAATATTAACAAGGTATGTATTCGATCTCCTGATAGATATGAATATAACAATGGTTGTACTTTATCTGTGGTTAAGGAGGTTGTGTTGTAAAATCCTTGCGGAGTAGTTAAAAGTACAAGTGGAGTTGGTATTTTGATGAGGTTCTCGGTTATGGCGAAGTTCAAGTGAAGCTTGGACTTAGATAATATCTGTGGCGGTTGAGCCCATCAGAGGCTATGTGAAAGTACCGGCAGAGTTTGAATTTTTGCGAAACGATTGCAATTTGGCTCAAACGTCGAGTCAAGGTGGAGATTGTTAAAATATGTCTCGAATTTAAGTCCGAAGCAAATTGCTGAATTTTGAAAATAAATTAGTTAACTTGCAAATAAGAAAATATTCCAATCATTCAAGCGGAGATTGGCAAGGGAAAATCAAAAAGGGAAAGTCATAATTTTGACTTGGATAAAAGATGCACCCGTCGACTTCCTCAGCCAAGAGAGGAAACAAATTAAAAAAAAAAAAACGGAAAAGGGAATATAAGATTATAGGAAGTTGGACTTCCTAATTTGACTTGGCTTGGGACTTTCTCCTTTTGACCGAGGCGGTGCACGTACAAGATTTGTGGGTTGTTTTCGTTGGCTGAAGATGAGAACAATTGAAGCACTGCGTGAGTGCTTGGTGTTCCGTAGTTGTTGATGCAAGCAATCTTGAAGCACCAAATATTGAGTGCTTGAAAGTGGGCTTGTTGTTTTTCGTTTGTGAATTACATCCAAGAAGTTTAGTGTTGAAGTCGATCAAATTTTGAGGAATTTCGGGGCTAAACACTACGTGCATTATTGGGTGTAATTGGGGCTTGGGAAACACCGAGAGAGTGTTTGAGTGACTCGAGTGTGTAATCTCCTTGTATCGCTTGATCTATAGTGAAATTCGTTGTTGCTCTCCTCGTGGACGTATGTCTTTACGACTAAACCACGTAAATGTGGTGTTCGATTTATTTTCTTCTTTTGTCTATATTATTGTTTGATCGCTCGCCTTTTCACAACAAGTGGTATTAGAGCTAGGCTTGGCTAAGTTAAAGTGAATTGATGGCGACAGAAGAAGTAAAAGTGAGAATCGACAGATTTGATGGGAAGGATTTTAGTTTCTTATGCATGTGTTTATTATGCCTCTTCTTCAAATTCTCATATGGTATGCTTTCGCGCACACATATATATAGAATGATGCATCAACGAAAATGTTCACACACATGATGTTCACCCACACGTGGACGATTTCCTTGTTGTTCAACTAGACAAAACACAAGCGAACCCACGAGGAACATGACTGGCTCTTCCAATGTCTCGAAAAAGCTATAATTCTCTGATAAACTCATCCGGTGGAGTGAGTTTTGTCTTGGCAAACGATATCACTTTAGGAATGCGAGGTACTAGTTTATACTTTGTAGTGGAAACTAATGCCTATGCCACCAATTACACGAATTGATATTTAACTGTGATTGTCTGAGGAGGAGAGAATAGACTAAATCGAAAATGAAAACGAGGCCTAATAAATTGAAGCTGCTCAATTTGAGCAATATCGAGTTTCCAAAAGAAGGGCGAGAACAAAAATCCGCGCTACGCTTGAGGAATGAGCATTATTATGTTTAGCACTACATTGGAATTTGTGGGGGCAATTGAATAATATTGAGTTTCTACATCTATAATTTCCAATGGCAATTGGCCAAAAGGATTATATTGAAATTTCCCGCAAAGGCATTAAACTACACTGACAAAATTAAAGTGTTTAGAACTTAATTGACATCCATAAATAAGTTTAGGACTGATTGGGTATCCTATATATGTTCATATTGAAATGATCCCTTGCTTGTTTATCAAAAGGAGTCTAAGATAGCTAGAGTGCCAAAACTTGACATGGAGAGGCACTTAACTGCTAAAATTAAGAAAGTGACACTTAAGTGCCAAAATGTGAGTAAAATGGATTCGTTAAGTGTTAACAGCGAGAAAATTCGGCTAAAATGCTAACGTGACGATTTCCGGTGAGGGAAGTGCAAAACGACATCATTTTGCACGATGACATGGCTAAACAAGTGCAAAAACGATGTTGTTTTGTTGCTAACATGGCCAACTAAGTAATATAAAAATTAATTAAATCTAATTTAAAATCAAATTTAAAAAAAAAAAAAAAGAGGAAGAAGATGAACAGTGGCTGAGGGCTCAGCCCTCACCTCCTCCTTGCCATCGTTGGCCCTTCCTGGTGATGGCAAGGAGGCAGCGGTGGCAACGAGGGCTGAGCCCTCAATCGCTATTCATCTTCTTCCTTCCTTTTTTTTATTTATTTAAATAATTTGGTTTTAAATTTAAATTAATTAATTTTTAAATTAAAATTAAAATCCGCGCCAAACGATGTCATTTTTGCATTTCTTTGCCAAGTCAGCTCTCCAAAGCAAGCCACGTAGGATTTCCAATGGGATTCACCGAAGATGGCACTCAAGTGTCCTATTTTTCAAAAAAAAAAAAATACCACTTAAATGTTTCCTAACTTTTGACACTTAAATGTCCTATTGTGCCAAATTTTGACACTTGGGGTGTTCTTATGCCCAAAAGAAAGTATTTATTCCAAAAGACAAAATGGTAAAAGAATTGCGAATCAATTATTAACAAACACAACTAAAGTATCACATGCATTGAATGGCAGAAGAAAAGTATCTTATGCATGGATAATGCTTATTGCTTTGTGTCGAGTTAATTTTTTATTGTCAAATCGGTATTATTTGCACATCCAACTATGAAACTTCAGTATCCCCAATTAATTTAGTGAAATGTTTGGTGATACCACATCTTATAAAGCACTTGATATTATTGATGAATATGATATTATCTAGCAAGTCAAATTAGTGTGCTTGTATAGGATAAGTAGGTTATCCTCCATTTTTAGGAAAGCTAGTCTTACAAAAACTTAAAATTGAGAACCCCATATAATCCAAATTTGTAATTATGTATGGGTTACGTCCATACAAAGGAGGGAATCATGCTAGTTGCGTCTCCTCACCCTATCAAGTATAAAAAAAAATTGACTAATAAATGGTTCAAATATAAAATTATATATAGGTTATTCTCTTTATATATCCAGTGATTTTACATCAATCCAAGATAGATCAACCTGGTCAAAGAATTCAATAGTTCTACAAAATGCGGAATAAATATTCAAGTTGAGAATTAACAAAAACATTCAACACCCAACAAATTGGCTTAATAGTTGCATTTGTAAAGATACCACAGAATCATATCCAAACCAAAGTGTTTCTCATTGGAATAATCCAAGAACTGTGCTCACCATTTTATAGGTGGAGTCTCATACGATACTATATAATTAATACACATGAATAGGGTAGTTTGCATGCATTCATAGTAGTATATTGAACTGAAGAATCAAAAATCCATGTTATCTAACAAAATTTTAAATTTACTAAAGAATGGACTGGTATTGTTTAATCAAATTATTCATAAAATATTATATGAGGAATAATTCCTCATTTGCAAAACCATTAAAAAAAAAAAAAGACTACCAAAAACCCCAAACTTTGCTCAAAGTGACAAATTTATCTCAAACTTTTTTTTGTGACATGAAAAACTTCAAACTTTGCAAATTGTGACACATTTACCCTACCAAGGGCATTTTCGTCTCATTTTTTCTATTTTTCTATTTTATTTTTTTATTTTTTTTATTTTTTTATTTTTGTCTTTTTTCTTCTCTCTTCCCTCCTGGAGCCGGCAGAGGGAAGCTGGCATCTGGCAAGGGCGACCCTCGCCAGGGTCGGGCAAGGGCCTCCTTGCCAAATCCGATGAGGGCACCCCTCGCCCGAGTTTGGCGTGGGGTGGCTGGGCAAGGGCAACCCTCGGCTAGGTCGGGCGAGGGTACCCCTCACCCTCGCTAGATCTAGCAAGGGGTGCCCTTGCTAGACACCGGTTTCCCTCCGCGCCTCCACCATGGCTGGCGGAGGGAAGAGAGAAGAAGAAGAAGAAGAAGAAGAAGAAAAGAAAAAAAAATTAAAGAGTAAAAAGATTAAAATACCCTATAGTTTACGATAAATGTGTCACATGGATAAAAGTTTAGGATTTCTCGTGTCACAAAAAAAGTTTAGGGTAAATGTGTCACGGTTCGCAAAGTTTATGATTTTTTATGCACAAAAAAAAGTTCGGAGTAAATTGTCACTTTGGGCAAAGTTTAGAGTTTTTGGTAGTCTTTTCCTTAAAAAAAAAAAAAGGGTTAATACTGAAAAACCCCAAACCGGTACACTTGTGACAAATTTACCCTAAACTATTTTTTTGACCACCAAAATCCCCAAACTGGTATACCTTTGACAAATTTACCCCAAACTGGTACACTTGTGACAAATTTACCTTATGTTAGTTTTCGTTAAATTTTATTATCAAATTATTAAGTTAAATGGCAAGTGACAGGTTAACCAAGTATATCAATTTAGGATTTTACGCTCCGTTTGTCACAGTTTACAATTTTTGTGATTTTTTTGTGATATTAATCCAATTTAGCAGAGGGTATATTTGTCTCAAATTTACCGGTTTAGGGTTTTTTGCAGTCGAATAAATTAGTTTGGGGTAAATTTGTCATAAATGTACAAGTTTAGGGTTTTTTTATAGTTAGTCGGGGTAAATTTGTCACAGGTTTACCAGTTTGGGGTTTTTCATGGTCAAAAAAATAGTTTTGGGTAAATTTGTTACAAGTGTACCAGTTTGGGGTTTTTCAGGGTATTAACCCTAAAAAAATTATTCGAATCCAAGAGCACAACGATTTATTTGACCAAATTAAATTTATGACCAAATGTTGGTGTTGTCTCTTCTTTTTTTTATTAATACTAGAAATTTAAAACTAACTTTTTAAATGGAGTTCGGAACGATGTAACATGTCTTTATTGAATATTTAAACGTTACTCACTTGTTCAAGCAGCTAATCAAAATTTGTTGCGGCATTTCTTCTATAAATCAGTGTATCATTTTGTTGTTCAATTTCGAAAAGCGGGGATTACATTGAAATTACATCGAGTCCTTTTCTTTTAGGGAAAATACCAAAAACATATCTTACTATATATCCAACCACTGCTTACAACCTCTACTTAGGCAAATACCATTCACATACCTTTAAGCAAAACCCTACATTAGAAATACTAAATTGCCCTTCCTTGCAAACTCATTTTAGCATATTCTAAGGATTTGGGTGGCTTGGTTTTTAGTTGTTTTCAAATATTTTGGATAAGTGTGAGTATTTAGGATTTGAGCTTGGATTTTTATTTTTATTTTTTTGTGCGGAGAAAATGACATTTTTGTAAATAGGAACACAGGAAAAATTGATTTGGAAGTACAAAGTGGTCTTCAAAAGTAAAACTCAGCTAGGTGTTTAGTATATTCTAATGTGAATGAATACAAAAGAAGAGGTGTGATTTTGATATTTTTCCTTTTTTTTCTTTTTTACACTTGGGCTGTAGATAATGTTCCTCTTTTCTATCCTTTATTTACGAAGACCCCACGAAATGTTCTTTAAGGGCCTATTTGGCAACGTGCCAAATAATGCCAGATTCTAATTTTTTGTTCCCAGAATCGCTTTGGGACGAGAATCGCGTTTGGTAAAATTTTTGTTCCCGGGAACAATTTTGGACAAGATTTGAGAGTAAAAAAAAAAAAAAAATTGATTCTCTGTCCGAGAATCAAAAAAAGAATCAAAACGGTGAAACCCTCACTCTTCCCTTTCGTCATCCCGATTGCCATCCACCGCTGCCCGCCGCTGCCCGCCGCCGCCGTCCGCCGCCGGTCGCCGGTCTGGCGAGGTCACCGGAGGCTCGCCAAGCCAGGGCGAGGTCCGGCAAGCTCGGCGGTGGCCGAGCCAGCCTCGCCCGGCCCGGGAGGCCGGCACGGCCACCGGTGGGCTGGGCGAGCCTTGACCAGCTGCCGTGAGGCTCGCCGGCCACCGGCGAGGCTCACCCAGCCCCCCACCGGTGGCCAAGCCCTCGCCGAGGCCGGGGGAGGCCAACCTGGCCATCGGCGAGGCTCGGCGGGCCGGGCGAGCCTCACCCGTACCCGGCCGAGCCTCGGCCGACGCTCCGGTGAGCGACCGGCCAAATGAAGAAGAAGAAGAAGAATAGGAAAAAAAGGGAAAAAAAGAAAAAAGAAAAAAGAAAAGAAAAAAAGTAAAAAAGTAAAAAGTTATTTAAAATTTATTTAAAAATCAAAAGAAATTAATTTGGAACAGAATCAATTAACATGGTATCAAACGCAATTCTATTCCAGAATCAGAAATTTTGGACAGTTACCAAACGCGCTTTTTTACTCAGAATCGGTTCCCGGGAACAGAATAAAAAATAATCATTTATAGTCAGAATCAGCTCTCGGGAACAGAATCGTTACCAAACGCGCCCTAACTCGCACTTGACTTGTGAGTGCTTTATTCTTCTTTCCGTTTGTGAGTCACGTTGGAGCGATGCTTGCATAAATTGAGTGCACATGAGCCTAGTTAATCTCAACCGTTGAATCACGTGGGCCTCATTCTTGCACATGACTCATGAGTGTTTTATTCTTCTTTCAGTTTGTGAGTCAGATTGGAGTGATGCTTGCATAAATTGAGTGTACATGACCCTAATCAATCTCAGCCGTTGAATCACATAGGTCTCATTTGGGGTGCAAATAACTCAACAACAAAGGCAATAGGCTCATAAACACCCGAATCATCCAAAAAAATTTCGTCACGTTGATGTGCTATATTGTGCACTAACAGCTAAATTTTTGCTAGTAAACTATTCATGCATTTTGTAAGAAAACTAGGAATTGAATTTGTCAATACGATATAATTTGACCTTTAAAAAAATATCGACATGGCATAATCTTGCGTTCGCATTCTCATTGCATTTTCGGCACTTAGAAATTAGGCACATCTTTCTAGAATGACATCTCCGTATCGAACATCGACTTATGGCGAGATCGCGAACAACTTGTGAACAGGTCTAGTACGTGACCTGACCCAGAGTTTTTCATGAATTTAAACAGGAGTTTTTATGAAGGTTTTTGGATAAGGCCCTGACATCCATGCGAAGCCTAAGCTCATCCGGTCACTTAAGGTCGATCCCACAAGCCCGACCTCCTTCTCTGTCTCTCCGAATTCATCCTTACCATTCCCTCCTTGTTGATCGAAATGGCCCTGGTTATGGCCACTTCCTGCAATATAATCGTGAAAGAAAAACTGAGGGAGATAATAACAAAGGGGGAACGTTCAGTCGGTGCTGGCAAGAACAGAGAAAGCCGAAGAGTATTTTAGAAGAAAAAGAAAACAGAGAAAGAGCAGAAGGTTGAGAGAAGCAAAGAGATAGCAGGGCATGGGCGCTGAACAGAGGAGAGAAGTAGAGCCTTGTTGCAGAAAGAGGCAGAGATAGAGAGAAAGAGAAGAAAGCGGTGCAGTTCGGAGATACAAAGGAGAGATGACAATCGGCCAAAATGAGATATCCTCGGTCACAGGAGGCTAACGAAAATAAAAGAGCAAAAGCAGAGAGGTCGAGCTCCGGGGGCAGAGCACGCGCACACGCACAGCAGAGAACTCATGGCACAGACAGCAACCTCTCGCACAGAGTTCTTGAGCAAACTACGAGAGAATTCCGGGCACACTGGGCAGTACATGAGAGCCAGAAGATAGAAAAGCCGGAGGGAATTAAGACTTTGAGAGGAAAAAGGGAATTAAGATTTGAAAACTTCCTTCAAATGACGGCTATCACAGTACTGAGCGACCACTAAACAGGGGCTGGTCTGCGACCGAGACGCAGCTTGGTCCGTGATTGAGACGTGCCCTGGTCTGCCTTCTAGTACGCCCTGGTTTGCCGCTAGGATTGCGTGATCGAGACTGGAAATGGACCAGAAGACAGAATCTCAGCACTATTCGTTGTAAACATTATGACTATCACTAAAATGCTGTGTAATATGCGCTTAAATCGCCCACTTTTATTGTTCTGGCCATAATACGGACCTTTTCTAGTATCGAGTAACTAGTGACTTTATTTTCCCGGTTAACGAAATTATCAACATTTTTATAGTTTGCACATTACAATCTTTAAATCGACTTACC
Source organism: Eucalyptus virginea (assembly GCA_014182375.1). NCBI lineage: Eukaryota > Viridiplantae > Streptophyta > Magnoliopsida > Myrtales > Myrtaceae > Eucalyptus > Eucalyptus virginea. Next base: position 4,354,844 of record CM024514.1, read on the forward strand.
TATCTCTATTTGCATAGTTGAAATTACCAACATAAATTGAAGTGATTCACCAATTTTTTTAAAATTAAATTATTAACTATTTTTGGGTTATAAACTTCATTTAAGGTACTAACACCAACGTTTAAATTTTTATTTTTATTTTTATTTACGAACTTTTTTATAGGGTCAACAAGCCTCATTTGCGTTTGTTTTTAACCCCGTACATTTACGAACTCTCACCAACTTTTCTCCAAAATTACCATATAGGATGCAGTTATCAAGTCTCATTGACAGTAATTTGTTTTTTCCTTCGCTTTGCCAACTTTCTTGTCGTTTACAAACTTTTATTTGCAATTCTTCGCAACACCTTAAATTTACTGACTATTTTTAGATATAACCAACATCATTTAGAGTGACTTATTAAGTTTTCCGTGATTAAGTTACCAACTTAATTTAGATACCGACTCTAAATTGAATTACTTATCAAATTTATTTTTTGTAGTACCAAGTTTTCCTCTTTACCAACTTTTCTTATCGCTTACCAACTTTTGTTTACCTTTCTTAATTGCACCTTAAATTTTAATCACTCTTATACGAAATTACTAAACTAATTTTAAGTGATTTACCAATTTTCTCAAATTAAGCTATCAATAAGTTTTGGGTTACCACATATTTAGTTCAGTTTCCATTTTTTTTTTTTGTTTCTTTCTAATTTACCAATCTCTCCATTGATTTATTTGACCAGGAAAAAAAATTTGTAAATCACTCAGAAAAATTACTCAAATGTACGAATGCAAATTTAGGCCTAAACTATTCAATTTTGCCAATATAGTCTTAAATTATTATGCAAAAATCCAATGTATTCTTTCGGCTAATTTTTTCCTAGAAATCGCTTATGTGGTAGTCCGGTCATCACTAGTCATTCTACATGGGACAATATCAGTGATTTCTGGAAAAAATTTATTAGAATGACTATATTGGAATCTTGAGTAGAGATTTAGGATTAGATTAATAGTAGTGTAGTAGGGTTTAAGACTAATTTAACAATTTTTCTCTCAAATTAAAGGTTGATAATGCATCGGTAAGAAAAGTATATAAAAGGTGGTAAAAGACAAATATAATTTTTTATATTTTTTTGACAAAACTAAGAAAATAAGTTGGAAAAATAAAGTAAAATGTTGGTAACTAACTCAAATAAGAGTTACAAACCAAAAAACAAAAACCCAACTAAGAATTGGTAACGAAAGACTATTTAGCAACTTAATCCTAAAAAAGGGATAGTAAGCAAGCTAAAAGTGACATCTCAATAGTAAAGTTTGTAAAATTTTAAAAAAGAAAACAATAAACCTATTGGTAAGAGACTCAAATGAGAGTAGATAAACCAAAACTAGTTGTCAACTTAATCGAAGAAAAATTGGTAATAACAAAAAAAGGGTTTGTGATTTCCTAATAGGTGGTAAATTTATAGTGTTTATAAGAATGATCGAGAATCCTATTCAGAATCATCGCAAAACCCATCTTCTTTTAGTGAAACTGAGATCCAATATTGGTAAAGATATTTTGTCAATTGGGACACTTTCCAACGAAACAATATTGTATGTGCTGTGTCTTGTCATTTGGGAGAAAGAGCGCTAATATAGGCATGCGACTGAGGCTTTCTCGGAATCATACTTTCGTATTTAGATCGCAAGAATATATTAATCCATCCATGCTAGGAAATTAAGATATCCCTCTCTTCTATTCACATGTGACTGAAATTTATATAACCTTATTTCTTCCCAAATTGACCAAAAAAATAAACTTCCTAGTTTGGAGCACCCATAATACATGGGGATTTTCGGCCACTATAGGGATTATGGCCTTGACCGAATTTTACTTCATGTGGGCTAAGTCCTGGAAAATCAATTAAGTTTGGGGCTTCCCTTTTTAAACCCATGCAGCACTCAAGGCTAAATCCAACACAATTTATGACTGGACCGACTTAAATACAATTTATGTGGACCATAATTATTAAATGAAAATGCGAACCATTTTCATGATACTTTTGTTTAGGGGTCAAGGTCGACTCCTACTTTTCTTATGTGGTAAATAATTAAATTATGATAGCCAAAATTTAGGGGTCAACAACTTTTATTTGTACTCTTTTGACAAAGTTTTACTATCGGATACTTGAATATATGCAACTATATATTATTCCATGTATATCTTATCTTTGGTAGTTTTGATTGTATTTTGAAGTTTGATTTTTATAAAAGTTTTCATTATCGTCATGTCTATGTGTATGCATCAAATGTACATCAATGTGAAAATAGTTGATATGGTGTACATAAATAGATTAAAAAAAAAAAAGTGAAACCGTAGTATTATTACGAAAGGAAACACTCTGATCTCCAGCGAAACCATACGTGTTGTGGTTGATCCTCTAGCAACCCAAGGCATGCAAATTGGCTACTGGCCAATAGGCATGCGGCTCTGCTGGTAAAGGGATTGCAAGGGTGGGGCCAGAGAATACTAGGTTTGGGATTTGATCCCGTGAGCACCGCACACATATGTATGAAAAAGAGAGGAGTGGGACAACAAAAAAAAAAATTGACTATTGCTGTTAAATTAACATAATTGTTTTTGTTTTGTTCAAATCCAAATTTTTAGTGAGAAATCACATTTTGATCTCCATCATCATCTGTCACGCCCCGATCCTCCGAGCATGTGCCCATCCCTCAGTGGTTAATTAAACAGCAACGTCTTAGGACGTATCACCGACCCTTTCATTTTAATGCGCATGCGAAAACGAATAAATAATCCCCAGGTAACAACAGGATGTGATAGAAAATCAGGCCACAATTCAAAACAAAAAACAAGCATTTTATAAACACACAGGTTTGTATATAAAAATATTGGCTCAACCAAAAAAGGAACTATCCTATGATCTACTAGTCAGACACGTTCGTCGATTCTTCGGTTTCCACATTCCTAGACTTCGGGGCTTCAGGTCTTTCACGACTACTATCTAGGGACCTAAAAATGTTATCCCACAACGGGATGAGACGATGTCTCAGCAACTTCATCCTCTAAGATCCGATTAGGAAGAAAATACACCCCAAAGGCTACCTAAGCACAAGCACAAGTTAGATGACTTACATTCGCCTTGGTTACTTCCTGTAAGTCAGTACAATTCATATAATCATCTAATCACCTCAACAAATCAAATCATCACATCAGATCGAGCCATCGATCAATTGACTTAGTCGATTCCATGTTATCAAGACCATCACTCGGTCAATCTATCCAATATTATCTATAAAGTCCGATTATATCAAGGACTGCTCACTCTAAGCTGAAAATAGATAGTATGGCTCGCACTAAGTTGATAAATAGTATACTGCTCTTGCTAAGCTGATATACCAAGCCATCGGGCTGATATAGTATACTAATAATACTCACTAGAAGTTGCTAAGGTATACTATTCTCGCTAAGCTGACATATCAAGCCATCAGGCTGATATAGTAAACCAGTATACTGCTCTCGCTAAGCTAACATATCAAGCCATTGTACTAATATAGTACACCCATGATGCTCACTCTAAGCTGATAAAGTATATTGTTCACGCTAGGCTGACATATCAAAGCCTGTAAGCTGATATAGTATACTGATCTTACCATCTGAGAATGCCACCATTTTTATCATTCCTGATAAAAATAATCGTGTGTGGGTACACGGTCGGCCTTAGCCAAAATACAATATTTTCTCTTTTGAAAATCCCACTCATTTCAACAGTCCACAAATACATTTCTGGTGCTGTAAACCCACGCGCGGTATTTTCCAATCAAATACTGAAAATATAAAATTTTGGGATAAATACCCCAAAATTGCAATCAACGCTCAAATTGTACAAAATAGCAGTCAAACAAATAAATCAATCATACAATTGCAATCAACACGAAATTCTGGTCATCGGCTATTCGATCTAATTTTTGGAAAATAAAAATTAATTAAATAATTACCCAAATTAATTATTAAATACCAATAATGCACACTTAGGGTAAAAGCCTAATTAAATATCGATTCAGGTTCGGAATTTTAGATAAATACTAGAGCTTATCTATTTGCTAATTGCACTACTCTAATCATCTAACACGCAACATCGAATGATTAAATCATTAATATGTTCTAATTAACCACCTAAATCATACTTAATATAAATGAACCAACCATTAAGCATAATTAACTTCATAAGCGTGGATTAGTGAGTTAAACTCACTGGATTTGCGATATGACTGAACCATGACGACGGGGATGCAAAGGTGGTCCACAAACTCCAAAGCGAGTGCACCAAGCGAGGTCCGAAAGGGCACTAAAACAGGCCAAATAGTGCAAGGGAGATCCGAAAGTCTCAGTTCTAATCTTGGGCCGAACAAGGCTGCTCCAGTGACCGGTTGAGCTGGAAACGGGTAGGGATAGGTGGAGGAGCTGTTGCGAGGACCAGGCTGAGGCAGGCGGGCTTCCAGCGGCTTCAGGCGGCAACGAACAGCTCTGGACGGTAGCTCATGGATGCACTAATGGCAAGACGAGCAAGTGACCAGCAGCGGGTGGCTGGACGTGAGTGGAACGAGCAATGGCATGCGAGTGAGCGAGCATGGCTTCAGCTGCTCAGACAGCGGCCAAGGGTGATCGGATGAAGCTGGCTGGCTTGCTAGTTCGGTTCTCTAGAATTTTTGAAGACTCAAGCTGCTAGAATGGAGGGTGGTCAATGATAGGAAGGAGAAGAAGGGGGACAGGCTGTTGTGAGGGGGCCACCTTGGTCTTCTCTTTATCTTCTTGTCCCCTTGGTGACGTCCACCATGCCAGCTGGTTTGCTCAGCCAAATCCTAGCCCCTTAGCTTACCTTAGAAGCTTTGGTGATGGTCCAAAAGCGGTGTCCAAGGGGGAGCTACGAATTTTGGTATGATTTCCCTCAAAATGGATTCAATTCCTTCTTGAATTGGTGCAATTCGGCCTCTATAAATTCCACTATCGTATCCTCGATCAAATTGGCATTTTTCATCGCCAATAGATCCTACTTGCATCCCAATTTCATGATAAAAAACGGTCCTCTAAATTTTCCTATAAAAAACGGCCCTATGTCGACTTTTCACCAAAAGTTTCGATTTGCAGAAAAAATCTTCAAGAGTCAACATTCCTAAAATGACTTGTGACATGACAAAACTTTCAATTTTTGAAATCGGATTCAAATTCGCGGTTAATTTCAATCTGGCGCGATTTTAGCGTGACCTAGGCTATTAGGTAGCTTTCAGAAATTTTTTAGGCAAATGACCCGTGGTCAATTTTCTTTGAACTACAATGAACCTCTTCGACACATTGGTGACTCTCGGTGGTCATGAAAATCTCGAGGTTTTAAATGCGAACACAGGGTATCAAAATGACAGAAAAATCATCCTAGTGCCGATTGACGAGAATTTTGCAATTTAGTGGAATCACCCACGTTTAGCTACACATCTCAGTCAAACCGACCTATCTCTTATCTCTAATTGATTTTTAACTATGCCACAATGATCTCTGCAGATGAACACGGTCGAGTAGTCGATTCCTGATCAAATTCCCAAGTTTATTGCATTAAAATCCCTTAATGACTTCCTCAGATGGTCTAGTTATTTCAAGAGTGATCAGCTTTGAGGATAGCACTATAGGCGCGTTAATGAAATGCCAGATTTATCTAATTGAAAACAGAATTGAAATTTCAGGATGTCACATTATCAATCAAATCATCCAAATCAAAGTAGCCTAAAGATGGTGACCAAAACAGTTAAGCAGTATCAATTGAGATTAAAAAAAAAAAAAGGATGATTGTCCGAAGAGACTTGCTCTCGTCATGTGTACATATAGCGTAATGCCAACAAAAAAAATAGACGGAAACATGTTTGAACTAAATCCATTTCAGCTCTCAATTGTTTTTCGTCTCTGGTGTACATTCTTGGATTTCTGGCGCTTCGATGTCTGCTTTGGTCTCTAATTCCACTTCACCGCCTTTCATCTGCTCGGTGGTTCCTGCAGACCTATGTCTGGAACCATTTTGGGCGGATTTATTTGTGGCCACCCTCATTCTCTCATACCAGTTCCAAATCAGGGTCACAAGCCACATGCCTTCCTCTTCACCCGAGTGGTTCTTGCCCGGATGATTCTCAGCTTCATCTCGACACTGAACCAAAGAAAGGGTTTGCATATCGAGTCCAATCATTAGTATACAGACTTATACTCTAGCTTATCACAACTCATGAGCATGTCGTAGGTTTGTCATACCTGCGATTTCATAATTGCATATAGGGGTAGCGTTCTGTAGCTGCTCATGAACTGGACAAACGCTCTGTGCAAAACATGCCATGAAAGTCAATTTGATTGACATTGGCATTCGTATATTCGATCTAATATGGCACACAGGGATAATCGAAGGATAAGGATATGAGCAATCAGTAGCCTTACACGATTACTGCTCTTGAGATAGCAAAACCAGCCTTTCCCGTGATGCAGGAGCGACGATCATAATGGAACTGCATAGAGATACGAGAAAGCAATATATAGTTGGAATTGCCCCAGTATGGCAAGAAACTTAGCTTAATACCAATGATGATAATCTGAGGCACATTAATGCTCACCCATACAAAAAAGAAGAATATAAGCTCTAGGGAGTTCTGAAATAGCACGATGTGAATCAAGCGGAGGACGAATTGATGCCTAAGGAACCAGAAATAACCCCTTCGAAATTTGACAACCTCCTTTTCGCTTTTCTTTTGGGCGACCTCTTCTGCAAGTCGTGTTATCATATGCTCCAGTATGGTGCCGACAATGAGCAAAAGCTGTGCGGAAGCGAGAAACCTAGTTAGATGTGGAGTCTTTTTATTTCCATTAGGGAAATAAACACATCTTTTCAGAAATTTACAATATGACACGTCTTGTTATTTAGATTGAAATGTTTCTTAGGGACACTCAGTCTCTGGAATGAATTCCAGGATGAGGAAAAGGCCATATCTTCAAGGGCCAGCAAACATAATCACCCGTAATTTATCACTACTTACAATCAACAGAATGAAAGATATCCAAAAGTACGCATGCCATCCTGCAGAAGTATAATAAAACTTGTCAAGACATAAATTGAAATATGATATGAGAGCTTTATGAAGGAATTTTTGCTCACCAAGATCTGCTACTGGAAAATCCTTGGTTAATAGACATTTGGAACAAAATGTGTTGACCTTCATCATCCTTCTTATGATGAATGATTTTCAGATGTCACTTTTTATTTAGAGATAGTTGTAGTGTCTAATCAATTTCATTTGTTACCGAACCATTAAATATCATAAGCAATCTCTCTGGTCAATCGATTGGCAGTTTGTCCTCATGCTAACAGGTTCGCCAGGTTCTATGCGCTACATGATAGTAAGGGAATATCATTTCATGGACCAGAAAATATCAATTTCTGCGTTATTCAATAAGTGAATATTATAACTATCATCAACAATATAATGCTGCGTAACATGTGCCTGAGTCACTTACCGGCCACATTCACCAGCAAAAAGATCACTGCGAATATCCACAAGTACCAACTGCAATGACCAAAAACAGAAACCAACAAGCCAAGAGCTCAGCAATTTCTGTTTCTTGTGATAAGCCATAGTGCACTTTCTGTTTACTACTTCTTTAATTCTTTTCACTCTCTTTAATTGAACAAATGGTGCTTAATTACGAGAAGAGTTTGGAGATTAGAAATGACAATTTTTTCCATCGCGTTCCAAAGGGCAAGCAAACTAAAATAGCAGATTTCTATTATTCCGTGCCAAAGATACCGGTGTTTTTTTTTCTTTTTCCCATACCAGTAAATTTCAACAAATGTTGGTTAGTGTCAATAAACTATTGATAATAATTAAAAAAAAAATGACTGCTGACTTTTGTTTTAAGTAACTTGCTAGTAATTTACCAACATTTCTTATAGTTTACAATTTACCAATCCTTGTACTAATTTACGTACTTTTATCAGTATATCTTACGGATGTTTCAAATATACTAACTCTCATGTGAAATTACCACCCCAAAATAAAGTGAATTACTCACACACATTTAATTATTTTTTCATTTACTAGCTTTTCTATTGAGTCATCCACTATCGCGTTGGTTTGCAACCCGTACATGTATTAACTTTTACTAGAAATTACCGATGTAGATTTATGTAACCCATCAACTTTTTTTTAACTAAGTTAACACATAGTATTGGCTTGCCAACTCTCAATAAGTCACTTGCCGAGTCTAATTTTCTTTTGATTACCAATATTTATAATATTTTACCATCTTTTATTTACCTTTTTAACTGCTACTTGGACTTATCAATTCTTATATGAATTTACTGACTTAACTTTTAGTGTTCACTAATTTTCTCAATCTAGATTATCAACTAGGTTGGGGTTCCCATGAATTTGGGTAAGTTTTTAATATTTATTTGGTTCTTTTTAATTTACTAACTTTTCAATTGGGTTATTTAACTGGGGAAAAGAATTGATAAATAACTCAAATGAAATTTTGATAATTTCATATAATTGTTGAATTTATAGGCATTTTTAAGAAAGGTAAAGTTGTTTGAAAGATAAAATATTTTTCTTTTTCATAAATAAGAGAAGTTAATAAGTTGAAATTTTTTTTGGTAACGCAAGACTAACAGCTAACCTAGTCATTACCAAAAAAAAAAAAAAAATTGTTGTTAAGCAGTATAATTGAAAATGATAACTCAATGGTAAAGTTTGTAAAATTTGGGAAAAAACCAAATTTCTTTTGGTCGAAAAACAAAAAAGAAAAAAAAAAAAAAAGAATCAATATGTTGGTAAGTAACTCAAATAAGAGTTGATAAACCACAAATAAATGGCAACTCATGATAGTTGATAATCACACAAAAACGGTTCATTGTTTGTTATAATAGATGGTAAATCTAAGATGTTAATAAGAAAAGTAAATAAAAGTTGGTAATTAGAAAAAAGAATAAATTGTCCTCAATATCGTCACGATCCTCAATATTGTCACTATCATAATAACTTAATTAGAGAAAAGTTGTTAGTCACTTTGATTAACATTGGTAGTTTCTAAAAGATTTGGTAAATTTTAAAATAAGCAAGGCCAATAAATGTAACAACTCAATAGAAAAGCTGATAACTTAATAACAAAAACAAATAAACGTTGGTAAGAAACCTAAATGGAGTCGGCAACCCAAAATTATTTGGGACTTAATCGTAGAAAAGTTGGTAAGTGACACAAATAAAAATTAGTAATGTCACATAGTAGTTGGTATTTAAGCCATTGGAAAGAAAGGTAAATCACTAAAAGTTGGTAAACCCTAGAAGAAGTTTCTGTTTGGTTGGAGATGAAACAAGTTGGTTGTTTGATTTAAACTAAATAAACATCGGTAACTAATCCTAGCAAGAGTTCACAAAACCATAGTTTGTAAATTAATGAAAAACTTTGGTAATTACTCTAGTTAAGACTAGTAATTTATGAAAACAATAGTAAATTTAGAATATCAGTAAGCAAGATAATTAAAAGTTGGTAATCAATACAATTAAGATTTGTTTTCAATAGTTGGTAAATTTAATGGATTGTAACTAAGGCTATAACAGGTAGCAACTCATTACGGAGAAGTTGCTAAATTTAAGAAAATAAATAATTGCAAGATCATAAGCAACTCAAATGAGAGATGGTAAATCAAAAATAGTTGATAGGCTAATGAAGAAAAGTTGGTAAATCACATAAATAAATAAATAAAAGTTGGTAAATTCATATAAGAGCTGATAATTCAAGAAGTTTGTAAGAAAGACGAAAAAAGGTTGGTAAAAAGATTTATAAATCAAAAAAGCCAAATAAACTTTGGTAAGTAACTCAACACTAGTTGATATTTTAATCAAAAAAGAATTGGTAAGTTACCAAAAAATATTAATAAATTCATAAATGAGTTGGCAAATTTGAAACATTAATAAGAAAGGCAAAACTAAAGACTGTAAAAGATAAGAAAAGTTGGTAATTTGTAAACTATTAAAATGAGTAAATAATTTCATAAAAGTGTCAGTGAATTATCAACAAGTTACCCAAAAATTAGGAAATAGTATTTCTTTTTTACCAAAAGATTTTTTACACTTATCAACACTTTCATAAATCCATGGACACGAAGAAAAAAATCCGTTTTTCGGCACCAGATTAGAAAGAGAATAGCAAAAGTGTCCAATGAAATAGATTTCTTTCTTGTCAATATAGTTAGATACCTCCTTTCTCCTTTTCCATCATTTTCTATTCCATTATTTGCTCCTCGAGTTATATCTTCCAAAATCAAAAGAACGCTTAGATAGCTAGAGAGGGGAGCTAATCAGTATTTACCTGATTCCAACAATTTTCTCTAAATCCTTTCTCACGACATCCATTATGTAGTTGTGAAATTCTTCCTTCGGCTGATGCAAATCTCGTGCCTGTGGAGAAGACTGAGAATCTTCCCTCGGCTTATCGACATCGCGTGCCTGTAGAGAAGATGTAAGTTTTGCATGAGCCGTTTCGTAGAAATAGGGCATGAGATGAGTTACGCGTTTGCAGAAGAATGGCGTACCATGAAATTCAAACGAAGTGCGAGATACTCGAATTTGGTCACAGAAGGATAAAACTGCTTGAAAAACGAACACTGCAACATACCAAAATGTATAAAGAGAAATCTAGAGCTTGACATGAACTTTTTCAATGAAGAGTATTGTCGCATTATATCAAGAGACTCGTAGAGACTATTACCATCCAGCCAAGCCCTATAGATTTTTTTCCTAGGTTAGCGAGACAACCTCGGTCTTTCTGCTTCTCTAGTAATTCTGCAGCTCCAAATGATATAGATATGACCACTTCAATCAGATTCGCAAGAAACGGAGACGCTTCATACCAGAAATTCGTGAAGTAAATAAGTCTAGTGTGAGGGTCTTCACTTACCTTGTTGCAGTTTGTGATAGTCATCATGATTGGCCAATTTGTTCCATCGATGTATCTAATGAACACGGCAACGTGGAAGGCGAGCGTCACGGAATTGGTCCGATATACGTTAGTAGAGATTTAGAATGTAGTATGCAAGCCATACCTTTACGTATCCAAGCACTATCTGGATCACACAGAGAATCACGTGCAAGCTACCTAGCACAAATATGAAGATGTCCAGGTCATGGAGAGCTTCAGCCGTCAGCAATGGCACCTTCCCCTAGAAAAGTAGAAGTTGCACCAGAAATATCCATTAAAGATATATATTATATCTGTTTCTCGTATAATCTTCGGAACAGTCTCTCATAAGCCCAGAGATGTGCAGAGACTTGATTATGTCGATTTATTTAAAGATATGTCGGACTATTGATGGATGTTTGAAATACATGATCCGATTATTCAGTATGTTCAATTTACAGTGCAATATCCTATTCATAAACAGATCAGTAAACTGGCATTTATATCTCCAGCATTACTAAATATCATCTCCATCGTCAGGGGAAGAACAATACACAAAAAAGAGCGTTAATGAAGAAAGAGCTTCAAGGGGGCGGGGCGGGACCATAAAATCACCTTTTCAGCGCAGAAATAAGTTGAAGGAGAAGTCTCGGCGAGGAGGTGGCGTCCTCGCATTTCACTGGACCGAAAGAAATTAGTGAAAAGGGCTGTGGTGGAAGAAGAGTCGTGCTTCTTGCAAGGAAGCCACCCGTTGGCAAGCCTCTCCGGTATGCAAATCTTCTCTATTCTAGTTTGGAACACCGCCAGGAGCAGCGATATGAAGCCCAGCAGCATCAACTCTGCGCCCCCACCAACAACGTTAATGTCAAATTCATATGGGCATCCGTAAGAATTCGGCGTTGTCAAGGGAAGGGGACAAAAATAGATCCTTCACCTTCTTTGATCTTTCGAAAGGCACCGACAAGCGTCCTCCATTCGGACCTGTTTAAAAGCTGCACCAATTCGACGGTAAACTCAAAGTTAAGTTACGCAAGCATTCGTTGATATCAAGAGGAGTATTGGAGCTTAGTCTTTAAGAAGGTGATACGAGCGAAAAAAGATGGTCACCTGGCCAACACACTGTAGGAATTTATCGACAGCAAGAGAAATCAGGACTATACTGAAGCAAATTAGAGCCACCACCCACGACGGCCTGAACTCCAGTGTCTTCCCCTCTTCTCCGCTATACGCCATTCTCTCTCTCTCTCTCTCTCTGCGCGCGCTTTTGATGTGCCCCCCTCCCTGCCCTCACACGCCCATATATAGGATGACATTGACGTGTAAATGTGTACGCATGTGCTACTCTCATTTGTTAAATAGAATACCAGCGGACAAGAACATGGCAATAAAGAACTTGAAAATCGCTCTTCCAATGCCCCAAACAACACCTCCTCCCGTTGACTCTGGTTGATCACTAGAAAGCGGGGAAATTTTGTAATGCATACTTTACTGGGACGGAGACGAGGCAGCTCATGCAAAATTGATTTAACCTAGGCCACTGACACGAGAATGTGCAACTTAAGCTCGCATTCATAGTAATCTATGCAGCCTTGTTCTTGTTCCTCTATCATTGCGATCATCAGATTTTGGTATTCTAGGTGTAATTTGGAGTTCTTGTTCCTATTTGGAACGGATGTAACTGTTGAAGAGTTTATGGAACACAGTCCAAAAGGCGGGCTCGAATTGAAAACTCAATTCGACAATATTTCGATGAGCCGAGTTGTAATGTTCGATCTAGATAGAGCCATGGGGCCTGCAATACCAAATGGAAATGTTTGGCTCAGAATGCAATGTTTCGGCCAAATCAAGACATATATCTGAGGTCGTTTTTGGCCTCAAAATCCATCTTTTTGACATGATTCGGGTGGTTTTCTAATTTTATAGTGTTTAATTGCATATTATCCTGCCTTTTGCTATGACAAATAGGATTTCTTTAAGATTTCCTAAGTAATTGTGCCAACTTGCGTGTTATCTATTTTCACTGGCTCACTGTTCCAGGATTTCTAGCCTATGACGCACTGACATGTTCTAGGAACTTCCGTGTTGTGTTGGACACTCCGACACATTTAGACGTGTTTTAACATGTGGTCAACATGTGTCGGATTCCGACATGTGGTCAACTTTTCTCAACACGTTCCGAAACACATGTCCGGAATTGCAAGAGGCGTGGGTTTTCAAGGCGAGTCTGCAAGTGTGAAGGACATTGAAGAAGGCGATGGAGCGAAGGTGAGGGCAAGGGAGTGGAGGCGAGGCTGTGGCTGCAACTGCAAAGGAGGGAAGGTCAGAGGCGAGCGATTACAATAAGGCGACCAAAAAAGAGCAGAGATCAAAAGGAAGAGGTCGTGGGAGGAGGAGGAGGTAGCTGCTAGGGTTTTTAAGTTTGCTTCTCTTTTAGTTTAGGGTTTTAGCAAGAAGTAGAAAAATGAAATTAAGAAGGGGGGGAGAACGAGGGAGAGGAACGCGGAACGGAGGTAAAATAAATGGGCGGCGGGACTTTTTGGGACGGAGGTAAAATAAATGGGCGGCCGGACTTTTTGGGTTCAGAAAATAAAAGCATTGAAACAAGTTTTTACGGGGGAGGGGTGGGGGTTGGGAGGTTGGTCAAAAAAATAAATAAATGGGACTAAAAGGTGATTTTAAAAAATAAAAGCATTGAATGTTGAATAATAATAAATTTTGCTCATTGTAGAATATTATAAGTCTATTTAAATAAGTTCATTCTAATCTCTTGTTAGTTATTAATTTCATCAATAATTTTTGTTAAAGTTAGTTTTTATTATTTATTTATTTATTTGTGAATTTGAATCAAATTAATTAAAAATAAAAATATTTATTTAATATATAATATGCCCCAATGTGTCAAAATTCTTTATTTTTGAGAAATAATGTGTTGGTGTGTTGTGTCACGTGTTGCGTGTCGATATTACTTAGTTCAACGAGGTTTATGGTGATTTTTTTAGCTAACAATTTACCATAATCTTTTCGGGATTCTAGATTGCTTATAACCTTTTTTTTATAACTAAAAAGAAAAAATCAGCCGGCTGCGAGAATTAACAATTATCTTTTCTTGTTTCCCCTGCACTGCCTACAATTTTTATTGCCTCCATGTTTTTCGCGCTCTCACATAAACAGAGGATTAAAAAAAGACCCGGATGGAAAGACTTAAGACACTGCTTACAATTTTTATTGCCTCCATGTTTTTTGTGCTATCACCTAAACAGAGGATTAAAAAAAGACCCGGATGGAAAGACTTAAGACATGCAAGTTATAATTGAACCCTCAACCAGGTATGTTCATCATTTAAAAGTTATCTTACTATTTATTTTCTTTAGAAAAAAATGTTTAACTAAGGATTAGCAAGTGTGATGTCATGTCAATTTCACGCTTAGGTCACTCATTCGAACTCTTTACTCATATGTATTAAATGATGATTGGTGGGGCATTGACGAATTCGTAGTTTAGAAAAAATGTTTAACTAAGGATTAGCAAGTGTGATGTCATGTCAATTTCACGCTTAGGTCACTCATTCGAACTCTTTGCTCATATGTATTAAATGATGATTGGTGGGGCATTGACGAATTCGTAGTTTATCAATACGAGGTGAAGGGTTTCATGTAATAATTAAAAGTAATTAGATTGTGACCAATAAACAAAAATGAAAATAAAAAAAAGGACTTCAGCTTCAAATAACGTTAGTTGGGGAATATTTGTATGGATTGCCAACTTTATCGGTCAATGTTAAGGGGAAACAAAAAGACAGTCGGTCCATGTCAATTAGTCAATTTTTATTGTTAATCCAACTGTCCAATGAATTTCAGTGGGATAGAATAGAATGGTGGAAACAATTATCGATGTTTAGCTGCAATTATCCAAAGAGAAGGGAGTTGACTATGAACATTGCCAAAAGGGTATTGAAACAGGAGGCAAAGTTAAGAGAATAGCATTGTGATGTATGTAGTACTATTTCGAATGTGGTACAAAACTCTAGATTCAAATGATGTCCATGAATGCGGATAAATTGCTCCGTCATCGTTTACCGGATAATGGTCGATTCATGAGTGGTGAGTCATGAGTGGCGAGTGTGGGCATCAAGATTACTACGAGCGAAGGACCTTTTACTGCATAATTGATGCCACGTCACATTCAAGCTAAACTTGATCGAAAAGACAGATTTTAACATTTATACCGCTCGGCGATTACCTTAATTGTTCCTGATACATGGTGGAAAGGAGTATGGAAACCGTTGTCTTATGGTAAAAGTCAATATGCATCATACAACTTTTCTCCATGTTTTATGTGATTAATTTGATGTAATACGACATTTTGGTAATATTTCTTTCGTCCCAGGCTTCCTCTCAAATTTGATCGATATAAATCTCTTCTGTCGCACATTGGGTCCAATTTTTTTTTGTCGAAAGGAAATGAACATTTCATTTAAACCGGAACAAAAGAACAACCCTTAACCAGAGCGTCAATACAAAGTAGGTCCAACATCAGTTGAGGAGGAGAAGAAGCCCAGTTTTGCGGAAGGGACCCTTGCCCATGGGCCTTGGCAGCCCAGTCAGCTAGGGCATTAGCTTCCCTTCGACAATGCACCACACGAAGATTGGGAAACGAAAGCTTCAAGGCTGCGCATTCAGCAAACAGAGCGCGGCATTCCCATGGTGGTTCGCGGCATCTATTGATGGTCTCAACAAGAGTGAGACTGTCCGATTCGATGACCAGGTAGGCTTCCCTGTGTGCTTTCTGTGAGAGCTCTCGGAGAGTATGTAACAATGCTTGGGTTTCAGTTTCAATTGCAGAGTGAGCCCTAACTGTGCAAGTGAACCCTCCCACCAATCTACCAGTGGAATCACGAGCGATGCTTACAATCGCTCCCTGTTGATTTGCAGTCGGAAAGGCGCCGTCCAGATTAATCTTGATCATCCCCTGTTGCGGAGGTTCCCAAATCCGATTAGGGTTCAACCACCTACTCCGGGTATGCTTTACTGTCTCTTGAGTTCGGCTACTGAACTGGGCCATAGTAAGAGCTGCTTGAACCAGGTGATCCGGGTGAGTACGTTGACGCCGAAAGACAGAGATTTCGAGCTTTCCAGATATGCCAAAGCAGAGCTGCAATCTTCTCAAAACCTGGTACGTTCCTCTGCTGATCAATGTGGTCGTTAATCCATGCATCTATGCGTTGTATGCTCTGGTGGTTGATTTTGATTTGCACTGTGGGATGATTCCATATATGAGATGTCCAAGGACAGAATAGGAAGATATGTTCAGGGGTTTCGGGGGCATTTGAAGAACAGAGCTTGCAAAACGGGTCAAGGGTAATTTTCCTTCGAAATAGGTTCTCTGTTGTAGGAAGCGCATTCTGGCATAAGGCCCACAGAAATACACGAATCTTTGGAGCAATCTGAGTTTTCCAAATCTGCCTCCATAAGTTAGTGGGAGTCTGATAGGAGGATGAGGCCTGAGATGGAACCTTTAGAGATGCTTTTTGCTTGATAAATCTATAACCACTCTGAACAGTATAATTTCCATCTAAAGTTTCAGTCCACACGATTTTATCCGTAGAAGAGGCTGACGAAATTGGGATAGATAATATTTCCTCCACAATGTAATCCTGAAAAAATTGATGTAGAAGATCCACATTCCAGAAATTTTGATCGGGAAGAATAAGGTCCACCACTTTTGTCGCTTCTGCCCTATTAGCTGGTCCTCCTAGAACACCCATCTTCAACCACTTGTCTTCTCTGATTCTAATTTGAGTGCCATCACCTACTGACCATTTAAGTTTCTCCATGATAGAATCCCGACCGAGAATAAGGCTCTGTCGTCCCCAAGAAGACCTAGGCCCCTTATTAGCATACCAGAAACTTGTATGAGGAAAATATAAGGCTTTGAATACACAGCTCCATAAGGATGAAGGATTAATAAAAAGTCGCCAAGCCTGCTTACCCAAGAGAGCTTAATTAAAAGAGATTAAGTCTCGGAATCCAAGTCCTCCCTGATCCTTTCTTTCTTTAAGAAGTTCCCAATTCTTCCAGTGAATGCCTGATTTATTGCTGCTGTTTTGCCACCAGAACCTTGCTATTTTTTGTTCCACCGACTTACATATAGAGACAGGAAGCTTAAAAATCGTCATTGCATACTGCGGTAAAGCCTGCACCACCAATTTCAACATAACCTCCTTCCCTCCTCTAGATATTAGGTTTTCTTTCCACCCCTCTAGTTTGGTATTGACTCTACTTAAAATCCACCCAAACATATCTCGTTTAGATGATCCCCAGTCAGAAGGGATGCCTAAATACTTGCCTGTCCTATCCAACAGTGGAACTCGTAGATCATTGGCCAGGTTAATCCGAAGGGGATGGGGGCAGTTTTTACTCAGAAATAATCCAGATTTGTTTCTATTTATTTCCTGACCAGTAGCTAGGCAGTATTGATTAAGAATGTTTGACAAGTTTTGGCTTTCCCGAAGTCGACCATCAAGGAAAAAGATGGCATCATCAGCAAAGAATAAATGTGATAATGTAGGACACCATCTGTTGAGTTTAATTCCTCGTAAATTGCCCATGTCAACAGCATGCTGGATTAGAGTAGATAGTAAATGTGCCACTAGGATGAATAAATAGGGGGATAAAGGGTCACCTTGTTGTAAACCCCGCGAGGGTCGAAAATAATGGAGAGATTCCCCATTAAGTTTAACACTGAAAGAAGTCGAAGAAACACATTGCAGTATCCAAGTAACCCAGCGAGCATGAAACCCCAGTCGGTGTAGATAATCATGTAAGAAATCCCACTCCACCCTATCATAGGCTTTCTTCATATCCAGCTTGAGGATCCCTTGAAACTTTTGCTTTTTGTTTCTAGTTTTCAATTGATGCATAACCTCCTGAACTATAAGAATATTGTCCTAGATTTGTCGGCCAGAGACAAATGCGCTTTGTTCCTTAGAAATCAGCATCGGCAGCCAAGGCTTTAGACGATTTGCCAAAACTTTTGATATAATCTTGTACATAAAATTACATAAACTTATAGGGCGAAACTGGTCTAACCTCTCAGGATTCTGGATCTTTGGAATCAGGGTTATGGATGTTCTGTTGATATCTGGTGGCATCATCGCAGTAGTTAAAAATTGTTGAACTGTTGAAAAGACTTCTTCCTGAATAATGTCCCAATGATGACGGTAGAATAAACCGTTCAATCCATCCGGTCCTGGCGCTTTGGTAGCACCTAGTTGAAAAGTGGCCTGCTTAACTTCCTCCCTTGTAACTGCTGCTATGAGATGTGTGTTTATTTCTTTTGTTACTATTGGGGAACATTGCATTAGAATAGGACCATATTCTCTCTGTCCTGTGGATGTGTACAGCTTTTGAAAAAAAATTTGCGTCTCATGCTTCACTTGTTCTGGATCTCGTATCCATTCCCCAAAGTCATTCTGTAAAATACTGATTTTATTACGTTTTCGCCTTTGTATTGTGGTTGCATGGAAGAACTCCGTGTTTCAATCACCCCAGCACATCCAGTTAATTCGAGAACGCATGGCCCAATACTGTTCTTCCTGTGCCCATAGATGCTGAATCTGTTGTTTTAAAGAAGTAACGAGATCTTTATCATAATTACATGCAAGTTGATTGATGCAGTGCTAGAGTTGCTGTTGCAAGAGGTGTATTTGTTTATGAGCTGCAGTAAACTTGCCCCTACTCCAGTTGGCCAGCGCAGTAGTGGTGGCCCGTATCCTCTGCGAAATCGGTGCATAGTTGGAGGACCGAGAAGACCAAGATTTGGAAATCACCTCACGGCATTCTGCATCCTGAAGCCAAAAGGATTCGAAGGTAAAACTCTTTCGCCTCTTTACTGGAAGTACAGTTGTTGTTAGAAGAATCGGACTGTGGTCCGATCCTATGGCAGGTAGGGCCAGAACTTCCGCCTCTGAGTATTTTAATCGCCACTCGATAGTACACAAAGCTCGGTCTAGCCTTTCTTTGACAACTTCCTCACCATTTCGGTTGTTAACCCAAGTATAGGCACAACCCTTTGTCTCTAAGTCAAGCAAAGCGCAGTCATGAAGTAGCTCCCGAAATGAATGCATCCTATAAGATTGAACTGGTCGCTTGCCCACCTTCTCCCACTGATGTAGGATGTCATTAAAATCCCCGATACACAGCCAAGGTAGGGTGTGCAAGGTACTAAGACGCCTCAAGTCAGCCTAAAATAGTTGTCGGTGTTGATAAACCGACGGCGCATGTAAACAGGTAAGACTCATAGGTGAATCACCACTATTGTCAGAGCATATAGTATCGATATAGTGCGCATTATGACTATTTACATGAAGAGAAATCTGATTAGTCCAAAAAATAACCATACCTCCAGCCAAACCGATAGGATTGACCACAAAACTCTTCGAAAACTTAAGTCTACGTTGGACTCGCTGAACAACTGGTTCCTGATTCCGAGTCTCCATCAAAAAGAGAATATCGGGCCGTTCTTAGGCCACTAAGGCCCTAAGTGCTTGAACTGTCAAGGAATTGCCCAGTCCTTGACAGTTCCAACTTAGAATCTTCATTTGTCCGATGGTGGCTTATTGGGGCAAGCCACCTCAGCCCAATCTCAAACATTTTCAGCCAGAAAGATTGGCGTCTCCATAAGTTGACTATCTTCAAAAACTTCTGGTAGAGCAGGGTGAGACCCATAAGGAGAGTACCTCTTAACTTTCTTCAACGGAGAGGTCTTGGTTGGCAGCATAGATTTCTTTGATTTTTTGGAAGTGATAACTAACTCTGTTGCATCTTTAACATTATTGGGTCCAATTTAATTACGTTATTTTACTCTTAAATTCATTGAATGATGTAATGTTTGCATCGCGTTCAACGGTCAGATGGACGTCAGCAAAACATTACTAGCATAAACAAATAATGAGAGGGGAGAAATAAAATAAATAAATAAATAAAAGCAGAATGCAATGCTTTTTCTATAAGACGTTTCTATTGTTTTTATCCCCACAAATTCATTATTATCATCCACTGACTGTTGAACCAACTTAGGGTCCGCAATCTTGCAATCACCAATTTCATCCCAACATATAGGAGTTTTACAAGTCTTGCTAGATAACGCTTCAAACGGCACCATCTTGATGGTCTGCTAGTAGTTGTTGTTATAGGCAAACTCAACCAGATAAAGCTACTCCTCCCAACTTCCCTTGAAATCCAACATGCAAGCTCGCAGCATATCCTTGAGCATCTGCATAGTCCTTTTAGACTGATCATTTATCTGCAGATGATAGGCCGTATTGTACTGCAGTTTTGTTCCCAAAGCAATTTGTAAACT
This sequence comes from Eucalyptus virginea, assembly GCA_014182375.1. Lineage (NCBI taxonomy): Eukaryota > Viridiplantae > Streptophyta > Magnoliopsida > Myrtales > Myrtaceae > Eucalyptus > Eucalyptus virginea. Next base: position 4,375,169 of record CM024514.1, read on the forward strand.
TTTCAAAAAGGCTACCATAAACTTTGAGTCTTGATTTGATGTGATCATCACCGGCACTCCATGAAGACAAACTATCTATCGCACATACAATTCAACATATCTATCCAATGCAAAGTCCTTTCATACAATGACGAAGTGCGTAGACTTCGTTAACTTATCAACCACGACCCGGATGTAATCGTTACCTCGCTGACTCCTCGGCAATTCCATCATGAAATCAATTGTAATATGTTCCTATTTTCACTCAAAAATATCGAGAGGTTGCAAAAGTCCACTAGGCTTGCAATGCTGTGCCTTCACTTGTTGGCACATCAGACACTTGGCAACATGCTTGGCAATATCTGCCTTCATGTCGTTGGGTATGCAGAATCGTCCTTGAAACTTCAATATTCCATCCTCAATGAATTGGAAATCAGCTTCTTTTTTTTCTGCATCCTCTTGCACAACTTTTTGGATTTTAGGGTCTATCAACTACAACTTCTTAATCTTCGACTACACTTCCGGTTCAATTCTGAGGGTAGCCTTGAGACCTGAAAGGTAGCTTACCTCAAATTTGAAATTCGAATTTCGAATTCCTTTGAGTAGAATCCAATCTTGAACCATCATTTGCGCGATCGACAACTTTCGACTCAGCACATCCGCAACCCTATTGGCTTTCCCATGATGATACAAGATGTCGCAATCATAATCGTTTAGAAGTTCCTTGCGATGACGCTGCCTCATGTTCAACTCTTTCTAAAAGAACAAATATTTGAAACTTTGACAGTCCATAAAAATCTAAAACCTTTCTCTGCACAAATAATGTCTTTAAATCTTTAGGGCAAAGATAATTGCTGCCAGCTTCAAGTCATACGTCGGATAGTTCAACTCATGAGGCCTCAGCTAATGGGATGTACACGCCACTACTCTCTCATGTTGCATCAAGATGCAACCCAATCCTTTATATGATGCATTGCTGTAAATCTCATATCCTCCATTATCGGACGGAATCGTTAGTAAGGATGTGGTAGTCGACTTATGCTTAAGCTCTTGGAAACTACGCTCACACTTATCCGTCCATTCAAACCTTTCATCCTTCTTTAGAAATTGCATCAAAGACGTGGCTATCGCAGAGAATCTTTCCACAAATTGCTTATAATAACTAGCTAATCCCAAAAAATTTCGAACCTCAGTCACTATCTTTGGTCTCGACCAATTCATAACAACTTCAATTTTAGTCGAGTCTACGAAAGTCCCTTAACCTAAAATCACGTGACCCAGGAAGGCTACACGAGTCAACCAACACTCGCACTTACTGAACTTGGTGTATAGCTTTTGTTCTTGCAGGGTCTGAAGTACTGTCCTTAAGTGTTGTTCATACCCCTCTGCACTCTTCAAATATACCAAAATATCATCGATGAATATGATCACGAACTGGTCTAAGTACTCCTTAAACACTCAATTCATCAAATCCATGAAAGTAGCTAGGGCATTGGTTAATCCAAACGGCATTACAATGAACTCGTAGTGACCATAACGTGTACAAAATAACATCTTCTGAATATCCTCATTCTTAATTCCCAGCTGATGGTAACCTATCCTTAGGTCGATCTCGGAAAATACCAAAACTCCTTATAGCTGATCAAACAAGTCATTGACCTCACCGGTCATCACCTCTGGCCAGTCACTAAGGTCCGACAACCGACTAGAGGAAGGGGGAGGAGAAAGGAAAAAAAAAAAGAAAACGAAAACGAAAACTAAAAAATAAAGTAAATTTAAATAAATTAAAATTTTAAAATTTTAAAATATTATTAAAAATTGTCCATATCGGTGCCGATCGTGCCATGTTAACCGACTAGCACCCAGTCAGCAAAATCCGACTAAAATTAATCGGAAATGACTGAACAGTTCCAAATAAAAATGTTTATGACTAAATTAGCACCAAGTGAAAAGATTTATGACTAAATTATCACCAATAAAAGGTTTATGACTAAATTGGCACAAATGCAAAAGGTTTATGACTTTTTTTTGACACTTTTCCCTAATCTTGAGCCATCCAAAGGTGTACATGACTCGATCCTTGTTATACTGAAGCAGGTTCGTATGGAAGGTTTTCGACATGGTTGACTACTATCATCTCTATCCCAAGTTCCTGGTGAAGGTTTTCGCATCAAATCAAAGAGCGAAGGATTAATTATGCAGAAGACATCACCCAAGGGCTCGAACAATCCCGGAGCTCTGGTTAGAGCCGTTTTCCAGTTGCAATCTCGAGAAAGAGGTGGTCATGGTTTTTCGCAAATAAGTCGCCTATTTTTTTTTTTTGGTCGAAACATAAGCATGACATTTAAGAGCAAACCAGGTTACAACCCTTAAAGAGAGCATCAGTACAAAGCAAATTGAAGAGAGAAATGGGCGGATCAAGAGCCCAATTTAGAAGCAGAGACCCTCGGCCTTGGGCCTTGGCGATCCAGTCGGCAGCCAAATTAGCTTCACGGCGACAGTGCTGAAGAAGAAAATTAGGGCAAATAAGTCGCCTGTTGGAAATGCCTTTATTTGATGATGTTGAGCTACTATCTACTCTTAATATTTGAAGTCCTTTCATTAAATTACTAGATACTATGCTCAATGGACATAACATTCACACGCAATTGTATGTGTACACATAGGAATACAATCTCGACTCTGCCCCAAAATCTTCAAGCTTTATCCTTTTGGTCATCCAATTACTTTCTTGAATATAATTTCCCACAATTAACAAATTTTGGACAGCAAAATAGGCCATCACTTCTCCCATCCGAATTTCACTTCTTTTTCCAAATTGTCTGAAATTGATTTTTCCGCAAAATCCCAGACTGGACAGAATTTTCCTGAAAGATGAGACGATGTCCTAAAAATAAATCGTGACACACTCTAATGTTCGATTCTCGAAACCGAATTCAATTTCGTGGTTAAAATTAACCGGATGCAATTTTAGTCCAATCCAACCTACCGGGTAACTTTTAGGGATTTTACCGTGGTTATATCCCTTAGCCGCTTTACTTAATATGTTAGTTAACTTGTGAGTGATTAGATCAGAGAAAAAGGACCATAGGTACGTCGGTAAAAAGCCCATTTCATTTTATCGAGACGGGATCGAAAATTCAAGATGTCACAATGGAAGCGAGGGTTGCCGTGCTTAAAGCGGGTCGGGGCGTGACAATGAGATAGTTCTTAAATTGGATTTTTTGTATTAGAGGATAACAGTCGGATGGTCAATATTGCTACCAACCTTATTGAGAGTCTGTGGGTATGCGCACACTCAAGTTAAGATTTCCTTATTGCTCGAGCCATCAGCATTACGACTGAAGACTTAGCCAAGGGGTTTGCCTTGTCACAAGACATTATGCATGATCATTGTTGGATATTTGAGCACAAGTTTGACAAATGAAGTGAACCACTGACATGTGATTTATGTTTGGTTAATTGAGTAGACCATTTACATGTGATTTGAAATTAGTCGATAGAATGGACTAACAATGTATGGTTAAATGAGATTAATTAAAGAATAGACCAATGATAGTTAATTTGTTATTGTGAATTAATATTGTTATTGATCTTATATATAAAAATGTTTGTTTGAAAGATATTATCTACTTTTGATATTTTACGCATATGGTACTCTAGCTTTGGGATTGATGAATGGTAATATCATGTTTTGTAAAGCATATAGTGAGTGTTTGATTCACTTAGAAGAGATGTATTATTCATTGAGCTATGGTTACTCACCTCATTACTTCCAATCTTTTTCAAAATCTTCAGCCAGTGATGAGTAGTATGAAAGCGATATAGAACGAGACTTTTGGAAGGTGAATTTTGGTAGTTTGAGGTACATCCTTCGTATAAAAAGACGACTGTATCATCCCTTATACTTGATGGTTTTGGGGTGTGTGACGTAATGTGTTCACTTGCAATATTGGACAAGTGCTTCAGCTTTTTCTATGTTTTGTTTCCTCTTGGAATGTACCCGGTTGGGACACTCCTGTTTACCAGCGAATTTCATCGTCCAGACAAAGGGCGAGAACGGTTTAGAATTAAATCAAACCAAACGATACATCACACAATTCACAGGAAGACGTTGAAAGTCGGTCTTGTTTGTGATCGAATTCGGCGGTGCAACACTTATCTCTTGATGCTGAGGGCATCATTTCGGCACATTCCTCCTCAAACGTCATCCTTGTGTGCTTCTCCAGGTTACCTCAGCTTGCTGGAGTTACTGATGACATCCGGGCTAGTAAATATTCACATTGCAAATTTGTGATGGTTAGGTTGTTCTGCCAAGTGCAGCAACTGATGGTTTCATTAATTGAGACATTTATGGTTCGCTTGCATTTGGGTCATTGAATTCTGATGGTTGTTCTCTTCATCACCTCATCCACAGGATGTGTCTATCCAATTATTTTCAAAGATTTTTGGGTTCTGTGGTCGACTGGCAATCGAATCTTGCTATGTTGACTGATGATGATTTGACACAGAAAAAGAAAATCTATACTCATACGTATGATGAATTATTGTACATTACGGTCTTGCTCTTCTTATTGATTGTTTGTAAATGTCAAGTATAAAAGAACTGACTTCACGGCTTCATCAGTCTCTGCGTGTCGGAGATTGGGGACATTGGAGATGGAGATTGCCTGATTTCTTGCACTTCCGCATCCCCCATCTCAGTATCGTTTCCGCCATTTTTTGTCAGCTCAACTCCCACTGATCCCTCTTTCGAACCCGTTTGAGCACTAGACCCATCGGTGGCTGTTTTTCTTAAATTCTTGTTCTTTTTTGCATGCTGGGCCCAGCCAACGAGTCCCTGGTGTATGTGTTCATCAAATATCACCTTCTTGAACGAAGTCCCCATCTTAATTACATCAAGACAAACAAATTAAAAGCACATCAGTCTCATTGTTTACCCATATCAAATGTATAATAATGTAACAGTTGTATGATGCGACTCAAACCTGTGTTACAATTGCGTATAGAGGTAGTGTGCTGTAACTACAAAGGAACTGGACAAACACTCTGCAGAGCATGAGCAAAATTTTGATGTCAGGAGTTGATGATTAGTCTTTGTACAAAGCATGGATTGAAGAGATTAGTGTAGGCCTCACCCAATGATAAGTCTTGGAATGATATAACCGACCTCACCCATTATGCAGGAGCTGAAATTATATTGGATCTGCAGAACAGCAGAGCATTAGTCCTGTTTTCCGGAATTATCAATTTTAACTGACAATTAGACCCGCTTGTCCTTACCCATATGAAGAAGAAGAAAGCCAGTTCAAAGGAGTTTTGGAACAGAATGATGTGAATCAGGACGAGGACGAGCCGAGGCCGGTGGAACCAGAAATGGTCATCGGATGGCTGAACGACCAAGTCCCCAGCAATTGCTACATGCCTCTGGGCAACCTCCTGCGCCAACTGAGTTATCACATGCTCCAGTTTGGTTCCAACCGCCAGCAGAAGCTGCACAGAAGCGATAAGACATTTAGATAAGAGAACCCTCTACATATTACCTTGGGATTTCCATTTGCTTACAATCAACGGGATGAAAGATATCCAGAAGTACGCGTGCCAACCTGCACAAATTATTCCGAGACTGTTCATCACTTGAAAATAATGTCTCTAGTACAGCTTCTGCACAACCATACGTTCTAACTAAAACAGAGTGCTTAGACAACTTACCAGCAACATTGAGCAGCAAGAAGACCACGACAAATAACCAAAGGTACCAACTGTGACAATGAGACGATCATTTAGTAGATAGCCTGAAGAAGAACGAGCTAAAAACTTCCTATGTTCTATTTTCTGGCCGAAATGTGTACCAAGTTTTCTCTTGGCAAAAATAAACGCACAAGTTCATTCATGAAGTGAAAGGTATATGGCTAAAAGCAAGTCCCTTTTTACCTTATACCGACAACTTTCTTGAAATCGGCCTCCAGAGCACGTATCATGTACTTGTGGAAATTGAATTTCGGATTGCCTCTACAGTGAGCCTAAAGAGATGAATGTAACAAATGTCAGTATTGAATTTTACTAGGATTGCCTCGCCATATGTAGGCATCACAGGAGCATATGGACTAAAAGTTTATGTTTAGAGGAATATCGTACCATGATGAAACCCAAACGAAGCGTTGTATAATCCGACTTGGTCACAGAACCATAGAACTGCTTGAAAAACGAATGCTGCACCAACAGGAAAATGGGTCAGGAATGAACCAAGGCCTACGAACATTGCCTGAATATGAGCCTGGACATAGCTAAATGCCATATTGAAAGTTCAATTTGCAATGTTGGATGTCTCCAGATATTAGCTTAAGAGTTTTAATGAAGATTAAGTTACGTGAACTAGGCAAATGAAGAGGAGCCCTTCAAGACTTACCACCCAGCTGAGTACAGATAAGTTCTTGCCAATGCCGAGAAAACGTCCTTTGATGAAGGTGTGATCCTGAACATGTGTGAATTTCGTTCGCAAAGCTGTGAATCAATTTTTAAATGTTTGAGACTAGAAACTCGGAATGATAGTGCAGAAGAATATGCCACAGCAAAATTTTCCACTTTTGAATTGAACGACATTACCCTCTTCGGGGTCGTACTCCTCCTTCTGAATGGCATCCTCCCACCGCTTCCATTGGCGTATCTAAAAGCGCATGAGACTAGATCAAGCACTTAGACAACTGATTAATGACAAATTTGAGAGACAGGAGACCAAAACGGACAGATCACAAAAAGTCTCCTGGCATGACATAAAGTTACCTGTGCCCCTCCACATAAGATCGTTAGAGCGCAGAAAACCACATGCACAACGGCCAGCACGAAGATGAAAATGTGCAGATGATGAAGCGCCGTGAGAGACAACAACGACACCTTCCCCTGAGAACAATAATAACCGCGTTATTCTGCCGCACAATCTTCAACTTTGCTCCATGGCTAAGGCCTCAAGCTACATTATGTTATCTCCTACCAAACGGTTCTCTCACAGGAATGGATCCACAGCATCACTTGTGAGAACGACAAAATATGCATTTCGAGGTATCTAATAACTTTTTCTGGACAGGAAGGATCGTTAAGCATTGAGAAAACATCTGACAGCTGTTTCTGGGTAATATTTTGTGTATGAGAAATTTTAAACTTCCACGTGGCGCTGATTACTCAATCGTTGACTTGGAGAAAGATAATGAAAAAGCATATATATAAGCAATGCCAATATGAAAAGGGAATAAGAAACCACTCACGCAATCTTGAAAATGGAATCTTGACCAAGAAATGAAACGAAAACGGGATTTGAATACTTGAAAAGCCAATTCATGGCTCACTGCATAAGCCATGTCTCAATAATTATAGATCGGATCTCCAAAATGAAAGATTACATAGCCTTCGGAAAAATCTACAAGACGTGGTCAGCATATGCTCACTTTACTCATGATGGAGCAGGCAACTTTCTTCTGTCGTGCCGAATCAAGGCAAGTCGTGCGTATATACACATCAATATGTAATAAAAAAAAACATTCTCTCTCTCTCTCTCTCTCTCTCTCTCTCTCTCTCTCTCTCTCTCTCTCTCTCAATTCAATGAACCTAGTAAAAGAAAACAAAATAAAGAAAGAACAAAGGGAAATGCACTCAACAAAGGAACTAGGACATGCATGTAGCTAGGGCGAGAGAGAGAGAGAGATGAAGCTTTTTGATATAGAAAGCTAAGCTACCTTGCTACTGCAGTAGTCACCGGAAGCGGCCGATGCTTCAGCAAGAAGGCGGCGTCCTCCAGGAGGGAAGAAATTGGTCAGGAAGTGAGCGGTGGTGCTGCCGGCGGCAGCAGAGGTTTCCTTCTTGCAAGGGAGCCACTTGTTGGCAAGCTCTTCCGAAATGCATATCTTGCTTATTCTAACTTGGAACACAGTGAGCAGCAGCGATATGAAACCCAACAGCATCAGCTCTGCCATGAATGATCGTGCACACTTCAGACTTTTAGAAATGAACACATGAAATTGCGATGTCTAGTACATAACGACACATGAAATGGACCATAATAGATAGGAAATCAAACAGAAATTGTTGTGTAGTCAAGGATAACCTTCTTTGATTTTCTGTAAGGCATCGAAAAGCGGTTTCTGGTTCCTCTTCTTGAGATACTGCCATTTGCCAAACCAAAAGAGGAAGGTCACACATTTTCATGGGTCACGAAAGGAATCCGAGGAGAGACGAGCCAAGTTATCACAATTGATGCACAAACGTATCGATTCGGCGAAAAAGAAGGAGAGAAAGGGCACCTTGCCGGCATAATGGAGAAACCGCTCGACAGCCAGAGAAATGACGACAATCACGGTGCAAACACAGGCGACCACCCACGTCGGCGTGAACTCCAAAGTCGCTCCCTCAGCTCCTTCTGCCATCCTCTTCCTCTCTCTCTCTCTCTCTCTCTCTCTCTCTCTCTCTCTCTCGAAAGTCGATATGAATGCGATGTATATATACACACACACGATAAGACATGGGAGGCTGAAAGAGTATACGTTTGACTAAGTAAATGGGAAGGTTCCTCTCGGATTGATCGATAAACTAGCGTTCGACTAAGTTCACAAGCGGTGAAGGTAGCATGCATGGATAAACTAGCGTTTGACTAAGTTCACAAGCGGTGAAGGTAGCAAGCATGGATAAACTAGCGTTTGACTAAGTTCACAAGCGGTGAAGGTAGCATGCATGCTTGAAATGGTAAATCTTTCTGAATGTTTGTTAGGAGTAGACCCTTTAAAGAAAATGAAAACCATAGAGAGACTCTATACTCTTGTATGACTATACTCTCGTCTCATTGGAAGATATTACAAGACAAAATCAATCTTGGTACTCGGACTTCGTATCGGAACATGTGATTAACTGGGTCTAAAAAGATAGCGGTGGGTGTCCACCATAACTTTCTACGGGGAATGACTATAGTTACCCTCTTAGGCCTTCTCCAGTTTGGAAGTTTCTATGCGCTAATCCGTGCACGATTCAAATGTCTTTCTGATGACATTTCCACACGAGGGACCTTGGATTCGTCCATGGATAGATTTGGGAACTCACTTACGTCCCCCTTTCAGATAACCCTAATTCATTTGACTTGTGTCGTGATTAGAAATGAAGAAAATAGGGACGTGAATTGTGCTGGGAAAAAAAATGTTAAATGAACTCGAATTATGTGTTTGTGAAAACAAAATGGAAGTTAACGGATCTTGTAATTTAAGTCTACAGCGAGAAAAGAAATTACCAAAAAAATCAACAAGAAACTATAAAGACACACTCCATGAGGAGAGCTGACCACCAAGAAATTCATTGTAAATCTGGGCTCAAGCCTTTGTCATCGCTCCAATGAACTCATTCAGAATATTCACGAAAAAAATAATAAATAAATTAAACTCTCTTGAAAGGTAGTCAGTTTAGGAAACCTGATCAAATTATAAGATATATTCTTCTCAATTTTCCTTCATAGACTCAAACTCAAGATATATTCTCACAATATAGATGATCTAATGATTATGGCCATCATATGGCCGGCGGGAGAATTTATCTTTTTTTTTTTTTGTGGGGCCCAATTGTGTGTCCATTATTATGATATTTCTTACTTTGTGATGGTTTAATTAAGTGGGATTAAGTTTGGGCAATATGTAATGGAGCTAAAAGATGGGGTCAACGTAATCAAGGATTTGTTTATTTCAGACAAAGATAGGTACTGTTGTTTTCTTTAGGAGTTCACACATAAGTTGGGTGAAATACCAAGTCTTTCCCCGAAAAATATGCCTGAAATTTTGGTGGGTCACATTTTTCTTGAGAACACCTCTGCAATTTTTTCTATTTTTTGCTTGGTAATTTGACTGGTTATTTGAAAGGGCTTGGTTGGACTTGTGATGCGTTCACACTGCTGCTAGACTTTCACGATGATGTACTTGTCATGTGATTTTCAAATTCGAAAATGAGCGAAGGTGATCGTGAAATGTAATTTCGTATTAGGTAATTACTAGAGATGGAGCAACTAAATTGTTCGGTTGACTTATAATTGAATGCGTGGATTATATTTTGAGTGAAGATTGAGTTGACCTAGGTGTGTTAACCTTTTTCTTTTTGTCAAGAAAATGGAGGACAACAAAGGGTTGCCAATCTTTTGAAGGATTAATCTATGATATGCATAAAAGAATTGATATTAATTTATCTATACTATTGTACAAAGTAAAGAAAGTCTCATATTTTAAGAAATCGCAATCGTTTTTTTTTTCTTTCTGTAATGTTCTTACTTATAACATACCATTTCTAAAGATATTTTAGGAATCGCAATCCTAGTATGGCATCCTCGTTTGCTCGTTTCAATTTTTCATGTTATGTGTTTGTGTGAATATAGGAATCTTGCTTGGGTCACGAGTTAGTTCATTTTACGTCATTACTAATGATAATCTAGAGCGTGACGTTGTGCTTTTGTGGTAGTAGAGCCTTGTATGTTTGAATTGTGTTAATAAGTGAACCGGCTCTAAAGACTATAATTTAGGATGTTTCTCAAAGCCATTAATATTGTCATTTGTGTTATCTAATTCCGTATTAGAAAATAATGGCATGTTATAGTCATTGGACAACTGTCACGACTAACCTCGAGTGCATTGCCTAAGATTTGACTAATAGATTACTAAATCTAAACTTAGTTCGGACTCTTTCAAAGTCATACCAATTCGCAACTTGGGTTTAATTTTTTTAACATATAAATAATTTTTCAATTAGAAATTGCCACTAATATATTTTTTAATGGGTCAATTAGAATTCCAAGTAAAGTAATGGGAGATTTATTAAATTGTGAGTTCAAGGACTTGATTACGCTGGATTTCTCTAACAACCTTTTGGTGCCTTCTGTCACGCCCCGAACCCCAGGTACGCGCCCATCCCTCGGCGGTCAATTAAAAATGCAACGTTTCAGGACGCATCGCTGACCCATTCTTTTTTTTCTTTTGATTAAGCACATGTGGAAGTGAATTAAATACAACACCCAACCAATAAACAAACATAGGGATAGTACAACACAACAAAAGTTGCTGAAAACAACTTATTCATTTATCAATTGTTAACCCTAGGAAGTTCAATACTCACAAGCCTTTCTATGGCCACTTTCTATTGGCCCTCTCAACAATCCTCAGGGATTAAGGTCAACCTAACTTCACTAATGGCAAGACCAGCCGAAAGGTGTCGCATCTCATGCCCACCACATACGCCCTCAACAGATCTCCATGCTACGGCCTTGAAAAATGTTAACAACGACGGGGTGAGAAAAAATCTCAGCGAGTCAAAACCCTAAACCCCGATTATGACACAAATTCACCTTGAAGGCGGTCCTAAACACGCACCACACAGAACTCACCTCGCTTCTGTGCGTCCCTGCACATTGGTACATCACATATGCATTTATAGATACAACAAGCATAATTACTAACCGGAACACATGTTCTCACTCTTCAAACATCCACGTGAATCCCGATTATAAGGTAAAACCGTTATGACACGTCCCATACCATGCCACACAATTTTGCCCCATAATCAAGTGCAATTGTCACAACCATTCAGGCGTGTTCTAGTTATTATAACCCAACGGCCATGGCCAACTCAAAAGTCAGCGGTCATCCGGCGTAACTAGGCATCATCCCGCCTCGTCAGGCACAGCATCGTCTAGAATCCCCGCCTAGACGGCATTCCACACAAGAGCTTCATTCCGAAATTCATCCGTGAACAGCAACATCTAACATCCTCCGCCTAGACGGCATTCCACACAAGAGCATCGTCCTGCGTAATCATACACATCGGGATGGTTCACTTAGTGACCACACGAGCACATACTTAGCCAAGAACACCATACTTTGCGTTCAAATTCCTTGTTTTCAAATAATAAACTTGGGCAATTTTTCTTCCTATTACAAATCCTGGTAAAATAATAGTGCGTGGTCACGTATTCAAAAGAGTATCGTAAAACTTGGTACGCTCCTAGTTTAAAATTTCACGGTTTTATGTAATATATAAAGATTGGCATCAAAACCCGACACCTGAAATTTTTCCATCTAAAAGCCCATAAAACCAAGTTTTGTAGTAATAATTGGCAACTACCATCCATGAATCAATTACACAACACATGTACAAGCCATCAAAACCACACATAATGCCATCATATAGCCAGGAGCACCAAAATCCTTTTTTTCATAAAATCAACTTGGCAACTCTTTTTTTTCTTTAAAGCTTTCAGAAATAAATTCGTATGGGGTCACGTATTTGAAATCAATCTGCCAAACTTTGCATGCATCTAATTTGAAACCTCACGGATCTATTGAGCACATAAAACCTCGTGTCCAACCCGACACCTCATTTGTTTTTCCATTTTCTTGCACAACCATCCCTTCTGAAAACAATCTTTAGTAACCCCTTTTTTTTGTTCAAAACTTTTAGAAATAAATTCGTAGGTGTTCACGTACTCTAAATTAATCTGTTAAACTTTGTGCGCACCTAGTTTAAATCCTCATTGTTTTATGAGCAAATAAGTTTTGATATCCAAACCCGACACCTCATTGTTTTTCTATTTAGGGCCCGTTTGGTTCGACTTTGGGGAAATGCCATTTGGAGAATGCAAATACCTTTGAGGTAAAGGGGCTTTCGGAAATGTTAGACCGTTTGGTAAATTATAGCATTGAAATGTAACTTAGCAAAAACACCATTTGGCAAAATTCACATTTGTAATTAGCTTTTGTTATTTTTTTTTAAAGTTTGAAATCAAATTTTGGCAGCCGCCACCGCCGAACGGCCAGATCTAGTCGTCATTGGACCGCTAGATCTGGCCGCTGAAGGTCGCGGAGGCCAGATCTGGCCTCAAGACCGCCAGATTTGGCCGTCGAACGGCCAAATCTAGCCTCGCCTGGTCGCCTGGCTCGCACGAGACCAAGCGACGCTGGCTAGGTCCGCGCGACCTCAAGCGGCGTCGCCTAGTCGCGCGAGACCAGGCGACGCTGGCTGAGGTCCGCGCGACCTCAGGCGAGGCTTCCCGGTGGCCAGATCTGGCTGATTGTGGCTGAGCGCCACCCACCGCAAGAAGAAGACGAACGGCGAAAAAGAAGGCGAACAGAGGAGACGATGAACAATAACCGAGTGAACAGTGAAATCGCATCTCCGGAATGCCCAATGCTCAAAGCTAGTCCTCCCCGGCATTCGGCTTTCGGCATTTAAAATGCCTGCATTTCGCAAATGGGCATTAAAAAACCCTTGCCAAACACTCAAAAATTTCCCCCAAGGGGCTTTGGGGGCCCAAAGCCCCTTAGGAATGCCCAACCAAACACCCCCTTAAAAGTTTATAAGGTCATCTTTTGACCTACAAATCAGAACCAACATAGACCAATCAACCTCATCACATCATGCATAAGTTCTAAGCATGCCAAAAGTCAATCACATCACAAAATATACATTCTCTAGCAAGCAAGACACCAAGAACAACCACAAAACCATAACCGCCCCTAATCGGCAAAAACTGGGTCAACCCACCCGTCTCCAAGATTAATTCCAGAAACATAACCAAATGAGTTTAGAAAATTATCAAATTTGAATATGTTATAAAGGATACTTAAACGAACACTTTTTATGAGACACCTTGACCCAGATCTTCCTAAAATGAGAGCAGTAAATCACCCAAATCGTTACCAAAACTGTGTCCGTGTCCAGAAATTATATTTTCCAAAACCATCTTGGTTTGAAGTCCAAAACTCGTCTATTTGATCTGAAATTTAATTATGTTAAACTAAAGATGTTATGAAAAACTTTTGTGAAGAAACTCTTCTGAAAATCGAACCCTAAGAGTTGATAAAAATCCCTTAAACACCAAAAGGTCACTGGTTCCAGCATAAACCGAGATTCTGTTTTGCTTGTAACGAAGTTGAAAGCTTATTCTTTTAAATCCATAAAATCTTGAGTAAAATTTATATCATAAATGAAAATTTTTAGAAAGTTTTTCAAGAAAGAAGTAACCTCAAAATCGTAGCACATTTTGACCCACGAAAATAACAAACGGCGAGTGTCTAGTAAACTGCGATTAATTAAGCTAATCCATCTTAATACTAATCTAACCAAGCTAATTAATATCAATCTAACCCCTCAAGTGCAATTAAAAACCTAATCAATGATTAGGGAGTTAACTCACTGGATTCGGACGGTGGCGAGCTCACGGCGACGGCAATGTGATGGCGGTGAGAACCCGAGACTACCGTGTCTCCAACAGAGGTTCAACAGCGAAGGAAGTGGCCCTACAAGCCTTGGCCAAGGGCTGTTCGGTTCTGTGGAAGACTAGTATCGGCTTGGCTTGGGCTGAGGTGGTGGTTGCTGGATGGGCGTGGAGGCTGTTCGGTGGCGGGTGCTGGACCAGCGGATGGTGAGTGATGGACGAGTGAGCTGGGCGTGAGAAGAAGCAGACGTGGGGGTGGTGGCTGCTTGCAAGCGGTGGGACGTGTGGTGCTGGAGTGTTGTTGGCGGTGAAGGTGAGCTGAGCGTGAAGTGGTGGGGGTGGTGTTGTGCGGCTATGGGGATGGAAGATGGGGCAGCGGCAGCAAGAAAAATGGAGGGGAAATGGAGAAAACGTGAAGGGGAAAAGGGATGAGGCTGCTGGCGTGAGTTGAGGTGAAAGAGAAGGAGACGTGAGGGAGAAATTGAGGGAAATGGGGCCTGTTCTGCAGGTGATGGGGGCTGAACGGGAGGAAAGAGATGGGAGAGAGAGAGAGGAAACCATGAAGTCAATGCATTAACCAATCAAATGCCTAGCTAAATATCTCCCTCGTCATCACAATGTCACCAAAGTCTTCAGCCCCTAAGTCAAGTGCTCCTCCAATCACAAATTAGCCTTCATTTCTCACAAATTAAACCATTTTGGGTAGAAAAATATGCCCTTCTTCAGCCATCCGAATTTCTCTTATTCTTTTCTTTTTGTCTGAACTTGATTTTTCCGAAAAATTTCGGACTCGACAAAAATTCGCCGAAAGATGAGATGCCTTCCTATAAATTAGTTGTGACACCCTCGAACATCCGATTCCCGAGACCGAATTCAATTTCGTGGTTAAAATCGACCGAACGGATTTTAGTACGACTTAACCTATCGGGTAGTTTTTAGAGATTTTAGCGCGTTCGACCCGTGATCAATAATTTTCGATCCACATTCGTACATCTCCGAATCGTAGACGACTCTCGGTTGTCATAAAATCACGAAGTTTCAATTAGTGTCCCAAGTATAATATCGATAGAAAATCGGATTATAGTCGTTTGACGCGAATATCGCAATAGTGCGGAACCACCCACAATTCGATTACGCAATTCCATGGAATCAACTTATATTTGATCGCAATTCAATTATAATAGTCTCATATTGACCATTGCCAATTATTATGGTCGAGTGGTCGATTTCCAATCGAATTCTCTAGTTTACCGCGTTTATATCCCTTAATGGCCTCACTAATAAATTAGTTAACTGTGATCAATTCTGAGTAAATTAACCATAAGCGCATCGATGAAACAACCATTTCATATATTCGAGACGGGGTCAAATTTCGGGATGTCACACCTTCTCTCTTTTATTTCAAAAAAGAGTTTTGCAGATAGCTTGAATTGATTTTAATTTACTTTCCTAACATAAACATGTGAGGTGATCATGCAAATGCACAAATCACCAATTTAACACCCAATAAAGCAATGAATAAACTATGAGATTGTGTGTTGCCGTTTGGCTGGTCTGCCTCTTTGTTGGCTTCTCTTTTACATCTCGGCACCCTTCCACTCATAATGTCTTGGCACTTTGAGTGTAAGTTTTTGGTGTCATGATCGTGTTGTACAGGTTGGTTTAAAGCTCAATATATTTCTTAATTTCACCAAAAGAAGAAAAAAAAAACAATGAGATTTACCTTCGCAATGAAAGCATTTACAATGTTAACTCAGGATTCACATCAACGGATCTAGATATAATTTCTAATTAACAAACAGTTACTTAATCTTTTTTAGGAGTTTACCTTATTTAATGAAATCCAATCTACGTACAATGCATTTTAGCCAAATGACCTAATTCTAATGAAGGACAATTTTTACTTAAATGGATCTAGCAATAATCACTAAATGACATGCATTTTGTGAACCTAATTCTATGTGACATAGACATGATTTTTTTGTATTTTTTTATTGAAATTCGTAATTAAAAATTGCTAATAATAAAAATCTACCTAAAGTGATATATAATCTATTCTAAATTAGAAAATAGACTAACCTAAATCCCTCTTAACTTAGAAATCAATTCTAACCCACATGATATGCACATCCGATCGATTCAAATATGGAAACAATAACTAATCGACTTAAAATTTCACAAATAAAGTCGATAAATTGATCTTAAACCTTAAAAATCAAAATATCAATTTTATAGATTCCCGCATAATTAATGATTCCATTTAAAGCCTTATAAATAAAATCAAAGTTTATATGTGGTTGTGAATTAGAAAAGACATCTTAATAGATAAGATACTAACACTCAAAATGATATTAATCTCATCAATCCATGCAATATGATATTTAAATCGAATTCGGATGAGAGTTTTACCTAATTTGTGGACATGCTTCCAAATTCGAATTTGTCAATGGTCGGCTTGCAAGCGGTGATTGACGACGCAGGTGGCCAACGGTGGTTTGGACAGCAGCTCATCGTCAAACTCCACAGGTGGCTCAGACGGCAGCAAGCAGCTAGCATGGTTGCGGGTCACAGGCGGCGCAACGATCGGCTCAGCTCACAGACAATACATATTGCAGTCGTGGTCGTCGCAAGGGAGCAGCGTGGATAGGACGATCGCTAGAACTTACGGGATGCTGCAAATTGAATTGGAAAAAGACTGGAGTTTGCAAAGGAATCTGAGGACCTGTTTGAACACGGCGAAGGACCAGTCGATGCGCAGTTGAGCGCTAGCTTTGCGCGATGAAGCTGCTGAGCTGGGGACGCAACTAGAGATTCCTGCAAGTCACCTCGGTAGAGATGTCGAGATCAACGTGGTGTGTTCTCGATAAGATGAAGTCTAGGGAGATGAGCAGATGGAATCGTCATAGGGAACCAAGTGGGGACGTGATCATCTTCAAAGTGTGGATTCTTCTCTGGCAGCGTATGAGTCCCTTTTTGGCGTAGTCTCCAATGTGGTGAACGAGTTTTCTCCTTGTACCTTCAGAACCAGCAGGAAGAACAGAAAATTTTTCTCTCTTTTTTTCTGGCCGTGTATTAAATCGTGTGGCCTCCTTATATGGCCGAGAAAGGGGCTAAGCTCTTCAAGGAAAGAGAATAAATTCGCATATTGCATATATCAACTCTTTTATGCTCACGGACATTGATGATATATTACCCCAAATATACGCCTCTACGTGCATCATTCTCTTTCATTTTTTTCAATATTTCATCAGAAACCTTCCAATTTATTGTGAAATATATCATTCAATGTATATATTACATGAACATATAAAATATTTATTGAATATTGAAAGAATAATACAAATCATTTCCAAAATTTCAAATCGCCATCCTCCTAAGTCAATTTTCGGTCTTTAGAGAATAACCGGCTTGGGCCAATTTATTCTCTCTATGGGCTTAATCCAATTCATCAAATTAAAGCTCAAAACAATCAATTCAAACTTATCCGTCACCGGTCCAATGCAAGTGCAATTATAAAAAAATGCTTCTAAAACTATATGCTATGCCATTTAATTCTATTTTTTTTTTTTTTGTTTAGAGGTTAAAAATTAATTCCTAATTTTCTATGCAATAAACGGATTATCGGGTTATCAAAATTTAGATGTCAACAACGGTAATATTGCATCGCATTTGCGCAGCATAAGCATTTGAAATAATTTCGGCGGCCTTGGTTGACCTCTCGGCTCACATCCATCCATGATGAAACCGTGGTTGGTTCGGTGTGTCGAGGAGCAGCTGATGCTTTCTCAATGCATCCCAAAGTGGGTGGTCCCGAAAATCCGGTGTTCATATGCTCATTCGGATATGTTTATGTGCTGAACAGCAGGTTTCAGATTCTTAATTTAGTTCATTTAGAGGCCTAGGGTGCTCCGGGGGCGTCCCTTCTCCCTTTTGCATTAATACATCGTTTTGAAGCGAGAGTGCATGTTTTTTTTTTCTTTTTCTCTCTCTAACAATTGAAAGAAATGGCTTTGGTGAAAACATGTATTGCTAGATTTGAGAAAATTTAAGCTCCATTTGTTTCATAGAAAACAAATGATTTGGAAAACATTAAAATGACTCTTTCTATCGCCAAAAATAATTGGTCAATTGAAAATGACTTATTGTCTCTCTCTCTCTCTCTCTCTCTCTCTCTCTCTAGATTTCTCCAGATATCCCTCTCTCTATACTTCCTCTAGACTCTCTCTCTCTATCCAGACTTTTCTCAATCACATAATTGTTTAATGGCTCCACCGACTTTGCAGCCTATAAATAGGGGGAAGTGAGTCTTGTTTGAGTGTGTGTGTGGAGTGTGTACATAAAGTGTGTGGGGTGTGTACGTGATGTGATATCCTGAAATTCGAGCCCTCTGAGGGATGAATGAATATAAATTTCGTCAATGCATTGTTGGTTGATCTCACTCGGAATTGATCACTCGTGAGATACTGACCTTGAGGGGAAAAGCTAATGAGGACAGAACTCATACGATTAAAGGACTCGATGTGGGAAAACAATTTGACCATGAGACTTAGGTGAGGACGATCATGTAGATAGGCAGGCCGATGAGGACGATCCTGTAGATAGGCAGGCCAATTTTAAGGATGACTAAAAGTCGATTCGCGGACAAAACATAATGGAACGATGGGTGATTCCGTTTACTATTATCGAATCCACAAACGACCCTATGTCGATCCTCAGTAATCATGTACTTTGAAATAAGAATATATCATCTGTAATTTCATGTAGTCAAGGACGTTGATGGGTCGAGATGTCTTGAACGTGATTGGACACGAGTCGATTACACGGGAATCCTTAGGGCCGCCCGTCAGTTTGAGTGGTACCCAAAATGGTATTAGACGAAATTGACATGGCATGAGAACTAACGATTGGGCTTCCAATTATCGAGAATGTCCGGGACTGACTTTGGATGAAGTTACTTCGACAGTCGACAGCGCCAAATAAGCCGAGCAATTGAAAAAGGGATTTTCGGACCGAGGAAGCAAGCCCATGAAGACGTGGGCTGGGCCAAGTTAGTGTGGGCCATAGGCCCAAGGTGGGACAACCACCATAGTGGGCCTAAAGCAAGCAAATGAGCCCATTGGGCCCAAATCCACTATTCATCTTCTAAGCCCATGGGCCAATTCTTATCCATTTCAAGCCCAACCAATTCCCAAGCACAATCCTATTCATGGCCAAGCCCAATCCTTAGGCCCATCCACCAATTTTAGCCCAAGGTCAGATTTGTAATTTGTGCAATGTGAAATGACTAAATTGCCCCTATAAGCTAGTGGATAAGGGCAAAGGAAGAAAGAGAATGTGATGTCATCATGCATGGGGACTTGAAGCAAGCCTTCAATGGCTTTGATGAGGCCTTGATAGCCCTCACATCACTCTCTCTCTCCCCTCATTTGGCTCTCTCTCAATGAAGCTCTCTCTCCTTCGTTCTCCCTCTCTTCCAATTTCTATTCCAACAGACCTCCTTGTGAAGATCTAAGTTAATTGTTGGCTTCCGAACAAGTCAACCTCCGTGCCACCCACCGTTGTCTTCAGGAGATCCAGACTGTCTGCCTGGACCCAACCGTTCACCGGTCTCAGCCACCATTTGACCCGCCAGCCAGCCAGAAGCTAGCAGCAGTTCGACCACCTAGAACAGTTCTGCTCCAACTGACCTTTCATCAAAGATCTGAGTTAGAAATTGTCTTCCCTGATCAATTAGCTTACGCTCCACCCACTATCGCAAAGAAGACATCCAGATCGTTCCAACGAGCCCCGCCGCTCACCGGAACGATGCTTCGGCCGTCCCATACGGCGGCGCGAAGACACCGGTCGTCGGACTACCTTGTTCCGCCCTGCTTCACCTATTTCGACTTTGCAGCCTGTTTTCTTCCATTCCAGCCATTCCTTTGCTCATCCCAACCTCCAACAAGACTCCCAAGAGCCCCAGGTGTCACCGGTTGTCAGCCACCCTCCTCGCCGGAGCTCCAGCCAAGCCGTTCAACTTGTTTTCTCCTCCGGTAGAGCTATTTTTCAATGTTTTCAAAGGGAGTCCGAGCTGTGGTTTCTGTGTTGAGCTTGGGACCACCTTGGATCATCGTGGTAGAGGTCCTGGAGCGTTGCCTCCATCATTGACGCCGCATCAGTGTCTCTAGCCCGCTTAACAAGTGAGTTTAGCTCCTAATTCTTCGATTAGTGCCTAAACTTGCTTAGGGTTGGTATAGTTAGATTTAATTAAGATGTATTAGCCATAAGATAAGTGGTTATATGGATGGATTAGATTAGTTTAGCTTAATCTTGATTTATTTGCTTAATTGTGCTTATGTGGTTAATTAAGTATGTTTATCTTTTTTAATGATTTCTGAATATAATTTATTGTTTATTGAATTATGGGAATTTACTGGTCACGAGCACTGTTCACCGAGTACTATTCACACGTACTGTGCATGTGCATTGTTCATCCAGAATGCGAAAAAATGTCTAAAATTCATGTGTTGATTTTATGAAGTAAATTTAAGTATAAATACATGGGCATCCACATGAATTGAGTACCAGATTGTGCAACTTGAGTGTGAATAGTGATTGTAGGGCATTTGAGAGTTGTTGAGTATGTTGTTGTCGGTTAGATCAAGATAACCACCGAATTGGTAATCGGTTGTGCAGCTGAGCCGTAATTCAGCATGACCACCAAGCTTGGAATCGGTTGTGCCGCTAAGCCGTAATTCAACATTACCACCTTATTTAGGTCGTGCCGCTGAGCCGTAATTTAGCATTACCACCTAATCTAGGTTATGCCCACTGAGCCATAATTCAGCCTTACCGGCAAAGATTTAGTAGGCCGTGCTCGCTGAGCCATAATTCAGCATTGAGATTGAGTAAATGAGATGACTAAGAGATGGTCGTGATGACATGTAATCAACTGAGTCGATTGATCGATAACTTGATCTGAATTGATGCATTGATGTGTGAAATT
Source organism: Eucalyptus virginea (assembly GCA_014182375.1). Lineage (NCBI taxonomy): Eukaryota > Viridiplantae > Streptophyta > Magnoliopsida > Myrtales > Myrtaceae > Eucalyptus > Eucalyptus virginea. The sequence continues at coordinate 4,396,357 of CM024514.1, forward strand.
GTTATATGCATTAATTATATGTGTGAGTGAATCACATCATTTATGGCACACACGTATGAATCGATAATGGGCAGAGTGTGACAATGGCCAGATGAGATCGCTTGTGATGCGACTCGTATGTGATTGATGAAGTGTATCATCTAATGGCCATGTGCATTGCGTGTATTGTGTTGAATTATAATGTGCAGGGTATGACATACCAAGTAAGGTTGTATGCGAATCGACTGTTGGTTGTTGCTTGCGGTGGGGTAGTTCTAGATAGATACCCCGAGTTGAGTTGGTGTACTAACCGGGGCTAGGGGTGGAACTCGCTAAGATTTATATCCCACTGGTTATTGAATAACCATTTTCAGGTCCCTAGTGTGAAGAGCCAGGAACTTGAAGCGGAAGGGTCAAGAGCATAGGTGGCTCAGTAGTTCTTTATGATATAGACCTTCTATATAAACTTGAAGTGTCTATAAAAGTATATTTGATTTGAAATTGGTTATCCTGCTTTTCTATCTCATGTATGCCGTTGTTAGGGGATTAGTTAATTCGCTACCGCATGTGCAATAAAATAAAAAAGGGTCGGCGACGAGTCCTAGGAACGTCGCGGAATTCTATCGACCACCAAGAGTTGTGCGCACGCTCAAGATTCGGGGCATGACACGTGAGGTGTGTGGGTGTGTGTAGGGGTCTTGTGAAGTGTAAGTGTAGGGTGACGGGAAGTGAGTGGGTGTGTGCAGAGTTGTGTTTGTGTGTGGTTTGTGAAGTGAGTGGGTGAGCAAGTACAATGAGTAGTTGTGAGAGTGTGATGGTATAGAGAGTTTGTAATATTGTTTAATAAGAATAATAATTATTTTACTTCTACATCCATTTGCTTCTCAACACTTATTACCTATAGAGAGCTCTAAAAGGAGAGGCGGGATATTGCACAGACAAATCTAGATGTTGTCAATGTAAATTTCAGGATTTGAAGATCTAACAAGCAGTCCTGGACATATTACCTGATACCAAGCAACTTAGCACATCTGTCTACGACCAGATATGATTACGCTTGTATGCTGTGTCCGCTAGCAATACCAGACCAGGGCTTCAGCTTTTTCCAAGTTTCTTTTCTCCTTGGAATGTTCCGGTTTGTGACACTCCTGTTTACTAGTGAATTTCATCGTTCAATCCCTTGAAAGTTAGTCATGATCGTATTCGGTGTGCAGTACTTAATGCCAGGAGCATCTTTTCAGCACATTCCTCCAAATGTCATTTTGGTGTGCTTCTCAAATCCAGATTACCACAGCACGCTCGAGTTGCCGATGACATTCGAGGATGATATCAATTGTGTTCTACTTGAAATAATGAGTTAGCAAGATATTCACACTGCAAATTTGTAATGGGCAGGTTGTTTTCCTAATGTGAGCAACTTTTGGTTTCATTATGGTTCGCTTTTAGGTCATTGAAATTTGATGATCGTTCTATTCATCACCCCGTCCGCCGGATGTCTCTTATCCAATTATTGTTTAAGTTTCAGGTTTTGTGGTCGACCAGCAATAGAATCTCGCTATGCTGATTGATGAGGAATTGACACAGGAAATGCGGGAAAAGAACACTACAAGTGCCATAACTTACGAAATGTACACTTAAGTGCCACATTTGAAGAAAAGTGGGACATCTGAGTGTTACCTCCGGCGAAGCCAGCTAGAAATCATACGTGGCATTTAAATATTATATTTCTCGCCGAGGTGGCTCACCGGAGAGCTAAGTCAGCTCTAATTCACCCCAAAACGTCGTTTCGGATGTTGGCCAAAATGGAACCCTTAAATCGGCCAAAACGACGTTGTTTTGGCATAATTTGAATTTTAATATAATAGAAAAATTAATTAAATTTAATTTAAAACAAAATAATAATATAATTTATATTTATTTTTAAAAATAGGGAAATGAGAAGAAGGAAGGCAATTGATGGCTGAGGGCTGAGCCCTCGCCGCCCACCTCTCCGCCATCGCCGGAAGGTGGGGAGGGTCGGCCGAGCTCGCCGAGCTGGCCAGGGTTGGCGACGAGGGCTTGCCCTCACCGCCCGCTACCTCCCTCCTCCTCCTCCCCCCCCAATGGATCCCTCGGCGAGGGTCGTGGCCCTCGTCCAAATCCGGCGAGGGACGATGGCCCTCCCGGCCTCCTCCTTCCCCGCCCCCTTTTTTTGGCCTCATCCTCAACCGCCAGCTACCTTGGCCCCCCCGGATCTAGGCGAGGGCCGCCATCTCGCCGGATCTGGGAGAAAGCTGCAACCCTCGCCCCGATCTAGGGAAAGGGCTCGTGAGCCCTCGCCGCCGGTCGGCCGAGGTCGTCGGCCCCTAGCCAAGGTCCCGGCGACCCCCTCGGCGACTCTCCCCCTTCGTCGCCGGCCCTTCTCGGTGACGGTGGGGAGGCAACGGCGGTGGCCGAGGGCTTGCCCCCATTTTCTTTTTTTCTTTTTTTTTTTTAATTTCTTTAATTTTAAAATTATTATTTTAAAATATTTTTAACTAAATTTAATTTTATAATTTTTATATTATTTTTTATCACGTTAGCCCAAAACAACGCCGTTTTTGCATTATTTGGCCACGCCGGAAAAAATGTCACGTATTTTGAATTTGGCCGGATTGGCACTCAAGTGATCCATTTTGTTCCGATTTTGGCACTTAAGTGATCCATTTTACCTTTCGTGATTTTAGCACTTAAGTGTCCATTTCTGCCAAGTTATGGCACTCCAGGCATCAGCATCTCCAAGAAAAGCATAACTGTACTCATACAGATGATGATGTACTGTTCAGAAGAGTCTTGCTCTTCTTAATCGGTTGTTTCTGAACGTTATGTTAATTAAGAACTAACTCCATGTCTTCTCCTGTGTCTTTGTCTTGGAGGAGGTTGTGGAGGTTGGAGATGGAGATTGCTTGATTTCCTGCGGTTCCACATCTCCCGTCAGTACGATCTCCGCCATTTTTGGTCAGCTCAACTCCAACCAATCCCTGTTTTGAACCCGTTTGAACACTAGACCCATCAGTGGCTGTTTTTCTTAAATTATTGTTCTTTTTCGCTTGCCTGGCCCAATCAACGAGCCCCTGTTGTATGTGTTCATCAAATATCGCCTTCTTGAACGAAGTCCCCATCTTAATTACAGCAACACAAACAAATGACAAGCACATCAGTCTCATTGTTTACCAAAATCACATGTATAATGATGTAACAGTCGTGTGACAGAACTCTAACCTGTGTTACAATTGCGTATAGAGGTAGTGTGCTGTAACTACAAAGGAGCTGGATAAACACTCTGCAGAACAGAAGCAAAATTTTGCTGTCAGGAGTCAAAGACTGGTTGTTGTAAGATGCATGGATCGAAGAGATTAGTTCCAGCCTCACCCAATGACAAGTCTTGGGATGATAAAATGGACCTCGCCCATTATGCAGGACTTGAATTTAGATCGGATCTGTGGAACGGCAGAGCATTAGTCGAAGTCCTGTTTGTGCGTTGGGAATTTCCAATTTTAACTGACAATTAGCCCCACTTATCCTTACCCATATGAAGAGCAAGAAAGCCAGTTCAAAGGAGTTTTGGAACAGAATGATGTGAATCAGGACGAGAATGAGCCGAGGCCGGTGGAACCAGAAATGGTCATCAGAAGGCTGAACAACTAAGTCCCCTGCAATCGCTATATGCCTCTGGGCAACGTCCTGGGCCAACCCAGTTATCACATGCTCCAGTTTGGTTCCGACCGCCAGCAAAAGCTGCACAGAAGCAATAAGCCATTTAAATAAGAGAACCTTCTGCGTATGAGTTAGGAATTTCCGTTTCCTTACAGTCAACGGGATGAAAGATATCCAGAAGTACGCGTGCCAACCTGCACAAATTATTCCAATACAGTTCTATTAATTGGAAATAATGTCACTAGTACAGCTTCTGCTCAACTATATGCTCTAACTAAACAACTTGCCAGCAACATTGAGGAGCAAGAAGACCACAACGAATAGCCAAAGATACCAACTGCGACGAGGAGATGATCATTCAGTAAATACCCTGAGGAAGAACGAGCTAAAATATTCTCCTGTTTTTATTTTCTAGCCAAAACGTGTACAAAGTTTTCTTTTGGCAAAAAATGCACGCCCAAATTCTTTCTTGAAGTGAAAGGTAAATAGCAAAAAGCAATTTCCTTTTACCTTATTCCGACAACTTTCTTGAAATCGGCCTCCAGAGCGCGTATCATGTACTTGTGGAAATTGAATTTCGGATTGCCTCTACAGTGAGCCTATATAAATGAATGTAATAAATGCCAGTATTAAATTCTACTAGGATCACCTCGTGTCATATATAGTCATCACAGGAGTTTATGGACTAAAAATTTATGTTTAGAGGAATATCGTACCATGATAAAACCCAAACGAAGCGTGGTATAATCCGACCTGGTCACAGAACCATAAAACTGCTTGATAAAGGATTGCTGCACGAACAGGAAAATGGGTCAAGAATGAGCCGAGGCCCATGAAAATTGCCTGAATATGAACTTGGATATAATAGAAGACAGCCAAATGCCGCATCGAAATTTCAATACACAATGCTGGATGTCTCCAGTTGTTAGCCAAGAGTTCTAGTGAAAAGTAAGTTACATCAACAAGGCAGATGAAGAGGAGCCCTTCAAGACTTACCACCCAGCTGAGTATAGATAAGTTCTTGCCAATGCCAAGAAAACGTCCTCTGATGAAGGTGTGATCCTGAACATTTCTGAACTTTGTTTGCAAAGCTGTACATCAATTTTGAAATGTTTGAGACTAGAAACTCGGAATATAGTGCAGAAGAATATACCACAGCAAAATTTTCCACTTTTGAATTGAATGACATTACCCTCTTCGGGGTCAAACTCCTCCTTCTGAATGGCATCCTCCCATCGCTTCCATAGGCGTATCTAAAAGCGCAGGAGATGAGATCAAGCACTTAGACAAATGATTGAAGACACATTTGAGAGATAAGAGACCAACAATGACAGATCACAGAAAGTCTCCTGGCATGACTTTAAGTTACCTGTGCTCCCCCGCATAGGATCGTTAATGCACAGAAAACCACGTGCACAACGGCCAGCACGAAGATGAAAATGTGCAGATGATGAAGTGCCATGAGAGACAACAACGGCACCTTCCCCTGAAACAATAATCATGGCGTTATTCCGTCACTCAATCTGACTTTACCCCATGGCTGAAGCCTCAAGGTACATTTTGTTATCTCCTTCCAAACAGATGTAAATCTCACTCGAATGGAGTCACAGCATCAGAACCGAGAAAACATCTAACAGCTGTTTCTGTATAATTTTTAGTGGCACAAGAAATTTCTAATTTTCACGTCGAATGAGCTCTTTGACTTGGACAAAAATAATGAAAAGGGATATATAAACGGAAATGTTCATTATAAAAAATGCCAAAGTGAAAGGGGAATAAAAAGACACCCAAGCAATCTAGAAAAATGAACCTCACCTTAAAATGAAACGAAAACAGTAACTGAGAATACTTAAATAGCCAAAGTCATGGCTCACTGTATAAGCCATGTCTATGAACTTTTAAAGGAAAACACAACCATTGTAGATGGGATCTCCAAACCTTGCTAGTTTCTAGAAGCTTACTAGTCAAACCTTTCTCATGAACTCTGCAAAAATCGGGGTTTCTAGAAGCTTGCTGATCACTGTTTTAAACGATGGTGTTGTGTTGTCTTTTGAGGTTTGTGTGATTTTTCGACTCCTCGGCCAAAATAAGCGGAGGCCCCCCAGAAAACATGATACAGCTTATACCGCAGGGTCGTTTTGTTGGCCACAATGGCATTTCAGGCAGCCATGAATCCACCTTCCTCCCTCTCCCTCTCATTTTCTCTCACGATCTCAGGCTAGGAATGGGTTTATCAGTGTCTCCTACACTCATTCTCCTCTCTCCCACTCATTCTCCTCTCCTCTGCTTATTTTGGCCAAGGAGTCGAAAAACCACACAAACCCCCAAAAGACAACACAACCTCATCATTTAAAATAGTGATTGGCAAGCTTCTAAAAACCCCGATTTTTACGGAGTTTATGAGTAAGCTTTGATTAGTAAGCTTCTGAAAACTAGTAATCGCCACAACTGTTGAAAATCTGCAAAAAGTGGGAGCTCACTTTACTAATGGTGAAGCCCGCAACTTTCTCTTTTTCGTGCCCAATCAAGGCAGGGGGTGCGTACATACACCATCAACATATATTAAAAACCATCTCTCTCTCTCTCTGAACTCAAAGAAAAACCAATTGAAAGAGAACAAAATGATGAAAGGACAAAGGAAAATGCACACGACAAAGGAACACATGCGAAAGGGATAGAATCTGGCTCCGATACCTTGTTATAAGTACAACCCAAAAGTCTAAACTGGGGATATTTCAACAAGGAGAGAGAGGGAGAGAGAGAGAGATGCATATTTGGGATATTGAAAGCTTAGTTACCTTGCCACTGCAGTAGTCAGAGGAAGCTGCTGAATCTTCGGTGAGAAGGCGGCGTCCTCCAGGAGGGAAGAAATTAGTCAGGAAATGAGCAGTGGTGCTGCTGTGCTTGTCGGCGGCTCTCTCCTTGCAAGGTAGCCACTTATCCGCGAGCTCTTCCGAAATGCAAATATTGTCTATTCTTTCTTGGAACACAGCGAGCAGGAGCGATATGAAACCCAACAGCATTAGCTCTGCCATGAATGATCATCCGCACATAAAATTCAACAGCTTTAGAAACATAATTATGATTTTTCAGTTTATAAGGACACGTGAAATGAACCATAACATATGGTAAATGAAACAAAAATTGCTGCGTGTTTAAGGATAACCTTCTTTGATTTTCTGTAAGGCGTCAAAGAGCGGTTTCTGGTTCCTCTTCTTGAGATACTGCATTTGCCAAATGAGAGAGAGAGGAAGGTCACACATTCTCATCAGTAGAGACATGCGGAGTTATCAGACATGCCATAGTCGATGCACAAATATATCAATTCGGCAGAAAAGAACGAGAAGAAAAGGCACCTTGCCGGCATAATGGAGAAACCGCTCAACAGCCAGAGAAATGACGACTATCACGGTGCAAACAACGGCGAGCACCCACGTTGGCGTGAATTCCAACGTCGGTCCCTTCGCTCCTCCTGCCATCCTCTTTCTCTCTCTCTCTCTCTCTCTCTGTTGAAAATTTGATATGAATGTGATATGTGCGTGTTTATATGTATATGTATGTGACTAAACACGATGTCGCATGGGAGGCGCAAAGAGTATACGCTGGACTAAGAAAATGGGATGGTTGCTCTCAGATTGATCAATAAACTAGCGTTTGACTACGGTCACCAGTGGTGAAGGTAGGATTGCATGCTTGAAATGGTAAATGTCTCTGAATGTTTTGTTAGGACGTAGACCCCTTTAAAGAAAACCATGTAGAAACTACATATTCTCTTGTCTGGTTTGACAAGACAAAATCAATCTTGGTACTCGGACAAGTTCGGATCGGAACATGTGATTGACTTGGTCTAACAAGATTGCAGTCGGTGTTGACCTCTTAAGATTTCTCCAGTTTGGAAGTTCCTATGTGTTTTAGACCTAATCTTGCTCGACTCTATCATTTTCTAATGACATTCCACGCGAGACTACAATTCAAGTCTAACGGAAGAAGAAGAAATTACCAAAGATATGAATGAGGAACTATCAAGACAGGAGTGGGGTTCAATCTGAAGGTCAGTACTACGCAGGGAATGCCAATCGCCAAAAAATTTGCTATGAATCTGGAGGGAATGGAGTCCACAGTTGATCGATCACACAAATTAAAAATTCCCACAAGTGTTCCTAAACTCGAGATATATTCGCACTATTGGTAATGGTCACAGATTAAAAAATTCCAGCACTCTCTTGTTTGCTTAAATGTCCACCGCGTAAAATTCCATCTCATAATATGTATCTCTCGTTTGCTCTATGTGTCCACCTCGTAGAATTCCATCTCATATTTATACATAGGAAAGCTAGTCAACTTAGAAAACCAACTTAAATAAGGAAATATACTTGGATTTAGTTTCCTTCACATGCTCAAACTCAAGATATATTCCAGTGTATGATCACAAAAAAAAAAAAAAAAAAAAAGTCCCAACATTCTCTCATTCGCTCAATGTGTCCACCGTGTAAAATACCATCTTTTATACATACATACATACATACATACATACATACATACATATAAACATATATATATATATCCACATATAAAAGCATCATTAAAAATACTCAAACAAGCTTGGTTTAGTTTCCTTCACAAGCTCAAACTTTAGATATATACCATTATTGCATCTGATCACCGGAGAAAAAATCCCAACACTATCTTGTTTGCTCCAACGTGTCCACCGTGTACATAACATTACAATAAAACTAGCCAAATTAGAAACTTACAAACAAAATATCACACAAGAAACTTATATTTGCTTTGTGGACAATATACTAAGCATGACCACAATATCAAGCGAGAATTTATCTTTTGGAATACACATAAGTTGGGTCCACAAATGCATTTTTTTAAAGACCGAAATACCAACTCTTTCCCTAAAAATATGCCTGAAATTATTTGGTGGTTCACGTTTTTCTTGAGAAAATCTCTGCATTTTGTTTTCTGTTTTTCATTTCTAAAAATTTGACTCGATATGAGAACGGATTTGGTTGGATTTGTGATCGGTTCACACTGCTGCTAGACTTTCATGATGATGTACTTGTCATGTGATTTTCAAATTCGAAAATGAGCGAAAGTGATCATCAATTGTAATTCCCCATTAGATAATTGCTAGAAATTAAGCAACTAAAATATTGGGTTGAATTATAATTGAATGCATGGATTATATTTTGAGTAAAGATTTAGTTGACCTAGGTGTGTTGACCTCTATTGTTGCATGCCCTTAGCATAAAATCAGGTAATCAAATCTCCACGCATCTTGCTTGGCTTATTTATCATCATATTTTTCCCACCTAAACACGGAGTTAAATTTATGTAGAATGACAATTTGAATTTCACCCAAAATACATAAAAAATTTTAAAAGAATCAAATGTCTACACCGAGAATCTTTAAGATTTTTCATGACTTTTTGATACTTTAATAATATTTTTTTATTTTGAAACTTTGGATAAAATTCAAGTAGAAGTAGAAGTTAGCCTCTTTAGAACGGTTTTCACCGATTGTTTATCGGGAATTCGTAGAGTCAAAAACAATCTTTTAATTCCCGTCAAAATTTAAAATACCATCCGAAATTTCAAAACATGATGTGTAAATATGCACATGTCAATATAAGACTATTTTTGAGTAATCAAGTATTTTACTTTTAAAAAAAAAAAAAAAAAAAACTGAAAGTGCTTTCACCATAAAATATGAGAAAAGCCAAAAGTAAAAAATTAAAAAGCACTCAAAACAATTTACATGGCACTTAAGGTTTGATTTTTATATAGAACAAAACCAATGTTGTCACACCCCGAACCTCAAACACCCACATCTCTCGGTGGTCAATAAAATTTTGCGATGTTCTCAAGACTCGTCGCCGACCCTTTTCATTTTATTGCACATGCGAAAATGAATTAACTAATCCCCTCACAACAACATACATGAGATAGAAAAGCAGGACAATCAGTTTCAAATCAAATACACTTTCATAAACACCTAAAGTTTATACATAAGGTTTATCTTAAAAAGAACTACTGAGTCACCTATGCTCCTGACCCTTCCGCTTTAAGCTCCGAGTTCTTCACACTAGGAACCTGAAAATGGTTATACAATAACCAGTGAGATATAAATCTCAGCGAGTCCTCCCCTAAGCCCCCGATTAAAACACCAACTCAACTCGGGGTATCTCTTTAGAAACACCCCACAAACAAACCAAATATCAACAACCAACACTCAATAGTTGATTCACATGCAACCTTACCTAGTATGCCATACCATGCATGTTATAACTCAGCACAATATACACAATGCACAAGGACATTAGATGATGCAGTTCATCAATCACATACAAACGTCATAAGCGATCTCACCTGGCCATTGCCACTCCTTGCACGTTATTGATTCATGCATTCATGCCATAAACAAGGTGATCAACTCATACATGACTGGAACCAATGATGCCATGATTCTCATGCGTTCTTGCACTTTAATGCGCCGCCTATCACATATTAATCTACCCACGTGTCCCGATTATAAGGTAAAATCGTTATGACACGTCCCATACCGCGCCACACAATTTTACCCTATAATAAGGTGCAACTATCTCACTTAATACTCCATACTAGGCTCAAGGTTCTAGAGGTGCCCTCTCCTCACGAAGTTTCGATATCATATGGCACTTAGTCCTTGACCTCAATTAGTCATAGTTTGAGGTACTAGAGGTGGCTCCCACAAGTTCACACTGTCGTGTAGCATTTAGTTCTCGACTATATTAAGCAATAGTATAAGGTACTAGAGGTGGCTCCCATGAATTCACAATCGTGTCGCACTTAGTTCTTGACTATAAAAAGCACTAGTACATGATTCTAGATATAACTCATACAAAATCTTGCTATCATGTAGCATTTAGCCCATTTACTATGCATGACTATGCTGCAAGACTTCTAAAGGTGGCTCTCATGTGACTCAAGTCACCATGTAGTACTTAGACCTTGAATATAATAAGCAACGGTACAAGGTACTAGAGGTGGCTCACACGAGGTTTCATTCTCGTGTAACACTTAGTTATTTACCGGCTCACAACCAATCGGTTTCTCAACACAACTCACATTTTCATAAAAACGGTTCATCTCCCATGTCCCTCGGACAACCCTTTTCCCGTCTTTATGGAAAACATACATTTCATGCGGATGTTTATGCAATAACACATCCAATTCATTTTATAAAATCAACACACATGAAATTAGACAACTTTCAAAAATTCCCAAATTTGAATATGTTGTAAAGGACACATAAACGAACATCTTTCATGAAGACACCTAAATCCAGATCCTTCTAGATTAAGCACAGAAACTGTGTCCGTTTCTAGAAAGTCTATTTTCCGAAATCAGTTTGATTTGAGATCCAAGACTTGTCTATTTGATTTGAAATTTGACTATATTAAACTAAAAGATGTGACAAACAACTTTTGTGAAGAAACTATTTGGAAATTGGAACTTTAAGAATTGATAAAAATCCCTAGAATCCCAAAAGGTCACAAATTCCAACACAGTCCGAGATTCTATTTGCAAATGACGGAGCTGAAATATCATGCTTTGAAATGTATAAAATTGTGGGTAAAATATATGTTATAGCTGAAGATATCTAAAAAATTTCTTCAGAAAGAATCGACCTCAAATTCACAACCCATTTCGATCTACAAAAATGGCAAATAGTGAGGGTCAACAGAAAGTCCACTAAATTGGACTAATCTGACTTCAATTGTGCTAATCTCACTAATTAGATTAACACCAATCCATTATAAGGCTAATATAACCATTTTAGATTATCACTAATCCATTCTTAAGCTATTCTAAACAACTATTAAGCATAAATTAACCTCCTAAGCAAGTTTAGGTACTAATCAAATGATTAAAGCTAAACTCACCCGTTAAACGGGCCGGAGACACGACAGCAGCAATGATAGAGGCTACGCCCAAGAACCTCAACCACGATGATCTAAGGCGGTCCTGGGGCTGGAACAGCAGCCACAAGCTTTGCTTCCCACAGCAACTTTGGAAACCGAATAGCCAGAGGAGGAGAGAGGTTGAATGGCTTGGCCGGAGCTCTAGCGAGGGGTTGGCCGGCAACCAGCGGCACATGGGGGTCGAGAGGGACCTGCTGGTGGTTGGTATGAATGGAGGTAGGGTTGAAATGGAAGAAAAATGGCTAAAATAGGCGAAACAGACAAAGTAGTCCAAGTTGCTAAGCAAACCGATCGACCGGAGACCGGTTTCTTCCAACTAGCGTACGAGTTGGTCGACGGCTTTGTTTGGTGAGTGGCCAGTCCTCTTGAATGGTTTGGGCCTTCTGAGCATGATGGTGGGTAGCACAAAGGCTAATTCTCATGAGAAGGCAATGAACAACTCAAGTTTTCAGAGAAAGGTCAGTTTGAGCAAAAATAGGCAGAGAAGAAAAACAGGGGAGAAAAGGCTATGAATTTGCTTAGGGCTGAAGAGGGAAGAGAGAGAAATGTGAGGGCTGGTTTCTTTGGTTCTTTGAGCTCCCAAAAAACTTCAACAATGGATAAAGGAGGAGCAAGGAGGAAGAAGGAGGCTGTTGAAGATGAGGAGGGGCCACAAAATATCCAAAGCACTTGAGTTCTATGCCCCACCATGCATGGCTGTCATCCTCAGCCAATTTGCAGCACCTTGACTTCCCAAACAAGCCTCCTAAGTGGTCCAAATGTTGCTTCCCACAAGACCTACGAATTTTGGAACACTTGCCATCCCATTTCATTCAATTTCCCTTCCAATTTCACTTCAATCCTTCTCCATTTGAGCTCAATTTGACCCTCATAAATTCAGCCAAGATGCCATCGCTCATCTCATGATTTTTCCTCATCAATTGAACCAGCTTGAAAGCCAACGGTGCGCTCAAAAACGGCCCTCCAATTTTCCCAATCCAAAACGGCCCCACTTTGAAATTTCGTCGAAATCTCGGGTTTGCAGAAAAATCTTCGGAGGATGAGTCGATGTTCCTAAAATGAATCATGACATAACAAAACTTTCAATTTCTGAAATCGAGTTTAAATTCATGGTTAATTTCAATCTGGCACAATTTTAGCGTGACCTAGCCTACCGGGTAGCTTTTAGGAATTTTTTGTGCAATTGACTCGTGGTAGATTATTTTCGAGCCACATTGTGCATCTTCTACTTATTAGCGACGCTCGGTTGTTGTGACAATCTCGAGATTTCAAATGTGGACACAAGATACAGAAATGATAGAAAAATTGGTCTAGTGCCATTCAACGAGAATTTTGCAATTAGGTGAAATCACCTATACTCTAATCAAATATCTCAATCGAACCGATCTATCTCTGATTTCTGATCAATTTTGATAGTGTCGTATTGACCATTGCAAATAAACACGGTCGAGTAATCGATTCTTAGTCGAATTCTCAAGTTTATTGCGTTAAAATTCCTTAATGGCTTCACAAGATAGACTAGTTACCTCATAAATGATCAACTCAAAAAATAGAACTATAAACGCATCAATGAAAAACCCAACTTATTCAATCGAAAATAGAACCCAAAATCAGGATGTCACAAATGTAATCTTATAAAATTCAACGTTCCTATGTTCAGTAATGGAGTTCTTCACAACAGCTTCCTTTAACTGTTTGGCATTGTCAAATCTCATGCCCACAAACAAAACAGGCTTATTAACAGTGGGATCATAACAAGGGTACTTACTTTTTCTTCCACGAGCAGGTTCTTCATTATCATTGTCATTCTTTGAATCAGCAATTTCATCACCGCAACTTTCTTCATTTTCACTTATATTACCTTCAACTAGAATTTCATCCCTATTTATTGGCTCAGGCCTCTTTCCTAAAGCTACAAATTTTTTTCTGAAAAATTCCCTTTACTTTTGTCTTAACTATGTGAATTCATCATTATCTTTGTCACTTGGGAAACTTACGGAAGCCAAATATTCATCTTCTAATTCACTGGGTAGAGCAACTTCCCATTCTAATCTGATGAAGTTTTCATCGCCCACATCTTCACCCAAGATTTCAGGACATCTTCATGTTTGTTCATCTCTATCAATATGACTTCTCTCCCTCTCATTTTGCCCTTCATCTAACCTAACCTCATCCCTAACCTGATTACTCACTTGAGTAGAATCCCTCACTTCTCCCTCGGTGGTGGTCTACTCATCCCCATATTCATCATCATCCTCACCGTCCTCATCATCACTATAATATTCAACATATACCCTAGCTTCGTCGCCGTGAAGATAATGATAAATGATATCCTTAAAAGCATTATTGTCATTAAAAAATCTCAAGCCATCCTTCAATTCCTTCCCAGGAACACAATAATATAGTTTTTGTACTTTACATCATAAAAAATATACAAAATCCCTCACAAAATCAAAATATGATGGCTTCCGAACATTGACATAAATAGTACATTCATTTCCACCAATACATTCTCAGTCCTCCACGCCAATAACAAACTCTCCACCATAGCATACAATAACGCCTACCTAATTCTCGTCCATGTCAATGCTGCACCTAAGGAAAAAAAGAAAAGTCGTTAGTTTTTAGGACCACGTGACAGAATTAGCAACTTCACATGCAAGTCCTTGTTGTTTTGTCGAAAGAAATAAATGCGATCAATTTATTCAATTCGGTCTCTTTATAGAAACAACGGAAGCCGAATTGAATAAACAAAGTGAAGTCCCCACCGCCCATTTTTCAATTCAATCATATTCGGTCCCCCACAAAAGTAGTCCAACTAATTAAACAAAGTAATGTCCAACCACCGTTTCCCTTCGAGTCGAGCCCCCATTTTCCCCTCTACGCCCTATTTTTCTATTCGGTCCCATAAAAGAAAGCGAATGACGAAACCCTAAATTTTTCTATTCGGTCCCCATTTCCCCCTAAGCCAACCCTTCAATTTGCCCTCCGCATCCTAACTTGCCCGTCAGAATCCTAAATTTTTCACTAAATTGACCCACATAAAGAACATGACAAACCTAAGTGAGCGATAGTTGGGGACATGGCCAGCGAACAACCCTGAACAACGGCGCAACTACGAAAGTGGCCAAGCAATAGCGGTTGAGTGACGACGGGCAAGCAAACGACGGTGGGTGAGCGAGCTATGGCCGGCCTCGAGCAAGAATCGTAGTTCATATGATACGAACCCTAATTTACTCCCTCTTCAGCGACGCAATTTTGGCCATAGAGCAATGCGGCGTCGTTTTGTAAGTGAGTCCATGTGGAATGGCATAAAACAACGTCGTTTCTTATGAAGAAAGGAAAACGGCATTGTTTTATGCCATTCCACATGGATAGTCTTCTTCAGTTTTTGCCGCATCGATTTTTTTTTAAAATATAAAAGTCACATAATTATTTTGGCCGGAATCTCTCGCCGATGGCACCAAAGTGATCGTTTTTCCTCCGATTTAGCACTTGAGTGATCCAAAATAAACTTTTAGCACTAAAGTGAGCACCATACACAAATTTTGGCACTAATAGTGTACTTACCCCAACGATTTTCAGTAAGTGGTGACAAAAACTTGCCAACGGTGCAATGGCGACCCAATTTTCCATTGAATTGTAATTGGATACCAAGGATTTAGAGACTCACCTAAGAGAGAGAATTTCCAAGAAAATATCGGTATTTTATACTTCATTGAGTTAAAAATTGAAAAAAAAATAAACAAAGAATAATTAGATAAAGCAAGAAACTCTTGATTCGAGTCGGTTCAAATTCGGATTTGAAATTGAAATAGCACTAACCAACCCAAATATAGAAGAAGAATTAGAATGAAACCCACAATGTTTGGATCTGAATTTTGCAGTCTAAAATTGATTTTGAGAATCTTCTCAGACTCGCCTGTAAAGTTTCAAGTAAATGCTTAGTCAATGCGGTTGACTTTCTTGGCAATTTGTCGCGTAAGAATAGTGGTCTTTACGTGTCTCATATATCAATTATTTGTTTTAAATGTCCGCAGTTCACTAAGGACAATAATGTCTACTGCTTCTTTTGCTTTTTCTTCCAAAGTAACATTATTATCGCGAGTCATTTGCATGAGAAACGTGATGTGTTTCACCTTAGGACGATCTTGGTCTTTTCACAACTTGCACGTCCATCCTTTGCTTTCGTCGGACAAGAAGTGGCAAAAGTCTCTGAAATGACAATGAAGCCTATGATGCCTCCTTTTCCTTTTGCTTTTTCCAAAAGTGACACCACTATCAATAATGGATGTCCGTCCTTTGTTTTATTCGGACAAGGAGCAGCAAAAGTCTCCGAAATAAGATCCTCCCTCAATTACAATGATATCTCATTTTCCTTTTGATTTTTCGAAAAGTGACACCACTATACTTTCTCTTTTTTTTTTTTTCAAAATTAATGATATTTTATTACTAATTCGGCATTGTAGGAATACATAAGGCACAAAATAGTTGGGGAATACCACGATTTTTTTCAATCAAAACAATTATGACTGCCTTTTAAAGGAATTACCTTTAGAGTGCTTACAAATCAATTAAAAAAGTTTTATTGTACTAATTTTTCCCCCAAAACATGTAGGATTACCTTTTTTTTCAAATGGATATTACATAATTAAGTAAAATGAACATATATATATATATATATATATATATATATATATATATATAAAGATATATCTAATAATTGCCCCCAGTTTTGAAACAACTAGAAATTGAGCCATACGGTTGTGCAAGATCAATTGAAATTTGCACCTCAACAAGTACATTTTATTTCTTAGAATTTGTTCCCTTATTGTAGAACAGAATATTTACAAAATATTTAAATATGTTAATACTAGATGGACCAACAAAAAAAAAGCCAATACAAGAAAATAAATATAAGTCAAACTAAAAATAGACATGTCATTACATTTATCTTGAGTTTTGTTGCAAAAGAAAGAAGGAATAGCAACAATAAACCAGAAACTAGAAAAGTCAATCAGATGCCGAATACATGTGGCTTGGTCGATATGATCTAGTCCAAGGGGAGAACGGCCTACTATTAGTCAAGTAATACAACAAATGTTATAACCACGCCCAAGTCACTAAAGCACTCCCAAGTTTTCGCAACCCTCAATCCATAACCTACACAGTATTTAGTCTATACAATTTCTAGTGAAACAATAAATAAATCTCACAAATGAATTACAGAAATATTATTAAGATTTTCACAGCCATCAAAAACTCGTGATTAATTATCTCTGGATCTAATTGACAAACATATGCACGGCCTTGCATACTGTGGTTGAAGTGCCCACTCTACTTGGACAAAAAAGCACACTAGAAACAGCCTACCCTGGAAGTGGAACATATGATAATTGCAAACTAAGTTGAGGCATGCGCTACTCATTAGCAAACAATGACGGGAGTTACTTTATAGGAGCCCAAAGGATGCAATCGAGAAATCCTAGTTTCATTTCGGCTCGACGTTTTTCATGTTCTTAACTTCGTTTTATTTTGACATGACGTTTTTTTTTGTTCTTAATTTTGGGACTATGATTTTGCATTTCTAACTAAAATGCCATCTCCTATCATTCCTTGCTCAGACCATTAGCATGGAATAGGTATTGAACTGCTCAATGATCTCAAGGTTATGAGGCATGTAGGTCAATTGGGTTTAGAATTAACTTTCTAATGTGCTAGAGTAGCATGAGCTATAGGATTTTCTTATCGGGAGAATTACTAAAAAAGTCTTAAACCTATTGCAATTGTGCAAATTCAGTCCTAAACTTTTTTTTTAGCCAATTTAGTTCTAAACCTTTTACAATTGTGTCGGTTTAGTCCATCCAGCCAAAATTGGCGGGCCGGTGCGCTAACGTGGACACCGGTCGTCCGCGAAAGCGACATGACAATTTTTTTAATTTTTATAATTTTTTGCAAATTTTAAATTTTTTTTTGAATTTTTGAATTTTTTTTTTTTCAGCTTCTCCTTCCTCTAGCCGACGCTGACTAGCCAGAGGTGAGGGCTGGCGAGGCTGGCCTCACCATCGCTGGGCGAGGCCTCGCTAGAACTGGCGAGCCCTCGCCACTAGATCTAGCGAGGCCGGCCTCGCCCGACCATGGCGAGGGCCGCGCTCGCCGGCACTGGCGAGATCAACCCTTGCCATGGCCGGGCAGGCCGAGCCTCATCAGATTCAAGGCAAGGGTCGGCCTCCGCCAGCCAAGATGACAGTTCCGCCCGTTGCTCCGCATTTCCGGCAACTTCGGCTTCCACGGTTTGTTGCTGCGGAAGCCGAGTTGGGTCATCGTCTTCTCCAATCCACCCTCTGCAAAACGAGCTGAAAACCCCCGTCGAAAAACCCTCAGGCCCTTGGCAAGCTCCGACAATGGAGGCAGCGAACAGGGCGCTGGCCGCGCTCACGAAAGTCGCTGGCGAGGCCCCGCCAGATCTGGCGAGGCCGAGCTTGCCGACACTGGCGAGATCGACCGTCACCATGGCTAGCGAGGCTCGGCCCCGCCCAACCAAGGCGAACGGCCGGCCAAGCCGACCAAAGGAAGGAGAAGCTGAAAAAAAAATTCAAAAATTCAAAAAATAATTAAAAATTCAAAAAAAAATTAAAAATAAAAAGAAAAAATTGCCATGTCAACTTTTGCCGGACGACCGATTTCCACGTCTCGCCGACCGGCCAATTTTAGCCGGATGGACTAAACTAGCACAATTGTAAAAGGTTTAGGATTAAATTGACTAAAAAAAAAAATTAAGACTGAATTGGCATAATTGCAATACTTTTTTGGTAATTCTCCATTTTCTTATCATAATTATGCTTCAGCAAATATTACAAGGCAATACAAATTTGTTCAATCTGAATGAAAACATAAAATTACTTGGAGCATTCAATACGGGTGAAGCTCCCTAGAAAAGATTTTAGGTGGTATTTTTGGGGGTGGATTTCAACTTACATCTTCAGTTCTTTTCTATTTTATGTGAGATTTGAAATGTTGAAAACTACTAAGAGTCGCACTTTTTCAAGCTTACACATCATGGCAATCATTCGCCACTTTCTTGAATTGGCTGTCCAGTCTATTCCCAAATCATAGATCTACCCAAAATAATCTTGCTAAGACTCAATGTGCCACAATGTATTTATTCTTCATGTCCATTACATGACTTAACTCACGATCCAACTAGGAGGCAACTCAAGTAACGTCACTTGTGAGATCCACAAAGGCTTGAGTTAAATTATTTATAACTATCATTGGAAGAAAACAGAAAGAGATTTGGTCTTGAGGTGACCATATGTATCAAGATCCAGGAGTTCTTTTAAGTCTTGATTGCTGCTGCTTCCTTCAATACTTGCCCAGCAAAATGCTGAAAGAGAGAGTAAGAATGACGATGATGATGACGACGATAACAGAAGTGCAATTTGGTGTTTTACATCCTTTTAGCCTTGAGGCATGGACACAATTGCATGAGTAAGCATTGCATAAATTAAACTACTAAACCAAAGTAATCACATTTCAAGAACTTTTAGATCCTCATGGATCTTATTGAAATATAAATTTTCATATAGCTTCTACGCTATAATTTGTTCTACCTACCACATTATCCAAAGACTAAATCTACAGATATTTTCTCCAATTTCACCGAAACCAAGTCTTTTTTAGATGATGCACTTCGCAGAACTGCAAGGAGTTCTTTCAATATGGTACCTTATCTTATGGAAGAGAATTTTGACTTTGTAATCCTTTGACACTTGTCAATTTCATCGAATTTGAGTCAATAAAAATGCTACCATCTCATTTGGTTATTCAAAATATTTAGAGAAAGGTTCATTTGCATCTCAATAAAGCTCATTACATAAAGAAAATGTCGATATTCGATATTATATAATTTTGCTTTTTATCTATCCTCTTTATTTTTAAGCATGGAGTCAATTGTTAAGGGAAGCATAGTTTTTACTTGCTAATCTGCATGTTCTCACCCCTAAGTTTTTTTTACTTATCTATAATAAGCTCCACAGTCCACTAAATGTCCTTAGTGGACAATAATGTCTCCTCCTTTTGCTTTTTTCCTAAAGTAACATTAATGTCACGAATCATTTGCAACCGGAAACGTGATGTGTTTCACGTGGACATGAGACGTTGGATTGGATGAACTTTTGTGAAATTAGGACCCTGCTTATCTTTTCATGTCTTACATGTCTATCCGTTCTTTTATTTGGACGTGAAGTTTGAAGTCCACTGTCCCCTGCAAGTCCTAGAGGACAATAATTGTCTCTTTTTTTCCTTTTCTTTTTCAAAAGTGACACCACAACCACGACTTGTCTTTTGAAGGAATTACCTTTAGGGTGCTTATTAATCAATTTGTAAGTTTTGAGTATTATTGTTTCCTTCAATTCTCGCCTAGCAAAATGCTGAAAGAGAGTAAGAATAATGATGATGATGATGACGAAATGATCATGCAAGTGCAATTTGGTATTTAACATCCTTTTAGGCCCAAGCCTGCAAGTGTTAAACTAGTATAACTACATGAAAAGTATGCTTAAAATATAGCCACAACTGCACGAGTGATTATTGCATAAATTAAATTTACTAGATCAAGGTAATCACATTTTAAGAATCTCTAAATCCTATGCTGGATCTTACTAATAATTTTCATATAGCCTCTTCACTTTAATTAATTATGTCTATCACATTACTGGAAGACTAAATCTATGTATATTTTCTATAACTTTCAATTTACAAAAGAGAGTCTAAGTTTGTTGTATTTTGATACTTGACATTCTCATCGAATTTGGATTTGTGAAAATAGTACCGTCTCATTTTGTTATTTGTAATATTCTGGGAAAGGCCCATTTGCGTTCTGGCAGCATTGACACCCAAATTATAGCTGAAAAGTCAAACATACATTTTTTTGTAAAAATAAAATAAAACAATGATGGTGATAAATTATGATAAAAAGATTTTTTTTAAAAGCGAATAAAAAGATGAAGCACCAAGACCATCAAAGCTCATCACTCCAGCCCAATCCAACCATGAGAGTAGCCCAGACCACTAGCAAAGCTCCTTAAGCACCTAGCCCAATTCGCCTCAACCCATTAGATCCACAAGAGCAGCCTAGGCCACACCAGGCCCATCAAATTCTAATAAAAGCGAGTAAGCCCAATTCGGTCAAACCCATAAAGATTTGAATTAAGCCTGATCCACCTCATTGGAACTGGCCCCCATCTTCCCCACTATCTTTCTCTCTCTATCGCTCTGAATGTTGGAAACGAACTCATGCCCGTGCACTGGGGATGCTGAACGAAGGAAATTTGCTGCATTTCAATGTTTAATCGCCTCTTGTGTCCATAACCGAGACCTTCCCATTATGAAATTAGCTAATTAACATTCACTTGTGTCGATTTCCTTGTTGAATATGGGATTTACGTTGATCGTTTTTTGCTATATAGGCATTCCCTAAGTTCTTTTGTCTTTCACTAAGAATGAATCTAGTAGCTATGCACTTCGATACATTTCTGCATTGGTTTAGATCTATGTTCAAGGTACTTGCAGCACAAATCCAATTTTGAGTATTGCTGGATTGGGGCAAAAATCTCTTGTACGGAATTGGATTGAATCTGATGTGTTTTTGTCGAGTCCGCATATTGAATTTGTTGGAATCACTCTTAGATCTACTGCTTGTGTTGTTGAATAAAAATTATATAGTTCATTTGCTGATACAATGAGCTAATGAAAGAAGGATGGATGTCTAATTGGTGTTCTTTTTATTGAGTGGAGTTTGCATACATACATATTTACATATGTACTCACACACACACATATATATATATATATATATATATATGATAAATGTTTTTTTGTTGATGAATGATTTAAATAATTTGTTATATTTCTTATTCTAATTCTATTTTGTTACTTTAATCAATTATGGATGATTATCTTGAAAAGGAAAACTACGAAAAAGAGGAAGAAGAATATTGGCAACTTTATGCAGCTGCACATACCTACGGTGTTTATCAGGCAACATATGGTCAAAAAATACCGTGCATGACCTCATCATATACAAGAAATGCATGGTTAGAAGAGTTGATGGATATGGATGCTAATCCTAAAAGGTTTTATTGAATATTTAAAATAGATAAAACTGTGTTTAAGAATTTAATGAATTATTTAGTGACACAATATGGTTTTCAACAATCTAGAAATATTGATGTTGCAGAAATGCTAGGATTGTTTCTTCATATTTTATGACATAATATAAGTAATAAGTTAGCACAAGAGTGCTTTCAGCACTCTAGGGAAACCATGGCTATTTAGCTTAGTTTTGAATAAAGTATGTGAAATTGGAGCAGATTTGATCCAACTATCCGATTAGCAATTCAAGGAAGTTCCAAAAAAGATTAGGAACAATACAAGATTTTTTCCACATTTTAAGGTAAGTTACAATTATACAATAGAAAATATGAATTAAATATAAATCAAATAATATTTATGTTCTTGTTTTAGGATTGCATTGGAGTTATAGATGCTACTCATATTGCCAATGGTGGTACCTACAAGTGAGCAACTTCGTTTTATTGGTCGAAAAGGAACACCAACACAAAATGTGATGGCCGTGTGTAATTTTAACATGAAATTTACTTATGTGTGAGTCAGTTGGGAGGAAACAGCTCATGACACTCATATCTTTTATGAAACCATTAGAAGACATGATTTACAATTTCCTCATCCTTTGAAAGGTTCGTTAATTAATGGTTTTTACACATTAATTTATGTATGTGTTATATGTTGATTAAACTTACAACTTTTTTGTGTAGGTAAATATTATTTAGTTGATGCTGGATATCCAAATCCCACGGGCTATTTGAGGCTATATAAAGAAGTTAAATATCATTTACCTGAGTTTCGACGAGGTCCTCAACCGACGAGTTAGAAACAAGTGTTCAACCGTGCTCACTCCTCACCACAATCAGAAATTAAATGAGCTTTTGGCGTATTGAAGAAGAAGTGAAATATTCTAAAGAGTATACCAAGTTATTCATATATAAAGCAAGTGAAAATTGTGATAACAACAATGACTTTGCACAATTATATACGAAGAAATACCGTGAATGATGCACATTTTGCTAGAGTGGATTTGAATCTCAATTTATATACAACAGATTTTGATGATGTAAATGAGGAAGGTAATGCTTCAAATGATGATGTAGCATTTAATGTGGCACATTTACGTGATCAAATAGCCATGAATTTAGGAAATAATTAAGGATGTTTGTAATTTTTAAGGATAATGAGTTTCTTTCCTCAAAGCATATGTTATCATGTTTTTATTGTAATAAAAGTATTCTTCTTGTAATTGAAAAAGAGAGTACGTAAATTTTTTCCATTTGATGTTTTTTAAGAAAAAAAAGAAATTTTAATTTTAATAAAATTGTTTACACAATATCTTTAACATTATTGTCAAATATAAATTAAAAAAGTCGCAAAAATTATTTTTTAATTTTAAATAAATAAAAATTAAAATATTTAGATTAATCAGCAAATGGGTTTTGCAAATGTGTTTTCTACCAAATAGCACTTCTCTTAAAGTTGCTTTTCAAAGCAAAACTTACCAAACAATCTTTGCATTTTCCCAATGAGCTTTCCAAATGCTGAACCAAACGCACCTATAGTACCAGACATCCTCAACCATATTGAGAAATTAAGGCAATATTATTATGTATATATGTGCTTAACTTATAATTTTTAGAAGTTAAATGCTAGCTCTCTACACGTGCATACACGATATGATTGTGTGCACATGTTTGATAAAATCGTGCACAATACGAAATCGAAAGTGAGGGTCATTTGCACATTTTCAATTTGAATCGCATTAAGTAAGAAGTATTAATTCTCTCACTTTTAACTTTACACTATATAATGTTGATTTATTGAGTAATCACCTACTTTCTTTCTAATCATAGCTACTATTTTTGTCTCACTTTGCACAAATGCCGGTATCACACTAGACATCCTCAACCATATTGGGAAATTAAAGTAGGGGTGTGGCTTTTATAGTAGTGGAGAAACAAGTTTCTTTTGTAGGATTATTTTTTTTTCCCTTCAAATCTAACACAAACAATTTGATGACACGCAAGGAAACGGCAAAAGTACACCCCAAGTACCAAAATTTAGCACGGATGGACACTTAAGTATTAAAAGTTTGGAAAATAACATTTAAGTGCCAAAACCGGAACAAAATTGATTGCTTAAGTGCCACTCTGGCCAAAATACCAATGTGGCGATTTTTCGACGAAGGAAGTGCAACGACGCTATTTTGCACACTGACATGGCTAGACAATACAAAAACGGTGTCGTTTTGGTGTTGACATGGAAAAAAAAATTAATATAAAAATTAATTAAATTAAAATAAAACTAAATTTATTTAAAACATTTAACAATAAAATAAAATTATTAAAAAACTAAAAATTATTAAAGAAAAGGGGGAGGGGGGCAAGTGGCTGAGGGTTGAGTCCTCGCCGCCGCCACCTCCCCACCATCGCCGGAAGGGCCAACGGTGGAGGGGGAGGGTCGGCCAAGATCGTCAAGCCACGGCTAAGGGCCGGTGACCCTGACCGATCGACGGCGAGGGCCCGCGAGCCCTCGCCCGGATCGGGCGAGGGTCGACGGCCCTCACTTGACTAGGCCAAGGGCCGGGTCCTAGCGACCTCGGCCCCCTCCCCCTCCACCGCCGACCCTTCCGACGGTGGTAGGGAGATGGCGGGGGCAAGGGCTCGGCCCTCAACCACCTGCCCCCTCCCTTTTTTTTTTTTTTCTTTTAAATTTTAGTTTTAATATTTTTATTTTATTTTTAATTTTTTAATAAATTTAGTTTTAAATTTAATTTTTTTTTTTTATCGCATCGCACCAAAACAGCATCGTTTTGCACTTCCTTCGTCGGAAAATCATCATGTCAGCATTTTGACCGGATTTTGGTTGGAGTGGCACTTAAGTAATTAATTTTGCTCTTATTTTGAAACTTAAGTATCACTTTCCAAACATTTGGCACTTAAGTGTCCATCCATGCCAAATTTTGGCACTCCGGGTGTCTATACCTCCAAAGGAAACCATCAAAGTTTCTTCTATGAATAATTCGATATTAAGTGAACCATGCACTTCTTCGATTTTGGTCAGATAGGGATCTTCCACCTTTTGGGTGGATTAAAATGAATATTGATGGAGCATCTGAAGACAATTCATTGACAAAAGCAGGACTTTGGGTTTTGTGATTAGAACTCAAATTTGCAAAACAAATTGGATTTCATAGGATCATCATTAAGATTGACTCTAGAATCGTCATGGATTTTCTTAGTCTAGAGCTTAGATTAATAATGTTGGCCCTACTTTTCTTAAAGATATCAAAAGATTGTTAATTTCTCTCTTTCTAAGTTAATGTGTAATATAACTTTTAAGAAAGAAATTGCTGTGTTAATTGGCTTGTTAATCTTGAAATCCACAAACGCTTGAATATTAATTTCTTTTCATTATCTCGTACAAAGTTACTTTATGTTTTATTACGTGATAAGAAATGGATGGTAGATTTATGATGTTAAGTTTTTGTATTTGTCTTTAGCCTTTTTTCATACAAAAAAAAAGACTATTATTATTTATATAAATATTTAACCAATACTTTTTGTAGCTACATAATAGCTCTTTACACGCGCTTGCACAACATGGTTGCGTGTGTGTTAGATACGATCGTGTGCCGTACGAAATTGAAAGTGAGATCATTTCCACATTTTCATTTGAATCATATTAACCAACAAGTATTAATTATTGCAATCTCACTTTTATCTTTACACTATATAATGTCAATTTATTTAGAATTTACCCATTTCCTTTCTAGTCATAACTATTATTTTTGTCTCAATTTGCACAAGTACCGATGTCGTACCAGACATCTGAACCATATGTACATATGTATATGTGTGCGTGTTTAACCTAAAAATTTTAGCAGCTACATACCAGCTCTCTACACGCGTGTGCAAGACAATTGTGCGCATACGAAATAAGCTCATGCATGGTATGAAATCGAAAGTGAAACCATTTTCACATTTTCGATTTGAATATATTAAGCAAGAAGCATTATTTGTCTTAGTTTTAATTTTTTGCTATTTAATACCATTTATACGTCACCGATATTGAGAAATTAATGACGCTATTGTTCTATACATATATATTTAACCTTTAATTTCTAACAACTATATATTAGCTCTCGACACGCGCATGCATTATGCAATTGTGCACATGTGTTAGATACGATCTTTCATGATACGAAATCGAAAGCAAGGCTTGTTTCCAGATTTTTTATTTGAATCATATTAAGCAAGAAGCATTATTTGTCTTACTCTTAACTTTTCACTATTCAATACCAATTTATTGAGTAACCGGCTACTTTCTTTGTAAGCATGATTATCATTTTCATCTCGCTTTACACAAGTACCGTACGTCGCCAATATTGAGAAATTAAATACACCATTATATATATATATATATATATATTTTTAATATATATATATATATATATATATATGTTTAACCTTTAATTTTTAACAGTTACATATTAGCTCTTGTCACACGCATGCATGATACGATTGTGCCATGTGTTAGATATCATTGTGTGCAATATAAAATCGAAACCGAGGCTCATTTCCACATTTTTATTTGAATCATATTTAAGCAAGAAGCATTATTACTTTCCACTATTTAATACCAATTTATTGAGTAACCACCTACTTTCTTTCTAAGTATGATTACCATTTTCATCTCACTTTACACAAGTATCGATATTATACATTGCCAATATCAAGAAATTAAAGATGCTATTATTCTATACATATATGTTTAACCTTTAATTTCTAACGGTTACATATTAACTCTTGACATGTGCATGCATGTTACGATTGTGCATGTGTGTTATATACAATCGTGCACGATACAAAATTGAAAGTGAGGCTCGTTTCCACATTTTTTGATTTGAATCATATCAAGCAAGAAGCATTATTTGTGTCACTTTCGACTTTGCACTATATAATACCAATTTATTGAGTAACCACTTGCTTTCTGTCTAACCATGACTACCATTTTCATCTCACTTTACACAAATACTGATATTGTACATCGCCAATATCAAGAAATTAGAGATGTTATTATTTCTATACATATATGTTTAACCTTAGTTGTTGACATGCACATGCATGATACGATAGTGCGTGCGTGTTAGATACAATCATGCACGATACAAAATCAAAAGCAAGGCTTGTTTCCACATTTTCGATTTGAATCATGTTACATAAGAAGCATTATTTGTTTCGCTTTTAACTTTGCACTATATAATACCAATTTATTAAGTAACCACCCACTTTCATTCTAAGCATGACTACCATTTTTGTCTCCCTTTACACAAGTACCGTTGTCATACATACCTCACTGAGATCAAGAAATTAAAAACGCTATTTTTCTAGACATAGATATTTGACCCATATTTTCTAGTGATTACATACTAGTTCTCGACACGTGAATGCACAATAAGATTCAATTGTGCGGGCAGGCACTAGCTTTGACCTAACTACGCATGTGTTGGATTCAATCATGCGCAATACAAAATCGAAAGCAATACCCCTTTTTCGCACTTCCAATTTGAATAATTAATAATGCACATATAGGAAGTTCTTGATCTTATCTAAATAAATCCCAATATATTACGCTTTTTTTGGGCAGTAATTTATGAAATTACTTAAACAAGTTTGCGCACACGCGGGGTGTGCGCGTGAGAAGTCAATTCAGCAATGCGGTAGATTTTTTTTTTTTTTTTTTTTTTGGTCGGTCCTACTCTAATCTTACTTTAACACTCACTCTCACAATCTTTTACCGTGCTTTCTTGGAGGGGCGAAAGTCGAAAAAGTACAAAAAAAGGAGACAAGACAATTTTTTATTTTTATCCCCCCTCTTCTTCCTCCCTTCCTTTCCCGCTCGCCCTCTCCTCCGATGAAGCTGCCCCTAACCGCCGCTGCTCCGCCATCTCCGCCGCCGCCGAGCTCCGGCCATGACCGCCGCCTCCGCCTCCCCTCCCCCCCTCGACGACGGAGCTGGCATCCCGCCTCCATCCACCCCCGTTTCCAGCATGCTCCTTCGAGCCTCGCGGTGGCTTTGGACCGGCGGAATCGAGGGCTTCTCTTCCAGCCCCCCCCCTGGCGACAGTTGACGGCGGCGAAGGCTCCTCGTCCGACGGGGAGCAGCCCTGGTCGGACACCGGCGCGCTCCGCCCGCCCTTCTGTTTTCCCCCGTTCTTCTGGTCTCCGATCGGGTTGCCCGCTGTCAGTGAATTGCGGGGTTGGTCTGTCGTCCACTCCGGCGGAAGCGCGGAGAACCGCTCCGGGGATTCGGGTGAGTAAATTCAAGTTGCTGCATCTTCGTTTGGTTGTTTCTTCTTACTTGTTTGGAAGTCAACGTTGGTTCTTGAGATCCGCCGGGATGTCTCTGCTCTCGCCTTCTGCTTGTGGATGTATGTGAATTGTTCTCATTAAGAGCTTTTTGGCCGGGATCCTGTTGGAGCGTTTGAATGTCATGGTCTTTTTTTCTTTTTCTTTTTTTTTTCAGTTCGTTTTGTTGTGCAGTTTGAATGTTTAATGGTGATTGGTTTGGCCCCAAATATATGCCTCTACGTGTAATATTCTCTTTCATTTTTTCAATATTTCATTCAAAACTTTCCAATCTACTCTGAAATATATCACTCAATACAAGATTTATTGAATATTGAATGAATAATATGAATCATTTCTGAAAAATATCAAATTATTATTCCTCCTAAGTCAATTTTCAGTCTTCAGAGAATAATGAGCTTGGGCCAATTTGCTTTATTTGTGGACTTAGTCAAATTTATCAAATTAAAGCTAAGAATCATCAATTCAAACTCATCCATCACCGGTCCAATACAATGCAATGATAAAAAAATGCTCTTAAAGTTATATGCTACGCAATTTAATTCCATTTTTTTATTAGAGGTTAAAAATTAATCCCTAATTTATCGGGTGACCAAAATTAGGTGTCAACAATGACAATACTTCATTGCATCTGCGCAACAGAAGCATTTGAAATAATTTCAGCGGCCTTGGTTCCTTGAAGGACTCCTTGGCTCACCTCCAAGGACTCCTCAACTCACCTCCATCCATGACGAAACTGTGGTTGGTTCGGTGTGTCGAGGAGCAGCTGATGCTTTCTCAGGCCATCCGGAAGCGGGTGGTCCCGTGGATCCGGTGTTCATATGCTCATTCTGATGTGTTTATGTGCTGAACAGCAGGTTTCGGATTCTTAATTTGGTTCATTTAGAGGCCTAGGGCGGTCCAGGGGTGTCCCTACTCCCTTTTGCATTAATACATCGTTTCGAAGCGTGAGTAAGTACTTTTTTTCTTTTTCTCTCTCTAACAATTGAAAGAAATGGCTTTGGCAAAAACATGTATTGCTAGATTGGAGAAAATTTAAGCTCCATTTGTTTCACGGAAAATAAACGATTTGGAAAACATTAAAATGACTGTTTATATCACCAGAAATAATCAGTCAATTGAAAATGACTTATTACCTATAGAGTGTTCCAAAACGAGAGGCAGGATATTGCACAGACAAATTTAGATGTTGTCAATGTGAATTTCAGGATTTGAAGATCTAACAAGCAGTCCTGGACATACTACCTGATACCGAGCAACTTAGCACATCTCTCTGCGACAAGATATGACTACGCTTGTATGCTGTGTCCGCTAGCAAAACCAGACCAGGGCTTCAGCTTTTTCCAAGTTTCTTTTCACCTTGGAATGTTCCGGTTTGTGACACTCCTGTTTACTAGTGAATTTCATCGTTCGATCCCTTGAAAGTTAGTCATGATCGTATTCGGTGCGCAGTACTTATCTTCAATGCCGGGAGCATCTTTTCGGCACATTCCTCCAAATGTTATTCTGGTGTGCTTCTCAAATCCAGATTACCACGGCACGCTGGAGTTGCTGATGACATTCGGGGATGATATCAGTTGTGTTCTACTTGAAATAATGAGTTAGTAAGATATTCACACTGCAAATTTGTAATAGGCGGGTTGTTTTCCCAATGTGAGCAACTGATGGTTTTATTATGGTTCGCTTTTAGGTCATTGAAATCTGATGATCGTTCTATTCATCACCCCATCCACCGGATGTCTCTTATCCAGTTATTTTTGAAGTTTCAGGTTTTGTGGTCGACCAGCAATAGAATCTCGCTATGCTGACTGATGAGGAATTGACACAGGAAAAGCATAACTGTACTCATACAGATGATGATGTACTGTTCAGAACAGTCTTGCTCTTCTTAATCGATTGTTTCTGAACGGTATGTTAATTAAGAATTAACTCCATGTCTTCGCCAGTGTCTGCGTCTTGGAGGAGGTTGTGGAGGTTGGAGATGGAGATTGCTTGATTTCCTGCGCTTCCACATCTCCCGTCGCAGTACGATCTCCGCCATTTTTGGTCAGCTCAACTCCAACCAATCCCTGTTTTGAACCCGTTTGAACACTAGGCCCATCAGTGGCTGGTTTTCTTAAATTATTGTTCTTTTTCGCCTGCTGGGCCCAGCCAACGAGCCCCTGTTGTATGTGTTCGTCAAATATCGCCTTCTTGAACGAAGTCCCCATCTTAATTACAGCAACACAAACAAATGACAAGCACATCAGTCTCATTGTTTACCAAAATCACATGTATAATGATGTAACAGTCATATGACGGAACTCTAACCTGTGTTACAATTGCGTATAGAGGTAGTGTGCTGTAACTACAAAGGAGCTGGACAAACACCCTGCAGAACAAAAGCAAAATTTCGCTGTCAGGAGTCAAAGACTAGTTGTAAGATGCATGGATCGAAGAGATTAGTTCCAGCCTCACCCAATGACAAGTCTTGGGATGATAAAATGGATCTCGTGCATCATGCAGGAATTTAATTTATATCGGATCTGCAGAACGGCAGAGCATTAGTCGAAGTCCTGTTTGTGCGTTGGGAATTTCCAATTTTAACTGACAATTAGCCCCACTTATCCTTACCCATACGAAGAGCAAGAAAGCCAGTTCAAAGGAGTTTTGGAACAGAATGATGTGAATCAGGACGAGAATGAGCCGAGGCCGGTGGAACCAGAAATGGTCATCAGAAGGCTGAACAACTAAGTCCCCTGCAATCGCTATATGCCTCTGGGCAACGTCCTGGGCCAACCGAGTTATCACATGCTCCAGTTTGGTTCCGACCGCCAGCAAAAGCTGCACAGAAGCAATAAGCCATTTAAATAAGAGAACCTTCTACATATGAGTTAGAGATTTCCGTTTCCTTACAATCAACGGGATGAAAGATATCCAGAAGTACGCGTGCCAACCTGCACAAATTATTCCGAGACAGTTTATTAATTGGAAATAATGTCACTAGTACAGCTTCTGCTCAAGTATATGCTTTAAGACAGAGTGCTTAGACAACTTACCGGCAACATTGAGCAGCAAGAAGACCACAACAAATAGCCAAAGGTACCAACTGCGATGAGGAGACTATCATTTAGTAAATAGCCTGAGGAAGAACGAGCTAAAATAGTCTCCTGTTTTTATTTTCTAGCCGAAACGTTTACAAAGTTTTCTCTTGACAAAAATGTATGCCCAAATTCTTTCTTGAAGTAAAAGGTAAATAGCTAAAAGCAATTTCCTTTTACCTTATTCCGACAACTTTCTTGAAATCGGCCTCCAGAGCGCGTATCATGTACTTGTGGAAATTGAATTTCGGATTGCCTCTACAATGAGCATATATAGATGAATTTAATAAATCCCAGTATTGAATTCCACAGGATCGCCCCACCATATAGAGTCATCACAAGAGCTTATGGACTAAAAATTTATGTTTAGAGAATATCGTACCATGATAAAACCCAAACGAAGCGTGGTATAATCCGACCTGGTCACAGAACCATAAAACTGCTTGATAAAGGAATGCTGCGCCAACAGGAAAATGGGTCAAGAATGAGCCGAGGCCCATGAAAATTGCCTGAATATGAACTTGGACATAATAGAAGACGGCCAAATGCCACATCGAAATTTCAATACACAATGCTGGACGTCTCCAGTTGTTAGCCAAGAGTTCTAGTGAAGAGTAAGTTACATGAACAAGGCAGATGAAGAGGAGCCCTTCAAGACTTACCACCCAGCTGAGAATAGATGAGTTCTTGCCAATGCCAAGAAAACGTCCTCTGATGAAGGTGTGATCCTGAACATTTGTGAACTTTGATCGCAAAGCTGTGCATCAATTTTGAAATTTTTGAGACTAGAAACTCGGAATATAGTGCAGAAGAATATACCACAGCAAAATTTTCCACTTTTGAATTGAATGACATTACCCTCTTCGGGATCAAAATCCTCCTTCTGAATGGCATCCTCCCATCGCTTCCATAGGCGTATCTAAAAGCGCAGGAGATGAGATCAAGCACTTAGACAAATGATTGAAGACACATTTGAGAGATAAAAGACCAACAATGACAGATCACAGAAAGTCTCCTGGCATGACTTTAAGTTACCTGTGCTCCTCCGCATAGGATCGTTAACGCACAGAAAACCACATGCACAGCGGCCAGCACGAAGATGAAAATGTGCAGATGATGAAGCGCCGTTTGAGACAACAACGGCACCTTCTGAAACAATAATCACGGCGTTATTCCGTCACTCAATCTCTGACTTTGCTCCATGGCTTAAGGCTCAAGGTACATTTTTTTATCTCCTTCCAAACAGATGTCAATCTCACTCGAATGGAGTCACAGCATCAAAACCGAGAAAACATCTAACAGCTGGTTCTGTATAATTTTTAGTGGCACAAGAAATTTCTAATTTTCACGTCGAATGAGCTCTTTGACTTGGACAAAAATAATGGAAAGGGATATATAAACAGAAATGTTCATTATAAAAAATGCCAATATGAAAAGGGAATAAAAAGACACCCAAGCAATCTAGAAAAATGAACCTCACCTTAAAAAGAAACGAAAACAGTAACTGAGAATACTTGAAAAGCCAAAGTCATGGCTCACTGTATAAACCATGTCTATGAACAAGGAAAACACAACCATTGTAGATGGGATGTCCAAACCTTACTAGTTTCTAGAAGCTTACTAATCAAACCTTACTCATGAACTCTGCAAAAATCGGGGTTTCTAGAAGCTTGCTGATCACTGTTTTAAACGATGAGGTTGTGTTGTCTTTTGAGGTTTGTGTGGTTTTTCGACTCCTCGGCCAAAATAAGCAGAGTAGAATGAGCGGGAGAGGAGAATGAGCGGAGGCCCCCCAGAAAACATTTTACAGCTTATACCGCAGGGTCGTTTTGTTGGCCACGGTGGCGTTTCAGGCGGCCATGAATCCACCTCCCTCCCTCTCCCTCTCATTTTCTCTGCTCACCTCCCTCTCCCTCTCATTTTCTCTCACGATCTCAGGCTAGGAATGGATTTATCAGTCTCTCCCGCTCATTCTCCTCTCTCCCGCTCATTCTCCTCTCCTCCGCTTATTTTGGCCAAGGAGTCGAAAAACCACACAAACCCCAAAAGACAACACAACCTCATCATTTAAAATAGTGATTAGCAAGCTTCTAAAAACCACGATTTTTACAGAGTTTATGAGTAAGGTTTGATTAGCTAGTAATCGCCACAACTGTTGAAAATCTGCAAAAAGTGGGAGCTCACTTTATTCATGATGAAGCCCGCAACTCTCTTTTTCGTGCCCAATCAAGGCAGGGGGTGCGTACATACACCATCAACATATATTAAAAACCATCTCTCTCTCTCTGAACTCAAAGAAAAACCAAATGAAAGAGAACAAAATGATGAAAGGACAAAGGAAAATGCACACGACGAAGGAACACATTCGAATGGATAGAATCTGGCTCTGATACCTTGTTATAAGTACAAACCAAAATTCTAAACTGGGGATATTTCAACAAGGAGAGAGAGGGAGAGAGAGATGAATATTTGGGATATTGAAAGCTTAGTTACCTTGCCACTGCCGTAGTCAGAGGAAGCCGCTGAATCTTCGGTGAGATGGCGGCGTCCTCCAGGAGGGAAGAAATTAGTCAGGAAATGAGCAGTGGTGCTGCTGTGCTTGTCGGTGGCATTCTTCTCGTCGGTGGCATTCTTCTCGCAAGGTAGCCACTTATCCGCTAGCTCTTCCGAAATGCAAATCTCGCCTATTCTGTCTTGGAACACGGCGAGCAGGAGCGATATGAAACCCAACAGCATTAGCTCTGCCATGAATGATCATCCGCACATAAAATTCAACAGCTTTAGAAACATAATTATGATTTTTCAGTTTATAAGGACAAGTGAATGAACCATAAAATATGGTAAATGAAACAAAAATTGCTGCGTGTTTAAGGATAACCTTCTTTGATTTTCTGTAAGGCGTCAAAGAGCGGTTTCTGGTTCCTCTTCTTGAGATACTGCATTTGCCAAATCAGAGAGAGAGGAAGGTCACACATTCTCATCAGTAGAGACATGCGGAGTTATCAGACATGCCATAGTCGATGCACAAATATATCAATTCGGCGGAAAAGAACCAGAAGAAAAGGCACCTTGCCGGCATAATGGAGAAACCGCTCAACAGCCAGAGAAATGACGACTATCACGGTGCAAACAACGGCGAGCACCCACGTTGGCGTGAACTCCAACGTCGGTTCGTTCGCTCCTCCTGCCATCCTCTCTCTCTCTCTCTCTCTCTCTCTCTCTCTCTCTCTCTGTGTTGAGAAATTTGATATGAATGTGATATGTGACTAAACACGATGTGGCATTGGAGGCTGAAAGAGTATACGCTGGACTAAGAAAATGGGATGGTTGCTCTCAGATTGATCAATAAACTAGCGTTCGACTACGGTCACCAGTGGTGAAGGTAGGATTGCATGCTTGAAATGGTAAATGCCTCTTAATGTTTTGTTAGGACGTGTTCACACCTAAATTTTGGCAACCCGTTTAGTCATTTATTACATTAAAAAATTAAAGATTAATTTTAACCCCTAAAAAATTAGTTAATTAATTAATTACATAGCATATAATTTTAGGTATATTTATTTTAATTTGTATTTACGTTTGGTCGATGACGGATGGGTTTAATTTGGTAGTTAAGGCTTTTTAAGTTGACAGTCGGACTAAGCCCACGAAGAGAAAGAATTTTAGCCTAAGCTCGTATTTGAAAAAAAAAAAATCCTATCGCAATTTTTGAAAAATCAATAGAGAATATTCACTTTTGCAAAGGAAATCTAGAAGAGGTGTGGAAAATAAAAAGTAATCTTTGCGGATGTTGATTTAAAAGGAAATTAAAATCCTAATCTTTGACCTATAGAAAAGTTACTCGTGTAGGGTTTCTAGGGGCAGACATTGATACATGCGGCCATTGAGAGAAAAACGAGAAAAACGTGAGTGGGGCTTCACAATTGAGAGACACGATCATATGAGAGAGAGAGAGAGCTCTAAAGTAAGCTTTCTACGGGGCCCCCCGTGGCACTGTCACCATAGTCGTGCCGTCACCATCCACGACGCGGTTCTTTTTGCTGTCCGGTTCAACAAGGACGGCTTGCTGCAGTTCCTTTCATCACATAGCTCGGACCAGCCATATTGACGTGACCTGCAAAGGTCCCACACTTGCCGATTTGAGTTAGCAGCGTTCCTCCACTTTGGTTCTTCAACAATTGCACTAGTAGACCCACGGGGTCTTTCGGTCAACCATTTGCAGCAAATCCAACGTCGTTACTGATCCCAAATCGTGGCCAGCATCACTTTAGCCGCGAAGTCGCTCGCAATTTCAACCAGTCTCAAGCCAACGTGAGCCGTGGCGCCTTGCTGCCATGCCAATTTGCCATCGTTTTTTTTTTTTTAGCAACGTCCAGCCATAGCACCGCCTCACCACGCTTCCTAGTGTCTTCGTAGCAAGCCGAGCGACGGCCGCTGCTTGATATCCCATCACATCCGAACGAGATTCTTATTGAAGCTGTTAATTCTCACTATCATGCTAGGCGACGTACCTGTCCAGATTGCACTAATCTAGACCATTGTTGCCGCTGGTCTTCTTTCTTCACAGGGCACCTGACTTTGACTAATCAAATAATTGTCCCCTGCAGCACCATGACCCACGAACAGCACCAAGAAACCTAGCCAAGCATCGCTGTGTTTTGATTAGCAGGTCCTCAGAAGCTTGTCTTCGATCACTAATCCAAGCCAAAGCCAACGTGGATCTGCGAGTCTCGCCGAGAAGCACCCCGTGTCAAACCAAATTCTTCCATGGCCCCGCGTTTGGTTGTGACAATCGCGAAGGTCACGAGTTCGAGCCACCGCTGAACCTATTTCGACGCTCTAAGTCCCAACAATTCCAAGCGAGATCTCAGCCCAGCGTGTCTTCTGCAAGTCTTTCCAGCGAGTTTCCCACGACGAGTAACCTTGGTTGGGCCGCATCAAGCTGCAGCAACATGTCTGGTTCCATAAAATCGAGACTGATCCTGCAAAGTTCTATTCTTTTTGCTGCAGATTTTTTTGGCACGGTTTCATCACCCATTACACGCAGAAGATGCCACTTTCTTATTTCTTTTGATGTATAGAAGTGGCCTAAGAGGGTTGCTCGGTCAAAGTCTTCAATGAGGCATTCAGCAAGCATCTGAGTCACTAAAATCTGCGCAAGAGACGGGCACTCGTCCTTTGAGTAAAGGAGGACGCATACATTGAAAGGAGGGAGGATTTTGCACACCTATTTTATAGAAATTTGGAGCATCTCCCAATTGTTGTTCTCTAGGTTTCACGGATAAGCCTTGCTACTGATACGACAACAAAAGTTATCATTTTGCAGATTGCTTCTCGAGGTTTACGCGCATATTGTTGAATCGAGCAATCATCAAGGAGCTGCATGCAAAGCCCCCTGCCGGGAAACCATCTCGTGAGCCTCACTGAGCACCACCACATTGGGTCGCGAATAGCCGTTTGAGGATTGGAATTCGGAAGCCGATATTTGAATTAGGTGAAAATCTTATCTGTTTTGATTTCTGAAAATTCCGTTTATTTATTTGAAATATTTCTCGTGCATTGTTTAAATTCCTGACGCACCATCTTAACTCACAACCGCACACGAATTTTTATTCTATCTATAAAGCTTTAGATGGAATAATTATTCACGCGGGAGTAAAATTGATATCTTAATCTTTAAGGCTTAAGATCAATTTATTGATTTTATTAGCGAAATAATCAAGTTGATTAGATATCGTTTTCAGATTCGAACGGTGGATAATATTTTTGATGATCGTGAATGATTTGATGCTTATCT
The DNA here is from genome assembly GCA_014182375.1 of Eucalyptus virginea. Lineage (NCBI taxonomy): Eukaryota > Viridiplantae > Streptophyta > Magnoliopsida > Myrtales > Myrtaceae > Eucalyptus > Eucalyptus virginea. The sequence goes on from CM024514.1 coordinate 4,433,363, forward strand.
TTCAATTACTTTATTTATCCGAAAATACAAATTAAAAAAAAAAAGATTGCATTTGCATGTCATGTAAATTTGATTTGATTTCCTAGATAGAATTGCATGATAGATTAGTTAGATTCTTTTCTAATTACATTAGAGTGCATGTTTAGATGTTATCTAGGTTAGATAAAATCTTTGAGTTAAATTGCATGTCAAGAAAAATTTCTAGGTTAAGATAGGATTCAGATTGGTCTCTTTCCTTACTTAAAATAGATAATATCTCACTTTTAGTTAGATTTTTTTTTTTCATATTTTAGCAATTTTAATTTCGAATTTCATGGAAAACACCAAAAAAAAATTGTCTTTGAATAAATTAATTTCATTCTCTAGGATAGGTTGCATGCTCATTAAGAAAACACAAAATATTTTATTTATGTCATATTGTTTAGGTCATATTGCCATGTCATATTATTTCATGTTAGATTAGTAGCATGCATTGTATAAAAGCTTGAGCATATGGAAAGCAGGCCTCTTGATGTACATATTGATTTCAGCTGGTGCTCTGGGTCTTGACAAGAAGTCAGCAAGTACATTCTTTTTTCCAGGAATGTGTTTGGTTTCAAAGGAGTATTTGGAAAACCATTCAGCCCATCGAAGTAGCTGAGAATTTGGAATCTGTTTCTGTTTAAACTTGGTCATCTGAGGGAAAGATGCCATGTCTAATTCTACCAGGAAGTGATGGCCAATGAGATGAAACTCAAATTTTTTGATTCCATTTTTGACTACTAGGATTTCTTTGAAAGTGGAGTGGTAATGCATTTCAGCTTGAGAAAACTTTCCACTTTTGTGGGCACAAAGGTGTTTCTTACCATCAATTTCTTCAAAGAGAATGGCTGCCCAGTATTCATCACTTTGCCGTCGCCGCTTGAAGAATTCTTTTTCCTGTTGATGGTATTTGCAATGGTGGAAGATTCTGCGTAATCTCCTTAAGCTCAGCAACGGCTTTAGTCTGGGTTTTTCCCCATGGTGGGGAATTCTTCTTCAGCATGGATTGTAAAGGAATCAGAAGCTTTGCAATATTTGGGACAAAAACCCTGAGATAATTGATTATCCCTAGAAATTGCTGAACCTGCTTTGTCGTGAAGTTTTCTTCGAAACTTTAGTAATTCTTGGGCGATATGTGGCCCTGGATAATACGTACCTTTGTTGAGGTGCATACCAAGAAATTCAATTTCTGTCTGGGCAATATTCATTTTTCTTTGAGAAAGCATAATGCCCTACTTTCTTACAATCTCTGCAAACTGTTCAAGGAGTTGACAGTGTGACTGTTCGTCAGGACTGTAGAGCAGAATATCGTCGATGTATACGGCTGCACTTGCCAAGATTGGCTGAAATATACGACACATGGCCTTTTGGAAAAAGGATGGTGCTACCTTTAGACCAAAAGGGAGAACCTTCCACTGAAAGTGTTGGTTCGGTATACAGAATCCTGTCTTGGATCTGTCTTCAGGATGGATGCCCAGTTGCCAAAATCCGGCTTTGAGGTCGAATTTGGAATAGATATGGGCCTTGGTTAGACCACTAAAGAGAGAATCTCTGGATGGTAAAGGGAATTTATCATCCTGGAGGAAAAGATTGAGAGGTTGATAGTTAATCACCAGTCTCATTTTTCCCCTGTTTTGCTCGGCACGCTTATTGACATAAAAGGCTTCGCAAGCCCATTGAGAATCGGAGATTTCAATAAGGCCTTGTTGCAAGAGTTCCGAGCATTCCCTTTGAGCTAAAGCCAAATGTTCTGGCTTCATTCCCACATGACTCGCCTTTGTTGGATTGATATCTTCATTTTTCTTGAAAGGGAGGCGAACAAAGAATTCTGGATTTTTCCATAAAGGATGAGGGCATTTTTGAGCGAATTCTGAATGAGATTCTGAACAAGATTCTAGTAACTTTTGCATAATTGGATCTAGTAGACTCATCTGGATGGAAAAGAGTCTCTAGATATTAACAAATTCAGAGAATTGATCTTTATATCGAAGACCTTTTCCCGGAATGATGCGAAGTTGAGAAATTTGAGTCATGATGTCCCACCCAATTATCGGATCTTTATTGGGGAGGTCTCGATCCAAAAATTTTTGCGATTCTGAACACTTGTGGGAAGAACTGGACCGTTACGAGGGCGATCCCGACATTTGTGGAGAAAGTATCTCCAGAGCGGAGTTGAAATATCGGATATGGGGGGTCCAATATTCTTCGAGCAAAATTTTAGTATCGAGTATGGAACAACTTGCTCCCGTGTCAATGAGAGCAATGACATTGATTGGTTTGGCAAACTTCGAAGTGAGGATTTTTACTGGGAAATGGGGACAGTGAGTTTGGCTTGAAAATATGTCAAATCTTGGTTCTACAGATGTAGGAGATATGTGAAAAATATCTTCAGACTCTGAGTCTGACTCAGCTTCACTGGAAGTTTGGTAAAAGGGTATGACACAAAGAGTTTGTTCTTATGGTTCTTCATCAGCAGAGAATAAGGATTCAATATCATCATTTTCAAGAGAAATACCTGTCTCAACCTCAATGTGATGATTTTGGCTTTTTCTCGCTTGAGGACAATTTTTGGCGAAATGTCCTAACTTGTTGCAAATGTAGCAACGGTTTGACTTCTTATGGCCTGTGCGATCCTTTCTTTTGCGTAGGTATCGCCATTTCTTCTTCTTCCGGAAATGCTTGGAGCCATGTTTGGATTTCTTCATCCAATACTTCTTGTAGTGCTTTTTCTTCCGGGAATACTTGCCACAAGTACCGTCACAGTCTTGTTTGGAGCATTTTATTTTTAACTTCTTGCGAGAACAAGCTGATTCGAGACGCTTGTCATCTGTAATGTAGGTACGAACCATCTGGCGCTTTAAGCATAATTCTTCAAGGCATATATGGATTTCTTGCTGTATTTCCCCCAAGGGAATATCATGTATTCTTCTTTGTTTTGAGAAGAAAGATCTTTCAACCATCTGGGATAGCTCTTTAGGGATGGATGTGAGGAAGACATGCTTCAAATTTGGATCTGCTCCGACTTGGAAAAAGAGCTGAAGCATTATTCGATAATGCTTATCAAGATGCTTCTCTGGAGAGAGCAGCATCTTCTTTCGAAAAATTCTCTCATTTTCATCTCTACGAGATCTCCAGGTTTTCCCATAAAAACATGATACAAGAGAGTGATGGCATGGCCGAAATGAGGCGACATCAGAAAGTGAATTTGGTCCTGTTCTGAAATTGATTGCCACCAAAGTTTGAGACTTCCTGTGAATCTTGTAACAAAATTGTAAAGAACATCATTCATATCATGGTTGGTGATAGACTGGGTATTCAACCAAGTATGAAATTCTTCAAGTCTTTTTGGCCATTTGGGATAAGGAATATCGTCGAGGGTGAAGAATTGTTTTGATGCCATGGACACATGTCTGGCTGGATTGCTTCTAGCAGGATTACTTGTCTGACCATATTCTGGATCAGAATAGTTTGATTCCATTTCATCATCTGGAGTATCAGCCATGAATATGGATAAAGTTATAGGTTGAATGGGGAGGGAATCATCTGTAGGAATTGAGAAGGATGAAGAGGAAGAAAGAGATGCTAAATCTGATTGAGTATCAGAAGAAGTTTGTTCAGCTAGAAACAGAATTTGTTTTTCTGGGGCAGGAATAGGAGGATCAGATTGTTGGATGGCAGGATCAGATTCCTGAGCACCCAGATTCTTTAGAAAAGATTCTAACGGATTTGATAACATCATCTGATCTGGTCTTTCTCTAATAACAATTGAACCTGATTCCTTAAGAGGCATTTTTTTCTTTCCCTTTATCCTTTTGCATGGCTTTGAGGCGGTTTCGTATTCCTGCCATATCTGGTTCTCTTCTGTAAGGATCTTCTGGGATATTAGCAAAAACAGAAGTCTGTGATGTTGGAGGTAAATACCCGGTTCTAACAGCAAGCGCCAATGGATCAAAAGGTCTGAATTTTCCCTCTTCAAGAAGTTGGATTTGCTTCTTGAGCTTTTCTATTTCTGGCTTTGGACTTTCAAGATAATGGTACCCAAGATGTTGTCCTGATTCTAAGGCGTGAAGCCTTTTCTGGAACTCAGCAAGTATCTTTTTGGTACTTTCATCATACTTTCGGAGGTCTTGTTGCACATTTCCAATTTTGGAATCAATTGCCCTAAAGGCATCGTTTTGTGCCAACAGAGTCTCTGATTGCCAGTTTAGAATGGCTTCAACAGCAGATGTTTTTTTCTGCCTCCCATGTTCATCCACATCAGTGGGGATTGCTATCTTTGGGATATGACGATGTCTGTTTTGAGGATCAATGAATTCCTCTGGAGCAGGGAACGGTAATTTTGATCCTTCTTTGACAAGAGGAGGAAAATCAGCATCTTGAAACATAGCAATGGAAGAAGTGGGTGGTGTTTCTTCTGGAGCTTCAAGTGGGTAAGAATGCTTCTTAGCCCATTTGAGGATTGGTTTGTAGAACGGGGAGAGAGCTTGTTTTTTCTGAGGAGGAGATGGTGGAGGTGACTTTGGTGGATCTGGTGGGGCTTGGGATGTAGTACTAAACTCTGGTGGCGGAGGTGGTGCATAAGAAACCATGAATTGGTATTTATCACATTCACCAAGGGTATCAACGGAGAGATCTCCGTTTAAGTGCCTTTGGTATATCTGATCCTTGGGTTTCTTTCTTCGAGGTGGAGATCTTGCCAGAGGATCTACCTCGTCGGGGGAGTTTGTACAATAGGAACACTGGCAAAAAGGATCCCACAAACAATGACCATAGTTGTCTTTGTAGTGATAGACAGGATGTCCTTCACCATCAAAATGTCGAACATGCTTTTTTGCATCTGGCTCGGAAATTGATTGGGGAACACATGGTTCAATCATGAAGAGGGTCTGGAAGATAGAAGGGCTTTCTTCATTTTCTTTGCCAAATTTGATGGAAACAGTTCCATCTTTTTTCCGAACAAACTCTGAGTCCGTGGACTGGAAAGGCTTGTTGTGCTGGTGTAGCTTTTCATAATTGGTAATCCAAGTCTCCGGAAGGAGCTTAGCTAACGTATCCTTCGGGATCTGTCTAGGAACATGGATGCAGGATGCCTGATCATTCTGCATGGAAATGAACAACGCATCTTCATTACCATTGTTGAAGTTGAGATCTAGAGCATGGTTCTGCACTCGATAGACCATCTGGTAATGCAAGGTTGCGGCTACAGAATCAGCAGTTTGAGGGGCTCCGGTGAGCTGGACTTGGACTTTCAAAAAAGAAAGTAGCTGAGGGTCCGAAAGAGCGATGTTGAAATTTAGATATAAAGTCACAAAGACATTCACGCATTTAAAGTGGTTTGGACAAGTACCAATGCAAGCATGCTGGTACTGTAGAAATCTGGTATCTAACAAAGCAATTCTTGCTACGACAGGTAAACCCTTACGACCATGAAAGGTTAGAGCAAGACGAACAACGCCATAATGGACATGAGTGTATCCCTGTTGAGCCCATTGTCTAGGAAACTCTGGAGGGATCTGGAGAGTAACAAAGTATTCCTTTTCAGTAGCAGGAATAGGATGCTGGTCGAACTTGGAGGACTGGACGTACTCCTTTACTTGCTTTGGGGTTTGGTGAATAAGTTGGCGGATTGAGCGGATAGGTGAGAAAGATGAAGTAGGTTTAGTAAAAGCTGAGTATGGGTTCATGAGCGGAAGTTGGGTTTCTGAAATTTTGGTTTCATCACTAAGAGAGACTTCATAGAGATAGTCTATCTTAGAAGCATTGGAAACACGAAACTCCGGTGGGGTGGAAGATGAGGAAGATGGAGCAAGAGAAACAGGTGCTTCGAGGATTTCTGGTTGTGTAGACATGATGAGAAGAGATCTTCTCAGCACTGGAGTCACCTACCAAGCGCATGGAATGGATAACATCAAAAACGAGACCATGGAGTGAAATACAAGATTGAGAACATCAGAGATTTACAAAGCTGGAAATACCCCCAGGAGATCGTCCGAAATCCGAGCAACGCAGTCTTGCGAGAACCTGGAAAATCTCATGTGGCAATGCCATACGGATCTATTCGGTTCAATGGAGGTTCGATTCTTTATCCTTTCGGGTTAAATTTAAATTATCCTTTCATTCATCCTCTTATCTCGGAAGGAAGATGATTTCCCGACCAGCTCAAGACGTTGTTATGGTACTTAACCAATAAGTACTTAATAGCCATTGAAATTCCTACCAGAAGATTCATTGCAAATCTCACTAAGATATTCTTACTCGGAAGAAATGTGGAAAAAGAAAGTGATAAGAATCTCTTAGACTTTCTTAATTGGTTCTATCATCCTACATGTTGGAAACAAGATCTGGAAAAAGAACTAAGAACCATGACACCAAATCCTGAGGTCCACACCATTCTGTTTTTCCGACGCCTATGGAATTTTTGCAGAAATAATGGTAGTATTCTTGATGCACCACTCGAAATAGAAACCACATCCTATAAACCTAACTTGAACAGCCGAGAAGCCCGAATCTACAAATCTTATCCAAGATCTGTTAGAATTTGCGAACATGAGTATCGAGAACTCCAGAGAATTCTATGCCAGGAAAACAAAACCGTTCCTGAAGACGTTTGGTATAATGCACCCACTACGTGGGATCATTATGACCTAGCACCAGAAGCTAAGGAAGCACTCATGCAATACAGACAAGCTGAATCGTCCCAAGAACATCAAATGACAAGTGAAGATGACATTGTCCAGTCTACTCAAGACCCCTATGCACGCTTTGGAGGTCCTCTGTCCCAGAACCCCTACGAACATGAACCTTCGTCATCATTCCAAAACATGGACATGTCCTTTTATGCACACCATCCAATTGGCCTCGGCCAAGTATTCCCGCCAATACTACCAATAAAAATACAAACTGGGCAGAAGAAGAAGCATCTCATTGGGCTCGTGAACAAGCATCCTCATCCAGAAGGCTGAATCAAATCCTCTCACCTGCAGATCTTGAAGCCCTCCAGGAAAAGTACGAGGCACATCTCCTGGAAGAAAGCTCGGATGATGACTCAGTATGCAGCTACAATGCCCGTGACGGATGAGACCGCTGAGTCCGTACAGTTTCACTGTAGCAAATCACTGTTCACTTTTACTGTAACACTAGGCTAGGGAAAGTACTGTTCACAGTATAGTTACTGTTCATAGTGCGCGAATAATTCCCTCCCGTTAGTTTTCGGTGCCCTTGTTTTGTACCCGGACCTATGTTCTAGGTCCTTGTTTGTCGGTTTGAGACCTCTTATTGTCTATATAAGGCAAGGAGGGTGTATTGTGTTGGGCAGAGTCCCTTGAAGTAAAGTGAGTGTTTATGCAAATTCTCTCTATGGCCTTCTAAATCTCCTCTTCTTCTCCAGCCTGGTAAGATCCTCCGAGAAATGCAGCTTGGGTAGGTTAGAAGCGTTTCCATCCTGGCATCTCTGAGTGTCTCTAGACTCTAAACTAAAGGGCGAGTGGTTCTCTGCTAAAAGGCTGTCCCTTAAGGGCTTGAACGAGGTTGTCCGCCCACTATGGGAAGGCATACCTGCATAAAATTTACTCTCCTTCCCTGGTTCTAAGTCTAGGTCCATTCATGGTTATATAAGTGAAAAAAAAATGCGTGTTAATTAGAAATCATATCTATGATTGTTGATGTGAATTCTGATCTAATATTGCAGATGCTTTCGATGCTATGAGGTAAGTTCTGCAATTTAGTCATTGTTATTCTTGGATGTTAAATTGCTGGTTTGCGCATCCGCCTTATCACCTCACATGTTAATGAGGTAAATTAAAATCAATCCAAGCTGCCTGCAAAATATTTTTTTTCAAAACAAAAGAGAAAGGTACCGAAAGGGCATTAAAGAAGTCTAGTGTAACCAAGTCCCCATATCCAAAGTCTCTGGTTCGTAGGAGTAAAGTAATTTTCCTGTTATTTTACTTAGGTGTCTAATCGACTTACGATAAACTGATTAGTGGCGACTCCTAAATAAAATCTATTTGCATGTTAAGAAATTTGAACCAAGTTACGGATTGATATAAGCTTGGGAGAACCCGAACTAAATCTAAGCTTAGTAATCCATTAGCCAAACTTTAAGTGGTATATTCAAAAATTTGTTCGCAATAGGACGTAGACCCTTTTAAAGAAAACCATGTAGAAACCACATAATCTCTTGTCTGGTTGGACAAGACAAAATCAATCTTGGTACTCGGACAAGTTCGGATCGGAACGTGTGATTGACTTGGTCTAACAAGATTGCAGTCGGTGTTGACCTCTTAAGACTTCTCTAGTTTGGAAGTTCCCATGTGTTTTACACCTAATCTTGCACGATTCTACCATCTTTCTGATGACATTCCACGCGAGACTACAATTCAAGTCTAATGAAAGAAGAAGAAATTGCCAAAGAAATGAATGAGGAACTATCAAGACAAGAGTGTGGTTCGATTTGAAGGTCAATACAAAGCAGGGAATACCAGTCGCCAAAAAAATCGCGATGAATCTGGAGGGTATGGAGTCCACAATTGATTGATCACACAAGTGTTTCTCATCCCTAGCTACCTCCCCAAAAAAAAAAAAAAAACCCACAAGTGTTGTTATCACACAACTTTTTACTGTGGACTCATTCAGAAAATCATAGAAAGAAAAATCCTAACAATCTCGTGTGTTCTATGTGTCCCACCAATTATAATTCCATCTCATATATATACATAAGAAAGCTAGTCAACTTTAATAACCTACTCAAAAAAGCAAATATACTTGGATTTAGTTTCCTAAACTCGAGATATATTTGCACTATTCGGGATGATCACAGAGAAAAAATTCCAGCACTCTCTTGGTTGCTTAAATGTCCACCGCGTAAAATTCCATCTCATAGACATATATCTCTTGTTTGCTCTATGTGTCCACCGCGTAGAATTCCATCTCATATTTATACATAGGAAAGCTAGTCAACTTAGAAAACCAACTTAAATAAGAAAATATACTTGGATTTAGTTTCCTTCGCATGCTCAAACTTGAGATAAATTCCCATTATTGTGTATGATCACAAAGAAAAAGTCCCAACGTTATCTCGTTCGCTCAAACGTGTCCACCGCGTAAAATACCATCTTATATATATCCACTTAGGAAAGCTAGTCATTAAAAAACCTACTCAAACAAGGAAATACGCTTGGTTTAGTTTCCTTCACAAGCTCAAACTTTAGATATATACCATTATTGCATCTGATCACCAGAGAAAAAATCACAACACTATCTTGTTTGCTCCAACGTACCTACCGCGTAAAATTTCATCCCTTATATATACATATCACTGGTCATTACAATAGAACAACTAGCCAAATTAGGAAACCTACTTAATCAAGGAAATATACTTGGATTTAGTTTCCTTGACAAGTCCAAACTCAAGATATATTTGCAATATTGTGGACAATATACTGAGCATGACCATCATATCACAGACACGAGAATTTACCTTTTGGAATTTACACTTAAGTTGGGTCGAAAAATGCATTTTTTAAAGACTGAAATACCAACTCTTTCCCTAAAAATATGCCTGAAATTATTTGGTGGGTCACGTTTTTCTTGAGAAAATCTCTGCATTTTTTTTCTTTTTTTTCATTTCTAAAAATTTGACTCGATATGAGAACGGATTTGGTTGGATTTGTGATCGGTTCACACTGCTGCTAGACTTTCATGATTATGTACTTGTCATGTGATTTTCAAATTCGAAACTGAGCGAAAGTGATCATGAATTGAAATTCCGTATTAGATAATTGCTAGAAATGAAGCAACGAAAATATTGGGTTGAATTATAATTGAATGCATGGATTATATTTTGAGTAAAGATTTAGTTGACCTAGGTGTGTTGACCTCTATTGTTGCATGCCCTTAGCATAAAATCAAGTAATGAAATCTCCACGCATCTTGCTTGGCTTATTTATCATAATATTTTCACACCTAAACACGTAGTTAAATTTAGGGAAATAGCCACAAAAAAGCCCAAACTTTATCTCGAGAGACAGATTTACCCCGAACTTTGTTTTATAACGCGAAAAACCCGAAGTTTACTAACGTGACACATTTACCCCATTAAGGGTATTTTTGTCTTATTATTTCTGTTTTTCTCTTTTTTTTTTCGTTTTTCTTTTTTCTTTTTTCTTCTTCTCTCTCCCTTAGTCCCACACGAGGTTTGTGAATAAGTGATTGTCTGATAATGAGCAAGGAATATCTGTCTTTCTGCTAAACAGAATGTATTGAACTCATAATTCATTAGATACTTTTTATGAATGTCAACTAAGTATCGTAAGTAAATTGCTCCAAGTTGTTCAATCATTTGATAACCAGAGTCATTCTTTAATAAATGATCACTATGAGTCAAACTCAATAGAATTTGATCAATCCTTTTTTCTATTGTTAAGGTGGAAAACTGAACCAAGAATTCTCTTTCTTTATCATCAATCGAATCACTGTTCGCGACCCGATTCTATTTTATCATCAATCCAATCACCGTTCACATTTTTTTCTTTTTCTTATCAATGAATAGATCTCTTTACTTGTATGACTTAGATGTCTCGTCTTTTTCGAAAAAGTGATTCGATGGATGGGATTTGGTATGATACTTATGAGATCGATGAGATTGATATTCCAATATTTCTTCTTAGAACGTATTGATTTGAACCCATAAGCGGGACCACCACCCCATAGCATGTTGCCGCCAGAAGCGAACCCCTGTATTTCTTCTAGAGAATCTCTTAATTTTTCCAGAGCAACTAGAAAGAGATTCTTTAACCGAAAGAATTCGGTTCGGATGTAAGGTACCTATCCGAAGTTTTCGCAACTCCATCATGTATGATGGAATCATCCAAGATTTGACTTTTCGAACTCGTCGTAGGCCATGGCGGAGCCGGCGGAGGGAAGCCGGCGTCCGGCGAGGGCTGCCCTCGCCGACATCGGGTGAGGGTCGCCCTCGCCCGGGCGGCTAGGGCCGCCCTCACCGCGTTGGGCGAGGGAGGCCCTCGGCGGGTCGAACGAGGGCCTCCCTCACCCGACGCCGGCGAGGGCACCCTTGCAGGCGTCGGGCGAGAGGCCCTCGCCCGGGTTGGCTAGGGCCGCCCTCGCCGGCGTCGGGTGAGGGAGGCCCTCAACTGGGTCGGATGAGGGCCTCCCTCGCCCAACGCCGGCAAGGGGTGCCCTCGCCGGATCTGGCGAGGGTGCTCTCGCCGGCATCGGGCGAGGGGTGCCCTCGCCCGATCTGGCGAGGGAGGCCCTCATCGACGTCAACGAGGGCCGCCCTCGCTGCGTCGAGCGAGAGGGTGCCCTCGCTAGATCTGGCGAGGGAGGCCCTTGCCGAATGCCGGCTTCCCTCCGCCATGGCCGGTGGAGGGAAGGAAGAAGAAGAAGAAGAAGAAGAAGAAGAAGAAAAAAAAAATTAAAAGTAAAAAGACCAAAACGCCTTTATGATTTAGGGTAAATGTGTTACACAAATGAAAGTTCGAGGTTTTTGTGTCACAAACAAAAGTTTGGAGTAAATGTGTCATAGTTAGCAAATTTCGGGATTTTTCACGTCACGGTTAGCAAATTTCGGGATTTTTCACGTCACGTAACAAAATTCGGGGTAAATCTGTCACTTGAGGTAAAGTTGGGGGTTTTTGGTAGCTTTTTCCCATAAATTTATATGGAACCCAAAATACACAAAATCTTTCAAAAGAATGAAATGTCAGCACTGAGAATCTTTTAGATTTTTCATAACTTTTTGATACTTTAATAATATTTTTTATGATAAAATTCAAGTAGAAGTAGAAGTTAGCCTATTTAGAACGATTTTCACCGATTGTTTATCTGGACTTCGTAAAGTCAAAAACAATCTTTTAATTCCCGTCAAAATTTAAAATACCATCCGAAATTTCAAAACATGATGTGTAAATATACACATGTCACTATAAGACTATTTTTGAGTCATCAAGTATTTTACTTGAAAAGAAAATTGAAAGTGCTTTCACAATAAAATATGAGAAAAGCCAAAAGTAAAAAGTTAAAAAGCACTCGAAACAATTTACGTGGCACTTATGCTTTGATTTCTATATAGAACAAAACCAATGTAATCTTATAAAAGTTTATAAATTGATATGCAAAATCATGTAAAAGTTTATCATAACTTTTCAAAATTCCAAAGTATTTTTTTTTTTTTTTACTTTCAACTTTCAGAGAAAAAGTCATAAAATGAAAATTATAAAAAGCTGGAAAAATCTCCAAAGATAGGCCTTCCTTTTGTATCGTTGGATAATTAACAAACCAGTGTCTTTTCTTTCGGAGGGGTGGAAAACCGAACTAGGGAGTCGGGACAGTAGCAACTTCAGGGGTAATAATCAGGACAGTGACGTGCGTAACTATTCCTAGATTTTCATGAGAACCACTGTAGACGACAAAATAAATCAAAAACGATTATCGTTGGATAATTAATATGTGAAAAAATAATAATTAAAAAATCAATTTTAAACACGAATTTTATTCGTTTGACTTTTAAAGGTATAAGATTATTTTCACACTAACGTTGAACCTAGCAATACACATAAAGAGTCGCACAAATTTTGTTTTCCTTAAAAATATAGCAATGAATCATTTTTGGGTATCACAATTTAACCTATTTTTGAACATCCCTTTCATCAATTGTCGCATCAGTCTTGCGAAGTGGCTTTTCCAACTTGGCTAAATTTACTAAATGGAGAAGAAGTCAGACAATATGAGATTTCGAGGAAGTCCCTCTTTATGCCTCGCTGCGGATAGGGAGTCGGGACACGCCAGGCAAAACCCACCTCAGTTAAGCCTTTGTAAGCATCGAGTCAATCGATTCTACCATTTTTTAAGTTGGTCGGCTACACATGGTCGTGTCTTTCATCGCACCGCACATTGCACATTTATAATTGCATGATCTCGTTGACGCAAGAAATTTTCCTTGTCGAAAACAATTGATTGAACCAGTCGTTATTATAATCGGTTCCCAATCACTCATCCGCTTTCTCATCACCCCATCTATCCTCAACCCCGCTCTCACTTTCCTTTCGCTGTCCTGGGCAAAACCCATATTCATGTGTTCGCTTAAGGGCAAAGGGGGAACAAGAGGCAGATGACATATTGTACACAATTATCATGACCCATTCTTACTAATTATCGCTATTTTCCGTGGGATCGAATCGCCTCAAATATCTTTACTATATGGTAGAGATTATCTCAATTATAAGGTGGTAAATATATACCTAAGATATAAAAATACACCGGAAATACAAAATTTAATAAGTAAAAGGATTTTTAAAAACTTATTTTTGTAAGCATGAGTTTTGGGCCTAAGACACGAGGCTTAGTTGCGACTAATGTAACATCGTTTTGTGTGCGTCATTTTTTAGAATCTAAAGATTTACGGGGATGGAAATGAGAACATTTTTCATATTTTGTTAGCATTAAGATTGTTTTGTAATGGGATGAAAGTGTGTGTCTTCTGAAATATATAGTATGATTTCGAGAATAGGGCAAAATTGAGTTTTGAAATTCAATGATACAAATTTTTATTAAAAAATAATTGAGGATAATTATTGTAACTACCCAATTCTTCAATGGGGGCTAATTAAACCCAGTTCTTCAAAAATATTGTCATATTCAAACAGTATGTTTATATTAGAAATAGAATTCTCTTTTAAAACTCAAATACGATTTTTCTCCTTTATATTGAAAAAAAAAATAACAAAGGTTAATAATTATTTCTCGCTTTTTATTTTTCACAAATACCCTACAAATATGTAATGCCCATTTATTGAGTAACCACACATTTTATTTCCTAAACGTTTAATTTTATTAATTGAGTCCTAAATATTTTTACAGATTTTCAATTGAGTTCTAAATATTTTCACATTTTGCCAATTAGGTCAATTCAGTCAATGAAATCGCTAATATGAATGCCAACTGTTTTACATGACACTAGTGCTAAACTAGACAATTTTTATAATTTCTAAATTTTTTTTTTTGTGCTTTTTTTCTCTTTCAATCCCGATGAGGATGCCGATGGGATCAGCCGGCATCCTCATCATACTTGGTAAAACAAAAAGGAAAAGGAATATAGAAAAAGAAAAAAAAAGAAAAAAAATATAACTAATTTTTTATACAAAATTGTCTACATTAATGCCGACCGTCCTATATGACTACTAGTATCCACGTTAGCGATTTTTCAATTAAATTGGCCAAATTAAATCATTTGGTAGAACTTGAGAAATTTAGGACTTAATAAGCATGATAAAAAGATTTAAAACTGAATTAACAAAAATGTAATAAGTTTAAGACTTTTTGAACAAATTTTCTCAGCTCAACAAAATTTAAAACTACTTTTTAACAAGAGCTCTTTCTCTCAGTTTGAAGTCCCCAAAGTTTAGTTTTCACGTTTCTTTCTCTAGCAAGGTAATGCATTCAAATTGAACTCAAACATTAGTTTGAGAAAATGGCATTCGTTGGTTTTGGCTCGAAATTAATTATGATTAATTTGAAATTGACATGAGTTCAACATTTCTCGGGACACTCAAAAGTGTTTGCCGAGCAACTTCAAGATGGACACGGATGATCGGGGGATGCGAGAAGAAGGCCCACCTAGTGCAGACATGTCCGACCACTAGGTGGGCACCTAGCAAATAAGGGCCTGTTTGTTTGTATTCTTTTTTTATTCCCCGGAACACAATTTCTGTTCTTTCGTTCCGAAGAACAAAAAAAGAACATAAAAACGTTTGTTTGGCTTTTTTTTTTTTTTTTAGGAACAAAAAATCTATTTTTATTTTTATTTTTGTTCCCATAAACAAATTTGGAATAGAAATAAGAAACAATAAAAACTTATTTTTTGTTCTCGAGAACACTTCCGAGAAACAATTTTTCACTCTCCTATTTTTTCCTTCTCTTTCTTTTCTTCTTCTTTTTTCTTTGGCCGGTCGCCGGCCTCGGCCATGGCTAGCAATGCCAGCGACCGGCCAGTAACCTCACCGGAGCATCGCCGGCCCCAAGCTCGCCTAGCCATCCGGCAAGGCTTGGCCGTCGGGGCCACCACCTAGCCACCGATGGCCCGGCAAGGCCGAGCCTCACCGGTGGCTAGGCATCGGGAGCCAGCAAGCCTCACCATGGCTAGGCGAGGCCGCCGGCCCTCATCGCCCGGTCACCGGCCATGGCTAGACCAACGACGGCCAAAAGGAAGAAAGAAAAATAAAAGGAAAAATAAAATAAAAATATTTAAAAAATTAAAATAAACAAAAAAATTACACAAGTTTATCCAAACATATTTCTATTCTTTTTCTATTTTAAGAATAAAAATTTTGTGCGATTACCAAACACGTTCTTCTAATCAAAAATTGTTCATATCTATTAGTTTTCTATTTTTATTTCCAACAATTTTTTAACAAAAATGTTACCAAGCGTTACTTAAGTAGTCGGGGTTCCGCCCATTGTCGGGTGGCCAGCTAAGACGGCTGGGCACTCAACAGATCTCAAAGGCTCAAATGCAGTTTCCAACCTAGTGTCCGGTGGTCCGAGCGCATTCCGCCTAGACACCCAACCCAACAATGCGGTCTCGAATCCAAACATGTTTTAAACCCTATTTTGAAGTCCTTATAAACCACAACTTATGACAACCCTATAAATTTTTAAGAGCCATCATTTAAAAGAGTTGAGAACGTAATAAATAAATAAATAAATAAATAAATCTCCTTGCTTGTGATTGTTCCTCGTGAATTGGATTTCTAAGATCAGGAAACACTTGATAGTTGAGCCTTCAAGTGATTGTAATCTTCTATTGTGGAACCATCTCGATCTAATGTGATTAAATTTTAGTTCTACAATTTATTTCATGCTTGAATCATTCATTTGTTCACGCTTTCACATTAATTGTAACGGTTTATTATCAATCAATTACTACGAAAGTTTTATCTGTATGCAATTATCATTATGGATTTTATTGAATTTGAGTTGTAGAAATTTACTGGCGTGAATGATTTTAATCTGTGGTGCATTAAGATGTGTGTAATGTTAGAGCCATAGTGCATGGATTTAGCATTGGAGGGAGATGATAAATTTCCTCAAACTATGAAGGCAAAAGAAAAAGTTGATATTTTGAAAAAGCCTAGGTGTGTGATACTGCCAGAGAAGAGTGGATCATGAATTCTTGATTCACATATCACATTACATCATATAGGGATTGGTTTTCAGATTACTAGTCTATCGAGGATGTCGATTTATTTCAAAGTCTAGGGCTTTGAAAGTTATCATCCACATGTCTGAAAGAGGTATGAACATTTTGATTGAGCAGGTCTTCTGTATAGGCTTGAAATTTGGAAGATGGACTTTTGCAAACATTGCATGTTCGAAAAGCAGCACAAACTACTGCTCAGCACAAGAATTCACAGGACCAAGGTACAATAGATTACATTCATTCAAACTCGTGAGGTCCTTCTCAAGTGCAACCAAAAGGAGGTGGCCCTGTATATACTAACCTCCATTGATGAGGTTGAGTGAACTTGCCGCTTATTGATAATAATAAATAAATTGGCCAATTATTTGTGTTGACACGAAGAAATATGAATTTCTAGACTTATGTTTTCAAATTAACAAAATCCGGCACATGACAATTAACAAGAATGGATGAGAATGTTACTTTAGATATGAAAAATCTCTGCCATGGAGATGGAATCTATAATTACTGACAAAACATATGATCCCACAGGAAGAAAGCAATCTATTTTCAAAGATCCTTTTAGCTTAAATAATGGAGGAGACTTGACTTGCACTTGCATCGATGGAAGAACACGGAACGCAGGCCCCATGATGAATCACCTTATTCCTACTTCGTCCCGTCATATTATTAAAGTTGTTCGGACATAAATTTTTCAACCAAAAAGATGATCTCGGTGGGGAGCTCGAGAGCAGGGTAAATCAGAATTAATTTAATTTTTTACTGTGATAATGATTGGATTCTTTGTTTTGAATAATCTTCGCACTAAATCCAGCATGATGTGAATTCAGAAGTATAGATTTACTTTCCTGAGCCAAAAAGGAAGTTAGAAATTCTTAATTTCTCTGCTTTCTTTGGAATAATGAAAGAAGTTTCGTCTGTTGCTCTTAGCATGGTGGTGCTTTATCGCTTTCGACTTTCTAAAGTGAAACCTGCCCAAGAGCAGAAATTCCAGGTCCCACGGATATGATATAAAGTTCTTTGGATAGTGATAAGACGAAAGTAGGAGTGTAACATGAGATGAACGGCTTGTGCATTTGTGATAATGATTTGCTTTTGAAATAGTTCATGTTTCATGCCGACCCCAAATGATAGATTTACGTACGACAATGGAATAGGATTGATCTTAAGGCAACTAGAGAAAGGATTGACTTCTACCACCATGCCGCTAATCAAGTGTCCATATTTTTTCACGCTTATTTTTGGAGAAAAAATCACAAAAAATCTTAAATTATATTTAATGTGAGATATTTACTCTCAACCTTTTTTTTTTTTATATCGAAACCCAAAACTATACTTACTTTGACACATTTACCCTAAATTTTTTTCTCGTGATATAAGAACCCAAAACATTTACCCTCCATCAAGATTCCATCAAATGATTTTTCAATTAAAATAACGTTGTTTTCCTTCAACAATGTTTGCTTTTTGGTGTCACCGTATGCAAATTTTTTACGGTCCTCATTGACAGAATTTTGATGAAATCTCACACTGATACAAGTTTGGATTTTTTTGTGTCACAAAAAAAAATATAGTTTAAATGTATCGCTGTTAGCATAGTTTGGAGTTTTTTAGTGGCTTTTGTCCTTCTTTTCATGCTAAGAGAGCTTTCCAATATTCTTTTTTTTTCATGTCTAGAACATAGGATTTTTTATGTCTAAAACATCAAATATCACTTTTCATGTCTAAAACATCAAATATCACTTTTCTTGTACAACCCAACTGATTGATTCCTGCAACAGAAACATCAGAACGCGGATGAGAAGGCAATTTCCATGTCATAGATAAGGAATCTCCTCGAGTTCTTGAGCCCTTAATCAATGTTATATATAACCTTTATTCCGTCAAGTACTTAGAGAAGTGAAGTATAAACTGTTATGTAGATAATCCAAACCTGCAATTCTTCCAAAATCTTCTTTAATAATGCCAATCTGAAGAGGCAAAAGTGGTAATAATGGATATGTCATTTATATACTTTGTGCTACATCTGTAGCAATTTACAGTCTCTTGCTCCACGTCAAGACATTTGGCATGGCCTGTGTTATAGATCAGCATATCTTCGCATCATACACGAGAAAGAAACAGATATTCGTGAAATTATTTTGGAGGAAATTAAAACACACAAGAATACAATGAAATGCCTGGTTAGTGTTGTTGTAGGTTTCCGTTAAACATAAGTTTATAGATTAACGCCATCCTTTTTAGAGTCATCACAATACCCAATTAGAGAAACCAAGTTTCCACCGTAACCAATTGTTAAGAGTTGTGCCCAAAATATCATGAATGTGGCTTTACTACGTGTATGGACAAATTCCTAAATAAGCAAATGGTTGCAGCATTATATCTCACCCCTGCTTGAAAATGGTTGCACCCTTGCCACGATTATTCAGAAAGCACCTTCATGGCAAGGAGCATAGAGTGCAGTTCAGCACGACAGTTCAGATGACCAAGGTACGGTGGATCCATTCAGATTTGAGGGGGCCTTCTTCATTGACAAGATCGACTAAACTTGTCACTTATTGATGATAATAAAAGAAGTTGATCATTTTTTTGTGTCCACACAAATAACTATGAACTTTTCGACTTTGTTTCAAATTAACAAATCTTACATTTGACAATTAATAGGAATTGACGAGAATGTTATCGTAGATATGAAAAATCTCCACCATGGAAATGGAATCTACCTTTTCCCACAAAATGTACAATCCCACACGAAGAAAGCAATCTATTTGCTGAGATTATTCAAGCTTAAATAATGGAGGAGACTTGACTTGCACTTGAATGGATGGAAGAACACAATGTAGACCCATGGTCAATAATACTTACTATTCACCTTATTGATGAGAAGAGAATCCTGTGTTGTCCTATCACATTATTAAAGTTGTTTGGGATATATTTTCCAACCAAAAAGATGATTTCGTGGGGAACACGTGTTTTGAATGATCTTCTCACTAAGTCCAGCATGATGTGAATTCACAAGTATAGATTTACTTTCCAAAGGCAAAAAGTAAGTTAAAAATTCTTCATTTCTATGCTTTACTTGGAATAATGAAAGAAGTTTCATCTGCTGCTCTTAGCTAGGTGCTCATCCCTTTCGACTTTCTAAAGTAAAAGCAGCACAAGAACAGAAACCAAGGTCATCATCCTCATAGCTAAAATAAAGTTACTTATGATGCATTTGGTTCAATATTCTTCGTGGACTTTTAGCTTTCAAAGTCTCTTAGGAAAATGTTGAACCGTTTGGCAATAATTTTAAAGAAGCTTCAAGTGAAAGCCGGCATTAGAAAGGCTGAAAGCCCAATGCTAGTAGAAATTAGCATTGGGCTTTCAGTATTTGACCAAATACTAAAACTCATTTTTTTCCAAAATTACCCTTATCAATTCTTTAATATTCCAATTTTGTCTCTCATTTCTCTTTTTATTAAAAAAGTACTACACCCTTTGTCAGTCCGACAGAGGGTTACAACCGCTAGCGAGCTAAATCTAGTTCCAATGGTCATCGATCGAGGTCGCCCGATGTAAGGGACCTACGGTGAGGGTCGCGCAACCCTAGCGAAGGTTACTGGAGGTTGCACGACCTTGGGTGACCCAAGTGGCGCATGACCCAAGCAATTGTTGCTTGGGTCTCACGGTCACGTGATCCTTGCGAGACCCAAGCGAGGACCGCCTAAGGCTGCAAGCAAGCAACGGTCGCTTGGGTCACACGCCACCTAGGTCGCGTCCAAAGAGTGAAGTTTAAAGATAGATATTACAGAAAAAGTGAATAAAAATTTCTTGATTCATCTATTCAAACAAAATATCTTGGCATAAAATCAGATAACGTTTTTGTCCAATTAATCATATTGAATGATTTGAGAATTCAATTATGTAGAGTTGGTGGAACATAAAAAGAAAGAATATCGTCATTGCATTCCCAACATCAAATGACTCTTGGTGACCACACACTCTCATATCCCACATCAAAATATCTGTTTTTCAATGGCGAAAGTATTCTCCGACACATTTTATTTTATGTACGGCAACCTTGTAAGGGGGAAAAGTGGCTTTACAGAAAGGGAGGCCAGCTTGTTTCCACTGAGTTGGTCATTGTAATGCTTTTTGTTTCATTTATATTCGTGCAAATCAAGTCTTCTCCATTATTTGCAAGCGGAACATCTTGGCCAGTCTCCATACATGCATTGTTTTTCTTGGTTGTTGTACGTCGTACATTGTGCAAGTCCCATTGCCATCAGCAGAGAAGGGAAAAACTTCCCAATTAATTCTAAACCTATCATACGAACGCCAATTCAACCATAAATTTTTCAACTTTATTAATCAAATCAAAAAACCCTATGCCAAATTCCATGTAAGTTTTTCTGGATAATTTGTGCAGATTTTCCAATGTGGCATACTTGTCATTTGGGATTTCATGTTAGTTCATCAATACATGCTAAATTAGAATTCACGTAGTCACAGCATTTAAGTTTAATTATGTTCATGTTAAACAAGAAAAATGCAAAAAGAGTAAATTGACATCCCTTGATGATATCTAGATATAATGTCTATGTGGAAAAATGCAAAAGGAGTAAATTGGCATCTCTTAATCATATCTAGAAATCATGTCTAAGTCATGCATAAATCAAATTCAAGTGGTTGCTTGGTCTTCAATTAATATTTTGCAAAACATTCATTGGAAGCTTTGCTTAGCACATCAAAGTTTTTCCATCTCCACGAGTAATTTAATTATTGCTTAAATTATTGAGTATTAATTTCTTGTTTGTAGGCCCACATGGTCATCTCTTACATGTTAATGGTTAAGCTTAAAATTAACTCAAATTGCTTGCAAAATATTTTTGAATAAAGAGAAAATGTACCGAAATGATGTTATATTTACCCTACGTAACCAAGTCCTCGTATGCATAAATATCTAGTTTACAAATTGCTTGAGTTTCTAATTGACCCATAATAGATTAGTGACAACTCAAACTTGAATTAATTTGCATGGTTAGATGATTAAATTAAATCCACCCAAAGTTGCAATTGGTATGTTCTTGAGAAAGTCCATGCTAAGTGTCCCGCCCCGATCCTCCGAGCACGTGCCCATTCCTCCTTAGTTGATTAAACTACAACATCCTAGGACGCGTCGCCAACCCATTCTTTTTAATGCGCATGCGAAAGCATATAAATAATCCCCAGACAATAAAACAATGGGATAGGAAAGTAGGGCAAATTTTTCAGACCAAAACAAACATTTTATAAACAACCAGGTTCATTTACAATACCAGACTATTTACAAAAAGGTCGACTCATTCCAAAACGAACTGTCTTATGACCTACTAGTCAAACCCGTTCACCGATTCTGGTCTATCCACCTTTTTAGACTCTAGGGCTTCCGTTCCTTCATCAACACTATCTAAGGACCTGAAAATGGTTATACAATAACAAATAAGACAATGTCTCAACAAATTCAACCCCTAAGATCCGATTAGGAAGCAAAAACGCCCTAAGGGTTGCCTAAGCACAACACAGATCATAGGACTTACCTTAGCCTCAGTTCCATCCTACAAATTAGTATCATTTACAAATGTCTCAAATCACATCAATCAATCAATTCATAACATCATATCAAATCATTGATCAATCGATCTAGTCAATTACATATCACCACGACCCTTTCTTGATCGGCTCATCTCATACTATCTATTAAGTTTGCTCATATCAAGACTGCTCTTTGCTAAGCTGATAAATAGATGGTATAGCTCGCTTCTGAGATGGTCGGGTATACTGCTCTCTGCTAAGCTACCATATCGCCCGTCGACTGATATAGTATACCGACGATGCTTAATCTAAGCTGATAAATAGTATATTGCTCTCTGCTAAGTTGACATATCGCCCGTAGGTTGATATAGTATACTAACGTTGCGATAAGGTATATTGCTCTCTACTAAACTGACATATCGCCCGTAGACCGATATAGTATATCAGTATACTGCTCTCTATTAAGCTGACATATCGCCTATAGCCCGATATAGTATACCATCACAATCCATTCAATATTTTTATCATTCTCGATAAAATAGCCGTGTGTGAGTACACGGTCGGCTTTAGCCAAGATATTATAATTTCTTTCCACAAATCCCACCATTTTCTATAGTCCACCAAAATATTTTTGGCGCTATCAACCGACGCCCGGTTATTTTTCCATTAATTACCAAAATTAATTAATTTAGAAAAATAATCCTAAAATCAATTAATTCAATTTAGCACAAATTAACGCTCAGATAAATAAACAGACCGCACCACAATAATCAGCATAAAATTTCGGTTGTTGACTATCTCGGCCTAATTCCGAAAAATAATTAATTAATTAATTAATTACAAAAATTATTAAATAAATCCAATTTAGGCCCGTAATGCCTAATTGGACGCTGAAACGGACTCGGAAAAATCCCGAGGTTCATTCAATAAATAATAGAACCTATTTCCTTACTAATTGCTAAAACTAACCTCAAAAACCTATTTCCTTGCTAATTGCTACAACTAACCCCCAAACATGCATCGGTAAATCTCTAATTTAATTACTCTAATCTAATATATCTAATCACACTTTATTACATCTAATCAACTCCAAAGCATCATTAACCTACTAACCGAGGATTAGTGAGTTAAAATCACATGATTAACGATCCGTTCGGATCAAAACGACGGGGATGTGACGGCCAATAAACACCAAAGCGGCGGCGCCAACGGGGGCATGGACCGAGCCTAAATTTGGCCCAACAAATCTCAATCCAAACTGAGATTTGTTGCTAAATTGAGCTAGGCTTGATCTGGGCTTGGGGCTGCGGTTTGGGCTCGGCTTCACAGGCTTGGGCTCCAAGATTGGGCTGCTGAAATGCAATTGAAGATGGGCTTGAAACTTGGGTTGGACTACATAGAATAATTGTGGACTGGATTGCTGAAATTCATGGGCTTGGACTGCTGAAATCTTGGGCCGAAGTTGGGCTGAACTTCACGTGGATTACTGGCGCAAGGAAAAGACGAAAATGTTGGGCTGCGATTGGTTGATCGTGGGCTTCGTTGGATTGAGCTGAGCGGAGAGGGAGAGAAGCAGCTTCGGGCGATGCTGGCAGCAGAGAAACGAAGCAGAGAAAGAGGAAGCAGGCTGGTGTGGTTGGCAGCTGCTTTGGTGGTGGTGGCGTGAGTCTTCAATGGAATGGAGCTACATGAGGGGATGGTAGCTGGCGAGTCAAAGATGGGGAAATTCTTTGGAGTTGTTGACTCGGTAAGCAACGCCACATGAAGGTGGCATGAAGCGGCAGCCGAGAGAGAGAAGATGGGATCGATGGTGGAACAGCAAGCTTCGATCAACACCTGGGAGCAGCTTGAAGTTAGTTGACTGCAGGGAACAAGAGTTGGTGGTGATGAGGCGTGCTGGCAAGCGGCAGAGGCTGAAGAAGAAACACTCGTGGGCGAAGGGTTTCAATTGACTGGCAGGAGGAAATCGAAGGAAAAATGAAAGAAACAAAAGAAGCCAATGAAAGAGAGAAAAAAGGCAAAACCGAAGAAGGGTCGGGGGAAATGGAATGCACGAAGATGGAGAGGGCTGAGGCGTACACGGCAAGCTCAAGAAGAAGGGGCAAAAGTCAAGATAAAATATCAATTTCATCGTGACTTAGCCCACAAAAATCCACAAGATTATCCACTTGGTCTCTCAATACTTTCTAGCTTGAAATTTCCATGAATTATCCAAATTTGATGCCCAAAAATTGCTGCCCCAAGCCTAGTTCCGAATTCTTCAATTTAAGCTTCAATTTCCACCAAAATTCTTCAATTTGAAATCCAATTTTGCTGATTTTCCGCAACATCCAAAACGATTTTCCGTAAAAATCTCGGAATCTCTGAAAATTCTTCGGAAGATGAGTCGACGTTCCTAAAATGACTCGTGACATGACAAAACTTTCAATTTCGCGGTAAATTTCAATCAGACACGCTTTTAGTATGACCTAACGTATCGAGTAACTTTTAGGAATTTTTAGTGCAACTGACCTGTGGTCGATTTTCTTTGAGCCACATGTACCTCTTTGATACATTGGCGGTTCTCAGTTGTCATAAAAATCTCAAGGTTTCAAATACGGACACAGGGCGCCAAAATGATAGAAAAATCAGTTTAGTGCCGGTCGATGGAAATTTTGCGAATTAATGAAATCACCCACGTTTAGCCACACATCTCAGTCGAACCGACCTATCTCTGATCCCTGATCAATCTTTAACTGTGCCGTAATGACCCTTGCAAATTAGCACAGTCGAACAGTCGATTTCTAATCGAATTCTCAAGTCTATTGCGTTTGAAATCCCTTAATGGCTTCACCCGATAGGCTAGTTATCTCATAAGTGGTCATCTCAGACAAAAGCACTATAGTCGCGTCGATAAAAATCCCGACTTATCCTATCGAAATAAGAACCTGAGTTTTTAGGATGTCACACTAAGTGTAAACTTAATAATTCATTAACTTTCCCTAACGATTCACCTCTAGGAAAGCCGCAACAGGAAAAAATAAAAAGAAGAACGAAAAAAAAGGGCTCCAATGCCCCAACGATGGCTTGGTAAAAAGCATGTGAAATGCATGTGCTCATCGCTTGGTGAGGATTTAGCAGCTAGTACCTTTATTTGAGATTCAGTTAGTCATTTCAGGCTCAAGATTATATCCATTTTAAGTTTTCTTTTGAGAAAATAACCGTGCTTCATCATGCTTTTATTTAAACATTTTTTAACTTTGGATGACTCCACTCTTATATTCTTTTTTTTTTAAGAAAAATTTTCCACGACAAAAATCTCTTTTTGAATAGGAAAAGCATTCATACTACGACATCCAACATTTTTTTTCTCGACGAACGAAATGGATTTTGGCATCTTTTCAATCTATAAATGGGAAAGCAAAACTTGCTTTTCCTAATGCAAAAGTCTTCACTTTTTAATTTCTTTAATCTGCATTATTGAAGCAAAAGTCATCTTTTATTGTTCATGATAGTGGATCCTGCAATGAGTCCAATGCTTTTCATGCTCAAGCTATAAATAAAAGAACAAGGGAATTGTTTTTGGGCCCCCCAAAGGAAAAAAGTAAATTTAGACGTGAATCACATTATAAGTTCTGTTAGGAGTGAGCATGGTCCGGGTTGGGCCAATCCACCTTCTAACCCTAGGACCAACCCGCACAGTGTTGGTCCTCAATTTTGGGACCGAGGATCGACCTTATTGAGCTTGGGACCGAGGACCGGACCGACCCAATGGGTTCGGTCCGGTTCCAAGGTCAACCCTGTGGCACCCCCGATTCGCCTGAGGTCGCCACAAGTGATCTCTCTTAATTACTCGATCTCATATAACTTCACAGACCAATACCCTTTGACTAGGGATTTTTTTTTTTTTAAAGCGGTCCCAGCGCAGCTTATTAACGGAAGCATAAACAAGTCTCACCATCTCTCCCTCTAATAACCATAATGCAATGCACACCAAGTACGCACCATAAGAAAAGATAAAGCCGATTCACTCTTATTTATATTTTCATGATGGACATCAAGGTCGATACAACAAAAAGGCCAAGATTTTAACTCTACTTGGCTACCACCCAAAAAGGACTTGACCCTACATCGAACATGTACAACCCTCCATCAACAAGCGTCGGCTATCTCCAAAAAGTGTCAGCTCCCAACAGCTATACACGTCACCACACCCAATCCGATGCATCGGGTGGCGGCAACGGTAACATCCCTAACATCGCTCCATCATGTCGGACATGGACAAATAAAAACTCCTAGATAACCGGGCCATCAGCTCGACCCACATCGTACATCACCAGGACACAGACTCGAACAAAAACTAAACCAGGAGCACCGACACAGATGTGCTCCGTACACTCCACATCAACATCAGTAGGTATGCCATAGTAAGTACTGCGTGCAACTGGTTGCAAAGGCATCTTTTAATCTGAAATGTTAATCCTCAAATGGGTGAGTACAACCACTTAGCAGTAAAGATCCACCAAACTACTCAATGCATCAAACAGAACAATCAAGAATAAAACACATATCATTCATGCATTCAAGCATACCTTACCTTGCAGCCATGCATATATCACCATGCCATATGTGCATATACCACCATGCACTTATCATCAAGCATTCATGCATATATCCATGCCATATGTGCATATACCACCATGCACTTATCATCAAGCATTCATGCATATCCATGCGCACGATACAGTCTCAATTTTTATCTTTCTAGGAACCAGTGTTTGCATCCCACAATTTATCGCTCGCATCCAACTTGGCATCACGAGGAACCTCCAGCACACACCTCCGAGCATCCGGCACACACACTCCGGGCATCTCGTACCCCAACTAGCATCACGAGGTATCCCCCCGGCACACACCTCCGAGGCTTCCAGCACACACACTCCAGGAATCTCGAAACTCCCAAGGACATCCGGCACACACACTCCGGGCATCCCAACACTCCCGGGGCATTGTCGGCTCACACCTCCGACAGTCTCATTATTTTCTCATGTTATATTCACACATGTATCTCAATTTCAACATGGTATTTGATGCAACAATATCAAAGATCTCAACCAACTTTTCATGCCATATAACATGCCATATGTCATCACATATGCAGCAAGATCAACCACTCAAAGTATTACATCACATGGGTAAATTCATTTATTTTTCAAAACACATCAATGTTTCAGATAAATCAGAATGCATTCCTCTAATTAAAACTCCAGAAAAATTAGTAAATGGTATTAATAAATTCTGAAAACTTGACACATTATAGACGAGACCTAAAGGAAGATATCTCATGAATAACTTCATACCAAAAGAACCTCACACAAAACAGTACGGTCCATGCATCACAGTTCTCAAAACTTCAATATTTCAACTTGCACAGTTTCGGAAGAAATTTAAATTAAATACCCAAATGAACTCCAAAAATTCTGAAATTTTGACATGTTATAGAAAAGTCTTAAATATCTCATGAAGAAATCGAAACCCAAATCGTTCTAGATTAATAGATATAGACGATTATTTCCCCTTGTTCTCGATGTCATCTTTTTCCAGATTACCATCTTTCAAAAGAAACTCATTTCACCGACCTAAATATGTTCATTTATTCTAAATTTTTAGTATGTTATTCCTCAGAATATTACCTACAACTTTCATTAAGGACACACGATCAAATTTTAACTGTATGATTTTATAAAATTCACGAAATCATACTAGGTCGAAGTAGCGTTTTTCCCAGATCCAGTTTCTTCAAAAGACAACGATTTCACCGACCTATGTTTGTTCATTTCCTCTAAAATTTTTATATGTTCTAACTCAAGAATTACACTACAACTTTCATTAAGAGATCAAAGTGATATTTTCACAATAAAGTTACTTTACAGACCACGAAATCTCTAAAGGTCAGCACAACGAATTCCAGATCTAATTTCTCCAAAGAAAAATCGTTTTACTAACCAATACTTGTTCGTTTTGCCTCAGATTTTATTATGTTGTTCTTCAAGGCGTTCTCTACAACTTTCATGAAGAAATCAAAACAAGATTCCAACTAAAAAGTCACATGCAGCACACAAACTCATGGATGGTCGGACTGGTCTTTCCAGAAACAGCATGCTAGACCAACGAATCTCTCTTCAAAGCTCCGAAATTTCATCCCATCTACCACAACCAAGATTTACCATCTACTACACACACAACACAGAAATGCAAGGGGTAGGTTTTAGGACTTCACTTGCCTTAAATCGAAGGAAAACACAGCAAAAACGACTGGACTAGGCGACGCAACGACGGTCTTCTTCTTCTTCTTCTTCCTCTCACACGCCCACTTCCTCTCTTTCCCTGTTCCTCTCTCTCGGTTTTCCTTTCTCTCTTGGACGACACTCTCTCTCCCTCTTGGTCGATTTCCCCTCATCAATCCGCCTCCCTCTCTTTAATTTTCTTCCCCTACAATCGTTTGCAATCATTTGATTGCATGCAGCCGCCCAAGGAAGCCAATGGGGGCAGCCGCACTTGGCTTCTCCTCCATGCCACTTGGCAATTCACATGCAAAGCTTAAGGGCTTCAAGGCTGGGCCGGCCTTGGGCCTTCATGGGCCGGTCGACCAAGGGTGGCGTGGGCTGGTTGGACGGTCTTTGGGCCTAAAAATCAGCCCACCCTCTCCTATTCCTATTCCATTTAACCCTCATTTAAATTAACACCTAATTTCAACTTATAAGCCCACAAAACTTTGTAATTTAAATCAATAAAATTCTACTTATAAAGTGCACCACCAAGATTAAGATTTCTATATCAATTTGCACCTTAATAAAATCCTTGGGTCACTTGTAGACACATCTCCATCCAAACAATCGTCCATTACAATGCTCGGCCTTAAATTAATTGAAATTCATTAATTCAATGGCTAATACAAAATCAAATGGCACTTCCATTACCTAATCATGGTTCATGGTACTCCAGAGGTTGTCACGAGATTTTAGGATGCCACAAACCCGGGACCAATCGATAATTTTTTGTTTCATTTTTTGTACTTCTTAAAAAAACGATTGAGGACTAGACTGACCCAATGAGTTCGAT
The DNA here is from genome assembly GCA_014182375.1 of Eucalyptus virginea. Classification (NCBI taxonomy): domain Eukaryota; kingdom Viridiplantae; phylum Streptophyta; class Magnoliopsida; order Myrtales; family Myrtaceae; genus Eucalyptus; species Eucalyptus virginea. Next base: position 4,462,257 of record CM024514.1, read on the forward strand.
CCGGTTTCCAGGTCAACCCAAGACCAACCAATAATTTTTATTTCATTTTTTGTGCTCCTTAAAAGGGTAACCAAGGACCGTACCGACCCAATGGGTTCGATGATGAGCAAGGTCAGCTAAGAAAGGCAAGTGATGAGAGTTAAGTAGGATGAGCATCGAACAGCATGAGCATTGAATGTCGAGTGGGAAGCAACAAGCCAAACGAGTATCGAGCAACAAGCGGCACGAATGACCCAAAGCGAGTGAGGCGAGTGTCGAGTGGCAAGCGAAAAAGTTGTTTATTTTGATTTTAACAAATTGAAGACTAGGAGGACAAATAAGATAGAAGAGAATGAATACTAGAAGAGGATGCCATAAGGAGCTGTTTATGCCTTTTTGGACGCCGTGAGGACTTCTCACAAAAACATTTTTCTCCTTCGTAAATTATGACTATTGACACAATAAAAGATATTGAAAATTTAAGTTATTAAAGAATAATGTAAAATTACTTGAACTCCTCACTAAAGAGCTATTTAATATTGTTGGCGTTATTTAATTTAAGGTTTTCTCTATACATAAAAATTATAAATAATATATTAGATATATATGGTTAGGGTTGGTCCGGGTTGGACCGACCCAGAACTCTCAAGATCGAAAACCGACCCGCACAGTGCTGATTCAGGAATTCTAGGATCAATGACTGACCTAATCTCCTTAGGAACCAAACTAGGACTGACAAGGTTGGGCCAATCCAGGGTCGGTCCAAGGTTGACCCTGGACCGATGCTCACCCCTAAGTTCTGTGCTTCCACAATGAAAGAGATTTGCGTCCCATGCACATGAATTCGAGAAAACAAAAAAGGTGATTTCACTTTAAAAGAGTCTAATCAATTCGTTAATGCTCTAATCATGCTGTGAAAAGTTGTGCGTTATGATCATGATTGATGAATAGTCTTCCCCACATGGAAAGACATTATTAATGGGGGTTATCGTGTGTGCAAATCTGATAGAGTAATTATCCAAGATTTCTTTTTTCCTGATGATTGAACTTCATCCATAGGACAATTTGACCATTATTGGTTATGCAGATGAATAGGGAATATTTAATAATTGTGCATAAATGAAATAGAATTTAATATCTTTTCTTTTCACATTTTGTTAGATCCTATATAAGATAAGTTGCCTATACTTGGTGCAAGGAATGGATTCTGAATGAATCACCCTTATCTAGGATCATTTATAATGTGAGTGTACGAGTTTCCAAGTGCATATCAAAAAGTTACCATGGCTACTATTGGTTAATCAAAAGGAAACATGTTGGCAAAAAGCTACCGGAACCATTTAACTATAGCTAGTTTCCTTTTTCTTTTTTAAAATTTTTGTCGCTTGGATGGCAACCCAAATTTGCCAGGTAGATCCATGCCCACAGAGATAACTTTTTCTTCTACTTCACATTCGTGGCTTTTTCACTATGTTGGGAAACAGATTCCCAAAAACGATATAATATTCAATCGAACACCAAAAACCGAACGCGGAAAACAAGCCCAAAAAACATGTTATACCGATCATAAGGTACATTACAAAGTTAAACATACCTTGTCTTTCACAAATTAAACACCGTTGATGCAATTTGATGAGGAATTTTGATATTGTTCTTCAAAAGCAATGCACTGTTTTCGGGAGAAACTAAGAGAGCATAGAAAACCAAGAGAACATGTTTTCTCTTATTTTCATATTACGTAGCAACTGCTCAAATTTTCTCTTTTATTCAAAAATCCCTTTTTTTTTTCTTTTATCTACAGTAACTACACTCTTCTTCTGTGGGCCCTTCACTTATGGGCTGGGTTTTGGTCCAACATGGGCAAACAAGCTTAAATAAGCCCATCAAAACATAAAAACCCATCATCTCCCACTCGCACATGGTGGGCCGAACAGAATCCTCTTTGCCTTTTTGCAACATTCATACCGGTGAATAATTCGTGCGACCAACATACTTTGAGAGCTCGTTGCTATACATTTGTTAGGCATATATAGCAGCTCATAATGAGCATCACATTTTTTAGTAGATTTAGTATGCATTACCCTAGATCAATCGATCACATTTATTTCTCTATTGATCTCTTTTTAATAATGATATATATATATATATATATATATATATATATATATATCTATATATATTGTACTCACAATTATGATTATCCCAAAAACAATCATAATTGGTTGACTAGTGAATACAAAACTAGAATGTGATTCTCCAAATTCGATCTTCCTCTTTCTTTAAAACTCTCAATTTCAATTCAACTTGCTTTTCTAGAAATGTCCTATTAGATCAAATCAATTCATAATCATTTGCAACATTCTAAGATAGCAAACATTGAGTAGAAATCTTGAGAATAAGTAAGAGTCATAAGGGCACTTAATTGAGGAACTCTTTTATCTCAAGAGTCTCACACGGCATAAAAGTTGAGATCAAAACTTTTGCCACTCTTATTAGTCGTCCCATGCATACATAGTATGAAATACGTATTACGATATTAACTCATTTACCATAGTGCGTATGTCTACACCTTCAATACCATACAGATGATAGTTCAGACATACCCAATGTCTAACTTGAGTTCACGTATCTACTCTTTCACGGAATTCATCAAAATTCACATCTGGCATCATAGACAGATAAAATAAAATATGTGGGTTATTTTACTTTGGACATAGTAAATATTATGTCATCATCTTAACACTCAGTTAATGCGACATATATATTTTAAGCTTGAGCTCTCGATTATCACCTAGATAATAAGCTTAAAAACCATCTCATCTCTATTTATCACATAGTAAATAGAGGCGATTATTTATCACATAGTAAATAGAGGCGATTACCCATGTGAGTGGGCTAATTTTATATCTGTCCAACATACTTTATCAATTTTATATAATGCACTAAGCATTAAGATGCATAAATATCAAACAAAGACTCATGGGTATTGATAATGAAAACATAAATTTATTAAATGTGAACATTTCAGGAAAATTACAATATTCAATACATCAGCCTCTACGCAGTCCTAGAGACTTCATATGGCCACAAAACACATCTCTAGGTATTGGCTTCGTCATAGGATCTGCTACCATCCTATGCGTATAAGTTCACTTCTTTTCGTGCAACCATATCTTTGACAAAATTATACTTTGTATTTATATGTTTGGTCTTGCCAAAATATTTTGGATCTTTGGTGTACACCATTGCTGCTTGGCTATCACAGTTAACCAACAATGAGTCTGGAGCATTTTCAATAACGCCTAAATGATCCAAAAATCTCTTAAGCCAAACACATTCTTGTATTGCTGCTGATAATGCCACGAACTTAGCTTTCATTGTGGACAAGGCTATACACGTTTGTTTCTTACTGTTCCAAGATATGGCGCCATTATTCAGTAAGAAAACAAATCCAAAGGTAGATTTCCTTTCATCTAAATCTCCTCCCTAATCAACATCTGAATAGCTTTCAAGTCGCAGATCCTTTCCTTGATAACTCAGCGTATAATCAGCAGTTCCCTTTATATACCTCAATATTCTTTTAACGGCTTTCCAATGTGCTTGACTTAGATTGGATTGTAATCTACTTACCATTCCAACTACAAAACATATGTCAAGTCTTATACACATCATAGCGTATATTAAGCTTCCAACAACACTAGCATAAGGAACATGTTGCATTTGTTCCTTCTCTTGTTGAGTCTTTGGACACATTCTATAGCTCAATCATTCACCTTTTGCAATAGGAGTATCTATGGGTTTACAATTTTGCATACGAAATCGTTCAAGAACCTTATTTATATATATTTCTTGCGAAAGAGATAATGATCTCTTCGAACGATCTCTTCAAATCTTAACCCCAAGAATGTATACAGCCTCACCCATGTCTTTCATCTCAAAGTTGGAAGATAACCAACTCTTAACAGTATTAACAAACTCCATATTGCTTCCGGCAATCAGTATATCATCAACATATAATGATATAATCACAAAATAATATTTGGATCTTTTGATATATACACAATGATCCTCATCAATCATTGTAAAATCATATGCCATTATAGCATTATGAAAACGTATATACCATTGTCTTGACGATTGCTTAAGGCCATATATTGATCTCAAAAGTCGACATACCTTTTGTTTTTGGCCTTTCATAATGAAACCGACAGGTTGTTCCATATATATTTCTTCTTTAATTCTCCATTGAGAAAAGCATTATGTACATCCATTTGATGTAACTCAAGATCCATACTATTTACTATTGCCAGAATTATGTGAATCGAGGTAAATCTCACTACAGGTTAAAATGTTTTCTCATAATCAATTCCTGCATATTGATTATACCCATTCGCCACAAGACAAGCTTTATGTCTTTCTATTGAGCCATCAGCTTTATGCTTTATTTTGAGAACTCACTTGTTCCCAATGGCTTTGCGTCCTTTTGGAAGATCAACCAGTTCCCAAACATGGTTTGACTTCATTGACTCCATCTCCTCTTCCATTGCATGCATCCATTTTTCCTTACTAGGGCAATTTAGAGCCTCAATTACATTTCTTGGCTCATCTTCATCTTGTGGAGGAACCATAAAAGTTTCATCTTCAATGTCAAAACGTCGACGGGAAATACTTTTGTGACTTGTTCGCCGTATGGGAGATTGTACACTTTGCACATCATTCCCTATTATGCTTTCACTCGGATTAGATAATGACGATATCTTCTCATAATGTGGTTGTAATTGAGAGTGAGTTGAATTAAATTCATCACTTCTCATGTTACTCCCATTTGGACGAACTCCACTAAGTTCATTATCTTGATTCAAATAGGAAGTAATCCTCACCTATTTCGCCCTTCTTAAGAAATTCATTATCTAAGAATATGACATTCCGTAATTCGAATTCAGTTATACTCCCACTTTCTTACTCACCTATAAACACATACCCTTTCGAATGTTCTAAGTATCTTATGAAAATACTCTTCTTACCTCTGAGACTCAATTTCCCAAACTTGTGAGAGGGCTCATGAGTATAAGCAACACAACCCCACAGTTTAAGAAAACTTAAGCCTGGTTTTCTACCTATCCATAACTCATATAGAGTGGAAGTAACTGATTTGGAAGGCACACGATTAAGTATATAGGTAGCAGTTAATAAAGCATCACTCCAAAAGGTGATAGGTAAGTTAGCATACGCCATCATGAACCCAACCATTTCCAGTAGGGTTCTGTTTCTTTTTTCCGCAACACCATTTTGTTAAGGAGTATAGGGAATAAACAACTGTCTTTCTATTCTTTTTTCATCACATAAATTTCTGAACTCATCAGATAAATATTCTCAATATCGATCGGATCTCGATACTTTTATTTTCTTATCTAATTGATTTTCTACCAAGCTCATAAACTTTTTGTGTGACATCCTGAAAATTCAATTCTGTTTTCAATTGAATGAATCAAGCTTTTCATCGACACGCCTATAGTGCTATTCTCTGAGCTGATCACTCATGAGATAACTAGACAATCTGGGAAAGCCATTAAGGGATTTTAACGCGGTAGACTTGAGAATTCGACCAGGAATCGACTACTCGACCGTGTAATCTGCAAGAGTCATTATGGCACAATCGAAAATCTATCAGAGACCGGAGATAGGTCGATTCGATTGAGATAGGTGATCAGAGTGTGAGCGATTCCACCAGATTGCAAAATTTTCGTCAATCAACACTAGACCGATTTGGTCACGCCCCGATCCTCGAGCGTGTGCCCATCCCTTAATGGTCAATAAAAATTTTGCGACTTCTCAGGACAAGTCGCCGACCCTTTCATTTTATTGCACATGTGAAAGCGAATTACTAATTCCCTAATAGACACATACATGAGATAGGAAAGTAGGACAACAAATTTCTAATCAACACATTATTAAAACCACAGTTGGTTTACAAATAGAGGCCAACTCTAAGGTCTAAGTACAAGAGGTCTATCTTCCAAAAGAACTTTTGAGCAACCCATGCTCCTGACCCTTCTGCCTCAAATTTCAGGTTCTTCACACTAAGGACCTGAAAAGTTGAGCCCACGACAATGTGAGATATAAATCTCAGCGAATTCACGCTCTAAACCCCGATTAGGAGGGTAATACGCCTAGAAGCGTCCTAACCACACAACCACACAATTTGAACAAAAGACTTACCTCGCCTCAATTCCCTCCTACATGTTAGCACAATTCATATGTCATATAAGTGCAGTAACAACACCCGAGCATTTGGAATATCTTATTCAATCTTAGTCAATCAATTGAATCAACACCATTAATCCATCATTCAATCAAACAATCCACAAAAGTCTCGATTATAAGGCCAAATCGTCATGACTCGTCCCATTCTATGTCACGCAATTTCGTCCAATAATCAAGCATGGTAAATCATATCGGGGGTTCCCTCTACACCCGATATTTACTCTCAACATTCCAACTTAAAATCAAACTCAAGGCTCTAGAGATGACCCTACACAAAGTCTTGTTATTGTGTGGTACTTAGTCCTTGACCACAAATAACATTAGTATAAGGCACTAGAAGTAACTCACATGAAATCTCGCCATTGTGTAGCACTTAGCCCTTCACTACAGAAAGCAATAGTATAAGGCACTAGAGGTAACTCACACGAAGTCTTGCTATCGTGTAGTACTTATTTCTTTATTGCACTAGGCAATAGTATAAGGCACTAGAGGTGACTCATATGAAGTTTCATCCTCGTGTTGTACTTAGCCCTGACTATGCATGACAATACTACAAGGCACTAGAGGTCATTTCCATGCGACTCAGGTCACCATGTAACACTTAGCTCTTGACTACAATAAGCAATGGTATAAGGCAATAGAGGTGACTCACACGAAGTCTCATACTAATGTAGTACTTAGTCCTTTACCTACTCACGACCCATTGGGTTTCTTTACCTGCGAAGTCGCCAAGCTGTTGCAGCCAAATTTTCGAGTGCATCACCTAAGGTTTAGCTAATGGATTATTAAGCCTAAACTTAGCTCGGGTTCTCCCAAGTCCATACCAATTCGCAACTTAGATTCAAATTCTTAATATGCAATTGATTTTTAGTCATGAGTCACCACTAATCTATTTTTCAGTGGGTTGATTAGAAACCCAAGTAAAGTAACGGGAGATTTACTTTACTCCTACGAATCAGAGATTATGAGTCTGGGGACTTGATTACGCTAGATTTCTCTAACGCCCTTTCGGTACCTTTCTCTTTTAAAAAAAAAAAAAATGTTTGGCAAGCAACTTTAATTGATTTTAAATTTATTTCCCTAACATGTAAGGTGACCATGCGGGTGCACAAATCACCAATTTAACACTCAAGAAAGCAAATAAAAATATGCGGGACTTACCTCACAGCAACGAAAGCATCTGCGTTGTTAAATCAGAATTTATATCAACAGTCATAGATATGATTTCTAATTAACACGAAATTTCTTTTTTCGTTTTCACTTAATTAATGAGAATATAATCCATATGCAATGCGATGCTTCTAATCTAACGTGAAATGATATGACATGGCAATATAACCTAAATTATATGACATGAATAATTTTTAAAGAAATGCAATAATTAAATATGCGATCTAAATTAACCAAAATGACCTAATCTTAATGACAGGCAATTTCTAATTAAATGCACCTAGCAACAATCACTAAATGATGTGCATTTTATAAACCTAATTCTATATGACGTGCGCATGATTTCTTATTTTCTTAATAAGCATGCAATCTATCATAATATGCAATAACGTGCAAAGAATGCCCTAATTCTAATTTTTTCTTTTTCTTTTATAAAATTCGAAATTAAAATTGCCACATAATTAAACATTCAACTTAAATTAAAAAAAAAAAAAAACTAACATCCTAAATGAATGCATCTTTTATTTTTGAAAAATTCGAAATAGAATCCATATTCTAAATTTGCAAGATAACAAGAAATATTCCAAAACAAACCTAATCATAGTTCAAATATTTTTTTATTTTTCATTTTACAAAAATAAAAATGATTCAACCAACACGACAGTAAATCAGACAAGATAGGATTGACATCCATAAATTTGCGAACCATATCTTGCGGATGAGATCGGGTGGGCCAATTTTAAACTAAATCGCAAATCGAATCTCAAGCGGGAGATCGAATTGATGATTTTCCAAGCGATTGCGAGTCGGATTTCAGGCACGAAAATCAGATTGTCAATCCCTAATTTGATAGGCTATTTCATGTCGGAATTTCAATCATATATTAATGAATAATTCTACTAAAAAAAACTATAAAAGAAATAACAATAAAAAAAACTAAAATGTATTTTTTTTTTTTTTTTTCATTTCAAGGAAGGCTTGTGGTCGAGTCACCAAGGGCGGTGAGTCTTGGTCGTACGGAGTTCCGGCAAGGTCCGGTGAAGAGTGGACCAGCAGCATAATAGGGGAGACCAGCGTCACGGGGTTGCAAGGCCGTCACTCGGGGAAGCTCAATGCGGCACGGTGCGGGCCGACGTTCCCTTCGATACTGGCGTCAAGCACTAGCAAGAGCGAGCTGTTGCAGGGATGGCGTTCGGTTGCAAAGATGCGGTTGCTAAGGGGCGAAAGGGAGCTTGAGCACGTGCAGGGCGTAATGACGGAGGCAAATTGACAGTGGCTTCGCGAACAAGGGCACTGCAGGGTGTCGGCTCGGCGTCCGGTGGGGCGAGGCGGCGGCAGGGATAGAGCACCGGCGTGTAGGCGTTGATCAAGTAGGGGCTATGTTGCAGCTAGGGGCTGAACAACAACAGGCAGGCCTGAATCAGTGGCGAAGGTGGGGCGTCGAACGGTCGTATGGTGGCTCAACGTATAGAATCTAGAGTAGTGGAAACAGCTCAGGTGGAGCAGCGAGCAGTGATGGATTCGTAGAGAAAAATCGAGTAGATCACAATTGGCCGCAAGGCGGCGTTTAACAAGCAAGGGTGTCGGGTCGCGGTGCGGGCTCCTATGGGTCAATCGGAGACGCGGCGAGATGGGCGAGCAGAGACATTAGCGAGGCAGAGCCAGCAGGTGGAGACGTCATCGGGCATTGGGCTGGCAGAGGCGGCGATGCGGTCGGCAACAAGCGGTCGCGAGCAGAACAGCATGCGGCTGACGAAAGGAGTCCACGAGGAAGATGAACAATAGCTCTCTGTTTTCTCTTCTTCTTTTTCTTCTGTTCTCTCTCCTCTCTGCAGCACACGTCTCCCTCACTCTACTATTTTCCTTCTGCCGCTGTCCTCTCCCAGTAGAAATTCTGCCGACCCCTTCCCCTCAAAAAAAGCCAAAAGAATTTTTCCTTCTTTCATTTTCAACTCCACCCAAATAAACCTCTATATGGCCGTGTATTTCTATTGTGTGGCCCCCTAAAACCCTACACATTTTAACTTATTTATAGGTCACGAATTAGGATTTTACTTTTTTCAAATCGATATCCACGAATATTTCTTTTCCAAACGTAATATTTGATTTTCCAAACGCAATATTTGCTTTTCCGAACGCAATATTTGTTTTTGAATTGAAATCTCATAAAAATAAATCCGTAAAATCTCGCCGAGGATACGCGCTTGGGCCGATTTACTCCCTTCATGGACTTAGCCCAACTCATCAAATTAAAGTTCCGAACCATCAATTCGAACCCATTTGTCACCAACCCACCATAAATGCAAATTAAGAACAAATGTACCTAAAATTACATGCTATGCAATTAATTTTTTTTTTTAGAGGTTAAAATCAATCCTTGATTTTTTAATGTGATAAGCGACTAAATAGGTCGCCAAAATTTAGGTGTCAACACTATATAACTCAGTAAGGAAGCCAAAAATTCCTCCGATTTGGCCTATCCGAATTTCCGTTATTTTCCGAATCGTCTGAAAAGATTTTCTATAAAATCCCAAAATGGCCGAAAATTCTTCGGAGGATGAGTCAACATATAAATCCTGACACGACAGAACTTTCAATTTCGCATTTAATTTCAATTTGACGTGATTTTAGCGCATCCTAATCTACTAGGTAGCTTTTAGGAATTTTTAATGTAATTGACCTATGGTCGATTATTTTCGAGCCACAATGTACATCTTCGACACATTGGCAATTCTCGATTGTCGTGAAAATCTTGAGGTTTCAAATACGAACACAAAGTACAAAAATGACAGAAAAATCGGTCTAGTGTCATTCGATAGAAATTTTGCAATTAGGTGAATCACCCATGCATTAATCACATACGTCTATCGAATCGACCTATCTCCGGTCTCTGATCGATTTTGATGGTGCCGTAATGACCATTGCAGATTAGCACGGTCGAGCAGTTGATTCCTGATCGAATTCTCAAGTCTATTGCTTTTAGATTCCTTAACGGCTTCACCTAATAAGCTAGTTAACTCGTGAGTGGCCAACTCAGAGAAAAAAGCTATAAGCACATCGATGAAAAGCTCATATCATCTCATCGAAATCAAACTCAAAAATCAGGATGTCATAGATTTTTCTATCGTTTTGGCGCCCTATGTCCGTATTTGAGATCCTGAGATTTTCACAACAATCGAGAGTCGTTCATGTGTCGAAGATGTACATTGTGGTTCGAAAATAATCGACCACGGGTTAATTGCACTAAAAATTCCTGAAAGTCACCCGGTAGGTTAGGTCACGCTAAAATCACGTCAGATCAAAATTAACCGTAAATTTGAACCCGATTTCAGAAATTGAAAGTTCTGTCATGTCACGATTTATTTTAGGAACATCTACTCATCCTTCGAAGAATTTTCGGCGATTTCGAGATTTTTACGGAAAATCGATTTGGACGTTTTAGAAAAGAACGGAAAATTTGGATGGGCCAAATTGAAGAGATTTTTGGCCTCCTTACTAAGCTATTTGGTGATAGAAAATTGTAGAAATCATGTGGGCTTCTTCCTCGGCAAAACTGGACATCAAATCAAAGAAATTGACGAAGAAATGAAAGTTAAATTGGATGAAATTCGTATGTTAGAGGGGCCATCATATTTTGGTCTTCATTTGGACTTCAATTGGGGCAAGTGGGTGTTGAAATTGGCCTTGGATGACCAATTGAGATTGTTAATTAAAGATGGGGATGATTAAACTCTCTTATGGTCAAAGATTGTTTGACCATCTTCTCCCCTTCTCCGACTCGGACTCGTCGTCTCTCTTTCTCACGTCTCTCACGCACGTCGCTTTCTTTCCCTCCCCCTCTTAGCCGACATCCCCCTTGCTCCCTTATCCTTTTCCTTTTCTCCCTCGGTCTCTCTCTCCTCCCTTGGATTCTCAAGCACGCCTCCACCATTTTCTCTGTCCTTCGCACACCAAGCCCCGATTTCCTTTCTGTCTTTTTTTTCTTTCATTGGTGTTCTTCGAAACTCAGCCCCACGCCCTCTCTCTGCCGTCTGCCCCTCCACTACCGCCTGCTCCCTCCATCAAGGCAACCTCCACCAGCCGTTGTCCCCTCCTTCGTGTCCCTCTTGCAGCAAACCGGGTCAACTTCTCCCCAGTAGAAGCCTCCTCGTTGACCCCAGCAGCGAAGCCGAAGCCTGCCGCGCATCCCCCACCGAAGCATCCCTCCATTTCTCTCTCTGCTACAGCTACCGTCCACGCCCACGCGTCCCCAAGAGTCAAATTTCTCAGCCGATTCCATTTGTTGACCGCTGCCCCGTTCGCGAGAAACGCCACCATCTGCCCATCCCCGCATGAAGCTCAGCCGATTTCAGCTCAACCGTGAGCCTTGCGAGCCATCTTTCAGTCCAATCTGTGCCCCGTTGGCGTTGCCATTTTGGAATTTATCGCTCGTCGTCACGCCGCTGTCGCCGTGAACTCACCGGCTCGCAAGAGTTAACTCATTAAACCTTACTTAGTATGTTAATTATGCTTAGAAGGTAATTAATTTAAGTTAATTAAGGTTTATGTGATTAGTTAGATTAGATTAGTGATTTAATTATCCAATTTTGCATGTTAGGTTGTTAGATTAGATTAATTAGGGACTAGACAGGTTGTATTAATTATCTAGATTGGTTCTAGAATTTTCCGAGCCCGTCTTGATATTTAATTAGGCAATTCCAGCCTAGGTTAGCAATTTTGGCATTTAAATTGAATTATTTAATTAATTTTGATAATTATTTAATTATTAAATATTTTTCGAAAATTAGACCGAGATAGCCAGTAACCGGAAATTTGTGCTAATTGCAATGGCATGTTCAGTTTATGCAATTGGATGTTAATTTGTGTAAATTGAGTGCTAATTAGATTTTTGGGTAATTTATTCCAAAAATTGTGAATTTCGATATTTATTTAGAAAATCTCAGGTGTTGGGTTTTAACACCGAAAATGGTTTTATATACTATATAAAACAGTGGGATTTTAAATTGAAGGTTATGAATTTTTCGGGTTTGATCTGACCGTATACCCACACACGATTATTTTCACCGGGTGTTTTAATATGAAGAAAATAGGCCAGGATCACTATGTTAATTGAGACATTTGAGTGCAATGCACGGTGTCTTAGGCCGAGATTAATTGGTCGTGTGTTGGTTAAAAAGAACCCGTCTTAAGCTTTTAAGCTAGTCGTTACCCTATATGGGATACCCATTTATTGGGACTCGGGTCACGGTAGATTCTCAACCTATGTCCCTTCGACGAAGCCATCTATTAAGATATAGACGCCGTCGTGCTCAATGGCGATGAGATGATGCCTGGCTATGCTAGTAGACACCGAACTTGTGAGTAGGTGATACTCTTAAAGGGAAAAATTTAACAATTGGAATGCATGATTGATTGAGCTGATATGCCTGATTATGAGACAAAACTGTGCGGCATGGTATGGGACGTGTCATAACGGTTTGGTCTTATAATCGGGACCATTGTGATTGATTGAATTGATGAGACATTTCAATTGTTGTGTGCATTAATTATATGCATTTTGGATATGAACTATGCTGACGTGTAGGAAGGAACTGAGGCGGGATAAGTCCCCCGTTCTCATTGTGTGGTTGTGTGGCTAGAGCGCCCTGAGGCGTATTTCCTTCCTAATAAGGGTTTAGATGGTGGACTTGCTAAAACACTGTCTCACTGGTTATTGTATAACCATTTTCAAGTCCTTAGTTGGTGGTCGTAAAAGACCAAAGCCCGGAGTCTGTCAAGGTGAAGTCTGAAGGATCGGCGTATGTGTCCTACTAGCATGTTGTAGGACAGCTTCTTTGAGAGTTGACCTTTTTGTAAGCTTTGTACCTAAACCCGGCTGTTTATAAAAGTGTGCTTTTGAGAAATGTTACTCTACTTTCCTATCACATGTTGTTTGTTGTCAGGGGTTATTGTTTCGCTTCTGCATGTGCATTAAAAATGAAATGGGTTGGTGACACGTTCTGAGAACATCGCATTTGTATCGACCACAGAGGGATGTGTGCGTGCTCGAGAGTCGGAGCATGACATTTTGAAACAACTCAATGCTTCAGATTTATGAGAAATCAAATAGATATGTCTGAATCGAGTATAATCATCTATAAATGTAATGAAATAAACAGCCCCATGACTTCCTTTCACATTCATTGGACCACAGATGTCAGAATGTATTAAATATAAAAGAAATTCAACTCTTTTACATTTTCCAAATAATTTTCTTGTTGTTTTCGCTACTAGACAATGCTCACATATGGGCAAATCGACTTTTTCAATGTTGCCCAACAAGTCCTCTTTAGCTAGCCTATTTATACGTTTTTGGCCAATATGATTAAGTCTAGCATACCACACATTCACATTATTATCATATGAATTAGAAAATGTGAAAAGGGAATAACAAACATTGACATCACCACAATCAACATTCAATACAATAAAACCATCTAGAAAATAACCACAACCATAGTAGTTTGTATTCAAATGCAAATCTACACCATTATTATGGAAGTTCAAACTAAAACCAAGCTTTACCAGCACTAAAACAGACACTAAATTTCGATGAATCTCTGGAGCATATAATACATCATGTAGAAACAAAGTGCATCCTCCACACATGTTCAATTGGCAGGTGTCAATTCCTTTTACTTCGACTCTGGATTTATTTCCTACATAGATCTACTTAGTTCCAATTGGTACTCATCGAAATTCCACGAAGGATTCTCTATCATTCTCTACATGATCTGTTGCTCCCGAATCTACAATCCACAAAGGATTAGATTCAGTTAAGAATACAAAACTTGACACATAAGCAAAATTCTTAAGAGTACAAAGGATATGTACCTTCTTTGGCTCCCGACAGTCGCGAGCATAGTGACCCTTCTGGTCACAATTATAACATTTCATCCTTAAAATTCTCTTCACTCGAGGACGTTTTCCTATCTTATGTTGGTTAACACTTAGTTTCTTGTTAGTAGGACTTGATCCCTTGCATTTTCACATTTTGAACGAATCAATGCACTTGCGCTTAGAGCTCGAAGCCCCTTTTGAGCTAGGACCAGCACAGCAAATATTTGTTTCCTATTCAAATGCCTTTCGGCGGTCCTCAGAACGAGCAGGAAGAATAGAAAATTTTTCTCTCTTTTTGTGTCCATGTATTAAATCGTGTGGATAGCCGAGGCAGGGGCTAGGCACTTCAAGGAAAGAGAATAAATTTGCATATTGCATACTTCAACTCTTTCATGCTCACATACATTGATGATATATTGCCCCAAACATATGCCTCCACTTGCAATATTCTCTTTCATTTTTTCAATATTTCATCAGAAACCTTCCAATCTACTCTGAAATATATCGCTTAATATATATATAGAATTTTACGAATCCTTTCCAAAAATATCAAATCACCATTCCTCCTAAGCTAATTTTCGATCTTCAGAGAATAACGAGCTTGGGTCAATTTGCTTTCTTTGTGGACTTAGTTAAATTTATCAAATTAAAGCTTAGAACCATCAATTCAAACTCATCCGTCACCGGTCCAATGCAAATGCAATAATAAAAAATGCTCCTAAAGCTATATGCTACGCAATTTAATTCCTTTCTTTTTATTAGAGGTCAAAAATTAATCCCTAATTTTCATCGGGTCGCCAAAATTTAGGCGTCAACAACTGCAACAACTGCAACAACTGCAATATTGCATCGCATCTGCGCAGCAGAAGCATTCAAAATAATTTCGGCAGCCTTGGTTCCTTAGAGGACTCCTTGGCTCACCTCCAAGGACTCCTCAACTCACCTCCATACATGACAAAACCGTGGTTGGTTCGGTGTGTCGAGGAGTAGCTGATGCTTTCTCAGGGCATCCCAAAGCAGGTGGTCCCGAGGATCCGGTGTTCATATGCTCATTCGGATATGTTTATGTGCTGAACAACAGGTTTCGGATTCTTAATTTGGTTCATTTAGAGGCCTAGGGTGGTCCAAGGGCGTCCCTACTCCCTTTTGCATTAATTCATCGTTTCGAAGCGCGAGTGCGAGTGGGTGTTTTGTTTCTTTTTCTCTCTCTAACAATTGAAAGAAATGGCTTTGGCGAAAACATGTATTGCTAGATTGGAGAAAATTTAAGCTCCATTTGTTTCACAAAAAATGAATAATTTGGAAAACATTAAAATGATTGTTTATATCGCCAGAAATAATTAGTCAATTGAAAATGACTTATTGCCTATAGAGAGCTCCAAAAGGAGAGGCAGGATATTGCACAGACAAATTTAGATGTTGTCAATGTGAATTTCAGGATTTGAAGATCTAAAAAGCAGTCCTGGACATATTACCTGATACCAAGCAACTTAGCATATCTCTCTGCGACAAGATATGACTACGCTTGTATGCTGTGTCCGCTAGCAAATACCAGACCAGGGCTTCAGCTTTTTCCAAGTTTCTTTTCTCCTTGGAATGTTCCGGTTTGTGACACTCCTGTTTCTAGTGAATTTCATCGTTCGATCCCTCGAAAGTTAGTCATGATCGTATTCGGTGTGCAGTACTTAATGCCAGGAGCATCTTTTCGGCACATTCCTCCAAATGTCATTCTGGTGTGCTTCTCAAATCCAGATTACCACAGCACGCTCGGGTTGCTGATGACATTCGGGGATGATATCAGTTGTGTTCTACTTGAAATAATGAGTTAGTAAGATATTCACACTGCAAATTTGTAATGGGCAGGTTGTTTTCCCAATGTGAGCAACTGATGGTTTCATTATGGTTCGCTTTTAGGTCATTGAAATCTGATGATCGTTCTATTCATCACCCCATCCGCCGGATGTCTCTTATCCAGTTATTTTTTACCAGCAATAAAATCTCGCTATGCTGACTGATGAGGAATTGACACAGGAAAAGCAGTAACTGTACTCATACAGATGATGATGTACTGTACAGAATAGTCTTGCTCTTCTTAATCGATTGTTTCTGAACGGTATGTTAATTAAGAACTAACTCCATGTCTTCGCCAGTGTCTGCGTCTTGGAGGAGGTTGTGGAGGTTGGAGATGGAGATTGCTTGATTTCCTGCGCTTCCACACCTCCCGTCGCAGTACGATCTCCGCCATTTTTGGTCAGCTCAACTCCAACCAATCCCTGTTTTGAACCCGTTTGAACACTAGACCCATCAGTGGCGCGTTTTCTTAAATTATTGTTCTTTTTCGCCTGCTGGGCCCAGCCAACGAGCCCCTGTTGTATGTGTTCGTCAAATATCGCCTTCTTGAACGAAGTCCCCATCTTAATTACAGCAACACAAACAAATGACAAGCACATCAGTCTCATTGTTTACCAAAATCACATGTATAATGATGTAACAGTCATATGACGGAACTCTAACCTGTGTTACAATTGCGTATAGAGGTAGTGTGCTGTAACTACAAAGGAGCTGGACAAACACTCTGCAGAACATAAGCAAAATTTTGCTGTCAGGAGTCAAAGACTAGTTTTTGTAAGATGCATGGATCGAAGAGATTAGTTCCAGCCTCACCCAATGACAAGTCTTGGGATGATAAAATGGATCTCGCGCGTCATGCAGGAATCTAATTTATATCGGATCTGCGGAACGGCAGAGCATTAGTCGAAGTCCTGTTTGTGCCTTGGGAATTTCCAATTTTAACTGACAATTAGCCCCACTTATCCTTACCCATACGAAGAGCAAGAAAGCCAGTTCAAAGGAGTTTTGGAACAGAATGATGTGAATCAGGACGAGAATGAGCCGAGGCCGGTGGAACCAGAAATGGTCATCAGAAGGCTGAACAACTAAGTCCCCTGCAATCGCTATATGCCTCTGGGCAACGTCCTGGGCCAACTGAGTTATCACATGCTCCAGTTTGGTTCCGACCGCCAGCAAAAGCTGCACAGAAGCAATAAGCCATTTAAATAAGAGAACCTTCTACGTATGAGTTAGGGATTTCCGTTTCCTTACAGTCAACGGGATGAAAGATATCCAGAAGTACGCGTGCCAACCTGCACAAATTATTCCAAGACAGTTTATTAATTGGAAATAATGTCACTAGTACAGCTTCTGCTCAACTATATGCTTTAAGACAGTGCTTAGACAACTTACCGACAACATTGAGCAGCAAGAAGACCACAACAAATAGCCAAAGGTACCAACTGCGATGAGGAGACTATCATTTAGTAAATAGCCTGAGGAAGAACGAGCTAAAATAGTCTCCTGTTTTTATTTTCTAGCCAAAACGTTTACAAAGTTTTCTCTTGACAAAAATGTATGCCCAAATTCTTTCTTGAAGTAAAAGGTAAATAGCTAAAAGCAATTTCCTTTTACCTTATTCCAAAAACTTTCTTGAAATCGGCCTCCAGAGCGCGTATCATGTACTTGTGGAAATTGAATTTCGGATTGCCTCTACAATGAGCCTATATAGATGAATTTAATAAATCCCAGTATTGAATTCCACTAGGATCGCCCCACCATATAGAGTCATCACAAGAGCTTATGGACTAAAAATTTATGTTTAGAGGAATATCGTACCATGATAAAACCCAAACGAAGCGTGGTATAATCCGACCTGGTCACAGAACCATAAAACTGCTTGATAAAGGAATGCTGCGCCAACAGGAAAATGGGTCAAGAATGAGCCAAGGCCCATGAAAATTGCCTGAATATGAACTAGGACATAATAGAAGACGGCCAAATGCCACATCGAAATTTCAATACACAATGCTGGACGTCTCCAGTTGTTAGCCAAGAGTTCTAGTGAAGAGTAAGTTACATGAACAAGGCAGATGAAGAGGAGCCCTTCAAGACTTACCACCCAGCTGAGAATAGATAAGTTCTTGCCAATGCCAAGAAAACGTCCTCTGATGAAGGTGTGATCCTGAACATTTGTGAACTTTGATGGCAAAGCTGTGCATCAATTTTGAAATTTTTGAGACTAGAAACTCGGAATATAGTGCAGAAGAATATACCACAGCAAAATTTTCCACTTTTGAATTGAATGACATTACCCTCTTCGGGATCAAACTCCTCCTTCTGAATGGCATCCTCCCATCGCTTCCATAGGCGTATCTAAAAGCGCAGGAGATGAGATCAAGCACTTAGACAAATGATTGAAGACACATTTGAGAGATAAAAGACCAACAATGACAGATGACAGAAAGTCTCCTGGCATGACTTTAAGTTACCTGTGCTCCTCCGCATAGGATCGTTAACGCACAGAAAACCACATGCACAGCGGCCAGCACGAAGATGAAAATGTGCAGATGATGAAGCGCCGTTTGAGACAACAACGGCACCTTCTGAAACAATAATCACGGCGTTATTCCGTCACTCAATCTCTGACTTTGCTCCACGGCTTAAGGCTCAAGGTACATTTTTTTATCTCCTTCCAAACAGATGTAAATCTCACTCGAATGAAGTCACAGCATCAGAACCGAGAAAACATCTAACAGCTGTTTCTGTATAATTTTTAGTGGTACAAGAAATTTCTAATTTTCACGTCGAATGAGCTCTTTGACTTGGACAAAAATAATGGAAAGGGATATATAAACGGAAATGTTCATTATAAAAAATGCCAATATGAAAAGGGAATAAAAAGACACCCAAGCAATCTAGACAAATGAACCTCACCTTAAAAAGAAACGAAAACAGTAACTGAGAATACTTGAAAAGCCAAAGTCATGGCTCACTGTATAAACCATGTCTATGAACAAGGAAAACACAACCATTGTAGATGGGATGTCCAAACCTTACTAGTTTCTAGAAGCTTACTAATCAAACCTTACTCATGAACTCTGCAAAAATCGGGGTTTCTAGAAGCTTGCTGATCACTGTTTTAAACGATGAGGTTGTGTTGTCTTTTGGGGTTTGTGTGGTTTTTGACTCCTCGGCTAAAATAAGCAGAGGAGAATGAGCGGGAGAGGAGAATGAGCGGAGGCCCCCCAGAAAACATTATACAGCTTATACCGCAGGGTCGTTTTGTTGGTCACCGTGGCGTTTCAGGCGGCCATGAATCCACCTCCCTCCCTCTCCCTCTCATTTTCTCTCACGATCTCTGGCTAGGAATGGGTTTATCAGTCTCCTCCGCTTTTTCTCCTCTCTCCCGTTCATTCTCCTCTCCTCCGCTTATTTTGGCCAAGGAGTCGAAAAACCACACAAACCCCAAAAGACAACTCAACCTCATCATTTAAAATAGTGATTAGCAAGCTTCTAAAAACCCCGATTTTTACAGAGTTTATGAGTAAGGTTTGATTAGTAAGCTTCTGAAAACTAGTAATCGCCACAACTGTTGAAAATCTGCAAAAAGTGGGAGCTCACTTTATTCATGATGAAGCCCGCAACTCTCTTTTTCGTGCCCAATCAAGGCAGGGTGTGCGTACATAAACCATCAACATATATTAAAAACCATCTCTCTCTCTCTGAACTCAAAGAAAAACCAAATGAAAGAGAACAAAATGATGAAAGGACAAAGGAAAATGCACACGACAAAGGAACACATTCGAGGGATAGAATCTGGCTCTGATACCTTGTTATAAGTACAAACCAAAATTCTAAACTGGGGATATTTCAACAAGGAGAGAGAGGGAGAGAGAGATGAATATTTGGGATATTGAAAGCTTAGTTACCTTGCCACTGCCGCAGTCAGAGGAAGCCGCTGAATCTTCGGTGAGATGGCGGCGTCCTCCAGGAGGGAAGAAATTAGTCAGGAATTGAGCAGTGGTGCTGCTGTGCTTGTCGGTGGCATTCTTCTCGTCGGTGGCATTCTTCTCGCAAGGTAGCCACTTATCCGCGAGCTCTTTCGAAATGCAAATCTCGCCTATTCTGTCTTGGAACACAGCTAGCAGGAGCGCTATGAAACCCAACAGCATTAGCTCTGCCATGAATGATCATCCGCACATAAAATTCATCAGCTTTAGAAACATAATTATGATTTTTCAGTTTATAAGGACAAGTGAATGAACCATAAAATATGGTAAATGAAACAAAAATTGCTGCGTGTTTAAGGATAACCTTCTTTGATTTTCTGTAAGGCGTCAAAGAGCGGTTTCTGGTTCCTCTTCTTGAGATACTGCATTTGCCAAATCAGAGAGAGAGGAAGGTCACACATTCTCATCAGTAGAGACATGCGGAGTTATCAGACATGCAATAGTCGATGCACAAATATATCAATTCGGCGGAAAAGAACAAGAAGAAAAGGCACCTCGCCGGCATAATGGAGAAACCGCTCAACAGCCAGAGAAATGACGACTATCACGGTGCAAACAACGGCGACCACCCACGTTGGCGTGAACTCCAACGTCGGTTCGTTCGCTCCTCCTCCCATCCTCTCTCTCTCTCTCTCTCTCTCTCTGTGTTGAGAAATTTGATATGAATGTGATATGTGCGCGTCTATATGTATGTGTATGTGACTAAACACGATGTGGCATGGGAGGCTGAAAGAGGATACGCTGGATTAAGAAAATGGGATGGTTGCTCTCAGATTGATCAATAAACTAGCGTTTGACTACGGTCACCAGTGGTGAAGGTAGGATTGCATGCTTGAAATGGTAAATGCCTCTGAAATTTTTGAAAAAATCAATAGAGAATATTCATTTTTGCAAAGGAAATCTAGAAGAGGTGTGGAAAATAAAAAATGATCTTTGCGGATGTTAATTTGAAAATGAAATTAAAATCCTAATTTTGACCTATAAAAAAGTTACTCGTGTAGGGTTTCTGCCACAGACATCGATACATATGGCCATTGAGAGAAAAACGTGAGTGGGGCTTCACAATTGAGAGACACAATCATATGAGAGAGACACAATCATATGAGAGAAAGAGCTCTAAAGTAAGCTTTCTACGAGAACCCCTCGTGGCATTGTCAGTCGTGCCGTCACCATTCACGAGTCACGACACCATTCTTTTTGCTGTCCGGTTCAACAAGGACGGCTTGCTGCAGTTCCTTTCATCGCATAGCTCGGACCAGCCATATTGACGTGACCTG
This sequence comes from Eucalyptus virginea, assembly GCA_014182375.1. NCBI lineage: Eukaryota > Viridiplantae > Streptophyta > Magnoliopsida > Myrtales > Myrtaceae > Eucalyptus > Eucalyptus virginea. Next base: position 4,483,669 of record CM024514.1, read on the forward strand.
CAAAGGTCCCACACTTGCCGATTTGAGTTAGCAGCGTTCCTCCACTTTGGTACGTTGTTACTGATCCCAAATCGTGGCCAGCATCACTTTAGCCGCGAAGTCTCTCGAAATTTCAACCAGTCTCAAGCCAACGTGAGCCGTGGGGCCTTGCTGCCGTGCCAATTTGCCATCGTTTTTTTTTTAGCAACGTCCAGCCATGGCACCGCCTCACCACGTTCGTAGCAAGCCGAGCGACGGCCGCAGCTTGATATCCCATCACATCCGAACAAGATTCCTATTGAAGCTGTTAATTCTCACTATCATGCTAGGGGACGTACCTGTCCAGATTGCACTAATCTAGACCATTGTTGCCGCTGGTCTTCTTTCTTCACAGGGCACCTAACTTTGACTAATCAAATAATTGTCCCCTGCAGCACCATGACCCACGAACAGCACCAAGAAACCTAGCCAAGCATCGCTGTGTTTTGATTCGCAGGTCCTCAGAAGCTTGTCTTCGATCACTAATCCAAGCTAAAGCCAACGTGGATCTGCGAGTCTCGCCGAAACCTGAAGTGCTACCCCGGGTAAAACCAAATTCTTCCATGGCCCCACTCACTAAGTTTGGTTGTGACAATCGCGAAGGTCACGAGTTCGAGCCACCGCTGAACCTATTTCGACGCTCTAAGTCCCAACAATTCCAATCAATTAGTGAGATCTCAGCCCAGCGTGTCTTCTGCAAGTCTTTCCAGCGAGTTTCCCACGACGAGTAACCTTGGTTGACACTAAAGGCCGCATCAAGCCGCAGCAACTTCATAATATGTGTCTGGTTCCATCATTTAATCAAGACCGATTTATTTTGTCCTGCAAAGTTCTATGAGATCTCTTTATTTTTGCAAAGTTCTATTCTTTATTTTTGCTGCAGATTTTTTTGGCACGGTTTCATCACCCATTACACGCAGAAGATGCCACTTTCTTTTTTCTTTTGATGTATAGAAGTGGCCTAAGAGGGTTGCTCGGTCAAAGTCTTCAATGGAGGCATTCAGCAAGCATCTGAGTCACTAAAATCTGCGCAAGAGACGGGCACACGTCCTTTGAGTAAAGGAGGACGCATACATTGAAAGGAGGGAGGATTTCGCACACCTATTTTATAGAAATTTGGAGCATCTCCCAATTGTTGTTCTCTAGGTTTCTCGGATAAGCCTTGCTACTGATACGACAACAAAAGTTATCGTTTTGCAGATTGCTTCTCGAGGTTTACGTGCATATTGTTGAATCGAGCAATCATCAAGGAGCTGCATGCAAAGCCGCCTGGCTGGTAACCATCTCGTGAGCCTCACTAAGCACCACCACATCGGGTCGCGAGTAGCCACTTGAGGATCGGAATTCGGAAGCCGATATTCGAATTAGGTGAAAATCTTCTCTATTTTGATTTCTGAAAATTCCGTTTCTTTATTTGAAATATTTCTCGTGCATTGTTGAAATTCCCGACGCACCATCTTAACTCGCAACCGCACACGAATTTTTATTCTATCTATAAAGCTTTAGATGGAATAATTATTCACGCGTAAAATTGATATCTTGATCTTTAAGACAATTTTATTAGCGAAATAATCAAGTTGATTAGATATCGTTTCCAGATTCGAACGGTGGATAATATTTTTGATGATCGTGAATGATTTGATGCTTATATTTTAATTGCTTTATTTATCCAAAAATATAAATAATAAAAAAAGATTGCATTTGCATGTCATGTAGATTTGATTTGATTTCCTAGATAGAATTGCATGATAGATTAGTTAGATTCTTTTCTAATTACATTAGAGTGCATGTTTAGATGTTATCTAGGTTAGATAAAATCTTTGAGTTAAATTGCATGTCGAGATAAATTTCTAGGTTAAGATAGGATTCAGATTGGTCTCTCTTTCCTAACTTAAAATAGATAATATCTCACTTTAGTTAGATTTTTTTTTTTTTTTTTAGCAATTTTAATTTCAAATTTCATGGAAAACACCAAAAAAATTGTCTTTGAATAAATTAATTTCATTCTCTAGGATAGGTTGCATGCTCATTAAGAAAACACAAAATATTTTATTTATGTCATATAGTTTAGGTCATATTGCCATGTCATATTATTTCATGTTAGATTAGTAACATGCATTGCATAAAGCATAATTCCCATTAAATAAGTGAAAACAAAAAAAAAATTGGGTGTTAATTAGAAATCATATCTATGATTGTCGATGTGAATTCTGATCTAATATTACAAATGCTTTCGATGCTATGAGGTAAGTCCTGCAATTTATTCATTGCTATTCTTGAATGTTAAATTGATGGTTTGCGCATCCGCCTTATCACCTCACATGTTAGGAAGGTAAATTAAAATCAATTCAAGCTGCCTGCAAAATATTTTTTTTTTAAATAAAAGAAAAATACCGAAAGGGCATTAGAGAAATCTAGTGTAACCAAATCCCCATATCCAAAGTTTCTAGTTCGTAGGAATAAAGTAATTCTCCCGTTATTTTACTTAGGTGTTTAATCGACCTACCATAAACTAATTAGTAGCGACTCCTAGATAAAATCTATTTGAATGTTAAGAAATTTGAACCAAGTTGCGAATTGGTATAGGCTTGGGAGAGCCCGAGCTAAATCTAGGCTTAGTAATCCATTAATCAAACTTTAAGTGATACATTCAAAAATTTGGTCGCGACAGGACGTAGACCCCTTTAAAGAAAACCATGTAGAAACCACATAATCTCTAGTCTGGTTGGACAAGACAAAATCAATCTTGGTACTCGGACAAGTTCGGATCGGAACGTGTGATTGACTTGGTCTAACAAGATTGCAGTCGGTGTTGACCTCTTAAGACTTCTCCAGTTTGGAAGTTCCCATGTGTTTTAGACCTAATCTTGCACGATTCTACCATCTTTCTGATGACATTCCACGCGAGACTACAATTCAAGTCTAATGAAAGAAGAAGAAATTACCAAAGAAATGAATGAGGAACTATCAAGACAAGAGTGTGGTTCGATTTGAAGGTCAATACAACGCAGGGAATGCCAGTCGCCAAAAAATTTGCGATGAATCTGGAGGGTATGGAGTCCACAATTGATCGATCACCCAAGTGTTTCTCATCCCTAGCTACCTCCCCAAAAAAAAAAAAAAAAAACCCACAAGTGTTGTTATCACACAACTTTTTACTGTGGACTCATTCAGAAAATCATAGAAAGAAAAATCCTAACAATCTCGTGTGTTCTATGTGTCCACCAATTATAATTCCATCTCATATATATACATAAGAAAGCTAGTCAACTTTAATAACCTACTCAAACAAGCAAATATACTTGGATTTAGTTTCCTAAACTCGAGATATCTTGGTTGCTTAACGTAAAATTCCATCTCATAGACATATATCTCTTGTTTGCTCTATGTGTCCACCACGTAGAATTCCATCTCATATTTATACATAGGAAAGCTAATCAACTTAGAAAACCAACTTAAATAAGAAAATATACTTGGATTTAGTTTCCTTCACATGCTCAAACTTGAGATATATTCCCA